>CM057342.1:330778040-331399739 GCA_030015575.1 Agapanthus africanus | reverse complement strand
AGTGCACGCTGAGTGTTTCTTTTCTCTCTCTCTTTGGCAGCGACCATGACCCAACCCTTGACTATGACTCAGTGACCAAGTTGACCGAACCTTCTTAAAACACTGGATTTTGGATTGTCAGAGTTGCATACCTCATTGCCACTCCTACTTTTACCCTTTTATCCAGAACACCCCATATTACTACGAACGTCCACTTCTATTGGATAAAACCATCGTATGGTTATATACGAACTCTAAGGAACTTGTTCCAGATTCGAGATTGGTTTCCGGTTCTGGAGAAAACGAATAGGACTATTCAGTTGTCTTTTCCTTTTACCTTCTCTCAGGTTGCGAGTGCTCCTTGGATTAGGACAGTACACCTATTACGCTTATTGGATAGTCTTCTTCCAAACCATAGGCAGGTGCCGAACGGTAGGGAATGAAGAAAACCAATTAGCCTAACGAAGGTGTGCAGAAGGTATTAAGTAAAGACATATAAAGGGATTAGTAAGAGGGCAAAGTAAATTGCGAGTGCTATTCACGACCAAACCAAGTATTTCTTCGCTAATCCTACATCACCTTTGTATTTCTCCAGAACACTCCGTATCACTACGAAGATCCACAGTTATTTGGATACTCCATTGTATGGTTATATACGAACTCGAAAGGAACTTGTTCCGGTTCGGGGATGGATTCTGGTTCAGGAGAAATAGGAATAAGGTTTATTCAGTTGTCTTTTATCTTTACCTTCTCTCGCGTTGCGAGTGCTCCTAGGATTAGGACAGTACACCCATTATGCTTATTGGATAGTCTTCTTCCAAACCATAGGCTGGTGCCGAAAGATAGGGAAGGAAGAAAACCATTTAGCCTAAGAGGGTGTACAGAAGGTAACGACTAAAGACATATGAAGGGATTTGGAGAGATGGCAAAGAAATATACGGTTACAGTTGTGAATCTGGATAATGGAAGAGGCATTACTAGGAATACCCGGATACCCCTACGAAACATTTCTATGTTTCAGTTTCACTGTGTACTGTTAAAAGAAAACTGATTTCCCAATTAGCTTTTGCTCCAGGGTATGTATTTACCAGGTTTGATTCTCACATCTGTATGGTTTTACAGATGATGAGTGGGAGTAAGTTATTGGGAATTGGGTGATCATCCTCATTATATCGGGATTTGTTGTAATTGGTGATATTTGAGGAAATCACCTGGGTTTATAGTCCGCGGTAGCGCCGGTTTCTAGTTATAGAAAAGTTTTTGTTTTCTGCATTTTGGCCTCGGAAAGACGGCCGGGGCGCTACCGTTGTCTTACACTCCATGCAAACACACAAACTTATCGATGTACAATTGAGCATACTGAGCATAACTGAAAGTGGTCTTCACTGGAAGGAAGTGAGCCGCTTTCGTTAACCGGACAATAATCACCCAAATGGAGTCATACCCTTGACTAGACCTCGGTATACCCACAATAAATTTCATGGAGATCTGCTCCCATTCCCACTCTGGAACGGTTAAAGACTGCAACTCTCCTGCCGGTCTCAAATGCTCAACCTTAGCTCGCTGACAAGTCAGGCACCTCAAAACGAAATCTGAAACATCACTCTTCATTCCTGCCCACCCGTAACTATCTCTCAAGTCACGTTACATCTTTGTGGAACCTGGATGAATGCTGAAAGCTGACTGATGTGCCTGCTCTAGGATCTCGCGTCTCTACCCATCGGTATCAGGTACACACAAACGAGTCCCTAAACGTAGCACACCCTGTTCATAAATCAAGAACTCCGAATATCTACCCTGCCGAACATGCTCAAGAATTTCAGACAAATGGGCATTGGCATTTTGTGCCTCACGAAAACGAATAAGTAGAAGTAGACGGGCGCGGACATGAGCAAACTGTCCCCCATTGGAGGTGAACTTAAGTTGTACTCAGCCGTCGCACAAGAATTGTAAATCTGCAGAAGTCTGTCTCTGAACTGCGCTCAACTGAAACAAGGTACTCCCGGGCCTACGACTCAAACCATCAGCTACTACAATCGTCTTGCCCGGGTGATAAAGGATCTCACAATCATAATCCTTCACAAGCTCCATCCATCGGCGTTGTCTCAAAATCAGATCCCGCTGCAGGAAGATTAAGCTCTGGTGGTCTGTGAAAATCTAACACGACTCTCCGTACAAGTAGTGCCTCCAAATCTTTAGCGCAAGACCACCGCGGCCAATTCAAGATCATGAGTGGGATAATTCTACTCGTACTTCCTTCAACTGCCGGGAAGCATAAGCGATAACTCTATCATGCTGCATTAATACACAATCGAGCCCCACTCGCGAAACATCACAGTAAACGACAAATTCACCCGATCCAGAAGGCAAAGATAGAACTGGTGCAGTCGTCAACCGAGTCTTCAACTGCTGAAAACTTAGCTCGCATGTCTCAGTCTAAAGAAAAGGAAATTCCTTCCTAGTCAGTACGGTCAGCGGTGCAGCGATACTTGAGAAATCCTGCACGAAACGGCGGTAAAAACCGGCTAAGCCCAAAAAGCAGCGGACCTCTGTCACTGATATAGGTCTGGGCCAAAGCTGTACGGCCTCGATCTTCCTCAGGTCCATACGAATACCGTCTCCCGTAACCACATGACCTAGGAAGTCAACACAATCAAGCCAAAAGGAACACTTCGAGAATTTAGCAAACAACTGGTGCTCTCTCAATGTCTGCAAAGCCATCCTCAAGTGCTTCTCATATTCCTCTCGACTCTTGGAAATAAACCAGTATGTCATCAATAACACAATAATAAACTGGTCGAAGAACGGCCTGAAAAATCTGGTTCATCACATCCATAAATGCTGCCGGGGCATTGGTGAGTCCAAATGACACCACCAAAAATTCATAATGCCCACAGCGCGTACTAAAAGCAGTCTTCGGAATGTCATCATTCCGAATCCGCAACTGATGATGACCTGATCCCAAATCAAACTTAGAAAAATGTCCCGCACCCTGGAGCTGATCAAAGAAATCAGCAATGCGAGGTAAAGGATACCTATTCTGCACTATAACTTGGTTCAATTGACAATCAATCAATACACAACCTCAAACTGCCATCCTTCTTCTTGACGAACAGAACAGGAGCTTCCCAAAGCGAAACACTTAGACGTATAAGTCCCCTAACAAGCAACTCTTGCAGCTGATCCTTAAGCTCCCTAAGCTCCGCCGGCTCATCTGGAACAACGTCAGAAAACTCTCGCACGATAGGAACCCGGTCCAACGAATCTACTGTGGCCCCGGTATCACGAATGAAACCCAAGAATCCTTGACATCTTCTCCTTAAAAGCCGACTAGCGTAAAAGGCTGAAATCAAGCTGTGAGGGGTGGCACCACGGTCCCCCTGCACAACAAGAACTGACTCGCCGGGAAAGCAAAACCTAACTGTCTTCTCGCGGCAGTCCACAGACGCATAGCACGTAGTTAACCAGTTCGTGCCCAGGAGAACCTCAAAGTCCAACATATCTAAAAGGATCAAATCGACGGATGAATCTCTATATCCTATCCGATTGGCACATGATTGAAACACGTATCGCGCAACAAAAGAATCGCTAACAGAAGTAATCACAACAAATGGCTGATCTAGCATACACGACTCTCGGCCTAACCTCGGCACGAAGTGTGTTAAAACATACGAGTGCTTAGATCCCGATTTAAACAAACATGTGCATCATAAGAAAATACGTAAAAGAATACCTGAAAACTCTGCATTGGACGCCTGCGCATCCCGATGAGTAGAAGCAAATGCTCATGCTTTTCCTCTACCTATAACTGGCTGTCCTCCTCCTCTGCCATCCTATTCTCTCTGAACAAACCCTCCGCGACCACGACCTCTCTGAACATAAGTTTGACGCGGATCAACAACAGGCACAAAAGGAAACTCTCCCTGAGGTGAAGGTGGTAGGGTAACATATGGTACGGCTTCCCTCCTCTGGCGTACCATGGAACAATTCCTAACGAGGTGATGGAAACTCCTGCACCGGAAACATCCATACGATGACTGCTGACCCTCCTAGGGCTAAGAGCTAAACAACTGACCTCGTCCAAAGCCTCTGCTACTCCCGCGACTTGAACGAAATCTGCCGCGGCATCTAAACATCTGTCTCTGGGTTGATACACCTGTACGAGTCCTCATCGGTTCCGGAACTACCGAAGTCTTGGAAAGACGTGCCTCATCTAATAGGGTTGCATCCACTGCTGCTGTATACATGACAAAATGCTGTGTACTGATAGCGAGGAATAATTGGGTAACAGGGGTGGCAACCTCCTGTCGCTGCGCTCGACTGGCCTCAACCAACGATCCTATCATCTGGCTCAAATCCTGCATATTTGTCTCTAGCCTAGCGATATGATCTATCGAAGGAGGATCAATCTGCTCCTGTACAGCGAGCGTACCGTCCTGGTCAATCCTCGTCTCAGACGAGCCAACTCTGACCTCGGCTCTCGCTGCCTCTCTCTGAGCCCTCGTAGTCTTCGGCGGCATAATGGCTAAAATGGAAACAAGATCCGATAAGATCACGGAAATCGAATCACAAGGATGTATATAATCACGGAAGGAATTTCAAGCAATATGTCCTAAGGTCACTTAGGCGGAGTACCGTGTCGTAAGTATGCCGCAGACATACACACACTACGCCACTCTGCTTAAGCTACCTACTCCATCATACCAAGGTCATCCTACACTCTGAAAGGTAAAACCTAGCACTCTGACACCAACCTTTTCACGACCCGAAATTTGGCATGTGACGGCACTTAAACCACGTAAAATCTACAGGCGTAACGCAATTCAAGTAAGCCGAAAACCCAGCAATCTAAACCATCAAAAGTAGTAAGTGATAAGAACATTGTTAAAAACTTTAGGAATCTCAAGTAAAAATTCTTTAATGTCCAAATTTACTTTCTTTAAAATTTTGGCTGCACCTCCTTTGCCAAAACTAGCCCCGAAAAAGGTACAAACATAAGATATAAGTATAGCATCCCCAAACGGGAGCAAATCTCGCCCAAAGGCGGAAACAACCACCACAAGAAGATATACAACGCCATAGCGAAGAAATGGACGATATAAAGTGAAAACAACATAAAAGATAAAGCTTCATAATAAGGCCGGCTCACACGAGCATGACACCCAGAGTCACAAAATAATATACAATATCGCCCTCACATCTCATCTCAAAGTCAATACATGAAAGGGTAAATGGAGAGTAGTAGATACAATAAGATATACAATGAGCATCATCAGATAACCGCAAAACCCATCTATAGCAAAACTGCTCATAGTCAGCCGTAGCGGTATCCGCTGCAAAAGATGATACGATAAGAAGAAACCCTGTCGTGACTGCTCTAAGGGACAACCTGCAAAACACTGTGGCACAACGGGGGTGAGTTGCCAACTCGTGAATAGTAAATAACATCATGCAGGTAATCGCAGGTATGCACGTACTGCGATAATCTATCACATGCAAGCTGATAGCATAATATGGCAATATGTATATGCAATAATCATGAAAGGTACTCTATCAGGTACTACTAAAACATGAAGCAATGCATATAAACAAATGCTGAGTATGGGATAAAACATATCATCAGAATGGAATCCTCATCATGGCAAAACCAGTGTCCCTCTACGACACTCCAAATCCCAATACCTCAGGCACCGCATCCTCAGATCGGCCCTCATATCATGTAAGTCTCATGGAACCTGAGTGTCCAACATCGACACTCGAAAATATCATGAAAACTAGTGTCCAACATCGACACGTAAATACTCATATCATGGGCTCCGTCTACGGGATCAGCCCACGGGCTCCGGCAGAACGGTCGGTCCATGTCCATCTCATAACTTCGGTCGGTATCCTCTAGATCACCGCCGAGTCTAAATACTTTCACCGGTAGGTAGTGCACCTCCCCTGTCAGGCTCAAAGCCATCATCTGCGATCTTCTTGTCCCGGGATACCTTACCGGCTTCACCATGTACCCGCACACGGCCTCATCCAACTCCTCGCATCGGGTTTCTAACATAAGTCTCAGAACCGAGAAATCTCATTGTGGACGCATCGAAATATCATATCAAGAGAAACCGGGTTTTTCAAACTATGCATAATTTCTTGAAATGCTACGGTCCTCAAATCCATAAAATCACATGAAATCCATATCTCAATGCGTAAATCCATGAAATATAATATATGCAACATAAAACAGTAATATGAGCATATCAAGGAAAAACTGCTATTTAAATGCATCAAGTTATTAAATATATCATGCGGTTCCCAATTTCTCCAAAGTCCATGCAACATCATATAAAGGTGAACATGTAGCTATAGCAAGATATATGTGTAAACACGTAGGCATAGCAAGGCATATATGTAAGCATGTAGGTATGCAAGGCATATGTGTAAGCATGTAGGTATAGCAAGGCATATGTGTATGCTATATTTCATATGCACAATGGAATAAGAATCAATGCCTCAATTTTCCATAACCAATACAATATCACATATGTATATGTGTTGTGCGTGTCATGGCAATTACCGACGGTGTGGGTGTAGCATACAATTGGTGCTCGTGCAACATGAACCGTCAATAATAGTGCAGTGTCCAATGGGTACAAGTCCAGGAACAACAAGTAATAATATGCAATGAAGTTCATGCACAATATCTATGTACATATACTTATAATTAATAATCATATCATTGAATCCAGCCCAGACGCTTAACGCCATACGGGCGATTCCCCTGTAGATGTTAAATCTACTCACAGATGATCTTGGGCTAAGTAAATCCAACCACTTGCTTTCCCTTCTTCGCAGCGTCCGAAGTCCCCGTCTGCGATCCTAAAATCATATAACAATATAACAAGTTCACATTAGAAATCGACTAATAATACATACAAATTACGTTTGACCGACGCACCAACTCCAAACAAACTCTCAAGTGTTCGTCTAGTGGCTAACGTGCGTAGCGACACTACGAAACCAACCCAAGAGCAACAGCTACACAAAGTACACGAACCGTGTCGGATAACGTAACGCGCTTAGTAGAAACACTAGAAACAAGCAAAGTGATCCCAGATTTTCTACACAAACAATTTGTGAAAGTTGCAAGTTTCACGATACCACATGCAATCCCAGAGATCCCTAGACCAAGACACAAACCCAGTCCCCATTCTAGCCGCAAATTGCGGTCAGAAGCAATAAATTGCGGCCAAGTTGGAAGGGAACGGTCTCAAGATTTTAGGGTAGCTTCTAGGTGTAGGGTTACTAGGCACGACAACAAGGTTTCGGGTGGCATCGTCCATACCAAATAAAAAAATTTCTATGCTTAATAACTCTAAACAAGATCTTTAAACTAGAGAATCATACGTAAACATGATGTAAACAACTTTACAACTAAGTGTTTAGGGATTACAAGCTTTGTAGTCCGCTCCTTCAATTCACAAGTTCCAAGTAGTGGTCCCTTCGCTGCGATCATCAAGGTCCCAGACTCTAGAAAGGATCCATGAGGTGTATGATGCTTCCTTTCTTGAAGTCTTCAATATCTACGATGATCTACGTCGAGGAAACGCGGTCTCAAGCTATCTCTTCACTAATACGGAATTAGTGAAGCAAACACACTAATCTATATGGCTAGTATAGAAGAGAATGATGAAATAGGAATTTATCTCACTTTAGTATTTAATTTCTCACTATATTTCTTCTTGATCTCAAAGTCAAGAGAGCTCAAAAGAGATAAGGAGGAAGAAGAAGAAAATATCTCAAGTGATAAAAATATCTATCTTGGTTCAAATCTAACCCTTGGATGAGTATATCATCCATACACTAACTCATGTAGAGAATTAACCATGGTAAGGGTTAATGGTTAGAACACAAAATATCTTAAGTAGAAACAAAAGAGTGGACTAAGTCAAAGCTTATCTACAAGCTTGTACAAGATTCTAGCTTTGATTGAGTCCACTAATTTGTAATTACTTAATGATAAATGAAACCTTAGCATAAACCCTTGCATGGTATGAGTCTCATATATACATGTTGCATGTGTAACCTAGCATGTCACAATATTATATATCAGATATATAATATTTATGTAACAAAAGAAAACAATACAATAAACATATATCACATATATGTTAAATGCATCATAAGTGAGAATAATAAATATTAAAGTGAGCATAATATATATATATATATATATATATATATATATATATATATATATAATTGTCACGACCCGAAATGACACGTGACTGGCACTTGAATCATATGAAGTCTATAAGACCCTATATAATTCAAGCAAGCCAAAATTCCAGAAATCTAAACCATTTTAAAGAAGAAGTAAAGAAAACTTGTTTTAAAGCAAGTGGTTTAATAAAATAAGCCGTAGTATACATTTTAAAAACATCAAGTCTTTTCTGAAAATTTCAGCAGAGTTTCCTTTGTAAATACTGGCCCCAAACGGGTACAAACATGCATAATATAAAGGCATCCCTAAGCGGGAGTTAGCTCTTCGCCAATTGGCGGACACAACCACGCAATGCAATATAATATACAATGCCGAAGGGCGAGGATCAAAACTCAGAAAGAAAACCAGAGGAAAACCATAATAATACAAGCGCGACTCTAAGGTCGAAAGAATATACAATTGGTTTCTAGGTCTATCAATATACATGTCTGGTTGATGGAGTTTACTAGATACAACACAATATAATAAAAGGTACAATGGTGGTCACGATGCGAATGAACCCATCTACCAAAGCAATCACCCGGAAGGAAGCAGTGTGCCAGCAAGCCGCAGTGAAACCTGTACGGCAAAACCTGCAAGAAACTGTGGCACAACGGGGGTGAGTTGCCAACTCATGAGTAGAAAACATCACCGAGAAGAAATCGCATGTATGACTCAATCCTAGGTCATACGGTAAAAATATATCCTCAATATAATATCCTTAACCATCTACACATAAGTGTAGTACCACGTGCTCGTGTCAATGCCTCAGATAGCAACATATCATATATGTGATGTATGAATGCATGAAAACATAATACATCTAAATGAGAAAATTGTTTTCATAATTTAGTTAGATTTCTATATATAAAAATCGAGGTATCATCAATGAAATCAACATAAAATCCGTATGAATCATCGACAAAAAATATATATCCAAATATCCAATATCTCAGGCTCCGGCTATCCGGACTGGCCCATATCATATAATCTCAATACCTCAAAGTCTCAATATCTCGGGCTCCGGCTATCCGGACTGGCCTCTGGGCTCCGGCTATCCAGACTGGCCCCTCATCAAAATCTCACGACTACGTCGGTATCCTCCGGATATCCGCCGCGTTACAAATAACCGGTCGGTAGTGCTCCCCTGCTAGGCTCAACGACATCATCTGCGACCATCTTGCCCCGGGGTACCGCACCGGGTCCACCATGCACCCACAGACGGTTCCTCCTCTTCTTCGAATCGGGTGTATGATATCGCTCAAGAGCTGAGAAAACTCATGGTGGACGTATCTCACATCATATCACGAGAAAACCGCACTTTTTATCTTTTGAAAATGATAAATGAGTTTATAAAATCTTGCGGTTTCTCCAAATCCTGAAATCTCATGGAAAATCCGAAATCCAAATGAAGAGTCAATAATAGTGAATACCGGGCTCCGGCAATCCGGACTGGCCCTATAATATTGCATGACAAATGAATATATAAACATGCATGGGTATCTAAGTAAAGGATGCAATATCTAAACTAGCACAGTAATGATATATCGGAACTATCAGCTAGCAAGCGATATTAAAGAAGTAATATTTCTAAAGTGTACGTGTCATGGCAGTTACCGATGATGATGTGTGTGAGCCGGCAAGCAAGTGTACGTGGAGCATACGCATCATCGGTAATGGTACTAGTGTCCTGATAGCATGGGTTCAATATAAACAAGAATCACAAGTATAAGCATGCAATGCGATAATAACAACATGAATATATAGAAACTGAAAAGTGAACGCAACAATAAAGAATATACATTTTTATGCACGAGTCATACAGTATTGTTATCTGAAATTGCACGAATCGTGGTGTTTAGAAAATAGGGGCTATGGTTTTTTTAAGAAAATGTACGTCCTTTGAAATATCCGTAGTATCTCTTGGACTGTCTTTTAAATACTCACGATTCGTTAGTTTTGGAAATAAGTATGACCCGCGCCCAACTCTAACATCTACTAAGTAAACTACAAGACAAGCTAAAAGACTAACAAAGGGTAAGGAAATCCACCTAAGTCCGAGTCGATCTATATATCTAGTAGTCGGTGATCCCGCCTCAATAACGTCACATACGATAAAATATATAATACGACATCCACGAGTCAAGAGTGCGGATCTATTATCATAATTATTTATCGTACGGTAAATCCATCATACGGCATCCTAAAATCGGGGCACGGGTCGCCTATCACATATACATCAATATCCGTATGGTATCATTATCACTATATCATGAATAGGGTACTGATCTAAGTCTAGTACATACCGATACCATCAACATATATCCGCGTGTGTATGAAAACACATCGCCCAACGATCCACTATAATAACATGCCGTATCTCATAACACGACCCAAATCACATCACCGATCTCACGGCATCCTGCCCAATCACATCGACTCGTCTCCAAGTATCATATACTATCCTCATCATCCGTGTATATGTATACATATATATATATATATATACAGACTCACATACATATATGTATATATATATATATATCCCCATATACGCACAAGAAAAATAAATGTATGCGAGTGCGCGCGCGCGTGTGAATACCTTATTCTAGGATTCGCGACTAGGAAACTAACTAAAATCACAATCTTTCAATTATACTAAAACTAACCCAAGTCTCCTAAAGTCTTTCTTGCTACGTATTTATATCTCACACATAAGTAATATATATATATATATATATATATATATATCATATCCTACGAAAATGCGGGGGTGCTATACGCCAGCCATCCGACTTCCCCCGTAGATATATATCTACTCACCTTGATCCTTGCTTGCCGAAGTCGATGTCGCCATTCTCTTCTTCATCGTATGAAATCCACTTGAAGGTACTGTTGGATATATGTATGCCCTAGAGGCCATTATGTGATAGTGGATGTATCTATACATGTATATATATTCAGTATGCATTCTTGCTCGACATGATAGTATGCTATCTGGTTCTTCTTTATCTGACATGTTGATTTGATCATGCTTATTATTCACTCATACATGCTGATAAAGCCCTGAGGATATTGGCTTCACTGCTCTGATTATGATGGAGATCATACTAGTGGGACATCTGTAGTCTATAAGCATATCTTGGAAAGTCCCTAGTCGTAGGTATATCGAGACGGGGCATTGATATACCAGAGTAGACTAGCGTATATGATACTAGACCCATATGATGGGCGATGGATGTTCCCACATTCATCGATGTTTGACATCAAGATCATATACGGGTGCTCAGTGCTGACTGGGTACACTGGACGGACTCACCGAGAACTCCTATATGGAATTATATCTATCGTCGGATAGCAGTTCTCAGGTGACACTGGTGCAGGTTAGTCTGTAGACCCGAGATCGCCATGGAGTCTTGTGTGTTCTCCCACTGTACTTTGATTACCACCCTACCACGGCTCTACCGAGTCATGCAAACAGGTGGCCGTTGGGTACAGTCCCGAGACACACGAAGGCAATGAGCGATAGGAGGGGTTTCGTCTCTCCCGGTATTGGGAGTTGATGCTGTACTGTGCCCGACTGGTTATATCAGTAAGTCCCTGGCCAGGGCTGCTGAGAATTGCTGATAAGTGTTATCAATAGTTTCTCAATCTGTTATAGACCATTCACCGGCACGACTTATTGAGTTATTAGGGTCGACGTTACCATCCCTAGGCTCGATATGCGGCATATCTGACGAAGAGACCGGACTGTACGGTAGTGTTGCCGGTTGGCTCGACGGGAGTTGTAGCAGGTTCGCTTGTTGTCTTCTGATCGCTCAATACCCGGGTGGCCGTTACGTTTAGCTGACCGCTTGTGGCTTGGGGGTACCTGATATGATCATCACCCTCTGCCGGTGTATTGATGAGTCTTAGAGTCCCACAAAGGAGTTACCCAGTCCAGGCGAAACGTTGTGGTGCGCGTATGCGATATGCGCATGCACCCGATTAAAATGTGCGTATATGATACCGAACATTGATCGGGTGGCCTGCTTTTGGTGGGGTCATATGAGATATGACCGGATTGATAAATCAAGTATTGATTTATCATCCAACCGTTAGTTTTCTCACTTGAAACCTTTCTAGAAGATGATGGATGTATGCATGCATGCATGTGTTTCTTTCTTTCATTCTAGTTTCATGCACATGTAGATGTGCATACATGCATACATAGATACACCCATCTATCATGGTTGTTAGCACATGGAAATGGTGGCAATATAAGACTCACACCATGGATTAAGTAATGGATTTTTATTTGATTTTGTATTTAAAACAAAATTGAAAAGAAAAGGATAATCTTTACTAGCTTCTATATTCTTCTTCTAACCTAACCAAGCTCACCTACTTCTAACCTTGGGTTATCCTTCTCTTTATCATTTAAAACTCAAGTTAAATTATGTCTCCATCACTTAACCATGGTTGGTCAAGAGAAGAAATAAAATATATATAGATATATTTCATTTCTTTTCTAGGTTATCATATTAACCCTTGTTAAAAAGAAAGCCTCCATCTTCATCCTCCTTCTTCCTTTTGCTCTCTAGTTTTTTCTAGTGAGTAATACACACTTAAAGAAAGGTTTTTGAAGTGAGATTCTAAACCACAACATCATTCTATGCAAGTTTAGCCAACTTGTTTAGAGTGTTCTCTTCGGTTTTACGAAGTTGCGAGCTTGGACGGGGAACTTCGGGTGGATCGTCGTAGACGCAAGAGGACTTCAAGAGGACCTCCATTCAACACCCTAGAGACCAAGGAGTCCAGCGAAAGGGAGCTACAAAGGTTGTAGTCTCGAAACCCTAGTTTTTTTCGCTTTATATTTCGAAACCCTAATTTTCTAGGATCGATTCCTTTGCATGCTTATTTAGCACCATCAAAATTAAAACTTTAAGGCATGTGATGCTTCAAAACTCTTCATAGGGTGCTAGAAAAACCTAACATTGGTATCAGAGCTACTAGCCATTGGATGTCGACCTATGGAGGGTTCTCACTGTGTGACAGTGTGGCGAAGCATAGGCTCTTACCCCCAGGGTGTCCCGAGACCGGAAGGTGTTCCGGCGGGTTGTAGTCCTCGCGAGGGGACATGCGTAAAAAGTAGCGGCTGAGGGACCTGTTGGTACCACGGCAACCCCATTGGATGGGGTGGCTGCCTGACTAACATTGGTATCAGGGCCGACCTAGAACATTAGGCGACGCTTTTACGAAGTAAAAATCCCGATCGGACAAAAATACGACGCTTTTAGACCCTCTCTGGACAAATTTTAAAATTTGATGTTTTTCAGAATTAAAAATACTTAAAAAATACAGCAGGAAATTCTAAGAATAACAGTGAAATTCGATGACCTGAACAGTGTAAACCGCCGCGGAACCGCCGCATTTCCTGGCTTAGGCCGCGGTTCCGCGGCCGTACGGAGGCATCATTGCATGAATTTTACACTGTTATTCTTAGGTTTTCTTGTACAGTGTTTTAGGTATGTTTAATCTGAATATTGTACTGTATTTTCTGGAGATGGCTTTCGACGTGCAGATTTGATCGGTATTTTCATTTCGTAGCTTTTCCGGGTAAATTAGAAAGTATTGAAGTGTTTGAACGAGTATCATTTGCTCACTATTCACGGGGTTTAAATATTTTGGAGATACGTGCAAGTTTTTTTGTGGTGGTCCCTCTAGAAGACAACAAACCTTAACTCGATTATGTGACCATCTTGAACTGCCCTTTGAACCTTAGGGTTTGGGGCAGTACGGCGTGCCACATGTGAGGCGTTGGTTTGACCCTTCTACGGCTGGACCGCTACTACTGTGTCACACTCCAGGTGTTTGAACTCTGCTCAAGTGTTGGGCTTTAGTGAATCCTGGGTATTTGATCATTCGTTCGAAAACTTCAATACTGTCTGTTTATCCGGAATATGATGCAATGTGTGGAATTCATATTACTAGACATGAAATACGGAATATGTGATATTTCGCATTTGTGATGTCTAAAGCGAATGTGGATTCCAGATATTGCAGTTTTACACTTTCTTTTCTGTGACCGTAAGTGCAGTATGTACGATATCGCCGGTTTCGTTGCTATACATCAACGACAATTGGGGTATGCATACTTACTTACGTTGATGATATGAGATATTATGTGTTGCTGAGATATGATGTGCAGGATTGTCGCGATTGAATAGCCGGGGTTTTTTTTTATGTGAGATGAGAGTTTTATATTTTCATTCATGTAAATTCTAATGTAATGTAATATTCTTTTATTTGGGGCACTTCCGGGTTGAGGTTGTATTACCAGTGTTGTATATTATTTACTTTTCCGCATTAGGATGGACCCAAGGAGGGGAGCACAGGTGACCGGGTTCTGGGGTTCAGTGGGAGGCCATCTCGAGGAGTCGAGACCGGGTCTCCTAAACTCCAGAATTGGCAGGGTCACTTGCCGCTCTCATAGGGGTCCAGGGTGTGGGCTTGGCTATTCATCGCGACTGTGGAATCCGTATTTTCTATTCTGGCTAAATACTAAATACGGACGTCCTAGTATATCCCACGTTATATCTATATTTCTGCTGTCTGTGTTCTGTGATATCTGAGACGAATGCCATATTATATATATGATATATAGTAGACGTTGCTTATGTTTTACACCCGCGCTAGTCCCGTCCCGGTATGCCGTTAGTTAAGTAACCTAACGGTGCATAACGGAACATTGCGGCGAATGCGGATGGCATAAGCGTACGTGTTATTTTCGTTTCTTTTCTGTGATTGGCTTAAGGACTTAAATGATGGGATTACATTAATGTGATTAATGTAAATAAAATAAACCTAAAAAGATGTTGTAGAATCGGATTTGAAAAACCACTCGGCTTTTTATGAAAAAGTTATATTTCAAAACTGCGGAGCTTAAGCCACTCCTTTTGAAAACCATTTGATTCTACAACGATATCAAGTTCAAAGCGTTAAAGATTTTCTTAAAAATCATCTGCAACCCTCTGTCATTTTAGGAAGTAGAGTACTTAGTATTCGTGCTACGTTTGTTGACTATAGTTAAGGCGTAGTGTACGGTAGCTAAGTGATGTCTTCCTACATTGCATATGATGCAGATTAATTAGGACATTCTTATGACTTTGTTGACCTTAGTTAAGGGTCATATGAGTGGGTCTAATTAATCAAGAAATGACGGGTAGAACTTGACTGGTGCTTATGATTTGTTGACCTTAGTTAAGGTCATAAGTGCCAGGGGTAAAAACCACATCGGCAATTTCAATAGTTGAAATTTGCAATGAGATTGCATACCTTCCATGTGATGGTTGGATCCCGATCCCACTGTGGGCAATAGTTGCTCCTAGGAGAGTTTTACAATTTACAATTAGCTAACTCATTAGGTGTCTAGAAAGGTGTTAACGGGGCTCCGTCTCTGGGAAAACGAGGTTTACTCTAATTAGGTCCGTGCGAAAGCACGGGGAACCTCCCTCAAGTACCGACACTGGCCTGGCTGAACGGTTAGCGAAGTTGTAGACTGTAATTAATCCTGCCTAGTTTTTCTTTTTAAGGTTTGAAAGAAAGACTCGATAAAAGCAGTGGGAAACATCGATTAGACAAGATAATAACCAATCTGATCTATTCAAGAGCTTTCGCTGAGTGTATTCTTTTCTCTCTCTTAATAGCAGATACCCATGACTGGACTCAAGCTTTTACTAGATAAAAACAAACTGAATGGGACCAACTATAAAGATTGGCTGAGGAATCTGAAAATCGCCTTGACTTATGATAAAGTATCATATGTCCTCACGGCTTCAGCCCCGCCCGTCCCTGGTCCAAAATCCTCAGTTGCGGACATTGAAGTCCGCAAGACATGGGACGCTGACTGTGCCACGGCCACATGCCTCGCGCTTGCATCGATGGATAACACACATCAAAAGCAGCACGAGGACATGGACATTCACGGTATATTGCTCCATACAAAGGAGTTGTATGGGGAGCAATCCCGCGTATTACGATACGAAGCATCAAAGAAATTGTTTCAGATGCAAATGGCCCCTGGCACACCAGTAGGAGACCATGTTCTGAAGATGATAGCTCTTATAGAAGAGCTTGAGGACCTTGGATGGACGATGGACAATGAACAATATATAGATATTATTCTGCAGTCCCTCCCCTCCACCTTTGCTCAGTTCATAGTGAACTTCAACATGCATGGCATGGAGAAGGACCTCCCTGAACTCCTTAATATATTAAGGAGTGCAGAGAGCACTATGAAGTTAGCAAAAACTCCCGTTATGACTATTGGACAGTCTTCCTCTTCTCGCCCGAAAGCCAAGGCCAAGGGAAAGAAAAAGAAGAAACCCACTAATCCTAAGGGCGGAGTTAAAAAGGTGAAGGGAAAGGGAAAGTCCAAGGCTGGAGACTCGGGGAAGGGCGAATGTTTTAACTGCCACAAGACAGGACATTGGAAGCGCAATTGCACGGAGTACTTAAGTCTCAAGAAGAAGCATGGTGATGCTTCTGCTTCAGGTGCATTTGTGACTGAAAACTATTTTTCTCTAAACTCTGCTTCCTGGGTATTGGATACCGGTTCAGGTTCTCACACTTGCAATTCTATGCAGGGGCTGAGAAATAGCAAGGTTTTGAGGACAGGTGACCATACTCTCCGCGTTGGAAATGGTTCCAATGTACATACAGTCGCAGTGGGAGAGTATCACTTGGGGTTGCCATCTGGATGTATTTTGGTTTTAAATCCATGTTATTTTGTACCAAGTATGCTATGTAATATAATATCCGTTTCTTTGTTGGACAATGAAGGGTATAATTTTGTATTGCAGAACAATGTTATGAACATTAACCTGAATCAAATGTTGGTTGGGTATGGTACGCTTAACAACGGAATATATGTCCTAAATCAACACACAGTTTTCAGTATACAACACACTAATAAAAGAAAACTTTCAGAGTTAAATGAAGCTTTTCTTTGGCACTGTAGACTTGGTCATATTAACGAAACAAGACTAAACAAGTTACACAAAGATGGATATTTAAATTCTTTTGAATATAAATCTTATGCGACTTGCCAGTCTTGTATCAAGGGTAAAATGACCAAAACTCCGTTTACCGGATACGGAGAAAGAGCTACTCAGCTCCTGGGCCTCATACATAGTGATGTATATGGGCCTATGTCTACACAGGCTAGAGGCGGTTTTTCATACTTCATTACATTCCCTGATGATTTCTCAAGATTCGGTCATGTGTTTTTATTAAAACACAAGTCCGAAGCTTTTGAGAAATTCGTTGAATATAAACAAGAAGTAGAAAACCAAACTGGCTTGAGTATCAAGATGCTTCGATCAGATCGAGGTGGTGAGTATCTCAGTACAGAATTTGCAAACTTCTTGAAAGAGAATGGGATTCTCTCTCAGCTCACTCCTTCTTACACACCACAGCACAACGGTGTGTCAGAACGAAGGAATAGGACCCTATTAGATATGGTCCGGTCCATGATGAGTGACGCTGAGTTACCCGTCTCGTTTTGGGGGCATGCATTGGAGACTGCAGCGTTTCTACTAAATAGGGTTCCAACCAAAGCCGTGTCTACCACACCATATGAGATATGGCATAGGAAGAGACCATCTCTTAAGAGAATTAAGATTTGGGGTTGCCCGGCCTATGTTAAAAAGCAGAATCCGGACAAACTCGAGACACGGTCAGTCTTATGTAACTTTGTGGGATATCTAAAGAATTCTTATGGATATCTATTCTACCACAAAGAGGAACAAAAAGTGTTTGTTTCTCAGTATGCCACATTCTTGGAAAAAGAGTTTTTCACAGATAAAGATAATGACGAGGTGGTAGATCTAGAAGAGGTTCTAGAGACACAAACTACAAATGACGATTTGGTTGAACCAGCTGTTGCAACAGAAACTGAAGAACCTCGGCCACTCCGTAGGTCTGGTAGGACTTCTCGCCCACCGGAGAGGTACTATGGTTTCCTCATTGATGGTAACGGAGAAGATTGCATCATGGATGATGATGATCCTACCAGTTTTCAGCAAGCTATCACGAGTAAAGACTCTGTGAAGTGGCTGGATGCCATGAGATCCGAAATGGAGTCTATGTACACCAACAAAGTGTGGACTTTGGACGTTGTACCCCCTGGGGTGAAACCTGTGGGGTGCAAATGGATCTTTAAAAGAAAGATTGGTGTAGATGGGCAGGTGGAGACCTATAAGGCAAGACTTGTGGCGAAGGGTTTTCGTCAAAGACCAGGTTTGGACTATGACGAGACATTTTCTCCCGTAGCCATACTTAAATCCATTCGGATCCTACTTGCTATTGCTGCTCACTACGACTATGAAATCTGGCAGATGGACGTTAAAACCGCATTTCTGAATGGAAATTTAGAAGAATGCGTTTATATGGATCAGCCAGAGGGTTTCATTGACAGTGGGAGCAGCGGGAAAGCATGTAAATTGCTTAAATCCATATATGGGTTAAAGCAGGCATCACGGAGTTGGAACATCTGTTTCGATGATGTCATCAAAGAGTTTGATTTCATCAAAAATCCAGATGAACCTTGTGTTTATAAGAAGGCTGTAGGGAGAGATGTCACATTCCTCGTATTGTACGTGGACGACATTCTTCTGATAGGAAATGATATTCCTATGCTACAGTCGGTCAAATCTTTCTTATCACTGAGGTTCTCCATGAAGGACCTGGGTGATGCCACATACATTCTGGGCATAAGGATCTATAGGAATAGATCCAAAAGGTTATTGGGATTGTCCCAAACCAGGTACATTGACACCATCCTGAAAAGGTTTAGTATGGAAGACTCCAAGCGGGGTACCTTACCTGCTTGCCATGGGGTCACTCTCTCCAAGGATTCTTGCCCAAAGACCGATGAAGAGAGAGCTCGCATGAGTATTATACCCTATGCTTCGGCAGTAGGATCTATAATGTATGCGATGTTATGTACACGCCCAGATGTAGCTTATGCACTTAGTGTTGTAAGCAGGTATCAATCCAACCCAGGGGAGAATCACTGGACAGCTGTGAAGAACATTCTTAAGTACTTGCGAAGGACTAAAGAATTGTTCTTGGTGTATGGTAATGGAGATCTCCAAATGGAGGCCTTTACCGATTCGAGCTTCCAGAGCGATAAGGACGACAGCAAATCTATCTCTGGGTTTGTATTTACCCTCAATGGAGTGGCGGTGAGTTGGAAGAGTTCCAAACAAGATACCGTTGCAGACTCTACGATGGAAGCTGAGTACATTGCTGCAAATGATGCCGCCAAGGAAGCCGTCTGGATGAAGAAGTTCGTCTCGGAGCTAGGAGTAGTTCCAACCATTATTGATCCAATACCTTTGTATTGTGACAATAATGGGGCTATGGCATTAGCCAAGGAGCCCAGATCCCATCAGCGGTCCAGACACATCCTGAGGCGTTTTCATTTGATCTGGGAGATTGTAGATCGCCGCGAGATCGAGATTAGGAGGGTAGACACAAAGAATAACGCCGCGGATCCATTCACCAAGGCCCTCCCTCAGCCGCAGCATGAGCGACTTTTTGAGATGTTGGGTATGAGATACGCCAATAACTGGCCTTAGTGCAAGTGGGAGATTGTTGGATATATGTATGCCCTAGAGGCCATTATGTGATAGTGGATGTATCTATACATGTATATATATTCAGTATGCATTCTTGCTCGACATGATAGTATGCTATCTGGTTCTTCTTTATCTGACATGTTGATTTGATCATGCTTATTATTCACTCATACATGCTGATAAAGCCCTGAGGATATTGGCTTGACTGCTCTGATTATGATGGAGATCATACTAGTGGGACATCTGTAGTCTATAAGCATATCCTGGAAAGTCCCTAGTCGTAGGTATATCGAGACGGGGCATTGATATACCAGAGTAGACTAGCGTATATGATACTAGACCCATATGATGGGCGATGGATGTTCCCACATTCATCGATGTTTGACATCAAGATCATATACGGGTGCTCAGTGCTGACTGGGTACACTGGACGGACTCACCGAGAACTCCTATATGGAATTACATCTATCGTCGGATAGCAGTTCTCAGGTGACACTGGTGCAGGTTAGTCTGTAGACCCGAGATCGCCATGGAGTCTTGTGTGTTCTCCCACTGTACTTTGATTACCACCCTACCACAGCTCTACTGAGTCGTGCAAACAGGTGGCCGTTGGGTACAGTCCCGAGACACACAAAGGCAATGAGCGATAGGAGGGGTTTCGCCTCTCCCGGTATTGGGAGTTGATGCTGTACTGTGCCCGACTGGTTATATCAGTAAGTCCCTGGCCAGGGCTGCTGAGAATTGCTGATAAGTGTTATCAGTAGTTTCTCAATCTGTTATAGACCATTCACCGGCACGACTTATTGAGTTATTAGGGTCGACGTTACCATCCCTAGGCTCGATATGCGGCATATCTGACGAAGAGACCGGACTGTACGGTAGTGTTGCCGGTTGGCTCGACGGGAGTTGTAGCAGGTTCTCTTGTTGTCTTCTGATCGCTCAATACCCGGGTGGCCGTTACGTTTAGCTGACCGCTTGCGGCTTGGGGATACCTGATATGATCATCACCCTCTGCCGGCGTATTGACGAGTCTTAGAGTCCCACAAAGGAGTTACCCAGTCCAGGCGAAACGTTGTGGTGCGCGTATGCGATATGCGCATGCACCCGATTAAAATGTGCGTATATGATACCGAACATTGATCGGGTGGCCTGCTTTTGATGGGGTCATATGAGATATGACCGGATTGATAAATCAAGTGTTGATTTATCATCTAACCATTAGTTTTCTCACTTGAAACCTTTCTAGAAGATGATGGATGTATGCATGCATGCATGTGTTTCTTTCTTTCATTCTAGTTTCATGCACATGTAGATGTGCATACATGCATACATACATACACCCATCTATCATGGTTGTTAGCACATGGAAATGGTGGCAATATAAGACTCACACCATGGATTAAGTAATGGATTTTTATTTGATTTTGTATTTAAAACAAAATTGAAAAGAAAAGGATAATCTTTACTAGCTTCTACATTCTTCTTCTAACCTAACCAAGCTCACCTACTTCTAACCTTGGGTTATCCTTCTCTTTATCATTTAAAACTCAAGTAAAATTATGTCTCCATCACTTAACCATGGTTGGTCATGAGAAGAAATAAAATATATATAGATATATTTCATTTCTTTTCTAGGTTATCATATTAACCCTTGTTAAAAAGAAAGCCTCCATCTTCATCCTCCTTCTTCCTTTTGCTCTCTAGTTTTTTCTAGTGAGTAATACACACTTAAAGAAAGGTTTTTGAAGTGAGATTCTAAACCACAACATCATTCTATGCAAGTTTAGCCAACTTGTTTAGAGTGTTCTCTTCGGTTTTACGAAGTTGCGAGCTTGGACGGGGAACTTCGGGTGGATCGTCGTAGACGCAAG
Organism: Agapanthus africanus; assembly: GCA_030015575.1. Taxonomy (NCBI): domain Eukaryota; kingdom Viridiplantae; phylum Streptophyta; class Magnoliopsida; order Asparagales; family Amaryllidaceae; genus Agapanthus; species Agapanthus africanus. The sequence goes on along the minus strand of CM057342.1, from coordinate 331,378,014 downwards.
AGGACTTCAAGAGGACCTCCATTCAACACCCTAGAGACCAAGGAGTCTAGCGAAAGGGAGCTACAAAGGTTGTAGTCTCGAAACCCTAGTTTTGTTCGCTTTATATTTCGAAACCATAATTTTCTAGGATCGATTCCTTTGCATGCTTGTTTAGCACCATCAAAATTAAAACTTTAAGGCATGTGATGCTTCAAAACTCTTCATAGGGTGCTAGACAAGCCTAACAGGTACCTACATATATATCACATGACATCGTAAATAGAAATCGCGCATGAAAACAAAAACGGCACACGAATCGCAAATAGGTTGAAACCTATGGTCCAAGCATGCAAGAATAGCCAAACAACCCTCGACGTTAACGTGCTAACGTCACACGACCGAGTCAAAACCCAAATATCCAAAAATCAAGTTTCAAAAGTCACAAAACATCGCTAGAAATAAGGTAAAACGACTCTAGATTTTTCTTAAGGTAAAATTAGACTTTTCTGCATACAGAGTAGGTCTAGTTATCTAATTAGTGAGCTACAGACCAAGTTTCTCACCCTAATTCCAAAATTTGGGCCGCAAATTGCGTCCAAATCGAATAAAACGGCGGCCAGAATTTGGAGTCTTGGGCTTGGGTTTCTAGGGTAGCTTCCTAGTGGTCTGCACATCTCACTATATCTGCAAAATATTTTTCAAAGTTCCCGGGCCATAGCAGATCTCTAGAAGTCATCACAATTCCCACAAAATCCCGATATCGGCAATTCTAAAGTTCAAGTCTTGGGGTTTAGTCTCTGGTTTAGCCTATAATATTAACTCTACAGGGTTTGTGGACACTAATACATCTCAATTTCACCTTATCAACTCATAAAATCATCTAAACCTCAACTTGGAATTTTCAAAGCTCACAAAACCTCACTAATTCGATTCTAAACTTAAATAGAGGCTAAAGAAAATGGATACTACTCTAATGGTGAATGAATTATCTCATTTGGCAACTCAAGAATTTTCTTGAGTTGCCCCTAGTGCTCAAAATGCAAACTTTCTTGGTCTCCCATGCTTGTAGTGAGCTTGTGCACAATTTTTGTGAAGGGGATGAATGGTTTTAATGTAGTTTTGGGCGTGAGGTGAGATGGTGGAGGTGGTGAGGGCAGCCATGGTGAGAGGGAGAGAAAGAAATGATGAAGATGATGAAGATGAGAACAATGGATATGGTCAAAGGAAGACCCCTAACCCTCTCTCTCTCTTCTCTCTCTTGCCCATACTCTTTCTTTATTCATTTTCCTTTTTCTTTTCTTTTCCTCTCTTTATCTTTTCCCTTCTCATTTTTAAAAACAAAGCCATGCTTGGAAAAATAAAAAGTCATGGTAGAAAAGAAATGTAACAAGTATTATGTTTGTAAATGTGACATGGTGCATGTCATGTGCACATAAACCGGATTAACGCACGATTAGTGAAAATTAATCGAGTTTAGCATTTAACCCTTTTACAAATAAGTATTTAAAAATCTATAAATGCTCATATCATATGAAACACCCTCAATTCAATAATTCTTATAAATTTCCAAATATTTTTCAATTTATCGGTATATAATTATTCCATAACATTAAAATATTCCTAATATTTATTATTTAAATTATATAATTTCCCAAAAATAATATTTTATTTTTCTGAAATGTTATAATTATATATTATTTCATCGAATCAAAATTTGATCCGATAACCCGGCTATATCATATATAACCGGCCGATATCATATATCGCGAGAATAGAATACGGTATCACATACGCGTATCAATCTTGATCCCGCACATATCACATATGTGCTCCTACTCCGTTTCTCCTGCGCCAGGAAACCTCTGTGTAGGACTCTAAAGACTCATCAATACGCCGGCAGTTGGTGATGATCACATCAAACACCCACAAGCTGCAAGCGGTCAGCTCAACGTAACAGCCACCCGGGTATTGAGCGACCAGAAGATCAACAAGCCAGCCTGTACATACTCCTGGGAATCCAATTAGTAACACTACCGTATAGTCCAGTCTCTTCGTCTGATATGTCGCATATCCAGTCTAGGGGTGGTAAACGTCAGACCCCAATAACCGATAAGTCGTTTCGATGTGAGGCTCATAACGGGTCGAGAAACTACTGATAACACTTACCAGTAGATCTCCATATCAGCCCTAGCCAGGGACTTCCAGTTATAGCCAATCGAACACAGCGCGGCATCTACCCTCAATACCGAGAGAGACGAAACCCCTCTTATCGCTCATTGCCTCCATGTGATTCGGGACTGTACCCAAAACCATCGTTTTGCACGTTCTCTTGAACGTGGTAAGGTGGAAATCAAAGCACAGTGGGAATCACACAAGACTCTATGACGATCTCGGGTCTACAGACTAACCTGTACCAGTGTCACTAGAGAACTGCTATCCGACGATAGGTATAATACCAACAAGGAGTTCTCGGCGAGTCCGTTCAGTGTACCCAGTCTCCACTGAGCACCCGTATACCATCTTTGATGTCAAACACCAATGGATGCGGGATCATTCATCTCCCATCATATGGGTCAAGATGCGTATACGCTAGTCTACTCTGGAGTATCGATGCCCTGTCTCGATACACCCTCGACTAGGAACAGTTATAGGATGTACTTGTCGACTACCCTGGCTCCACTAGTATGATCTCCATCATAGTCCTAGTAGTCAAGTACATATCCTAAGGGCTTTATCAACATGTGAGAGCAAGATAGTAACCCAATACAAGTCAACATGTTAAGACAAAGTGCAACCAGATAGCATACTATCATATCGAGCAAGAAATTCCTCTCTATATATATCCAAGCATCCACAATAATATACATTATATGTACAACAATGGCCTCTAGGGCATATACATAACTAACAATCTCCCACTTGTACTAAGGACAGCTGTTGTAGTATCTCATACCCAACATCCCGAAGAGTCTCTCAAACTGTATCTGGGGAATGGCCTTTGTAAATGGATCCGCAGTGTTGTCCTTCATGTCAACTCTCCTGACCTTGATCTCTCGGCGATCAAATATCTCCCGGGTCAGGTGATACCGCATCAGAATATGTCTGGATCTCTGATGGGACCTAGGTTCCTTGGCCAAAGCCGCAGCTCCATTTTTTATCACAATACAAAGGTATTGGATGCTCAATGGACAGAACCACTCCAAGTTCAGTAATGAACTTCTTTATCCAGACAGCCTCTTTGGCAGCATCGTTGGCAGCGATGTATTCAGCCTCCATCGTCCAGTCTGCAACGGTTTCCTGTTTGGAACTCTTCCAACAAACCGCCCCTCCATTGAGGGTAAATACAAATCCCGAGTGCAACTTAGAGTCGTCCTTATCACTTTGGAAGCTTGAATCGGTAAAGGAATCCACCTGGAGTTCTCCGTTACCATACACCATGAACATCTCTTTAGTCATTCTCAAGTACTTGAGAATGTTCTTCACAGCTGTCCAGTGATTCTCTCCTGGATCTTCTTGATACCTACTCACTACACTTAGTGAGTATGCTACATCGGGTCTGGTACATAGCATCGCGTACATGATAGAGCCTACTGCCGAAGCATAGGGTATCCCTTGCATGCAAGCTCTCTCCAAATCAGTCTTGGGAGACATCTCTTTGGAGAGAGTGAGTCCTGAGATCGTGGGTAAATTCCCACACTAGGATTCATCCATACTAAACCTCTTTAGTATGGTGTCAATGTACCTGGACTGGGACAATCCCGGTATCCGTTTAGATCTATCTCTATAGATCTTAATCCCCAAAATGCAGGAGGCATCACCTAGATCTTTCATTGAGAATCTTTGTGATAAGAAGAGCTTGACCGAGTGCAACATAGGAACATCATTTCCTATCAAGAGTATGTCATCCACCTACAATACGAGGAAGACAACCTTACTCTCTACCACCTTCTTGTATATACAAGGTTCATCTACGTTTTTGATGAAGTCAAACTCTTTGACTACCACATTAAAACAGATGTTCCAACTCCGCGATGTTTGCTTTAACCCGTAGATGGATTTCAACAGCTTGCACACCTTTCCGCTGCTCCCACTGTCTACGAAGCCCTCTGGTTGAGTCATGTATACGCTTTCTTCTAAATCACCATTTAGAAAAGCGGTTTTAATATCCATTTACCAGATTTCGTAGTCATGGTATGCAGCAATGGTAAATAAGATCCGGATGGACTTAAGCATAGCCACTGGAGAAAATGTTTCGTCATAATCCATACCTGGTCGTTGAAGAAAACCCTTTGCAACAAGTCTAGATTTAAAAGTCTCAATTTTTCCATCTACACCAAGTTTCTTTTTAAAGATCCATTTGCTCCCAATGGGTTTTACCCCTTCAGGAGCAACTTCCAAAGCCCATACTTTGTTGGTGTACATGGATTCCATCTCAGATCGCATTGCATCCAGCCATTTCGTAGAGTCCCCACTCGTGATGGCCTGCTCGAAGTTAGTAGGGTCATCATCTTCTATGATGCAATCCTCACTCCCACCGTCTATGAGAAAACCGTAGTATCTCTCAGGTGGATGAGGAACCCTACTAGATCGGCGAAGCGGCTGAGGTTCTTCGGGAACTACTGAATCCTCTGGTGCCACCAAATCTTCCTTTGCAGTTTGTGTAGCTGGAACTTCTTCCAGTTCTACCTCATTACCACTAATTTCCATCATAAGAAAACCCTTTTCTAAAAAGGTGGCATGTCGAGAAACAAACACCTTTTGTTCCTCGGAGTGGTAGAAGATATACCCTCGCGAATGTTTAGGATATCCAATAAATTTTCACAGAATAGACCTTGCCTCGAGCTTGTCCGGATTTTGTGTTTTCACATAGGCTGGACAATCCTATACCTGAATAAAATTAAGACATGGCCTCTTCCCATTCCATATCTCATATGGAGTGGTAGGCACTGATTTGGTGGGAACTCTATTCAATAGATATGCTGTTGTCTCAAGCGTATAGCCCTAAAAGGAAATAGGCAACTCAGCATGTGCTCATCATAGAGCGCACCATATCTAATAGGGTGCGATTCTTCTGTTCCGATACACCATTGTGCTTGGTGTATATGGAGGAGTAAGCTGAGAGTGAATCCCATTCTCTTTTAGATAGTCCCGGAACTCATTGCTCAAGTATTCTCCTCCTCGATCAGATCGAAGGATCTTAATACTTTTTCCCATTTGGTTCTCTACTTCGTGCTTATATTCTTTGAATTTCTCAAAAGCTTCAGATTTGTGTTTCAACAGGAACACATGTCCGTATCTTGAGAGATCGTCGGTGAATGTAATGAAGTACGAGGAACTATTCCTGGCATGTGTAAACATGGGACCGCATACATCACTATGTATCATTCCCAAGAGTTCCGTAACTCTTTCTCCGTGTCCACTAAACGAAGTTTTGGTCATTTTCCCTTTGAGACATGACTGGAAAGTGTCATAAGATGAAAATTCGAACGGATTCAAATATCCATCCTTATGCAACTTAGCTAGTCGTGTCGCATTGATATGACCTAGTGTACAATGCCATAAGAAGGATTCGTTCATTTCTGAACTCTTCCTCTTGTGTGTATTTTGTACATTAAGAACTGTGGTTTGATTTAGAACGAATATGCCATTATTTAACAAGCCTGATCCAATCAACTTTTGACTTAGGAAGATGTTCATAATATTATCCTGTACTACAAAATTATATCCTTCTTTACTTAATAAAGAAACTGATATAAGATTGCATATCAGGGTCGGAATGTAATAGCATTCGTTCAGAATCAATGTATTACCATTTGGTAATACAAGGTGATATTCGCCAACTGCTTTGGCTGTAACATTTGCACCATTCCCTACTTTTACGGAATGATCACCCATTCCCAGTTCTCTACCTCTCTTTAGCCCATGCAACATATTACATATGTGGGATCCTGATCTGGTATCTAATACCTAGGACTTAGAGTGAACTGAGAAATAGTTCTCGATAACAAACACACCCGAAGAAGATGCATCATCATGCTTGTTCTTCATTTGGGCAGCGTGTGAATCCGGATATTTCCCTATTTCCTATTCAGTCTTATAACAATTATAAGAAAGAACGGAACCAACATTTCCCTGCTCAGTATAATAAGTGGGTTCGGTCAATACATCCATATTATTATCTTGATTAAGGCCTCACATGGTCGCTACCTGGAGAGAGAGAGAAGTAAACACTTTAGCGTATGCTCTTGCAAGATTATATTGGTTATTATCTTATCTAATCAGGATAGCTCCCACTGTTTTAATCAAATCTCCCTTCAAAAAAAACCTTAAAAAGGAAAGACTAGCCGGGATTAATTACAGTCTACAACTTCGCTAACCGTTCAGCCAGGCCAGTGCCGGTACTTTGAAGGAGGTTCCCCATGCTTTCGTACGGACCTAATTAAGATAAACCTCATTTTCCCTAAGGGGTAGCCCTATTAACACCTTTCTAGACACCTAATGGGTTAGCTAATTGTAAAGTATAAAACTCTCCCAGGAGTAACTCTTACTCACAGTGGGTATCGGGATCCAACTATCTCATAGAAGGTATGCAATCTTATTGAAAATTTCAACACTTGAAATTCTCGATAATATTTTTACCCCTAGTGTCCTATGACCTTGATGGAGGCCAAACTACCCATAGGGCGCTATTCAAGTTCAACCTGTTCATTTCTTGATTGAATTAGCCCCACCCGCACGACCCTTGACGGAGGCCAAACTACGCCATATGAATACCCTAATCCAATCGTATCTCATGCTACAGATAAGTACTAATCAGCTACCATACACTACACCTTGACGGAGGCCAAACTACTGTAGCACGAATACTAAATAATACTTATCTGAAATAACGGAGGACTACACAGGTTTTTAAGAAAACCATGAGCGTGATGAACTTGATATCGTTGTAGAAACAAGTGATTTTGAAAAAGAGTGTTTTTAAGGCTTTTACTAGTTTCGCTAAAGAAGTCACTCCCGGTGAAGGGATCTCGGCTCTTACCTTATCGAATAAGGTGCTGGATATTCTACAAGGAATACCGCTATGCAAAGCAAGAACTATAGAAGCAATCAAAAACAAAACCGAGTGAGTTGTAGCATCTGCTAGTTTCGCTAAAGAGGTCACTCCCGGTGAAGAGATCTCGGCTCTTTCCTTATCGAATAAGGTGTTGGATATTCTACAAGGAATACCGCTATGCAAAGCAAGAACTAGAGCTACCCTTTTTGAAAATTTGATTCTACTACATCTTTTAGGTTTCTTTTCTTTCATTAATCTCATTAATGAAATCCCATCATTTAAGCTTCCTAACTATCACAGAAGAAACGAAAATATAACGTACGCTTATGCCATCCGCATTCGCCACAATATTCCGTTATGCACCATTAGGTTACTTAACTAACGGCATACCGGGACGAGACTAGAGCGGGTGCAAAACATAAGCAACGTCTGTTATATATCTCATATATAATAATAAAACATTCGTCTCAGGCATTAATATGATCTCATCACAGAACATTGCAGCAGAAGATAACATATGAAATATTGGATATTCTAGGATTTCCGTGTTTTATTTTGAGCCTGTATAAAACACGGATTCTACGGTCACGATGAATAGCCAAACCCACATCCCTAGACCCCTACGAGAGCATCAAGTAACCCTGCCAATTCTAGGGTTAGGAGACCCGGTCTCAACTCCTTGAGATGGCCTCCTACTGGACCCTAGAACCCGGTTACTTGTGCTCCCCACCTTGGGTCTATCCTAATGCGGAAAAGTAAATAATATACAATGGTGACATCATTCTCAACCCGGAAGTTCCCCAATAAAAGAATATTACATACAATGAATATTACATGAATGAAAATAAAAACTCTCATCTCACATAAAACCCCCGGCTATTCAGAACACGACGATCCAATATAACATATTACAGCAAACATAACATCAAAAGTCATCAACGTAAGTAAATATGCATATCCCAATTGTCGTTGACATATAGCACCGAAACCGGCGATACACCACATATTACACTTACGGTTGAAGAAAAGGAAGTGAAAAACTACAACAGTTGGAATCCGCAACCACCTTAGATATCATAAACCCAATATATCACATACATTGGATTTCATTCCTAACCAAATGAATTCCTTAGACATCACATGCCTAACAATAATAAATCCTGCATTTTAGTCTTGATATTGAAAACAATTATCAATAACCAGTCGGGTAATTTTACAAGATTCTCGATAATATGATCGAATGCTCGTCGGAAACATTAGTAGACGGCCGCACCCCCGATGCCATCGACGAAGTGCACTATGGCGGAACACCATGGTCACGAGCACCCGAACGGATGCTTTTTGGCGACGGGGTTCTCCTACAGTCACTTGGTCGGGCTATGCGGCGTGGCTATCTAGTAAGGTTACCCGGTGAGTATCCGCGTACACTACGTAATTGCGTCGGACTTTTGATCAACATCAAAATCCCGTGGTAACCGATCAAAAGAGGCTAAATTGCTAGATTTATAAAATTCAAACTAGTTATCTCATAACTAAATTATAGTGGATTCCAAATATTGTATCACAATCACAGAAAGCTAGGCGACGTTAAATATTTCGATCGAATCAACAAATTCCCAAAATTCCCAGAAAGCTCAACACTTGAGCACTGTTAAAATTAATTACAGACATACCACAGTACCTACGGACCTACAGCTGAAGGGCCCGACCAAAGCCTCTTAAGTGGTGCCGCGGATCAGCCGCCAAAACCAGGTTTTGGCCGAGGATCCACGGTAACTTAGACGAGTTAGGGTTTCATTTTTCAGGTGTGTCCATAGAATTCCCTGCATGATTTTCTGAATATTTTTAACATGAAAAATTTCAACTTTGTGAAAAATTTCCAGAAAGTGGGAAAATTAGGGTTTTCGGAGTTCGATCGGACTTCTAACTTCGTCTAGACAACGTCTAATTCTCTAGCTTGGCTCTGATACCACTGTAGGGTTACTAGGCACGACAACAAGGTTTCGGGTGGTATCGTCCATGCCAAATAAAATTTTTGCCATGCTTAATAACTCTAAACAAGATCTTTAAACTAGAGAATCATACGTAAACATGATGTAAACAACTTTACAACTAAGTGTTTAGGGATTACAACCTTTGTAGTCCGCTCCTTCACTTCACAAGCTCCAAGTAGTGATCCCTTCGCAGCGATCATCAAGGTCCCGGACTCTAGAAAGGCTCCATGAGGTGTATGATGCATCCTTGCTTGAAGTCTTCAAAGTCTACGATGATCTACGTCGAGGAAACGCGGACTCAAGCTATCTCTTCACTAATACGGAATTAGTGAAGCAAACACACTAATCTATATGGTTAGTATAGAAGAGGATGATGAAGTAGGAATTTAGCTCACTTTAGTATTTAATTTCTTACTATATTTCTTCTTGATCTCAAAGTCAAAAGAGCTCAAAAGAGATAAGAAAGAAGAAGAAGAAAAATATCTCAAGTGATGAAAATATCTATCTTGCTTCAAATGCAACCCTTGGGTAAGTATATCATCCATACACTAACCCATGTAGAGAATTAACCATGGTAAGGGTTAATGGTTAGGTCACAAAATATCTTAAGTAGAAAAAAAATAGTGGACTAAGTCAAAGCTTATCTACAAGCTTCTACAAGCTTCTAGCTTTGATTAAATCCACTAATTTGTAATTACTTAATGATAAATGAAATCCTAACATAAACCCTAGCATGGTATGAGTCTCATACATACATGTTGCATGTGTAACCTAGCATGTCACAATATTATATATCACATATATAATATTTATGTAACAAAAGAAAACAATACAATAAACATATATCACATATATGTTAAATGCATCATAAGTGAGAATAATAAATATTTAAGTGAGCATATAATATATATATATATATATATATATTATTTCATCGGATCAAAATTTGATCCGATAACCCGGTTATATCATATATAACCGGCCGATATCACATATCGCGAGAATAGAATACGGTATCACATACGCGTATCAATCTCGATCCCGCACATATCACATATGTGCTCCTACTCCGTTTCTTCTGAGCCAGGAAACCTCTGTGTAGGACTCTAAAGACTCGTCAATACGCCGACAGTAGGTGATGATCACATCAAACACCCACAAGCTACAAGCGGTCAGCTAAACGTAACAGCCACCCGTGTATTGAACGACCAGAAGATCAACAAGCAAGCCTGTACATACTCCTGCGAATCCAATCAGTAACACTACCATACAGTCCGGTCACTTCGTTTGATATGTCGCATATCCAGTCTATGGGTAGTAAACGTCAGACCCCAATGACCGATAAGTCGTGTCGATGTGAGGCTCATAACGGGTTGAGAAACTAATGATAACATTTACCAGTAGATCTCCATATCAGCCCTGGCCAGGGACTTCCAGTTATAGCCAATCTAACACAGCGCAACATTTACCCCCAATAACGGGAGAGACGAAACCCCTCTTATCGCTCATTGCCTCCATGTGATTCGGGACTGTACCCAAAAGCCACCGCTTTGCACGTTCTCTTGAACGCGGTAAGGTGGAAATCAAATCACAGTGGGAATCACACAAGACTCTATGACGATCTCGGGTTTACATACTAACCTGTACCAGTGTCACTAGAGAACTGCTATCTGACGATAGGTATAACACCAACAAGGAGTTCTCGGCGAGTCTGTTCAGTATACCCAGTCTCCACTGAGTACCTGTATACCATCTTTGATGTAAAACACAATGGATGCGGGATCATCCATCGCCCATCATATGGGTCAAGATGTGTATACGCTAGTCTACTCTGGAGTATCGATGCCCTGTCTCGATACACGCTCGACTAGGAACAGTTATAGGATGTACTTGTGGACTACCCTGGCCCCACTAGTATGATCTCCATCATTGTCCTAGTAGTCAAGTACATATCCTAAGGGCTTTATCAACATGTCGGAGCAAGACAGTAACCAAATACAAGTCAACATGTTAAGACAAAGTGCAATCAGATAGCATATTATCATATCGAGCAAGAAAGTCCTCTCTATATATATCCAAGCATCCGCTATAATATACATCATATGTACAACAATGGCCTCTAGGGAATATACATAACTAACAATACTAGGTCACAACACTAGGTCACTGTGATGGCAACTTTTCCAACAAACACCTGGCTTGATAGCAGATTCATCCGAGACCCAAATCTATACCAAATTACGATATGTGCACAAAATTCTACCTTTAGTGTTCTAAACTGAAACTAATAAGCTACACAACAATAAAAATACCTACTTTACAGTTAGAGAGCACTACCTTCCCAAACTTGCTCAAAATCCTAGCTTTCCAAGCTCCAAGTGACCTCCATAGGCTCTAGATCAAGTTTAATATAGGGTTTAGTGAGTTTTGTGAAGAGTAGTGAGGATTTGGCTTGAGTTTTGTGATGAACATGAAGAGGTTTCAGTTGAGAGAAGAGAATGAAAATGATTGAGAATGGGAGAGAATGAGAGTGGGAGATGAGATAAAGATGAGAGGGTGAGTGTAGGGTGAGTGCACCCTTACACTTACTATCTCCCTCTCCATCATTAATGCAAGCCTTCATTAATGCAAGCATGCTTATCCCATGACTCACCAAGCCACCTCCTCCCATTCCAAAACAAGAAGATGACACTCACAACAAATATCTATGTGCAAGTTTAAATCAAGGCATGGATTTGTTTAAGGTGTCGTGGCCACTAAACAAGATTAACACTAAACAACCCCCATGTTAACATGCACAAATGTGTGTAAGCAAAAACAATTAATAATAAAATATTGATTAATCTATAAAAAAATACGAGAAAACTATTTTGGTAGTCTTTTTACCAAAAACCCGCATTATCGCTTAATTAACACTAATCGCATTCTAAGGTGTTACAATCTGTCAAAGGGTTCTTGTCACACAGGTTCTCCATGAAAGACCTGGGTGATGCCTCTTACATTCTGGGGATCCAGATCTATCGTGATAGATCTAAGAGGATGTTGGGACTTTCACAGTCCATGTACATCGACACCATACTGAAAAGATTCAGTATGGAAGATTCTAAGCGCGGTAATTTACCGGCTTATCACGGAATCACCTTCTCTAAAAAGATGTCTCCCAAGACTGATTTGGAAAGGGATCTCATGTCCATTATACCCTACGCTTCTGCGGTAGGCTCTATAATGTATGCGATGTTGTGTACCAGACCAGATGTAGCTTATGCACTGAGCGTGGTAAGCCGGTATCAGTCAAACCCTGGAGAGAAGCACTGGATAGCAGTAAAGAACATTCTTAAGTACCTGAGAAGGGCTAAGGAAATATTCTTGGTTTACGGCGGAAAAGATCTCCAGATTGAGGCATTTGCTGAGTCCAGCTTCCAGAGTGACAAGGATGACTCCAAGTCCATGTCAAGTTATGTCTTTACCCTCAATGGAGGGGCGGTCTGTTGGAAGAGTTCCAAGCAGGTCACCGTTGCTGACTCTACGATGGAAGCGGAGTATATCGCAGCTTCTGATGCCGCAAAAGAAGCAGTCTAGATAAGGAAGTTCTTAACAGAACTTCAGGTGGTTCCGTCCATTGTTGATCCAATACCTCTGTATTGTGACAACAACGGGGCTATAGCTATAAAAAAACAACCCAGGTCCCATCAGAAGTCCGGACACATCTTGAGGCGGTATCACCTGATCAGGGAGATCATGGATCGCCGGGAGATCGAGGTTCGGAGAGTTGCTAGTGATGAAAACAATGCAGATCCATTTGAAAAGGCCATCTCTCAGACGCAGTTCGAGAGGCTTGTTCAGTTGATAAAACTGCACATTTGTATTACATTTTTCCTACAATTTTCATATTAAAAAAGGACTTTATTATGATATATTATACATATGAGGGTTTATGTGTTAAAACACCATTTTCCATGTGTTAATATATTTTAATTAGTATTTGGTAGGAAAATATATGCAAATAAATTCATTGACCAAATCCTAGTAGAAATAAGCCTACTAAATATTATTTGAGATTATTGTGCAGAATTTTCCAAGTTGTTATGCAGAATTTATCAAACAAATCAAGTTGTTGAAGAAAACTTGCCAAATTAAGAAGCAAAACTTGGAGACCAAGTCTGGGAGCAACCGAGAGAAGATTTCTGAATTCTGAAGGTGCCTAGAATTGCCACATGTCACAATTACAAAGCCCAAGAAAAATGATCAAGAGATCCCCACCATTGGCCGCGGAACCGCGGCCAAACCCCCTGTTGGCCGCGAATCCGCGGCAATCTAGAGAGATCGTTGGCTAAAATTTTGGGGCATAAATCTAAGCTATATTTTACCAAGTTTTCAACAAGAAGATTCTGGCTTTACACTATAAAAGGGCACCGAGAGCCTCCTGGAAAAATCATCAAGCCGAAGAGATCACGAAGCCCCAGACGCTCACGCATCCAGGCTGATCATCGACTGTTCGACTACCTCCTTAGGAAAGATCGAGAAGCAACTAGTTTGTAATCATTTTCTACGGATTAAAGTGTAGTTTGTTCAAGTTGATTAATAAAGGTAGTTATTTTATTCTTTTTGCATTTACATTATGTTTTCCCTCTCTGTCTTTTCATCTTCTTTTCCCAACATGCGCGAGTAATTCTCCGCTTGTTAGGGTTCATAGGATTAGGGTAGGCTAATGGATGATGAAAATAACTAAACCCTTTTTAAGTCCTGTAAAGTTTAGGAACTTTATCAAAAGAATCATTAACATCCTAATCGGGCGCACTAGCAATTCTTTGCTAGTTCCGACCGTGATTAGAGATTAGATTAATGATTGTTTTGGTAAAGGCTAGATATGAACGGAGTTCCGTGTCGAGATAAGGGTTAAGAGTGGGATTCCTTTTCCCTCCAGAAACCCTAATCTACACGCATCACCGTCGTTCTAGTTCTAAATCTATTAATGGATAAAAAGGGTAACTTTTAATTAATCGTTCATAACTACTAAATCCTAACAAACCCTACAAGCCCTCTTATTAATATTAACTACATCTTTAAAATAATCTAGATCTATATTTTGCATTCTTGTTTAACGTAGATCTAGAAATCATTCTATAAAATTCTTTATCCCTCCTCTCTTTCTCAACACATCTAAAGTAAAAGTAAAAGGTTCCACGTTTCCCTGAGGACGACCCGTACTCATCTCGGTCTAGCTACGCGCGAAACCGTTATTGATTGTGGTTATTCTACAAAACACAAATTTTCGTATCAATCAAATGGCTCCGTTGCCGGGTAAACGTGCGTAATTTTTTATTTTTGCTATTTGTGTTGAATTCTTAGACGATTCATATCATTATTAAAACAAAACTGCAAATTGCATATTTAACGATTTGTGTGTGAATTTTTTTTGCGAGGGAATCTGGAGTCGCGGATTTGAGGAAACAGGAGATCTAGGGTTTCACACTTCTCTGGTATCTTTCTTAACTCCTTCTCTCTCCTCTCAAATCCAATAAAATCTATTTTCTGCAGGATTCTTTGCAAAATATCGCCGCTCTAAAATCTTTTGCAAAGTTTTGTTTTTCGGTTTGTTTTTGTATATTTTAATACGGATTTTTAAGGGGCAAAAACCAAATCAAGATTAGGTGGGGATTTCATCACCCTTCCTAAGCCCCACAAATCACAAACCGAGCATATAGATCAACCCTTCATTAATTTAAAAAAAATCTAGACCAGACTCTAAGGACTGTCGCGCTCAATAAGGACAGAGGAAGGTCGTGGGTAATCTATCGCTTATCCGCATTACTTTTGTGGTGCATAGGCAAGTGTGTCAAAGGCTAGTGGTTTTTAATTAGGCCCACTATTGTGGTTCCTTCCCACTTACCTGGCACTTACCTGGCTACAAGGGTAGTGCAGAGGCGGTAGAGGATTGATCCTACGGCTTGTCCTTTGGAAGTCTAGGAGCGGTCTAGAGACTGGACCTAGGTAACCATAGTTCTAGGGTTGTGCATTTTTGTGTGATTTGTCTTAATCCGTCATTTTTCAAAACAAACCAATTACTTTCTCTCCTTTTTACCCCTTCCCCCTTCTTCTCTTCTTATAATGGGTGACCTAAACAGAAGAACACTCGCCGAGCTTTGCTGTCCACAACCAGATATCTCTTGTTTTCGAAATCCCTTCGGTATACCGTCCGGCTCTTCCATGTCCTTAAGAGATCATATAGAACAAGCAGGAAGAAACAGTTGGCCACCTCAGTCCAGGTCTTATCAACCGTATCCTAATCCGACACCTGTTTCAGTTCATACCCAGAGTGAGGAAGCCCCAAGAAGAATGTCCATTGCTGAGCATATAGCTAGGTCTAGAGGCCAAAGTTTCAACCCAGACCAATATCAACCATCACCACCACTATCCAGATAAGAGTTTGATATGCGGTTTGTATATAGCCAACCAACCAACCCATATCAATATTCTTCTTATCATAATATTGATCCTACTCCTACCCAAGTTCAGCAACCATTCTGTTCCTATCAATCCAATCCGACTTTTCCACCTACTCTAGACAGTTCTTCTAATCAGTCATTTGGGAGTTTTAATTATCCACAGGAATTTCAATCTTATACTGAAACCCCTTATCAACCCAAGACTAGTCTGGAGCAGACATTAGAAAAATTTATGGAACTGACGAATCAAATTATGAAGGATTTGGGTAGTAAGACAGAACTGTACACCCTTCCTAATCAAACCTCCCCATTCCAAACTGAAATCCACAACTCCAGTTTCATAGATTCATCAAGTACAATGTCTGATAAGTTGTGTGACTTTGTAGTGTTTGATATACCCAACTGTGAAGAGTCCATTTCAAATGAAACCACACCCAACCCTTGTGATCGCTACACCTCCACTCTTGAACCAAAACTGATTGAAAACCATACTTTTGATGAGGAGTTTGAGAATTTTAATCTTCACTTGAATGAGGTGATTGACGTTGGGGATATTTTGATTGATGAACCCGAAATAGTGGATGATTTTGTCCCACCAATTCATCAAATCCTTTCACTTCCTTGTGGTCATCATCTTGAGCCTTTAATTCTTCCCGAACCCCAAATATGTCTTGAAGTTGATGATAACGGTATACCCGAAGATCAGACCGAAATACAGCCTCCATCTTTCACATCTGGTTCAGCAACACTCGACACACCAATTTGTTTACCCATTTCACCTTCTACTTTCTCCGGTTCTTCTTCTGTTCCTGTAGTTTCAGTGAGTTTTGATAAATCACAATCCGTTAATTCAAGTTCAATAATACCAGAAATTCAACTTGATTTAGATATTTTTGAAAATGAGGTAGATAAGTTTTTCGAGTCCTCTACCTCAATGATTTTTGATAAATCAAGTAGAATAAACTCTGGCACAAAACTCTTTGACAGCAAAATGTTCAATCACACCATCGATAAAAGTTTTGAAGAACTTTTTGCTGACGAACTTGAATTTTTAAACAATACGGATTTGTGACTAATCAATCTTCACTTATAGAGGTTGAACCGTCCCCATTCTTTCTTCCTAATCATTCACATTCATCCTTATTCTTTCTTTTCTCTAATTTCAAACCCTTTCCAGACCACCTCTTATCCCTTCCCCATTTTTTCTTGACTCGCTACAACCTAATCTTCCACCAACCTATACGCTATACTGATAAAATCTTTGAATGGTTGGTATTAACTTTTGGTCTTTCTAAAGCCTTACTTTGACCAAATGACTCACCCCCTCTTAAAATGCTTCGTATTGTCTAACTTATGTTTGAGGGGGGGGGGTATATTTTTGGCTCTTGAACATAACTTTTGTCCTCAAATTTGTGAGCCAAAAATAAGTTTGGGGGAGGATTTTCATTTTCATATATTTTTGCCCGCATTAATAATGTCCCCCCAAGCTTACAGGTTTTTGTGATCCAGCAGATAGCAACAGTGAGGACACTGTTGAAAACAAGTTTGGGGGAGGTTTGTGCTTATTTACACATCAATTTGCATCATATTTTGCATAAGCACAACATTTCAAAAATTTTATAAAAAAAATTCTTTTATAACAAAAGAGTAGAAAGTGAAAAATTACATCCAAAAGATAGGAATAGTTTAAGAAAACAAAGAAAATTAGAAGTTTTCTTAAACGAACTGGTAATAAGTAGTTATGAGCCGTTGTCCCAAGGGTTAGTAAGATGAAGGAAGTCACTAATCTGAGGATAAAAATAAGTCTGAAAAATAGTTTCTATTCTGGAAGCCAAACATTTGAATGTTGATACCCTACTATATGCACTTACACACGTCTTGAAACTCGGGATAGTAGAGGATACCTTGAAATGCTCTTGTCTAAAAGCCAAAGTATGAAGGAAATAAAAAAATGAAAAAAATATAAAAATGGTGAAAAGAAAAAATGAACACTGGTTTTGTATCGCCAAGGCAGCAATAAAAAAATATAGCGAGGGTGCCTCTTCACCTAGTGCCCTAAGGCCAACTGGTCTGGGAGTCACTGCTAAGCCTTAGGTGGTGCAAGACGAGGAAAATATTATCATCTAATTAGCAAGCACATGAGTAATCGGTTGGTTAGTACCTCAAGAAGTATTAACGGTCGCATGAAAATGTGTGAGCAAATCTAAATATTTATCAAGTTAAAAAGTACTGAGCTAGATGGATAAGAGTATGATAGCTTGAATTGAATTCTCCGAGTGTAGGGATGTCCATTTCACACACGTGGGGTTATATGATCAATGTTTGGATGAAAGGTAGGAATGAAGAATAAAGACGATGCTATATTGAGGGATGATGTGATTTCTAACATTTTTTCATGACTATTAAGATAGGGCTCATGACAACTGAAAAGCTAGTGTAGCTGGAAACTCTAAATTTTCAAAGTATTTCTTTTATGGTTCTTATCTTTATATGTAAATTTTACCATCTGTCTTTTTTTATAGGATTTTGTGGGTGTAATCCGCTGAAAACCCTCAGGAGACAACACTCCTCCTACTAGGGACACCTAGAGGTTTAACGGCTTGTTGCACGTGCTAAGTGCAATCGTGTCTGCCTATGAAAGTGTGCTTAGTTTTCTCCTTTTTTTTCTCCTCTTAAATAAACTAGTTTGCTCGGGACGATCAAAGATATGTTTGGGGGTATTTGTTCAGTTGATAAAACTGCACATTTGTATTACATTTTTCCTACCATTTTCATATTAAAAAAGGACTTTATTATGATATATTATACATATGAGGGTTTATGTGTTAAAACACCATTTTCCATGTGTTAAAATATTTTAATTAGTATTTGGTAGGAAAATATATGCAAATAAATTCATTGACCAAATCCTAGTAGAAATAAGCCTACTAAATATTATTTGAGATTATTGTGCAGAATTTTCCAAGTTGTTATGCAGAATTTATCAAACAAATCAAGTTGTTGAAGAAAACTTGCCAAATTAAGAAGCAAAACTTGGAGACCAAGTCTGGGAGCAACCGAGAGAAGATTTCTGAATTCTGAAGGTGCCTAGGATTGCCACATGTCACAATCACAAAGCCCAAGAAAAATGATCAAGAGATCCCCACCATTGGCCGCGGAACCGCGGCCAAACCCCCCTGTTGGCCGCGGATCCGCGGCAATCTAGAGAGATCGTTGGCTAAAATTTTGGGGCATAAATCTAAGCTATATTTTACCAAGTTTTCAACAAGAAGATTCTGGCTTTACACTATAAAAGGGCACCGAGAGCCTCTTGGAAAAATCATCAAGCCGAAGAGATCACGAAGCCCCAGACGCTCACGCATCCAGGCTGATCATCGACTGTTCGACTACCTCCTTAGGAAAATCGAGAAGCAACTAGTTTGTAATCATTTTCTACGGATTAAAGTGTAGTTTGTTCAAGTTGATTAATAAAGGTAGTTATTTTATTCTTTTTGCATTTACATTATGTTATCTCTCTCTGTCTTTTCATCTTCTTTTCCCAACATGCGCGAGTAATTCTCCGCTTGTTAGGGTTCGTAGGATTAGGGTAGGCTAATGGATGATGAAAATAACTAAACCCTTTTTAAGTCCTGTAAAGTTTAGGAACTTTATCAAAAGAATCATTAACATCCTAATCGGGCGCGCTAGCAATTCTTTGCTAGTTCCGACCGCGATTAGAGATTAGATTAATGATTGTTTTGGTAAAGGCTAGATATGAACGGAGTTCCGTGTCGAGATAAGGGTTAAGAGTGGGATTCCTTTTCCCTCCAGAAACCCTAATCTACACGCATCACCGTCGTTCTAGTTCTAAATCTATTAATGGATAAAAAGGGTAACTTTTAATTAATCGTTCATAACTACTAAATCCTAACAAACCCTACAAGCCCTCTTATTAATATTAACTACATCTTTAAAATAATCTAGATCTATATTTTGCATTCTTGTTTAACGTAGATCTAGAAATCATTCTATAAAATTCTTTATCCCTCCTCTCTTTCTCAACACATTTAAAGTAAAAGTAAAAGGTTCCACGTTTCCCTGAGGACGACCCGTACTCATCTCGGCCTAGCTACGCGCGAAACCGTTATTGATTGCGGTTATTCTACAAAACACAAATTTTCGTATCAATCAAGGCTATTCGAGATGATAGGTCTGCGATATGCCAGCACATGGCCTTAGTGCAAGTGGGAGATTGTTAGTGTGATATGCCCTAGAGGCCATTATTGTATAGTACTAGTTTGTATATTACATTTTGGAAGCTTGGGATATATGCACGGATTTATGACAGTCTTGCTCGATATAGTAGTATGCTACTTGGTTTGTATCTATCTTAATATGTGTATATGTTTCTTTTAACGTATTGTTAATACATATTGATAGAGCCCTTAGGATCTTTGCTTGACTACCAGCGTTGTGATGGCCGTCACACTAGTAGGGGCTGGGTAGTCTATAAGCACATCCTTATACGGGTCCCTAATCGTGGGATTATCGAGACAGGGCATCGATACTCTAGAGTAGACTAGTGTATACGCTTCTCATCCCAGCAGAGGAGATGGTCTGTCCACAGCTATCGGTACGTCGTACTGGAGATAGTATGCAGGTGCTCATTGGGTTATGAGTTACACTGGACGGACTCATGAGGTACTGCTGGTTGGTACTATACCTATCGTCAGGTAGCAGTTCTCAGGTGACATGAGTACATCTTAGTTCGTTGACTTGACACTGCTATTTCGCCTCAAGTGTGTTCCCACTGTTCTTAGATTACTACCCTACCACGGCTCTATTGAGTCGTGCAAACAGGTAGTAGTTGGGTGCAGTCCCGAAGCACTTGGAGGCAGTGTCGGTTAGATAGGATTCGTCTCTCCCGGTATTGGGGGTTGATGTCGCGCTGTGTTTGGAACGCCATTACACAAAGTCCCTGGCCAGGGCAAGCGAGATTTACTGGTAGGTACTCCAGTAGTTTCTCAGGGTGTTTTAGACTGTACTCCGACATGACTTATACCGCTATTAGGGATCTGACGTTTACCGCCCCCTAGGCCCGATATGCGACACTCTTAGAAGAACAGACCGGACTGTATGGAGATTGCCACAGATAGGCTCAGTAGGAGTTTGGATGAGCTTGCTCGTCAGCCTTCTTATCGGCAGATACCTAGGTAGCCATTCCGTATAGCTAGTGTCTTTGACGTTCTTGTGGTTAAACCCACTGCCAGAGTACTGTCGGGTCTTTAGAGTCCCACACAGAGGGTTTCCCAGCTTCGGGCGAAACGATGTAGAGGTCGTATGGTTTTACGACAGGGTTCGATCACATACGTGTACTTGTACGCGTATGGTGTTTGAGCGGACAATACTAATGGGCTTTGGTTTAAGCCGGATCCTAGTATTTGATTATTGGATTAGCTTCGTCTCATAGTATTCGTGTTTTTTGGAACGCGGATGCAAGTATGTATATACGGATGAGAGGGGGTATAGAAGGAGACACCTCATTAGGGTTTTGACCATTGACTTGGTCAAAACAAATATGAGGTGGAGAAAAGGTTTTATTATTTTTGGTAAATGATAATTTTTTGGTATGGCTACTTGGGTTGACTATTTGACTTGGTTGGACTTTTTGACTTTAGATATTTTGATGAGATATTTTGTGACCTAGATATTTTTGTTAAAATATTATTTTCATGCCATGCTTATTGTCATATCAAGGAGCCATTCCATTTATCAATTATCATTATCAAAATTACATTCTCTTTCCTCAAGCTTGCTCTCTCCTTCTTCCTCTCAAACCCTAGTGTATCATGTGTTGATAATCAAGGGTTAGTGAGACTTAGCTACTCAAAATCACATTCTACACACTCTAGGTTACTTAGTTTAGCACACCAAGTAATCTAGTTGCCTCAACTTAGAGGTTAGCTCAAGGTTGGAACTCTCGGGTGGATCTTCTACTACTTCGAGAAGCCGACAAGGAGGTGCTTTCCATTTTCACTCCAAGGAGCTCGCAAGGTGAAGGAGGACAGTGGGAAGCCAAGAAGGACTTAGAACTTTAGGTATAATCTCCTTACATAGTAGATAATACCTCTAATTAGTTTGTTAGTTATGGTTTAGCTAAGATCTTGGTGTTAAAGTCGATATTATCTTGTTTGTAAAAATCGTTTTTTACCCGTTCCGCCTCCCCGCAAACCTGTGGGGTCTGTAACGTCGACTTACAGATACTACAAATAAGCACCCACTAGCTACCAAACACTATACCTTGGCGAAGATCGAAACACATAGCATTAATACTAGTAGATACCTATATGAAATGACGAAGGGCTACTGTAGGGTTACAAGGCACACTCACAGGGTTCTACAAGGCATCAACCTTGCCCGATTTAAAATTTAGACGTGCCGAACAACCCTAACCAAGATCTTTAAACTAGAGATTAGGCAAAACAAAGCATGTTAAACACTTTAACATCTAAGAGTTTGGGATTACAACCTTTGTAGTCCGGACCTTCACTTCATAAGCTCCGTGTTGAGGTCCCTTCGCTGCGATCATCAAGAATCCGGACTCTAGAGAGGCTCCACAAAATAAATATGCAAGCTTGCTGATTAGTCGAAAAAATTGTATTTTTAACACGGCAATTTCCCTATCTTTTGCACTCATTTAGAAGTGTACGGTATTCATATTTCACATATTAGCAAATCTGTCGCAAAATATCAGATTACATGTGATTAGACCTTAAAACCGGCATTTCTAGGGAAATTGACTGCATTTTATAACATGGCATCATTTCTATATATCGCAACCCATGTTTCGAAGTCTGTGCAGGAAAATCAGAAGCTTGCTCAAATTTACACTGCTAAAAGATACGCCAACTCATGGATTTGGAATCTGATATTGTCTAAGAAGCATTCAGAGATTTAACATATCAGAAAATACATCAAAATACAGCAGAAGACAACACCAGAAAGATGAAGCCCCAAAGAGCCAATGTGGCCGCGGAACCGCGGCCGTCTTGCCAAGTCATCCATCAAATTTTGGTGCACAATGTCTATCTCAGCTCCCACACTTCAGCAAGACATGTCAGTTTCCAGAAGACTCCAGAGGCTTCTTCCAGATCAGCAAACTAGGGTTTCTAATGCTTAATTAATCCTAGCTTAAAGACTAAGCTAGCTCCTAACAAACTCCTTCTAGAAGCCTCAAAAAACTTTTGGAGGGAATTGTAATTTCAAACCTAGACCTAGGATTTGGGAGATCTATAAATAAGACCCTAGGCTCACTTGTAAAGGAGGAGAGACTTGATCCCTCCATTACTTCATTCTAGTAGCCAATAGATCCATTCACTCTCTTTCTTCATCTTCTTCCACAAGTCTAATGACAAGGCTTGTGCGAAACCCTAACCCTAATTCCACTCCAAATTCAAGATTTTGAGTACCAATCGAGCAAGAAGCCTTCAACCTTTTAGGAGCCGAGCCGATCTTCAATCGGGCAAGTGATCCAAGCCGATCCGCGACCCACGGAGACGAGCGAAGCCAAATCGACGATCGAGTTCTTCCTCTTGTAGTTCTTGAGCGAATGTAATGAAATTGTTGATATAAATAAAAGGTGAAATTCTTTAATCTTGCTTTCTTTTAATTCTTGCATCATGATTAGATCTCAATTTGTAATTGTAGTTCTTGTTGTGATGTTTGAGTAAAACTCCGCTCGTAAAGGAGTCGAGACGATCAATAGAATGATGGTGTAACAAATCATAAAACGATTTTTAAGTCCTACGAGTTTTGTAAACCCTAGCAAGTTCAAGAATCGATGACCTAGCTTCGTTGCGATACTTTCTTGATTGTTATCGCTCGAAATTAGGGATCTACGATCGTTTCTTGAATTTACTAGAGGCTAGAATGTGAATGATATCGATGAAAGAACAAGGGATAAGATGAAACCCTAGTTTCATAAGAAATCCCTAATTCTTGAACGATCATCATCGATCTAGTATCAATTCATCGAAGGATAAGAATACGTCATTTTGAGATTGCATCACATCTTAGATCCGATCGATTCCTACGAGCCTCATTTCGATTCTTGATATTTGGTTTGGAAAAATCATCAAACTCTCAATTCTTGATTCTATCTTTTTCTTGTTATTAGATCTAGATTTTCTAATTCTTGAACTTCAAATATAAATCTTGAATTGTTTTGTTTTCTTTCCTTTAAAGTTTCAACTCATCTAAATCGAAACACGAACGATTACACTTTCCCTATGGACGATCCGCACTTACTAACGCGCTACATCCGTTACCGTTATTGATTGCGGTCAAAATATTTTTGGTTGTGATTTCTTTACAATTTTCTCGATACTTTTACATCCAATCAAGAAATTCTATTCAATCAAATGGCGCCGTTGCCGGGGATCATTTGAGTTGATTTACTTACACAGTCTCGAATTTTACGACCAATCAAATGGCGCCATTGCCGGGGATTACGCGCTAATTCGTTTCATATTATAGTTTGAATTGAAAGATTTATTCCATTGTGATTTTTGAGATCAAAATTCGTGCAAACCCTAAACGATTTGTTGTGGTTCATTGCAAGGAAATCTGGAGCTGTTTGGCAATTAAAGAATTTTTTTTGAAAATTCCAGAGGTCTAGGGAAGTGATCAGGAGTATTCTGCAAATTTTCTTTTCAAGAGATCTGCACAGAAAACCGCGGAAGCGCGGTGGGAGACACCAATTGCGGCGGAACCGCGGCCCTTTGGAGGGTTCTCTGTACAATTTTTGTCTCAGGTGATTTCTTACCTTCTCCTCTCTCCTCTTTTTAGCTCCAACTAACAAATTTCTGCAGGTTTCTTTGCAAATAATCGCAGCTCGCAAAAAGCAAAAATTAAAATTGTGCGTGATTTTGTTTCTTGGTTGTTTGCATTCTAAATACGGATATTAAGGGGCACGGCCAAATCCAAATTAGGTGGGGATTTCATTACCCTTCCTAGGCCCCAAAAATCGCAAAACTTGCATCCGCATTGACCCTCATTAACTAAAAAATATCTAAAGATGACTCTAAGAACCGTCGCGCTCACTTAGGACAGAAGAAGGCCGTGGGTAATTCATTGCTTATCCGCGTTTCTCTTGTGGTGCCTAGGCAAGTGTGTCGAAGGCTAGTGGTTACTTAATTAGGCCCACTACTTACGTAGTGGAGAACCTCCCACTTACCTGGCCACAGGAGGAACAAAGAGGCAGTGGAGGATTCTATCCTACGTCTTGTCTTCTGGCAGTTAGGAGCGGTCTAGAGATCTGACCTAGGCGACCCCTAGACTTAGGGTTTTGTGTGTTGCATTTGTTGTGTCGCATCATTTTTTCAAAAATCCGTCCCTTTTTCAAAGCAAACACCGCATACATCATTACCCCTAATTATAAGTCAACCCTGCCACTTGTACTAACCCTTTTTAGTACAAGATAGGCTGGACACGGGATTCTAGTTCCCGTTTAGTCCGCGAACCCTTTATCGACTCCGAAGTCGATATTTCTCCATTTACCTTTTCTTTACCCACTACCACACCCACACCGATGGATCCGAATCCATCGAACTTCTTTAACCCTAATCTGCCACTGTCCGTTGGTGCGCAAAATCCACCCCGCATCTCTCTCCAGGAGAGATGCTACCCTATTCGAGGTCCTCTTTCGACCTGCTTATCCACACCACCAGCCAATGGGGATAACTTTGAGATTAAGCCCCAATATATCAACCTTTTACCCAAATTCCACGGACTCGAGACTGAGGACGCTTACGTTTTCATTACCAAATTTGAAAATGTATGCGCAATGATGGGTACGTCACAACTTTCAGTGGATGTTATGCGTCTACGACTTCTTCCATTTACTTTGTGCGATATAGCCGAGAAGTGGCTATATAACACTACCGCACACTCTATTACGAATTGGGAAGAATTCGTCGCTGCATTCCTTAAGAAATTTTACCCAATATAAAAGACAGCTCGAATCCGTACCGAACTGAATCAATTTGCCCAGCTCCCTACTGAACCATTTTCAAAATGCTTTGAACGTTTCAAGGATCTATTGGTTCAGTGTCCTCATCACGGAATCCCGAGATGGGAGCTTTGCCGAATCATTTATGAGGGCATTAACCCAAACACTAAACAGAGCCTTGAAAATATGTGTCAAGGTACTTTTATGACCAAGGATGATGAGGAAGCTTGGAAGTATTTAGAAGAGTTCGCTGAAAAATCACTACAGTGGGAGAGTGGAACCCAACCATTGAATAGGGGTGGCGTACACCAAATAGATGTGTCCATAGGTGTTCGAGCTGAGATGGCAGCAATGCAAAAGAAGCTCGACGCTATGGAACACAAATTTGCAGCAGCCTCCCTAAACCCAGTGTCGCTCCCCAAAACTGTTTGTGGGTGTTGTTCTGATCCGTCTCATTTAACGGAAGAATGTCCATTAAGCTCTGCGTTTCAAGGTCACGAGCATTCTAATGCCGCATTTCAAAGACCTCGAATAAGGTGCTGGATATTCTACAAGGAACACCGCTATGCAAAACAAGAACTAGAGCTATAAATTTTTAAACAAGTTTCTACAACATCTTTAGGTTTCTTTTATTTCATTAATCTCATTAATGAAGTCCCATTTTATTATGCTTCACAAGCATCACATTTGAAACGAAATCTGCAATATAACATATATCTCATATATACAATATAAACATTCGTCTCAGGAAGTAATATGATCTCATCACAGAGCATTGCAGCAGAAGAACATATATGAAATATTGGATATACTAGGACGTCCGTGTTTTAATACGAGCCTGTATAAAACACGTATTCCACGGTCGCGATGAATAGCCAAACCCATATCCCTAGACCCCTACGAGAGCGGCAAGCAACACTGCCATTCTAGGGTTAGGAGACCCGGTCTCGACTCCTCGAGATGGTCTCCCATTGGACCCTAGAACCCGGTTACTTGTGCTCCCCGCCTTAGGTCTACCTAATGCGGAAAAGTAAATAATATACAATGGTAACATCATCCTCAGCCCGGAAGTGCCCCAATAAAAGAATATTACATACAAATGAATTTTACATGAATGAAAAAGAAAAACTCTCATCTCACATAAAACCCCCGGCTATTCAGAACACGACGATCCAATACAGCATATCACAGCAACACATAATATCTCATATCATCAACATAAGTAAGTATGCATACACCGATTGTCGTTGATGTATAGCAACGAAAACCGGCGATACAACTATATACTACACTTACGGTCATAGAAAAGAAAGTGTAAAACTACAACAGTTGGAATCCGCAACCTCTTTAGACATCGCATGCCTAACCAAATGAATTCCTTAGACATCGCATGCCTAACAATTATAAACCCCGCATTTTAGTCTCAATATCGAAAACTCTTTTCAATATCAAGTCGGGCAATTCAACAAGATTCCCGACATCCTGATCGAATGCTCGTCGCAAACTTTAGTAGACAGCCGCACCCCCGATGCCGTCGACGAAGTGCACTAAGGCGGAACACCGCTGCCGCAAGCACCCGAACGGATGCTTTTGGCGACGGGGTTCTCCTACAGTCACTTGGTCGGGGCTATGGGGCATGGCTGTCTATTAAGTTTACCAGGCGAGTATCCGCGTACGCTACGTGATTGCGATGGACTTTTGATCACATCAAAATACTATGGCAACCGATCATCTGAGACTGAACTGCTAGATTTATAACATTCAAATTAGTTATCTCATAACTACTTATGGATTCCAAATATTGTATCACATTCAAGATAAATAGACAATGTTAAACTTTCCGATCGAATAATCAAACACCCAAGTTTTCCCAAATAGTTCTCAACACTTGAAATTAGTTTAAAAAACATCCATCACATGCCACAATACCAATGGTCCAGCCGTAGAAGGATCAAGCCAACGCCTCACATGTGGCAACGCAGTACTGCTACAAACCCTAAGGTTTAGAGACAGTTCAGACGGTCACATAATCGAGTTAAGGTTTATGTTCTTGTAGAGGGTCTACCACGTTACTTGCACGACATAGAACGTTCTTAAACTACGGAAAAATCCAACACTTGGAAATTTTCCGGTAGGGGAAAAAGTGAGTTATTGATATCCGGTCGAACTTTTTAATACGTTCTAAATTACCCGGAAAAACTTAAACAAAGTTAAACTTTCCGATAGAATCAACGAGTTCCCAATACATCTCAGAAAACTCAACACTTGAGTAAAATTAAAAATTCCCAGAAATATTAGGAAATAAGTATGGATGTTACTGTGTAAAACCCCAACCCTAATTCCATTGTAGCGCCGCGGAACCGCCATGCAAGGCATGTCTTTGCCGCGGTTCCGCGACCCTTTAATGGGCTTACTGGCTCGTTTTTCAAAGATATCCTTATAATTCCCTGCTTATATTTCCGAGTGTTTTTAATACGAAAAATCAACAATTTAAAAAAATTCCAGAAACTAGGTTTTATCAGGTATTCGGAGTTCGATCGGACTTTAAACTTCGCTTAGACTTCACCTAAAGCTCTACCTTGGCTCTGATACCACTGTAGGGTTACTAGGCACACTTACAAGGTTCTACAAGGTATCAACCATGCCCGATTTAAAATTTAGACGTGCCGATCAACCCTAACCAAGATCTTTAAACTAGATATTAGGCGAAACAAAGCATGCTAAACACTTTAACATCTAAGAGTTTGGGATTACAACCTTTGTAGTCCGGTCCTTCACTTCATAAGCTCCGTGTTGAGGTCCCTTCGCTGCGATCATCAAGAATCCGGACTCTAGAGAGGCTTCACAAAAGAAAGAGGCAAGCTTGCTTCCGATCTTCGATAACTAAGATGATCTACCTTGAAGAAACTTTAACTCAAGCTATCACTCCCTAATGAAGTGAACATCCTAATCTAAATGGCTAGGATAGATTAGGATGATGAAGTAGGATTTTAGCTCTCATTTGTTTACTTAATCTCACTCATTTTCATCACATCTCAAAAAGCTAGAAAGCTTTTCAAGCAAGAAGGAAGAAGAAAGAAGGTTTCTTTTGAGATGAATAATGAAAGTGAAAAGTGTGGTTAGAAATGCAACCATGGGTTAAGTATGATAACTTAACCCATGTAGAGACTTAACCAAGGTCAAGGGTTCAGTTGGGTTAACAAATATCTATAAAAATATCTTTACAAAATATCTTTGCAAAAACAAAACAAAAAGCTTCTAGAAGATTCTAGAAAAATTAACCCAAATCAAACCTTAATCATGTTTAATCTCCACTAATCAAGTTGCATTAATAACCCTAACATGTTACAATATTATATATCACATATACAATATTTATTGTAACAAAATAAAATAATACAATTAACATATATCGCATATATATCAATGTATTACCCGAGTGAGAAAAAGAATCTTTTAGTGAGCTTATATTAGTTAATGTAATTTAATAAATCAAATATATAATTATACATTAAATTATCGAATCAACACTTGATCCGATAATACGGTTATTTCACAAATAACCGACTAACATAATCTGTATCAGTTCATCGAATCAACACTTGATCTGATGACCCGGCTATATCACATATACCCGGTCGATATATCATATCGCGAGAATCTAATACGGTATCACATACACGTATTGTTCTCGGTCCCGCACATATCATATATGTGCTCCTACTCCTTTTTGCCTGAGTCAAGAAACCTCTGTGTAGGACTCTAAAGAATCGTCAATACGCCGGCAGTAGGTGATGATCATATCAAACACCAACAAGCTGCAAGCGGTCAGCTAAACGTAACAGCCACCCAGGTATTGAGCGATCAGAAGATCAACAAGCAAGCCTGTATATTCTCCTGCGAATCCAATCAGTAACACTCCCGTACAGTCCTGTCTCTTCGTCTGATATGTCGCATACCTCGCCTAGTGGTGGTAAACGTCAGGCCCCTGTAGCTTGATAAGTCGTGTCGATATGAGGTCTATAACAGTTTGAGAAACTACTGATAACACTTACCAGTAAATCTCAGCAACCCTGGCCAGAGATTTCCAGTTATAGCCAATCGAACACAGCGCAACATCAACTCTCTATATCGGGAGAGACGAATCCCCTCCTATCGCTCATTGCCTCCATGTGATTCGGGATTGTACCCAAAAGCCACCTTTTTGCACGCCCTCTTGGACGTGGTATGATGGAAATCAAAGCACCGTGGGAATCACACAAGACTCTATGAAGATCTCGGGTCTACAGACTAATCTGTACCGGTGTCACTAGAGAACTGCCATTTGACGTGAGGTTACCATCTGGGAGTTCTCGGCGAGTCTGTCCAGTGTACCCTGTCTCCACTGAGCACCCATACACCATCCTTAATGTCAAACACCGATGGATATGGGTCAAGATGCGTATACGCTAGTCTACTCTGGTGTATCGATGCCCTGTCTCAATACACCCTCGACTAGGAACAGTTATAGGATGTACTCGTCGACTGCCGTGGCCCCACTAGTATGATCTCATCATAGTCCCAGTAGTCGAGTACATATCCTAAGGGCTTTATCAACATGTAACATAGAGACAATCAGAGTACATGTTAAGATAAAGAGCAACCAGATAGCGTACTATCATGTCGAGCAAGAAAGTCCTCCCTATATAAGTCCAAGCATCCACTACAATATACATCGTATGTACAGTAATGGCCTCTAGGGCATTCATATAACTAACAGCTACGATTCGTTTTGGCGAAAACCGTTAACATAATGAACTTGATATAGTCGAAGAAACCGGATAGCTTTTGAAAAGGAGTGGTTTAAGCTCCGCTTTTAAAAGTTGTTTTTGAAGAAATCCGAGTGGTTTTGTAATTGTTCCAACGACGCCAGATATTAGGTTTATTACTTTGAATTAAGTGATATTAATTCAGTCCCATCAATTAACCTTATCACACCACAAAAAGAACGAAAATACATTGTATGTATATGCCACCCGCATTCGCGACGGGGCCCTGTTATACACCATTAGGTTACTTTACTAACAGCAGAGCGGGGGCATGACTAGCGTGGATGCAAAACATATACAACATTTATTTATACATACATACATATATATATATATATATATATATATATATATCCATCACATGCATGGTAAGCAACACAGGCAGATATAAGCATCACAGAGAATGAAAAAATTGATCAAATAGGAATATTTGCATTTCAATGAGCCACCTATGAAACACGGTCCTCCACGGTCGTGTGAATAGCCGGGTGTGAATCATCCTAGACCCCAACAAGTGCAGAAAGCTACCTGCCAATCCTAGAATTGGATGACCCGGGTCTCGACTCCTTGAGATGGCCACCCACTGAATCCTATAACCCAGTAGCTTGTGCACTCCTCCGTGAGTCAAACCTAGATGCGAAAATAAAAATAATATACAGCCGGTGACTACATCCTCAATCCGGATGCGCCCCAATAAAAGAATATACAAGAATTATTACATGAATTTCAAAGAATCCACTCACATCTCACATCTAGATTCACACCGGGCCATTCACACGATGATCCATGAAACCATCCGCATTCGAACATCACAAGATATGTCCAACCCTTTTAATCGACGTATAGTGATTAGAAGACGTTTATGAACACATATACACATCAATAAAGCAAGTAAAGAAAACCACGACATTAGAATTCCGTGCAAAATTAGCGAACGAAACTAATTTTTCAATACTAATTTTTCAAGTCTGCTCAACGTAGATCATCTTCGGCCTCGAAGACATTGAACAAGCTTGTTCATTTCTTCAAGTGAACCCTCTCTAGAGTCCGGGAGTTCACCATTTACAGCGAAGGGACTACAACATAGAGCTTTGGAAGTGAAGGACCGGTCTACAAAGGTTGTATTACCTAATTCACTTAGATGTAAAGTGTTTATATTTAGAATCGTCGGATTTTCTAGTATCGATTCTAGGGTTAGGGTTAGCTAGAACGACATTTTTTAAAATTGGCATGGACTATGCCTCCCGAAACTTTGCTGCCGTGCTAGACAACCCTACAGTGGTATCAGAGCCATGTTAGAAAATTAGACGAAGTTTGCTAGGATTACGAAACCGAAACTACTCCGAAACACCGGATACGATAACTTAGTTTCTGTCGATTTTAAAAAGTCTTCAAAAAATTTTTTTAAACAACTACAGAATGTTGTATGAGATATAACATGAACACTGTGAAAATTTGAGGCAATTTGACAAAGTTTTGGCCGGCCACATAGGCACAAAAACCGGTGTGCTCGGTTTTTCCAAGGTGTCTGGGCTTCAAATTTGCACTGTGTTCCTGTCTCTGGGTTTTGGTGTTTCAAGTGTTGTTTGTTTTTGCTAAATTTTAATGTGATGTTAACTTTCTGCAAAGGCAACTCGGAGTGTTTCGTAATCATAATTCTAACATGTATTCGGGTTATTTAGACGATGTTAAAAAGTTTGAATGGATATCAATAACCTAATTTTTCCCCCGCTGGAAATTTTTCAAGAGTTGGATTTTTTCCGAGTTTAAAATTTTCAGAAAATCTTGCAAGCGATTCTGTGGACCCTCTAGAAGAACGAAACCCTAACTCGATTCTGTAACCGTCAGAACCTCCATCAAACCCTAGAGTTTGTGGTAGTTCAGCAGTGCCACAAGTGAGGCATTAGTTGACCCTTCTACGGCTGGTTCATAAGAGCCGTGGCATGTTCTGGGTACCTTTTTGAACTCCGCTCAAGTGTTGAGCTTGTTGGGAAATTTTGGGTGTTTGTTTATTCGATCGAAAAGTTTAACTTCGTCTAGCTATCTATGATTGTAATACAATATTTGGAATCCACAAAAGTAGTTATGTGATAACTAGTTTAAATTTTATAAATCTAGCAGTTTAGTCTCATTTGATCAGTTGCCACGGAATTTTGATGTGGATAAAAAGTCTGTCGCAATTACGTAGTGTACGCGGATACTCGCCGGGTAACCTTACTAGATAGCCACACCCCATAGCCCCGACCAAGTGACTATAGGAGAACCTCTGTCACGACCCGTAAAGTACGAAACGCGACCGGCACTTAGGTTACGAAACGTCTCAAGGCGTCCGTGAACTAAGTAAGCCGAAGCCCAGAATACAAAACCCAATTAAAATTTTAGAGTGAAGGAAAACCAATTTATTTAAGCATTTTACTCCATTACCATATCAAATTCCCTTTTTAAAATAACTTTCCTTTTCCCCAAAATTCATGCAGAATTTCCTTGTAAAACAAGTCCCAGACGGCTGCAAAGCAGACTATAAATGAATATATGAATATGGCATCCCCAAGCGGGAGCTAGCTCTTCGCCTCAAGGCGGTCACAAATCCCACGCAATGTAAAATGACAGTGTGAATAAATAAGCATGAAGCATAAGAATGACATGTCGACTCAAGTGAGCTCGACTCCAGATATATCATAAAATAAATCCCCAAGTCTCACAACCTCGTCTCTAAGTCAATATACAGTAATCCAAATAAGTCAGGTACAGCTGAAATAGTAGTAGCAGTAGATGGAGTGTTCTAGATACAACGAATATAGAAGGTGGTACAAAATGATAATAACCCACCTATGAGCAAAAGCCTCGAGTCCAGGCAAAAAGTGCAAAAGAAGCAAAAGTATCCGCCGCTATAGTGCTGACGGAACGGACCTGCAGAAAAGCTGTGGCACAACGGGGGTGAGTTGTCAGCTCGTGAGTAAAAAAAAATAACATCTACTAAGGCTACGTATGCATGCACATAAGTATCCTGGCATCCCTAAAACAGGTATGGCTACATGTACTAGCAGGTATGTATGCATCAACAGTGTACTAGCAGGTATGTATGTATCAACAGTGTACTAACATCAACAGTATATATGTCACATGGATGTAATAACAGGTATGTATGCCACATGAAAGTACTATCATGTATGTATGCTATACGAGTCAACTCAAGATCTCATCATGCAGGTATAAGAATTGTTCCTTCCTTTGTTTTGAAACTTCCTTTTTAAATATCAGCATAATATCCAAGAAATCAATAAAATCCGTGTCCAGCAACGACACCCCAAAACTGTCCAAATCTCATATATCCGTGTCCAGTATCCCTGGCCTCAGCCATCCGGCTGATCCATATCAAATATCCATATCTCAATCTAGCGGCTATGGTCGGTATCCTCTGGATATCCGTCGTGCCAAATGAAGTCATCGGTAGGTAATCCGTCCCCTGCCAGGCTCAACGCCATCTCCTGCGATCTTCTTGCCCCGGGGTACCGTACCGGGCCCACCATGTACCCGAGACGGTTCATCCATCTCCTCGAAACGGGTCTCGAAAACCACAACAAAACTCATGGTGGACGACACTTTACATCACTAGAAAACGCAACTTTTATATTTTAAAAGGTTATAAGTTTGAAATCTTGCGGCTTTCCCCGAAATCCAGAAATATCATAAATCTCATGAAATCATCATGAATGCATATGTCAATGATTATGAATGCCTATGGTATCAATTTGCAATGTATGATTTATACTAGGCATGAGCAAATGATATAATGATACATATGCATGAGGATAATAATTCTTATGATTTCATCTTAAATACTTATTGCAATGTCACATTTCTAGGCAATTAACATGTTTCAGATTTATGGTTATCTAGTGTCGTGACATGGCAATTACCAGGGTGTGTGTGTCCACATGAATAGTGCTCGTGCTGCATATAAACCTGGTAATGGTGCATGTGTCCTATAATGAGTCTGCGTATATGGAACATCATATAGATCCTAACTGCAGCAATTATCATGCAAGTATTCTTATCATAATGTCATAAGTAATATCAAGTCTACTATATCTATCGGGCGACTCGCGCCATCCAAACCATCGTCCCCCGTAGATGTTAAATCTACTCACCCGTGATCCCGTGCTAGGTGTGTCCGACCACCTGCTTTCCTTTCTCCGCTGCGCTTGAAGTCCCCGCCGGCGAACCTAGAATTTACAAAAGTCACCATATAAGGAAAAATCCTGCAAAACGCGATATATCGATAAAAGGATACACGTGCGTGAAACTAAACGCGCGTGCACATGACACGACGCGACGCGCACAAACCACCAGAACCTAAACTGACACGCTGTGTCACGCAGCGCGCCACAGAACCACGCGTCTCACGCGCGTGTCGTACGAGACTTAAAAACATCGGAAACACGCAAACAGCTCCAGATTTTGTCTCTGGGCCAAACTTGAAAAGTTGCAGGTACCAGAAGCCTAACCTACCCAGAAGGACCCTACACCCAAAACCCCCACACCCCACCCCTTACTCTGGCCGCAATTTGCGGCCAAAATGATTAAATCGGCGGCCGAGAGGGGGAGGTGGGTCCCCATGCTCTGTGTGTGTGTTTCAACTAGTCTCACCATGCTACAGTTTTCACAATTTTAGTCTGAAGGGCCCGGGTCAACAGCAGATCCAATAGAGGCTAAAAAGTCACTAAAACTGCTAAATCACGCCAAGTCGGGTAAAAACGGTTGTCTTTGTGAAATCTGGGGCAATCCTCTGGTTAACTGGCCTCATTAGTACCTAAAAGGGCTATTCTAACTAACACTACCTTCTCTTTTGCCAAAATTCCCTTAAATCACCCAAAATCACTACTAAAGCATGAAATGGACACTAATTAAGCTAGATTACCATAATTTTAGCAATTTAAGGCTATCCATCTAAATTTAACGACACTACTAGGCTAAAACAGACTAATTAACACCAAAAAGGTTCCATTAAGTTACAAGCACTCTAATGAAACTAGATCTACCATCACAACACAAGTCTAGTACTAAAATTTCGATAAAACACCAAACTAGCTAATCAAGCACATAATCTACACAAATTGGAAAGAGTTTAGGAGTTATACTCCCTAAGAACCCTGCAACCAAGGAGAAGGAAAAGAAGGAGGGAGTAGGTGCTGCAAAACTTGGCTGGAATGAGCTGAGCTTCACTGTTGCTGAAGCTGATGCTGATGCTAAAGCTGAAATGTTGTTGTTGCTGTTGCTTGTAATGGTGGGGTTGTTTCTATGGTGTTGGTTTGTGTGTTGGGACTGATATGGTGTGGTGTTGAGCTGAGGTGGTATGGTGTTGGGCTGAAGTTGTGTGGCTGGTGGGTGTTGTGCTGGGTTGAGGCTATTGCTGTTTTCAGGGTGGTAGTGATGTTTCAGCTGATGCTGATGCTGAAGCTGAAACAGGTTTGGGGTGCTTGCTGTTTTTGAAGTATTAGCAGCAGCAGGGGGCTGGGGTGAAGTTGAGGGAAGGCTTGAGTGTTGGAAATGGGTGTTATGTAAGGAGTTGAGGCTGATGTAGCAGCTGCTGTTGCTGATGTTCTGATACAATGGCTGATGCTAATTTTTTAGGCTGAATTAAGCTAGAAATAGGCTGATGTGAGTGTGTGAGAGAGGGTTGTAAGGTTGGGGCTGCTTGTAATGATGTTAGGGGCTGAAATGGCTGTTGGTGCAGCAGTTAAAGTGTTGCTTTATGAAGAACTACTGCTGGAAATGAGCTGAGAATGGCTAGATGATGGATCAATAGCTGCTGTAGCAGCAATATGGCTATTTTGGGGGGCTGAAACAGCTGCTGTAGCAGCAAAAGGTGGTGGTTTGGATGGATGATCTGTTTGTATATGGGCTGAACTGTTGTGTGAGTGAGAGAGGGGTTTGAGTGTGAGAAGACTTTCAAAAGTTTGAGGTGAAAGAGGGTGACTAATCCTTAAACCATCATGACAACATCACCTCCCTCTCTCTCTCTAAGTCAACCTTAAAACTCTCTAAATACCCATGGTCAAAGCCAACCATCCACAATTAAAACTAATTAGCTCTAACAACCCAATTAACATAACCAAGGACCTAACCCACCATGGTTAATTTAAACATAGCTAACCCACAAGCTCAAATATATGGCAAACCCTAATCTTAACCCTAGTTAACGTGCACAAGTGTATGTGGTCGAGATAAAATTCTACAAAATAACCATAAAACCAGATAAATTACTAGAATCCCGTTTTGGTAAACTTTTTACCAAAAACCCCATATAAAAACTCAATTACCACTAACCCTAATCTCAGGTGTTACAACCTCGTCGCCAAAGGCATCCGTTCGGGTGCTCGCGACAGCGTTGTTCCGCCTTAGTGCACTTCGTCTATGGCATCGGGGGTGCGGCCGTCAACTAAAGTTTCCGACGAGCATTCGATCAGAATGTCGGGAATCTTGTTGAATTGCCCAACTTGTTATTGAAAAGTGTTTTCGATATTGAGACTAAAATGCGGGGTTTATAATTGTTAGGCATGCGATGTCTAAGGAATTTATTTGGTTAGGCGTGAAATCCAAAGTATGTGATACATTGGGTTTATGATGTCTAAGGTGGGAGACCATCTCGAGGAGTCGAGACCGGGTCTCCTAACTCTAGAATTGGGAGGGTTGCTTGCCGCTCTTGTAGGAGTCTAGGGATGTGGGTTTGGCTATTTATCGCCAACGTAGAATCCGTGTTTTATACAGCTTAATTTAAAACACGGAATTCCTAGTATATCCAATATTTCATATGTGATTCTTCTGCTGCTGATATTTTGTGATGTGATCACTTGATATGGTTTGAGACGAATGCCTATATTATATATATGAGATATAATTAATATTGCTGCTTTCGTTTCATATGTGATGCTTAGGAAGCATATAATGACGGGACTTCATTAATGAGATTAATGAAATAAAAGAAACCTAAAGATATTGTAGAAACTTGTTTTAAAAACTGGTAGCTCTAGTTCTTACTTTACATAGTGGTATTTGTGAAATATCCTGCACCTCATTCGATGAGGAAAGAGCCGAGATCCCTTCACCGGGAGTGACGTCTTTAGCGAAACTAACAGATGCTACAAACTCGGATTGTCTTTTGATTACTTTTATAGTTTTTTCTTATGCATAGTGGTATTTGTGAAATATCCTGCACCTCATTCGATGAGGAAAGAGCTGAGATCCCTTTACCGGGAGTGACCTCTTTAGCGAAACTAGTAAACGCCTCAAAAACACTCTGTTGGGTCACGGCAGCGCCCCGGCCATCGAAACGCGGCCAAAATGCGGAACAAAATTTTCTGTAACCGGCACTACCACTACCCGAATCCCGGATCGACCTTAAACCCTAAACTAGCAATCTAAACTAAGAGTTAGAATCATTATACCGAGTTGATCCGTGTCCTTCGGTCTTCATTCCAAGATCCTAGTGGTTCCTTGATGTAGTCTGGTCGCCGGTCTTCCTCCATCTCCGATGATCCACCCGAGGGATGTAATTCCGGTTTTAGCTCCATATAAAGAGGCGAGTGGAGCAACTAGGGTCTCTAGGATGCTACCTTAGAGAGCCTAGGATGTAGTGTGTATGATCTTTGTGTTATCTATCTCAAATCTTGAAGGTGTAAGCAAAACATGAAAGCTATAGGAGGTGAGGTTAATGGTGAGGGAGGAGCTCAAGAAAAAAACCAAGTGAACAAAACCTTCATGCTTGCATGAATGAACTTCAACCATGAAAGAGAAAATAGCATGTAAGGTTTTGTAAAATGCATTTTTCCAATTTTTAAATCCCACCATGCTTGAATAGTGAAGACAAATGAATTATTAATTCATTTGTGTGCACTATTGCAAGCATGGTTGTCACTATACCTCCTTAAGCTAATATCCACCTCATTTATCCATTTAATAAAATGGTCAAATCAAGAAATGAGGTGGCACCTTCTAGAATGTTATCCGGTAAAAAATACGGATTACATTCTACTGTAGATATATCTGCATTCGTACCGAAATATGAATACCCAATGAGATAGAATAACACAAAGAATATAATACTAGAATATATGTATAAAAATACATATACATAAATTATTAAATCAATACCTGATTTAATAATCCGGCTCAAGTCCGAGTCGGCTAGTACTATCAATTGTCCGATCGAAACTCCTGGTACAAAGTACTCCAATCGATCGGAACCCTGCACTTATCCAATACGGCTACTACATCATTTCGCCAGAACCAGGGAAACCCTCTGTGTGGGACTCTAAAAACTCGTCAATACGCTGGCAGTGGGTTTAACCACAAGCACGTCAGCGGCACTAGCTGTACGTAACGGCTACCCAGATATTGAGCGAAAAGAAGGCCGACGAGCAAACTCATGCAGAACCCCTACTGAGCCTGACAGTGACAATATCTGTACAGTCCGGTCTGTTCATCTAAGAGTATCACATATCGAGTCTAAGGGGTTGGATAAACTCAGACCCCCAACAACGGGATATTTAGTGTCGGCATATAACCCATCACCTCCTTAGAAACTATCGATCCTGGATCGGTAATCCTCGTCTACCATAGCCATGGATTTGTGGTGATGGCCACTCGTACACAACGCGACATCAACCCCCAATACCGGGAGAGACGAATCCCTGACGATCCGATCACTGCCTCCATGTGGCTCGGGACTGTACCTAACTAAAACCTGTTTGCACGACTCCTTTGAGCCGTGGTAGGGTAGTAATCAAAGCACAGTGGGAACTCACACGAGAATATTGACGATCTCAGGTCGACAGACTAACCTGTACACATGTCACCTGGGAACTGGTATCTGACAATAGGTATAATACCAACTAGCAAGTTCCCGGCGAGTCCGTCCAGTGTACTCATAACCCAATGAGCACCTGCATACTATCTTAGGTGAACAAACTAACATCAATGGCTTATGAGACCTGGCCACCGCCCCTCGTCGGGGCTCGATCAGTATACACTAGTCTACACTGAGTGTCGATGCCCGGTCTCGATACTCCTACGACTAGGGACATTTAAGGATGTGCTTATAGACCCCAGCTCCCACATATATGATCGCCATCATACTGCTGGCAGTCAAGGAAGAATCCTAAGGGCTCTATCAACACGTACATGATGATAAAAACAAACCAGATAGCATACTATCATCTTGAGTAAGACTGTTTTATCGGTATAGGTCTTGCCTCAATCATCATAATCATCTGTCCGCGACTATGATAATTGCCTTGAGGGCACTATAGCCAAAAATCTCCCACTTGCACTTAAGGCCAATTAAGCGATGTTGCATACTCACAGCCCGTGTGATACCGAACACCCAACTTCTCTACTAATCAGTTTCGCAAAGTCCGTTTGCGAAAATGATTGCGTTCGAGAAATAGCCTCAGTGAGTGGATCCGCTCCAATATTTTTTTCTGTATCTCTCTATATCTCAACTTCGCGGAGAAAACTATCCCCCGAAACGAGCAATACCTGTCTTAGAATTTGTCTGGATATCTGATGGGACCCAGTTCACAAATGAACTCCAAATCCAGCAAACTACTTAGACTATATCGTCTACTGAATTTAATCAGTATCCTGCGCCATGCCTTTCCTCAGTATCCGCTTGGACCATCTGTCCAACATACTGTCCCTCAAAAGAATAAAAAACTATAACTCTGACAGTCACTCTGTCGTCCAGGTTACCTTGGAAGCCTGAAATGATAACCGTCTCCTGAAGGAGGCTGCCGTAATCATTTCCCTGGAACATTCAATTATGTTCAATAACTGCTTCCCAATGTTTCTCAGGATTGGATTAATATATCTGCATATTGCATCTAGTGCAAAAGCAATATCTTGTGTGGTACTTGACATTTCATGATTAACTCAATTGCTTAAGCAAGTGATATGCTAATCATGCAGATCTCTCTCGCCTTTAGTCTATAAGACACCTTTAGAGAGGGTAACTCCATCACCTGCAGGTACACCACCATGCCAGGAGTCGTCCATTCTAAAATACCTTTAGAATAATGTCAAAGTACCCAGATTAGGATACTTCCCAAATCTAGATCTAAAACCATAGATCTAGTAACCAGAAAACCTGATATTATATCCATATCCTATGTGGAGAAACAACTTTGTGACAACTACAGTATAACCGATCATAGTATAGAATTAACTCTTCCTATCAAGTGCATATCATCCCAATATCTGGACATCACTCTTTACTACCTTCTTACCAGATCTATCTCCTATTCTGATGAAGTCAAGACCTATGACTGTCACATCAAAAATAGATGATCTATTTCCGCTATACTTGCTTTAGTCTATAAATAGACATAAGTAACTTGCCCACTATGCTTCCGCTGCTCCCATGGACTACAACAACCCTCTAGCAAAGTCATATACATATGCACTTTCAAAGCTAGTTTAGAATGACGCTATACTCATCCTCCCGCCGGGTCTTATAGTCTAGAACAGCAGCAATCGTAAGTCTAGGTAAACAAGAACCTCCCTATCACCGTCACTGAGAAGACCGAAGTACCTCTCGGGTGCCTGAGGTTACCCACCATATCTGCGGAGTGGCTAATGGAATGTCGAAACCATTTGAATCCTCAGGTTTTATTAAATCTTCAGTAATCGTTTGTGGTTCTGGAATCACTTCCAGTTCTACCATACTCCCACTTTTGTTTTCTGAAAAAATCCATTTTGCCAAAACTGTGGCGAGTCAAGAACAATATAAATATTGATCTTCCTGATGGTAGAAAGTTAACCATCGTCAAAGCCCGGGATAACCCACAAACAGCCATTACTGAAACGTGCCTTGAGTTTATCCGGATTCTGGTTTTAAGCATCAGCCGGACAACTCCCTATACCTTAACATCGTTAAGATATAAATTGATTCTATATACATCTAATATAGAAACAAAAGCACTAATTTAATTTGAACCAGATTCAAAATCATGCAGCTGTCTCCAGTGCATATCAACCAAATGAAAGGAGGTCAATCAGCATTACTCATCTAGGAGTGCATCCATATATGAGTAACCGGAAAGAGAAGCAAGTTCTCAAAACCATTACTATCACTAGAATACCAAATACGAGTATCAACATCTTCGACTTCATCGAAGAATCCTGATACATCCAACAAATGGTTCACTACTTTATTCCTATACCTATAACTTCTCAATATCTGGACCTTACATTTCAACGAAATACCTATCTAGAATAAGAGAAGTCATGAG
Organism: Agapanthus africanus; assembly: GCA_030015575.1. NCBI lineage: Eukaryota > Viridiplantae > Streptophyta > Magnoliopsida > Asparagales > Amaryllidaceae > Agapanthus > Agapanthus africanus. The sequence goes on along the minus strand of CM057342.1, from coordinate 331,336,454 downwards.
TAAACAGAATATAGTACGAGTACCAACCCCATTGTCCTAATGGACACCGGACAACATACAATACTTTGTATAAGTCCCCTGAGTTCAACAACTCAAACCCTGTGCGTCGTAGGTTTGAAAAACTGTACTATGGTTAAGAAGAATTACACCGCTGTTTAATGTACCTTACCTAATCACCAGCTGATATAGGTAAATGTCACAGACATAATATCAAAAAGTTATATCTCACTTTATAAAATAAATGTACAGATATATCAGTTTTAAATTGGTGCATAACAACGGATTTTCAAATCCATATATTTGTCATCCGGCAAAATCCAGATGATTTTCTCAAATATCACCAATTACAACGAATTCCGATATAATGAGGATCTAATCACCCAATTCCAAATATCTTACTCCCACTCACCATCTGTAATAACATGAAGATGTGAGAAACTGATCTGGTAAATACATACCCTGGAGTTAGATTCCAACTGGGAAAACAGTTATCAATTAACATCGCACAGTGAAACTGAAACATGAAAATGTTTCGAAGGGGTTTACTGGTATTCCTAGTAACGCCTCTTCCACTATCCTGATTCACGACAGTAACCATATACTATACCTGCCCTTACTGCAATCCCTTTATTATGTCTTTACTTATTACCTTATGTACACCTTGTTTAGGATAACTGGTTTTCTTCTTTCCCTACCCTTCGGCACCAGCCTAAGGTTTGGAAGAAGACTATCTAATAAGCGTTATAGGTGTACTCACCTAATCCTAGGAGCCCTCGCAACCTGAGAGAAGGTAATGGGAAAAGACATCTGAATAATCCTATCCTATCTCTCCAGAACCAGAATCCATCCTCGAAAAAGTTCCTTCGAGTTCGTATATAACCATACGATGGATTTATCCAATGGAAGTGGATATCCGTAGTGATACGGAGTGTCCTAGAGAAAAGCAAAGTGGATGTAGGAGTGGCAGGGGTATACACGGGTTTTTTTTGTCGTGAATGATGGTGATCGCAATTTCCTTTGCCATTATTCTAATCCCTTTATATGTCTTTACTTATTACCTTATGTACACCACACTTAAGCTTAATTGGTTTTCTTCCTTCCCTACCGTTCGGCACCTGCCTATGGTTTGGAAGAAGACTATCCAATAAGCTCAATAGGTGTACCCTCTCCTAATCTTAGGAGCCCTCACAACCTGAGAGAAGGTAAAGGGAAAAGATAACCGAATAATCCTATTCAATCTCTCCAGAACCAGAATCCATCCTCGAAAAAGTTCCTTCGAGTTCGTATATAACCATACGATGGATTTATCCAATGGAAGTGGATGTTCGTATTAATACGAGGTGTTCTGGTGAAATGTAAAGGTGGTATAGATGTGGCAATGATGTGTGCGACACCGTGACATTCCAAAAGCCAAAGTGTTATAAGAAGGTTCGGTCAACTTGGTTCATGAGTTTTAGTCAAAGGTCGGGTCATAGTCGTAGCCAGAGAGAAAGAGAGAAGAAACACTCAGCGTGCACTCTAACCTAGATCCGAATGGTTAATCATTTTATCTAATCTGGATGGCTCCCACTGTTTCATCGAATTCTCCTACAAACCCAAAAGGAGAATTAGTCGGAATTACCCGAGGAGTAGTCCTACTCATCAGTGGGAATCGGGATCCAACTATCATCGCATGATAACTTGATGTAAGCCACTCAAGTCACCACACTCCAGAAGGTATACACAAGCCTGCCAAGTTTCTTATATGTTTGAAACTCTCGATATGTGTTTTTACCCCTAGGACCCAAGTGACCTTGACAATGCCAACATATCAAAGAGTCCTAGTCAAGTTCAATCCGTCATTATCTTGATTGCGTTAAACCCACCCGTACGAGTCCTTGACAATACCAACATAACCGTACGACTGTCCTAACTAATCCACATATCTATGCGACAGAAAAGCATTACAAAGCAACCGAACACTATGCCTCGGCAATGCACGACATACGTAGCACGAATACTAAGCAATACTAATCTAAAATGACGGAGGGCTACGACTAGTTTTTAGCGAAAAACCTTTAACGTAATGAACTTGATATCGTTGAAGGAACCGAGTGGTTTTATAAATATATAGTAGCGAAAACTTTTACTAAAGAGGTCACTCCCGGTGAAGGGATCTCGGCTCTTTCCCCGTCGAATGGGGTGCAGGATATTCCAAACTGAATACCACGATGCAAAGCAAAAGGAAACGACTATAGAGAAGTTATTACGTTGACGCAACCTTTTACCCAAGGGGTCACTCCCGATGAAGGGATCTCGGCCCTTGACTCGTCGAATGAGGTGCAGGATATTCCCAATCGAATACCAATGTGGAAAGCAAAAGAAAACGTTCTTTAATGTCAATTTTTAAAAACTTGGTTCCAACAACATCATAAATAGGTTTGTTTTGTCCTTGCATTGATAAGAATCAATGCAGTCCCATCAATTAATCACACCAGAAAAGAACGAAAATAAAATGTACGTATATGCCATCCGCATTCGCCACTGGGTCCCATCATCACCCGTTAGGTTACTTAACTAACGACAGAGCGGGGACTGGACTAGCGCGGGTGCAAAACATATACAACATCTACTAGTATATATAAATTTATATATAACAATCGTCCCAGGCATGATATACGCAACATCACAGAACACATCATAGAAGTAACACAGAATGGTGGATAATCTGGAGCCCCGGGTTTCACTTGAGCCGGAAGTGAGACCCGACGTTCCCTGTCGTGTGGATAGCCTGTGCAATGAAACCTAGACCCCTACAGGCACGGCAAGCTACCCGCCAAAACCAGAAGTGAGGCAGCCCCCTTCAATAAAGTGAATGGGCCACCCGGTGTTAGTGTATATGCCCTAGAGGCCATTACTGTATCATACTAGATTGTATATTACTTGATGGAAGCTTGGGATATTCACCTTGTATTGACATTCTTCTCAAAATGGTAGTATGCTACTTGGTTTGTTTCTGCTTTAATGTGTGCATGTGTTTCTTTTAGCATATCACCTTTACACATTAGTGGAGCCCCGTCGCAAAACCATGCGACATCTACTCTTTTGCCTAAAGGCGAATAGCTTTCTGTGTGGGACTCTAAAGACTCGACACTACGCTGGCAGTGGGTTTAACCACAGACCGCAAGCGGCATTAGCTGTGCGTAACGGTCCCCAGGTAGATGCCGACAAGAAGACTGACGAGGTGAAACCCATCTGAACTCCTACTGAGCCTGAATGTGACAATCTCCGTACAGTCCGGTCTGTTCGTCTGATACATCGCATGGCGGGCCTAAGGGGCGGTAAACGTCAGTCCCCTAATAGCGGTACAAGTCGTGTCGGAGTGAAGCCCAATACACCCTGAGATAACACTGGAAGCCTACCAGTATATCTCGCTTGCCCTGGCCAGGGACTACTCGTGTAATGGCTCTCCTAGACACAGCGCGATGTCAACCCCCAATACCGGGAGAGACGAATCCTGTCTAACCGTCACTGCCTCCAAGTGCTTTGGGACTACACCCAACCACTACCTGTTTGCACGACTCCTTTGAGCCATGGTAGGGTAGTAATCAAAGTACAGTGGGAACACACTCGAGGCGAAGTGACAGTGTCAAGTCAGCGGACTAAGCTGTACTCATGTCACCTGGGAACTGATAACTGACGATAGGTATAATACCAACCGGTCAGTTCCCGACGAGTCCTGTCCAGTGTACTCGTAACCCAACGAGCACCCGCATACTATCTCCAGTACGACGTACTGACGGCTGTGGGACAGACCGTCTCCTACACTGGGATGAGAAGCGCATGCGCTAGTCTACTCCGGAGTATCGATGCCATGTCTCGATAGTCCTGCGACTAGGGACCTGCATAAGGATGTGCTTATAGATTACCCAGCCCCACTAGTGTGACTGCCATCACAATGCTGGTAATCAAGCAAAGATCCTAAGGGCTCCACTAATGCGTATAGGTGATATAATAAAATAAACACATGTACACATTGAAGTAGAAACAAACCAAGTAGCATACTACTATTTTGAGCAAGATTGTATATACAAGGTGAATATCCCAAGCTTCTATTAAGTAATATGCAAACTAGTACGATACAGTAATGGCCTCTAGGGCATATACACTAACAATCTCCCACTTGCACTAAGGCCATGTACTGGCGTATCGAAGTCCTATCATCTCGATCAGCCACTCGAACTGAGTCTGGGGCAAGGCCTTGGTGAATAAATCTGCAGTGTTATCTTCTGAAGCAACCCTCCGAACCTCGATCTCCTGGAGATCCACGATCTCCCTGATCAGGTGATACCGCCTCAAGATGTGTCTGGATCTCTGATGGGACCTGGGTTCCTTCGCTAAAGCTATAGCCCCGTTGTTGTCGCAATACAGAGGTATTGGATCAACAATGGACGGAACCACCTGAAGTTCTTTCAAGAACTTTCTCATCCAGACAGCTTCTTTTGCGGCATCAGATGCAGCGAGGTATTCCGCTTCCAACGTCGAGTCTGCAACGGTTTCCTGTTTGGAACTCTTCCAACACACCGCCCCTCCATTGAGGGTAAAGACAAAACCCGACATGGACTTGGAATCATCCTTGTCACTCTGGAAGCTGGAGTCAGCAAAGGCCTTGATCTGGAGGTCTTTTCCGCCATACACCAAGAACATCTCCTTAGTCCTTCTCAGGTACTTGAGAATGTTCTTTACCGCTATCCATTGTTTCTCCCCAGGGTTTGACTGATACCGGCTTACCACACTCAGTGCATAAGCTACATCCGGTCTGGTACACAACATCGCATACATTATAGAGCCTACCGCAGAAGCGTAGGGTATAATAGACATGCGGTCCCTCTCCAAATCAGTCTTGGGAGACATCTCTTTAGAGAGGGTGATCCCGTGACAAGCCGGTAGGTTACCGCGCTTCGAATCTTCCATACTGAATCTCTTCAGTATGGTGTCGATGTACCTGAACTATGAAAGTCCTAATATCCTCTTGGATCTATCACGATGGATCCGGATCCCCAGGATGTATGAGGCATCACCCAGGTCTTTCATGGAGAACCTGTGTGACAAGAACCCGTTGACAGATTGTAGCATAGGAATGTCATTTCCTATTAAGAGAATGTCATCCACGTATAAAACGAGGAATACTACAGATCTCGCTACAAATCTACTATAGATGCATGGTTCATTTGGATTTTTGATAAAGCCAAATTCCTTGACCGTCTCATCAAAATAGATGTTCAAACTCCGTGATGCCTGCTTTAGTCCATAGATGGACTTAAGCAACTTGCACACCTTTCCGCTGCTCCCACTCTGAATGAAACCCTCTGGTTGGTCCATATAGACACACTCCTCTAAATTTCCATTTAGAAAAGCGGTCTTTACGTCCATCTGCCAGATCTCATAATCGTGGAAGGCAGCAATGGCAAGAAGGATCCGAATGGATTTCAGCATAGCCACTGGAGAAAAGGTTTCGTCATAGTCCAAACCAGGTCTTTGACGAAAACCCTTTGCAACAAGTCTAGCTTTATAGGTCTCAACCTGTCCATCTACACCAATCTTCCTTTTGAAGATCCACTTGCATCCTACGGGTTTTACCCCGTCTGGAGCAATGTCCAACGTCCATACTTTGTTGGTGTACATGGACTCCATTTCGGTCCACATTGCATCCAGCCATTTTACCGAGTCAACGCTCTGAACGGCCTGCTGGAAGCTAGTGGGCTCATCATAATCTATGATGCAATCCTTTCTATCCCCGTCTATGAGAAAACCGTAGTATCTCTCGGGCGGATGAGACTGCCTACTACTCCTGCGGAGCGGCGTAGGAATGTCCTGTTCTTTTGAACCCTCTGGTTCCACTAAGCTTTCAGTAATAGTCTGTGGTTCTGGAATTTCTTCCAGTTCTACTGCGCTCCCACTAATTTCCTTTTCCAAGAACTAGTGTTCTAGAAGTGGGCATTACGAGAAACAAGGACTTTTTGTTCCTCTGCGTGGTAGAAAAGATACCCCTTGTGTTCTTTGGGTATCCCACAAACTTGCACAGTACTGAGCGTGCCTCGAGTTTGTCCGCATGCTGCTTTTTGACAAAAGCTGGACATCCCCAAATCTTCAGATATTGAAGATAGGGTTTCTTCCCACTCCATAACTCATATGGTGTGGTAGGCACAGTCTTAGTGGGAACTCGGTTCAAAAGGTATGCGGCTGATTCTAGCGCATACCCCCAGAATGATCGCGGTAACTCAGCGTTACTCATCATGGACCGTACCATATCCAATAGGGTTCGGTTCCGTCTCTCCGATACACCGTTATGTTGCGGAGTGTATGGAGGAGTAAGTTGAGAGAGAATTCCGTTCTCTTTTAAATAGTCCAGGAACTCGGCACTTAAGTATTCACCACCTCAATCCGATCTTAGGATCTTAATACTGTTGCCGGTTTGTTTTTCTACTTCATTCTTATATTCCTGGAATTTTCCAAAGGCTTCGGACTTATGTTTCATTAAGAAGACATGTCCGAATCTTGAAAAATCATCCGTAAAAGTAATGAAGTAAGAAAAACCGCTTCGCGCATGTGTAGACATTGGACCGCACACGTCGCTGTGTACGAGTCCCAAGAGCTCGCTCGCTCTTACTCCGTGTCCAGTGAACGGAGTCTTTGTCATCTTTCCTTTGAGACAGGATTGACAAGTGGCATACGATTGATATTCGAACGGATTCAAATATCCTTCTGTATGTAACTTCGTCAACCTTCTCTCATTGATGTGACCCAGTCTACAATGCCACAAGAAAGTCTGATTTATTTCCGGAGACTTTCTTTTGTGTGTATTCTAGACATTGAAAATCTGTGGTTGGTTTAATACGTATATACCATTGCTCAATGTACCTGACCCAATCAGAACTTGATTAAGGTGAATGTTTACAACATTGCTTACAAACGCAAATTCATAACCTTCTTTAGAAACCAAAGATACAGAAATGATATTACAAGTTGCGTTGGGTACAAAAAAGCAATTACGCAAAATCAAAACATGTCCATCTGACATTCCCAGGTGATAGTCCCCCACGGCCTTAGCATCCATGCTAGCTCCGTTTGCAACTTTGAGGGTCATGTCACCTGCCTTCAAAACCCTACGGTTTCTCAACGCCTGCAAAGAATTACAGATATGAGATCCTGATCCGGTATCCAATACCCAGGAAGTAGAGTTTATTGAAAGACAATTTTCAATAACATACACACCTGAAGCTGAAGCCGCAACCTGCTTCAGTTCCTGTGCTCTGGCCTTCCAAGCCCTGAATCATTCTTCCAGTGTCCCTTCTTATGACAATAGAAGCATTCTTCCTTATCCACAAGCTTTCCCACTTTCTTTGTTGCTTTTGCCTTTCCCTTCGTATCCACTTTACTAACACCGCCCCTTGGTTTGGCGGGGGCTTTCTTCTTCTTTCTCTTGGCTTTCGCCTTGGACCTAGAAGAGGAAGATCCTCCTACAAACAAAGTGGATGTTTTCCTACCTTTCTGTAGGGTGCCCTCTGCGCTCCTCAGCATGTTGAGGAGTTCTGAAAGTTCAACTTCTTTTTCTTATAAGTTGAAGTTCAGAATAAACTGGGCGTAAGTGGAAGGAAGGGACTGGAGAATCAAGTCCGTATAGAGCTCATTCTCCAACGTGGTCCCAAGGTCCGCGAGCTCTTCTATGTAGCCAATCATCTTAAGCACGTGTTCCGCTACTGATGATCCGACGGCCAACCTTGCCGAAAATAACTTTTTCGACACTTCGTATCTTGCGATACGAGACTGCTCTCCATACAGTTCTTTTGTATGGAGAAATATGGATTCGAGGTCCATATTCTCGTGCCTCCTCTGATGTTCGTTGTCCATAGAGGCAAGCACGAGGCACTTGGCCTTCGCGCAATCTAGTTTCCAGGTCTTACGGATTTCCTTATCCGCGATGCTGGTTTTGGGACCTAGGACAGGGGGAGCTTTGGTGGTAAGAAGATACCCCAGCTTGTCGTAAGTGATTGCCATCTTGACATTCCTGAGCCAATCTTTGTAGTTTGGCCCTGTCAGTATGTTTTTATCTAGAAGTAACTTAAGTCCATTCATGTCGATTGGTCGCTGCAATTAGGAGAGAGAAGAAACACTCAGCATGATGCTCTTGCAAGTTTAGAATGGTTTTTAGTTTGTCTAAACAGGATGGCTCCCTATGTTTCTCGAATCCCTCCTCAAACCAAAAAGGAAGAATTAGTCAGGATCAATCTCACCGTACAATACTTGCTTAACCGTTCAGCCAGGCTAGTGTCGGTACTTCGAGCGAGGTTTTCCAACGCTTTCGCGAAGTTCCTTAAATAAATAACCTCTTTCCCTGGGGGCGTAGCCCCGCTAACACCTTTCTAGGCACCTACTTGGTTTATAGCATTGATCGTTAAGTGAGAAATTTCCCGAGGAGTAGCATATACTCACAGTAGGATCGGGATCCAAATATCATCGCGTGACGAAACTAAAGGAATCCTACCAGAATCATCACACTCCAAATGGTATGCAACACTAGCAAGTTTCAGTTCTTTTGAAACTCCCGATGTGGATTTTTGCCCCATGCTCTTATGACCTTGGCGTGAGGTCAAAATGTCATAAGTCACATGTCAAGTTCTTCCCATCATTATCCAGGTTAATTTGAACCCACCCGTACCTACCCTTGACGTAGGCCAAAATGGCAATACGGCTGTCCCAAACCAACGCATTCTATCTATGCAATAGATAAATATCCGGCAGCTACCAATCACTATACCTTGGCGTGAGGTCAAAATACATAGCTTGAATACTACCGAATATTTAACTGAAATGATGGAGGGCTACGGATGGTTTTGGCAAAACCGTGAACATAGTGAACTTGATATAATCGATGGAACGAGATAGCTTTTAAAAGGAGTGGCTCAAGCTCCGCATTTAAAAGTTAGTTTTGAAAAGAACCGAGTGGTTTTTCGAAAGTGTTCCAACGACTTTAACTTGGTTTATTTTCTTGCATTAGTTCTTTTAATGCGTGATATTCTTGCATTAGTTCTTTTAATGCGTCCCATGATTTAATCCTACCATTGCAGAAAACAACCAAAATATGACGTACGCTTATGCCATTCGCATTCGCCATGGGGCCCCGTCATTACCCGTTAGGTTACTTAACTAACGACAGAGCGGGGGCTGGGCTAGTGCGGCTGTAAAACATAAGCAACGCCTAAATAATATCATATATATAGATATATTGCAATGATAGCCATTTCAGATCACAGTTGAACACATTGGATATACTAGGAACCTGCAATTCGTACGAGCCTGTAACGAAAAGAAGATTACACGGTCGTGGTGAATAGCCAATACCCCACCCAAGACCCCTACGGGTGCGGCAAACTACCCGCCAAGTACCCGAAGCGAAGCAACCTCCCTCATCTCCGTGAGTAGGCCACTCGGCACTTCGGCATACCCGGTAGTTTGTGCACCCCCTCCATGGGTCTATCCTAGGGGCAGAAACAGTAAAAAGAAATTATACAATGATGGCTACAACCCCGACCCGGTTGTGCGGCCATACAAATAATTATTACATCAATTTACAAATTTACATGAATTGAAAGAAAAGAAAACTCTCGTCTCACAACCCCTTGCTATTCACCCGCGACAATCCAATGAATTCATATACACATTCCAGCAACATTACAAATCACAGATTTGTATAACCCCCACTAATCGACATATAGCGATTAGCAAACGTTCAATACAAATATCACATCACAGATAAAAACCCGTCAGCTTAAGTCTTTAGAAGTTCGATAAAAAATACGGATTTTTAGGCCCCAAACACAAAATTTTCGTTCTGGAAAATCTGGGCTGAAAAGACATATTCCAAAAATCCCAAAACAACCCCAGAAATACACTGCACTTAATTTGGACCTCGGCCGAGTCAACTCGGCCGCGGAACCGCGGCGGGAGCGTGCTCCCGCCGCGTTTCCGCGGCGCTTTGAACGGTTCGTGGGACCAAATTTTGTGGTTATTCTATAAAAAGCCTGAGCCAATTTTTAAGATGAAATTTTTCAAATTTTGAACAGAAAAAAAATCGACAGAAACTTGACAAATCGGGTTCGTTTCGTGACTTTTTCTTTCATCGATCTTCTAGTTACTTTGCTAACATGTTAGATAGAGTTTAACTAGGCTCTGATACCACTGTAAGTCCATGCTACCTCTCCCGGTACTTTCGGGCATGCGGAATTTGGTGAAAAACAATTTTCTAGAGGCGGTAACATGGACTCAAGACCGGATCTTTGTTAAACATCTAACTAACATCCTAACTAGAGTTTACCTACTCGGTTAGGGGGCTATACCTTTCTTGAACTCCTTCGTCTTCGACTCCTTCCGGTGTACGGATCGGCCTCACCTCGTCGTCTCCTTGCGCCGAAGATGGATCCACCGGAAAGCTTCTACCTTTGGCTTCTTCTTCGAACTTTGAAGAAACTAGATCACTTGGCTTGCTAGGCCTTGTGAACTAGAATGAGTAGAGGAATGTTTTGGTGTCTTTTTATCTCTAAGGCAATAAGTCTCAACACATGAGAATGGTTTGCCTTGAGGTAGAGAGAGCAAGAGGAAGAGGGAGAGCTTGAGAATGAGAGAGCTCAAGAGAGAGAAAGCAAAAAGATAGAATGAACCATACTCATCTCATTCTCATCTCTCATAATCCAAAAGCCATCATCACAAAAATAGTAATCAAGTATTGTGTAAATGGTTTAAGTCAAAATGGCTATATCATTTCATGCACTCATTTTGCATAAATAAACAAGAAAGCAAAAGTCTTTGCCACGGAATGATAGCCATTGTCATGATGATGGTCAACTAGTCCAACCTAGTCAACCGGTCAACAAAGTCAACAAGTCAACAAAGTCAACCCCTCAACAACCATGTCACTACAATACTTAATTAATATTAATGTTAATCATATATCTTATTCTTATTAGGGTTAAGCAAAAGTCAATGGTCAACAGTCAACTGTCAACAGTCAACAGTCAACAACCCCAATGAGAATACTCTGCCTCTGTCTCTCTGTCAACTGTGCATACACACCCGCATCCGCGTTCCGAGGAACACGAATACAGACGAGATAAAATCAATCCTAAAACGTACACTAGGATCCGGCTTAAACCAAAGCCCGCTAGTGTTAACTGTCCGGACACTGTACGTGCATAAGTGCACGGATGTGACCGGACCCTGTCGCAAAACCATGCGACCTGTCGCAAAACCATGCGACATCTACTCTTTTGCCTAAAGGCGAATAGCTTTCTGTGTGGGACTCTAAAGACTCGACACTACGCTGGCAGTGGGTTTAACCACAGACCGCAAGCGGCATTAGCTGTGCGTAACGGTCCCCAGGTAGATGCCGACAAGAAGACTGACGAGGTGAAACCCATCTGAACTCCTACTGAGCCTGAATGTGACAATCTCCGTACAGTCCGGTCTGTTCGTCTGATACATCGCATGGCGGGCCTAGGGGGCGGTAAACGTCAGTCCCCTAATAGCGGTACAAGTCGTGTCGGAGTGAAGCCCAATACACCCTGAGATAACACTGGAAGCCTACCAGTATATCTCGCTTGCCCTGGCCAGGGACTACTCGTGTAATGGCTCTCCTAGACACAGCGCGATGTCAACCCCCAATACCGGGAGAGACGAATCCTGTCTAACCGTCACTGCCTCCAAGTGCTTTGGGACTGCACCCAACCACTACCTGTTTGCACGACTCCTTTGAGCCATGGTAGGGTAGTAATCAAAGTACAGTGGGAACACACTCGAGGCGAAGTGACAGTGTCAAGTCAGCGAACTAAGCTGTACTCATGTCACCTGGGAACTGATAACTGACGATAGGTATAATACCAACCGGTCAGTTCCCGACGAGTCCTGTCCAGTGTACTCATAACCCAACGAGCACCCGCATACTATCTCCAGTACGACGTACTGACGGTTGTGGGACAGACCGTCTCCCACACTGGGATGAGAAGCGCATGCGCTAGTCTACTACGGAGTATCGATGCCCTGTCTCGATAGTCCTGCGACTAGAGACCTGCATAAGGATGTGCTTATAGATTACCCAGCCCCACTAGTGTGACTGCCATCACAACGCTGGTAATCAAGCAAAGATCCTAAGGGCTCCACTAATGTGTATAGGTGATATAATAAAATAAACACATGTACACATTGAAGTAGAAACAAACCAAGTAGCATACTACTATTTTGAGCAAGATTGTATATACAAGGTGAATATCCCAAGCTTCCATTAAGTAATATACAAACTAGTATGATACAGTAATGGCCTCTAGGGCATATACACTAACAGTTTGGTCGCCAGTCTTCCTCCATCTCCGATGATCCACCCGAGAGATGTAATTCCGGCTCTAGCTCCATATAAAGAGGCGAGTGGAGCAACTAGGGTCTTTAGGATACTACCCTAGAGAGCCTAGGATGTAGTGTGTATGATCTTTGTGTTATCTATCTCAAATCTTGAAGGTGTAAGCAAAACATGAAAGCTAGAGGAGGTGAGGCTAATGGTGAGGGAGGAGCTCAAGAAAAAAACCAAGTGAACAAAACCTTCATGCTTGCAAGAATGAACTTCAACCATGAAAGAGAAAATAACAAGTACGGTTTTGTAAAAAGCATTTTTCCAATTTTTAAATCCCACCATGCTTGAATATTGAACACAAATGAATTATTAATTCATTTGTGTGCACTATATTGCAAGCATGGTTGTCACCATACCTCCTTAAGCTAATATCCACCTCATTTATCCATTTAATAAAATGGTCAAATCAAGAAATGAGGTGGCACCTTCTAGAATGTTATCCGGTAAAAAATACGGATTACATTCTACTGTAAATATATCTGCATTCATACCGAAATACGAATACCCAATGAGATAGAATAACACAAAGAATATAATACTAGAATATACGTATAAAAATACATATACGTAAATTATTAAATTAATACCTGATTTAATAATCCGGCTCAAGTCCGAGTCTGCTAGTACTATCAATTATCCGATCGAAAGTCCTGGTATAAAGTACACCAATCGATCGGAACCCTGCACGTATCTAATACAGCTACTACATCATTTCGCCAGAACCAGGGAAACCCTCTATGTGGGACTCTAAAGACTCGTCAATACGCTGGCAGTGGGTTTAACCACAAGTACGACAGCAGCACTAGCTGTACGTAACGGCTACCCAGGTATTGAGCGAAAAGGAGGACGACGAGAAAACTCATGCAGAACCCCTACTGAGCCCGACAGTGACAATATCTGTATAGTCTGGTCTGTTCATCTAAGAGTATCGCATATCGAGTCTAGGATGTTGGATAAAGTCAGACCCCCAACAACGCGATATTTAGTGTCCGCATGTAACCCATCACGTCTTGAGAAACTATCGATCCTGGATCGGTAATCCTCGTCTACCATGGCCATGGATTTGTGGTGATGGCCACCCGTACACAACGCGACATCAACCCCCAATACCGGGAGAGACGAATCCCCGACGATCCGATCACTGCTTCCATATGGCTCGAGACTGTACCCAACTAAAACCTGTTTGCACGACTCCTTTGAGCCGTGGTAGGGTAGTAATCAAAGCACAGTGGAAACTCACACGAGATAAATGACGATCTCAGGTCGACAGACTAACCTGTACACATATCACCTGGGAACTGCTATCTAACAATAGGTATAATACCAACTAGCTGGTTCCCGGCGAGTCCGTCCAGTGTACTCATAACCCAATGAGCACCTGCATACTATCTTAGGTGAACAAACTAACACCAATGGCTTGTGAGACCTGGCCACCGCCCCTCATCGGGGTCTCGATCAGTATACACTAGTCTACACTGGAGTATCGATGCCCGGTCTCGATACTCCTACGACTAGGGACATTTAAAGATTTTCTTATAGACCCCAGCTCCCACATATATGATCGCCATCATACTGCTGGCAGTCAAGCAAGAATCCTAAGGGCTCTATGAACATGTACATGATGATAAAGACAAACCAGATAGCATACTATCATCTTGAGTAAGACTGTTTCATCGATATAGGTCCTGCCTTAATCATCATAATTATCTGTCCGCGACTATGATAATTGCCTTGAGGGCATTATAGCCAACACACTCCTTTTAAAAATCATTCGATTCTACAACGATATCAAGTTCATTACGCTCATGATTCTGTTAAAAACCTGCGTAGCCCTCCGTCATTTCAGATAAGTACTACTTAGTATTCGTGCTGCGGTAGTTTTGCCTCCGTCAAGGCGTAGTGTACGGTATCTAACTAGTGCTTATCTGTTAGCATACGATGCGATTGGATTAGGGTATTCATACGGCGTTGTTTGGCATGCGTCAAGGGTCGTGCGGGTGGGTTTAATTCAATCATGAAATGTACGGGTTGAACTTGACTAGTGCTCTATGGGTAGTTTAGCCTGCGTCAAGGTCATAGAACGCTAGGGGTAATAACCATTATTGGGAATTTCAAGTGTTGAAATTTGCAATGAGATTGCATACCTTCTATGAGATAGTTGGATCCCGATACCCACTGCGAGTAAGAGTTACTCCTAGGAGAGTTTTACATATTACAATTAGCCGATCAAGTAGGTGTCTAGAAAGGTGTTAATGAGGTTACGCCCCTGGGAAAACAAGTTTTATTTTAATTAGGTCCGTGCTAAAGCACAGGGAACCTCCCTCAAAGTACCGACACTGGCCTGGCTGAAAGATTAGCGAACTTGTAGGGTGTAATTAATCCCGGCTAGTCTTATTTTTTAGAGTTTGAAGGAAGATTTGAATAAAACAGTGGGAGCCATCCTGATTAAATAAAATAATAATCAATCTAATCTTGCAAGAGAGCACGAAGAGTGTTTTCTTCTTTCTCTCTCCTATTAGCGACCATGACTTAATCAAGATTATAATATAGATGAATTGACCGAACCTGCTTATTATACTGAGCCACCCATGTGAAGAAAAAGCATGTTGATGTATATTCTTCGGGTGTGTTAGTTACCTCTACGTCCTAGGTATGTGATACCGGATTAGGATCCCACATATGTAATATGTTACATGGGCTACAGAAAGGTAAAGAACTGGGCTAGGGTGATATTTCTCTAAGTGTTAGAGAATGGTGCATTTGTTGCAGCCAAGTCTGTTGGCAGATATGACCTTGTATTAATACATTGATTCTGAACAAATGTTATTACATACCGAACCTGATATACAACATTACATCATGTTCATTACTGAGTTAAAGAAGGATATAATTCTGTATTGGAGGATAATGTTGTGAACATTTTCCTGAATCAAGAGTTGATTCGATCAGGCACGTTAGATAATAGCATATACGTTCTAAATCAAACCACAGTTCAAAGAATGTAGAACACACACAAGAGGAGTAGTTCAGAAATGAACGAATCCTTCTTGTGGCATTGTAGACTACGTCATATCAATGATACACGACCAGCTAAGTTACATAAGAACGAATATGAGAATCTGTTCGAATTTTCATCTTATGATACTTGTCAGTCTTATCTCAAAGGTAAAATGACCGATACTCCGTTTACTGGAAACAGAGAAAGAGTTAGTGAACTCTTGGGATGCATACATGCTGATGTATACAGTCCTATGTCTACAAATGCCAAGGTTGGTTCTTGGTACTTCATTACATTCATCGACTATCTCTCAAGATTCGGACATATGTTCCTGTTGAAACACAAGTCTGAAACTTTTGAGAAATTCAAGGAATTTAAGCTTGAAGTTGAGAACCTAATGGGTAGAAGTATTAAGTCCTACGATGTGGTCGAGGAGGAGAATACTTGCGCATGGAGTTTCTGGAGTTTCTAAAAGGAGAATGTGATTCTCTCTCAGCTTACTGCTTCGAGTACACCAAAGCACATTGGTGTATCAGGGCGGAGGTATCGCACCCTATGAGATATGGCGCGCTCTATGATGAGTACTGCTGAGTTACCTGTTTCCTTTTGGTGTTATGCACTTGAGAAGCTGCATATCTATTGAATGGGGTTCCGTCCAAATCAGGGCCTACCACTACATATGAGATATGGTGTGGGAAGAGACCATGTCTTAAACGAGTTAAGATATGGGGGTGTCCGGCCTATGTTGAAAGGCAGAATCCGGACAAGCTCGAGGCAAGGTCGGTTCTGTACAAGTTTGTTAGAATATCCCGAACATTCGCAAGGGAATATCTTCTACCACTCTGAGGAGCAAAATGTATTTTGTTTCTCAGCATGCCACCTTTTTAGAAAAGGAATTTCTTGTGAAGAAATTTATGGTCATGAGGTAGAACTGGAAGGAGTTCCCGCTAGACAAACTAACAGCTGATGATTTGGTGAAACCAAAGGATTTGATAGTCTCCAACGAACATCAGCCTCTCCGCGAATCTGGTAGGGTTCCTTATCCACTTGAGTGATACTACGGTCTTCTCGTTGACAGTGCGAGCGAGGATTGTATCATGGAAGATGATGGCCTAACTAGGTTCAAGCAGGCCATCACGAGTGGGGACTCTGTGAAATGGATGGATGCTATGCGATCAAAGATGGAATCTATGTACACCAACAAAGTATGACTTTGAATGTTGCACCTGAAGGGTAAAACCCATTGGGAGCAAATGGATCTTGAGAAGATTCTTTGTGTAAATGGAAAAGTTAAGACTTTCAAAGCAATGCTTAAGTCTATCAGGATTAAAGAAGGCATCACGGAGTTGGAACATCTGTTTTGATGTGGCAGTCAAAGAGTGTGACTTCATCAAAAAGGTAGATGAACCTTGTATATACAAGAAGGTAGTAGAGAGTAAGGTTGTCTTCCACGTATTGTACGTAGACAACATACTCTTGATAGGATTGTTAGTTATATATATGCCTTAGAGGCCATTACTGTACATACGATATATATTGTAATGGATGCTTGGACATATATAGGGAGGACTTTCTTGCTCGACATGATAGTATGCTATCTGGTTGTACTTTATCTTAACATGTACTCTGATTGTCTATATATTACATGTTGATAAAGCCTTTAGGATATGTACTCGACTACTGGGACTATGATGAGATCATACTAGTGGGGCCACGGTAGTCGATGAGTATATCCTATAACTGTTCCTAGTCGAGTGTGTATCGAGACAGAGCATCGATGCACCAGAGTAGACTAGCGTATACGCATCTTGACCCATATGATGGGCGATGGATGATCCCATATCCATCGGTGTTTGACATCAAGGATGGTGTACGGGTGCTCAATGGAGACTGGGTACACTGGACGGACTCACCGAGAACTCCCAGATGGTATTATACCTCACGTCAGATGGCAGTTCTCCGGTGACACTGGTACAGAGTAGTCTGTTGATCCGAGATTGTCATAGAGTCTTGTGTGATTCCCACTATGCTTTGATTTCCATCATACCACGTCCAAGAGGGCGTGCAAAAAGGTGGCTTTTGGGTACAGTCCCAAATCACATGGAGGCAATGAGCGATAGGAGGGGATTCGTCTCTCTCGGTATAGGGAGTTGATGTTGTGCTGTGTTCGATTGGCTATAACCGGAAATCCCTGGCCAGGGTTGCTGAGATTTACTGGTAAGTGTTATCAGTAGTTTCTCGAACAGTTATAGATCTCAAATCGACACGACTTATCAAGCTACTGGGGTCTGACGTTTACCACCCCTACGCGAGATACGCGACATATCAGACGACGAGACCGGACTGTACGGGAGTGTTATTGTTTGGATCCACAGGAGAATGTACAGGCTTGCTTGTTGATCTTTTGAGCGCTCAATACCTGGGTGGCTGATACGTTTAGCTGACTGCTTGCAGCTTGTGGGTGTTTGATATGATCATCACCTACTGCCGGCGTATTGATGATTCTTTAGAGTCCTACACAGAGGTTTCTTGGCTCAGGCGAAACGGAGTAGGGGCACATATATGATATGTGCGGGACCGAGGATAATGCGATATGAGATACCGTATTCTATTCTCGCGATATATGATATCAGCCGGGTCATCGGATCAAGTGTTGATTCGATGAATCGGTACGGATAAATATTAGTCGGTTATATGCGATATAGCCGGATTGTCGGATCAAGTGTTGATTCGATAATTTAATGTATAATATTATATATGATATATTAAATTACATTAACTAATATTAGCTCACTAAAAGATTCTTTTTCTCACTCGGGTAATACATTGATATATATGCGATATATGTTAATTGTATTATTTTATTTCGTTACAATAAATATTATATATGTGATATATAATATTGTAACATGATATGATAACTAATGCAACATGTTTAGTAAAGATTAATCAAGATTAGGGTTTGATTTGGGTTAATGACTTCTAGTAGATTCTAGAAGGTTTTCTTTTTGTTTTGGAAAAGATATTTTCAAGTGGCTCATTCTTAACTCAACCCAAACCCTAGCCCTTGGTTAATTCTCTACAATGGTTAAGTCAACCATGGTTACATTATTTATCATATTAATCCTTTCGTTATTCATCACAAAAGAAAATGGATCACTATTCTTTTTCTTCCTTGAGTTCTTCATGCAAAGCTTTCTTGCTTTGAAATTTGTGATGAAAATATGTGAGAAAAAGATAAATAAAGAGAGCAAAAATCCTAATTCATCATTCTCATCTTCCCTTGCCCTTTAGATGAGAGTGTTCACATCATTTCATGAGTGATAGCTTGTGTTAACGAAACATCAAGGTAGATCATCTTTGTATCGAAGATCGGAAGCAAAGGTTGCATCATTCTCTTCGTGAAGCCTCTCGAGAGTCCAGAGCACGATGATCGCAGTGAAGGGACCTCAACACGGAGCATATAAAGTGAAGGACCGGATCTACAAAGGTTGTAATCCCTCTCACTTAGTGTTAAAGTGTTTAGCATGTTAGTTTTCGCCTAATCTCTAGTTTAAAGATCCGTATTCGGGTTGTTCGGCACGGCTAAAATTTTATTCGGGCATGGTTGATGCCTCGTAGACCCTTGTGCGCATGCCTAGCAACCCTACAGTAGTATCAGAGCCAAGCTAGAGCTTTAGGCGAAGTCTAGGCGAAGTTTAAATTCCGATCGAACGTCAAAACCCCAATACGGAACCCTCTCTGTGCATTTTCTGAAAATGTGGATTTTTCCAAATTAAAAATATCCAAAAATTACAGCAGGTAATTATAAGTGTTACTGTGAAGCACGTGAGCGCAATTCGGCTAAAGCGCCGCGGAACCGCGGCCCCACCCCAGCATGTGCGGCGGTTCCGCGGCCATAAAGTCGATTCTTGGCACGTGCTTTGCACAGTAATTCCTATCTTTTAATTTTGTATTTTCTGGGAATTTTTAATATTTATTCAACAGTTGAATTTTTTGGGTTGTTTTGGGGATTCGATGATTCGATCGGTTTATTTAACTCCGTCTGTGTTTTTCCGGATGATTTTTGAATATGTTAAAAAGTTCGATCGGATATAAATACCCAATTTTTCCCCTGTCGGAAAATTTCCAAGTGTTGGATTCTTCCGTAGTTTGAGAACGTTCTAAGTAGTGCAAGTAACGCGATGGTCCCTTTAGAAGACAACAAACCTTAACTCGATTATGTGACCGTCTTGAACTGCCCTTTGAACCTTCGGGTTTGGGGGCAGTACGGCGTGCCACATGTGAGGCGTTGGCTTGACCCTTCTACGGCTGGACCGTTGGTTCTGTGGCATGAAATGAATGTTTTTAAACTTGTTTCAAGTGTTGAGCTGTTTCGGGAAAACTTGGGTGTTCGATTGTTCGATCGGAAAATTTAACATTTTCTATTTTATCCGGAATGGGATACAATATTTGGAATCCACACATAGTTATGAGACAACTGATTTGAATATTATAAACATAGCAGTTTAGTCTCAGATGATCGGTTGCCACGGAATTTTGATGTGATCAAAAGTCCGTCGCAATCACGTAGCGTACGCGGATACTCGCCGGGTAAACTTAATAGACAGTTACGCCCCATAGCCCCGACCAAGTGACTGTAGGAGAACCCCGTCGCCAAAAGCATCCGTTCGGGTGCTTGCGGCAGCGGTGTTCCGCCTTAGTGCACTTCGTCGACGGCATCCGGGGGTGCGGCATTCTACTAAAGTTTGCGACGAGCATTCGATCAGGATGTCGGGAATCTTGTTGAATTGCCCGACTTGACATTGAAAAGAGTTTTCAATAAATGAGACTAAAATGCGGGGTTTATAATTGTTAGGCATGCGATGTCTAAGGAATTCATTTGGTTAGGCATGCGATGTCTAAAGAGGTTGCGGATTCCAACTGTTGTAGTTTTACACTTTCTTTTCTGTGACCGTAAGCGTAGTATGTGGTGTATCGCCGGCTTCGTTGCTATACATCAACGACAATCGGGATACGCATACTTGCTTACGTTGATGATATGAGATATTATGTGTTGCTGTGATATGTTATATTGGATCGTCGCATTTTGAATAGCCGGGGGTTTTATGTGAGATGAGAGTTTTTTTCTTTTTCATTCATGTAAAATTCATTTGTATGTAATATTCATTTGTATGTAATATTCTTTTATTGGGGCACTTCCAGGTTGCGGAAGATGTCACCGTTGTATATTATTTACTTTTTCGCATTAGGTAGACCCAAGGCGGGGAGCACAAGTAACCGGGTTCTAGGGTCCAGTGGGAGACCATCTCGAGGAGTCGAGACCGGTCTCCTAACCCTAGAATTGGCAGTGTTGCTTGCCACTCTCGTAGGGGTCTAGGGATGTGGGTTTGGCTATTCATCGCGACCGTGGAATCCGTGTTTTATACAGGCTCGTACTAAAACACGGATGTCCTAGTATATCCAATAATGCATATATGTTTCTTCTGCTGCAATGTTCTGTGATGAGATCATATTACTGCCTGAGACGAATGTTTATATTATATATATGAGATATATGTTATATTGCAGATTTCGTTTTGAAAAGAGATGCTTGTGAAGTATAACAAAATAGGACTTCATTAATGAGATTAATGAAATAAAAGAAACCTAAAGATGTTGTAGAAACTTGTTTAAAAACTGGTAGCTCTAGTTCTTGCTTTGCATAGCGGTGTTTCTTGTAGAACATCCAGCACCTTATTCAATAAGGAAAGAGCCGAGATCCCTTCACCGGGAGTGACCTCTTTAGTGAAACTAGTAGTTGCTACAAACTCGGTTTGTCTTTTGATTGCTTCTATAGTTCTTGCTTTGCATAGTGGTATATATGATATATCCTGCACCTTATTCGATGAGGAAAGGGCCGACGACGATCCCTTCACCGGGAGTGACCCCTTTAGCAAAACTAGAAAAGCCTCAAAAACACTCCATTTAAAATCACTCGATTCTACAACGATATCAAGTTCATTACGAAAAAAGTTTTCTTAAAAACCTGTCGTAGCCCTCCGTCATTTCAGATAAGTACTGGTTAGTATTCGTGCTACGTTTGTTGACCTTAGCTAAGGCGTAGTGTGCGGTAGCTGGTTAGTGCTTATCTGTATAAGCATATGATGCGATTGAGTTAGGGTAGTAGTGCGACTTTGTTGACCTTAGCCAAGGGTTGTGCGGATGGGTTTAATTCAATCGGGAAATGACGGGTTGAACTTGGCTAGCACTTATGATTTGTTGACCTTAGCCAAGGTCATAAGATGCTAGGGGCAAAATTATCGGGAATTTCAAGTGTTGAAATTTGCAATGAGATTGCATACCTTCTATGAGATAGTTGGATCCCGATACCCGCTGCGAGTAAGAGTTACTCCTGGGAGAGTTTTACACATTACAATTAGCCGATCAAGTAGGTGTCTAGAAAGGTGTTAACAGGGTTACACCCGTGGGAAAACGAGGTTTACTTTAATTAGGTTCGTGCGAAAGCACGGGGGACCTCCCTCAAAGTACCGACACTGGCCTGGCTGAAAGATTGGCGAACTTGTAGCGTGTAATTAATCCCGGCTAGTCTTTCCTTTTAGGGTTTGAAGGAAGATTTGATTAAAACAGTGGGAGACATCCTGATTAGATATATTAGATAACCAATCTAATCTTGCAAGAGCATACGCTGAGTGTTTTCTTCTTTCTCTCTCCAGGTAGCGACCATATCACGCCTTAATCAAGATAATAAAACGGATATATTAACCGAACCCGCTTGTTATACTGAGCTGGGGAACGTTGGTCCCGCTTCAACTTATAATTGTTATAAGATAGAGCAGGAAATTAGGGAATACCAGATTTCCCGTGCCGCCCAAACGAAGAAAGTGCATGTTGATGCATCATCTTCGGGTGTGTTCGTTACACAGAACTGTTTCTCAGTATCCTTTACGTCCTGGGTATGTGATACCAGATCAGGATTCCGCATATGTAATATATTACATGGGCTACAGAAAGGTAAAGAATTGAGAACGGGTGATAAGTTTCATGAGGCAGAAAACGGTGCAAGTGTTGCAGCCAAGTCTGTTGGTCACTGTCACCCTGTATTACCGGAATACATTGATTCTGAAGAAATGTTATTAGATACCGAACCTGATATACAAAATCATATCAGTCTCTTTATTAGTAAAGAAGGATATAATTTTGTATTGTTGGATAATGTTTTGAACATTTCCTATATCAAGAGTTGATCGGTTCAGGCACGTTATCTAAAAACATTGACGTTCTAAATCAAACTACAGTTCTTAGTATACAGAATACACACAAGTGGAAGAGTTCAGAAATGAACGAATCCTTCTTGAGGCATTGTAGACTAGGTCATATCAATGCGACCCGACTAGCTGAAGTTATATAAAGATGCATATTTAAATTAGTTTGAATTTACATCTTGTGAAACTTGCCAGTCATGTCACAGAGATAAGATGACCGTAGCTCTGTTTATTGGAAACAGAGAAAGAGTTAGTGAACTCTTGGGATTGATACATGCTGATGTATGTAAGTCCCCTGTCTACACATGCCAAGACCGGTTCTTTGTACTTTATTACATTCTCTGATAATCTCTCAAGATTCAGACATGTGTTCCTGTTGAAACATAAGTCCGAACCTTTTGAGATATTCACAGAATATAAGTTACAAGTAGATAACCAATATAAGGGTATAAGTATTATGTCCTTTGATGAGATCAAGGAGGAGAATACTTGAGCACGGAATTCCTGAACTATTCTAAAGGAGAATGAGATTCTCTCTCAGTATTACTCCTCCTATACACTATAGCACGATGGTATATCGGGGCGGAGCAATAACACCCTATGTGATATGGTGTGCTCTATGATGAGTACTACTGAGTTTCCTATTTCCTTTTGGGAGTTATGCACTTGAGAAGCTGCATACCTATTGAATAGGGTTCAAATCAAATCAGTTGCCTACCACTTCATATGTGATATAGAAAGGGAAGAGCCCATATCTTAAGTTAGTTAAGATTTGGGGTTGTCTGGACTATGTCTAAAAGCAAAATCCGGACAAGCTCGAGGCAAGGTCTGTTATGTAGAACTGGAAATGTTCCAGCTATACAAATTGCAGCTGATGATTTGGTAGAACCAAAAGATTCAATAGTTTCCAACGAACCTCAGCCTCTCCGCCGATCTAGTAGGGTTCCTCACCCACCTGAGAGATACTTCGGTTTCTCTATGACAGTAGGAGAGAGGATTGCATCATGAGATGATGACCCAACTAGTTTCGAGCTGGCCATCAGGAGTGGGACTCTGTAAGAATGGCTGAATGATTATCGATCTGAGATGGAATCCGTATACACCAACAAAGTATGGACTTTGGTTGCTTTATCTGAAGGGTTAAATCCCCATCAGGAGCGAGTATATCTTGAGAAGATTACTTGGTGTACATGGAAAAGATGAGACTTTCAAAGCTGTGCTTAAGTCCATCCAGATCCTACTTGCCACGGCTACATACCATGACTACGATATCTGGTGGTTGGGTATCATGACTGCTTTTCTAAATGATGTTTTAGAAAAGAGCGTCTATAAGTATACAGCCAGAGGGCTTCGTAGACAGTGGGAGCAGCGGAAACGTGTGCAAGATGTTTTATATGATAAAACAGGCATCACGGAGTTGGAACATCTGTTTTGATGTGGTAGTCAAAGAGTTTGACTTCATCAAAATGGTAGATGAACCTTGTATATACAAAAAGGTAGTAGGGAGTATGGTAGTGATCCTCGTAGAGTATGTGGATGACATACTCTTGATAGGGAAGGAGTTTCCTATGCTACGATCGGTCAATCTCCGCTTATCACAAGGATTCTCCATAGAGGATCAAAGTGATACCTCCTAAATCCTGGGTTTTTGGATCTATGAGATAGATCTAATTGGATGTTAGGATACTCACTAGTTGTAGTGAGATGGTATCAATCGATACTGGGGAGAATCACTGGAAATGTTCCAGGGTGATAAGGACGACTGAAAGTCAGTCGCAGGCATTGTCTTTACCCTCAGTGGAGGGACGGTATGTTGGAAGAGTTCCAAGCTAGATACCGTGACATACTAGACAATTAAAGGCAAGATACATCGTTACCAAGAATATTACCAAAGAGGCAGTCTGGATAAATATAAGTTCATGAGATGAACTTCGTTTCTACCATTGTGTGACAATGGAGTTGTGGCTTTAGCCAAGGAACTACCATCCCATCAGAAATCCAGATATAATTCTTAGGCAGTATCACCTGATCATGGAGATGGTTGATCTCCAGGGAGATCGAGGTTAGGAGAGTAGACACAGAGGACAACAGCGCGGATCCACTCACAAAGGCCTTTTTTCCCAGTAGAGACTATTATGGGATGGTTGAGTATGAGATACTTCAACCGCAGCTAATTGTTGGGTATGCGATACCACAACAGATGGCCCTAGTGCAAGTGGGAGATTGTTAGTTATATGTATGCCCTAGAGGCCATTACTGTACATACGATGTATATTCTAATGGATGCTTGGACATATATAGGGAGGACTTTCTTGCTCGACATGATAGTATGCTATCTGGTTGTACTTTATCTTAACATGTACTCTGATTGTCTCTATATTACATGTTGGTAAAGCCCTTAGGATATGTACTCGACTACTGCGACTATGATGAGATCATACTAGTGGGGCCACGGTAGTCGACGAGTATATCCTATAACTGTTCCTAGTCGAGTGTGTATTGAGACAGGGCATCGATGCACCAGAGTAGACTAGCGTATACGCATCTTGACCCATATGATGGGCGATGGATGATCCCATATCCATCGGTGTTTGACATCAAGGATGGTGTACGGGTGCTCAGTGGAGAATGGGTACACTGGACGGACTCGCCAAGAACTCCCAGATGGTATTATACCTCACGTCAGATGGCAGTTCTCCGGTGACACTGGTACAGAGTAGTCTGTTGACCCGAGATCGTCATAGAGTCTTGTGTGATTCCCACTATACTTTGATTTCCATCATACCACGTCCAAGAGGGCGTGCAAAAAGGTGGCTTTTGGGTACAGTCCCGAATCATATGGAGGCAATGAGCGATAGGAGGGGATTCGTCTCTCCCGGTATAGGGAGTTGATGTTGTGCTGTGTTCGATTGGCTATAACCGGAAATCCCTGGCCAGGGTTGCTGAGATTTACTGGTAAGTGTTATCAGTAGTTTCTCGAACAGTTATAGATCTCAAATCGACACGACTTATCAAGCTACTGGGGTCTGACGTTTACCACCCCTAGGCGAGATATGCGACATATCAGACGACGAGACCGGACTGTACGGGAGTGTTATTGTTTGGATTCACAGGAGAATATACAGGATTGCTTGTTGATCTTCTGAGCGCTCAATACCTGGGTGGCTATTACGTTTAGCTGACCGCTTGCAGCTTGTGGGTGTTTGATATGATCATCACCTACTGCCGGCGTATTGACGATTCTTTAGAGTCTTACACAGAGGTTTCTTGGCTCAGGCGAAATGGACTAGGGGCACATATGTGATATGTGCGGGACCGGGGATAATGCGATATGAGATACCATATTCTATTCTCGCGATATATGATATCAGCCGGGTCATCGGATCAAGTGTTGATTCGATGAATCGGTACGGATAAATATTAGTCGGTTATATGCGATATAGCCGGATTGTCGGATCAAGTATTGATTCGATAATTTAATGTATAATAATATATATGATATATTAAATTATATTAACTAATATTAGCTCACTAAAAGATTATTTTTCTCACTCGGGTAATACATTGATATATATGCGATATATGTTAATTGTATTATTTTATTTCGTTACAATAAATATTATATATGTGATATATAATATTGTAACATGATATGATAACTAATGCAACATGTTTAGTAAAGATTAATCAAGATTAGGGTTTGATTTGGGTTAATGACTTCTAGTAGATTCTAGAAGGTTTTCTTTTTGTTTTGGAAAAGATATTTTCAAGTGACTCATTCTTAACTCAACCCAAACCCTAGCCCTTGGTTAATTCTCTACAATGGTTAAGTCAACCATGGTTGCATTATTTATCATATTAATCCTTTCATTATTCATCATAAAAGAAAATGGATCACTATTCTTCTTCTTCCTTGAGTTCTTCATGCAAAGCTTTCTTGCTTTGATATTTGTGATGAAAATATGTGAGTAAAAGATAAATAAAGAGAGAAAAAAATCCTACTTCATCATCCTCATCTTCCCTTGCCCTTTAGATGAGAGTGTTCACATCATTTCATGAGTGATAGCTTGTGTTAACGAAATTTCAAGGTAGATCATCTTTGTATCGAAGATCGGAAGCAAAGGTTGCATCATTCTCTTCGTGAAGCCTCTCGAGAGTCCAGAGCACGATGATCGCAGCGAAGGGACCTCAACACGGAGCATGTGAAGTGAAGGACCAGATCTACAAAGGTTGTAATCCCTCTCACTTAGTGTTAAAGTGTTTAGCATGTTAGTTTTCGCCTAATCTCTAGTTTAAAAATCCGTATTCGGGTTGTTCGGCACGGCTAAAATTTTAATCGGGCATGGTTGATGCCTCGTAGATCCTTGTGCGCGTGCCTAGCAACCCTACAAGGAAATTGTTTCCTATGCTACACTCGGTCAAGCTACTCTTATCACGAGGATTCTCAATAGAAGACTTGGATGATACCTACTACATCTTGTGGATTATGATCTATGGTGATAAATCTAAGTAGATGTTGGGAGTGTCCCAAATCCAGGTATATTAACACCATACTAAAGGGGTTTAGTATGGATGATTCTAAGCGTGGTGGTTCGCCCACTTACTCATGTATCACTCTCTCCAAAAAGAAGTCTTCCAAGACTGATTTGGAGAGATCTCGCGTGCATGGGATATCCTATGCTTCGGCAGTAGGCTCTATTAGAGTATGCAATTACCTGGGCGAGTGAGTCCTGTCGAGTGTAATGAAAAAGGGGTCGGTTATTAATTGTATGACCCCAATACCAGACCAGATGTAGATGACTCACTAGGTGTAGTGATAAGGAATCAATCGGATCTTGGGAGAATCATTGGATAGCTGTGGAGGACATTCTTAAGTACTTGAGAAGCACTAAAAGAACGTTCTTGGTTCCAGCTTCCAGAGTGATATGTTTGACTGAAACTCAGTCACAACATCTTATGAATACATTGCTACCAATGATGCTGCCAAAGTGGTTGTCTGGGAATTTCTTGTTCATAAGATGAACAAGGTTCCTACCATTGAGCGTCCAATAACTGTTATTGTGACAACAATGGAGTTGTGGCTTTGTCCTAGGAACGAAGGTCCCATCAGCGTTCCAGACATATTCTGAGGCAAGTATCACCTGATCAGGGAGATGGTTGATCTCCAAGGGATCGAGGTCAGGAGAGTAGACACGAAGGATAACACAGCGGATCCACTCAAAAAAGCCTTACCCCAGAGAGATTTCTATGGGATGGTTGAGTATGGGATACTACAACCACTGCTATATTGTTGGGTATTGGATACTACAACAGATGGCCTTAGTGCAAGTGGGAGATTATTAGTTATACGTATGCCCTAGAGGCCATTACTGTACATGTGATGTATATTGTAGTGGATGTTGGACATATATAGGGAGGACTTTCTTGCCCGACATGATAGTATGCTATCTGGTTGCACTTTATCTTATCCTGTACACTTATTGTCTCTCTATTTGTCACGACCCGAAATTGGCACATGACGGACCTAATACTACGCAACGTCTACAGGCGTAACGCAGTAAAAGAAAGCCAAAACCCAGAAATCTAAACCATTAAAAGACAAGAAAAGATAAGAAACATTGTTTAAAAGTCTTTGAAATCACAACCCAAATTCTTTAAAAGTCCAACTTTATTTCTTTTAAAATTTTGGCAGCACCTCCTTTGTAAAAACTAGCCCCAAAAAATGGGTACAACATAAATATAAAGTAAAGCATCCCCAAACGGGAGCAAATACATGCCCAAAGGCGGAAAACAACCACCATAACAAATATACGACGCCATAGCGAAGAAATAAATGACGATAGAAAAGAAACTGTATAAAAGACAACAAGTCACAAAATAATATACAATATCGTCCTAACCAAGTCTCTAAGTCAACAAGAAAATAGTAGATGGAGAGTGCAAGGATACAACGAATATACAATACAACACGAATAACCACAAAACCCACCTAAGCAAAACAGCACACTGTGAGCCGACGCGGTATCCATAGCAAAAGATGATAGATAGATGAATAGCTTGCCTCGACTACTCTGGGGAACACACTGCAAAACAACTGTGGCACAAAGAGGGTGAGTTGCCAACTCGTGAATAGTAAATAACATATGCAGGTAATCGCAAGTATGTACGTACAGCGCGAATCTAGCATAAGTAAGCTAAAATCAGTAAAAGGTCATATGAATGCGGTAAGCATGAAAGGTACACTAGCAGGTACAACTAATACATGAAGCAATAACATATGACAAGCGGTATGCAATAATCATGCAATAATGATATGAAAATGTATATATGCAACAATCATGAAAGGTACACTAACAGGTACTACTAATACATGAAACAGTGCAAAAACAATAAAGGTAGAGTATGGAATGAAACATGTCAATTCCACGGAATCCTGATATCGTGGTAGAATCACAATCCATCAAGACAAATCAAATCCCAATTTTCTTATTCAGCCCCTAAATTGGCTCTCATATCATAAGTCTCACAAATCCTGAATGTACAATATCGAATAAATCTCATATATCCTGAATGTACAAATCAGCATTCCCATATATATATCCTGTATCCAATATCAAATGAATCACCTATATCCCAAATCCAATGTCAAGTAAAATTCTAACACCCTAAATATATTTCTGACACCCTAAATATATTTCTAACACCCTAAATATATTTTCATGAATTAATATGATGATGTATATAAAATAATGTCAATACACATATATTAGCGTCCCATTCCACTAATATTGGTGTAAGGGCATATATAACAGTGGCCTAAACCCCTGTTATATATACAAAGGAGTAAAAGAAATATCATGAAACCAATATGTCAAGCATCGACACAGAAATGCTGGTCTATCAGGTGCTGTCACTAAGACTGGCACCCTGATAGGTACGTATCATACGCTATCCCGAAAACTCGAGTGCCTAGCTCTGACCCTCGCCTCTTGACGTATCTATACATACATGTCACGACCTGAAAGAGCACGTGACTGGCCCTTGGACCATATGAAGTCTATAGGACTCCATCTGATCTAAGTAAGCCAAATGCCCAGAAATCTAAAACCATCTTAAGGAGTAAATAAAGAAAACTAGTTTAAAGGAGTGAAGAAAACATGTTTTGAAATAAAAGTTTTTAAATAACTAAGCCGAATATGCAATTTTAAAATGTATGGTCCTTTCTGAAAATTTCGGCAGAGTTCCCTTTGTAAAAGCTGGCCCCGAACGGGGTACAACAAGGATAATATATAAACAATGATAAAAGGCATCCCCAAGCGGGAGCTAGCTCTTCGTCAATTGACGGTCAAAACCATGCAAGCAATATAATATACAACGCCAAAGGGCGAGGATCAAAACTAAAAAAGAAACTCAAAACAGCCAGAAAACCGTAACACTACAAGCGCGACTCTAAGGTCGAAATAGTACATCACTGGTTTACTAAGTCTGAAACAATATACAAGTTTTGGTTGAGGGAATTTCTAGATACAATGAGTAATAAATGTACAATGGTGGTTCTGATACAAAAGAACCCACCTACCCAACCAAGTCATCCATAATGGAAGCAATGTGCCAGAAATGCCGCTATGAAACCTGTACGGAAAAACCTGCAAGAACTGTGGCACAACGAGGGCGAGTTGCCAACTCGTGAATAGAAAATATCTACACGCAGAAATCGTATGTATGACTCATCCTAGGTCCATACGATCAGATATATATAACCTCAATATGAATAAGTCTGAAACATGCTAAACTGGCAATGTAACCTCTATACATAAGTGTAGTGCCAAGTGCTCGTGCCAGTATCTCAGGTAATAGCATATCATAAATATGAGGTATGATCAAATGTAATCAAATCTTTATGTATGTGGATCCCGTCCACTCGTCACCCAATGACAATAACCATCATGCATGTAAACATCATAAAGCAGATGCATTGAAAAATGAGGATATAAACCATCTGTGTCGCTCGCGACACATCAAAATCATGGAACCGGAGTGTCCAGCATCGACACTCGAAAACATCATGAAAGTTGTGCCCAGCATTGGCACGTAAATCCTCATATATCGGGCTCCGTCAGTCCGGATCAGCCCACGGGCTCCGTCTGCGGAATCGGCCCTCGGCCCCAGCAGTACGCCCATATCTATCTATCGACTCTGGTCGGTATCCTCTGGATAACCGCCAGGTCCAACCAATCACCGTTAGGTACTCGCCTGTAGGGTTCCTAGGCACACTAATGAGGTCTCACAAGGCATCAACCATGCCAATTTCAAATTTTACATGTGCCGAGAAACCCTATTACGGATCGTTAACTAGAATTTTAGGCGAAACAAGAAGCTAGTTAACAATTTAACTAAGTGAACGGAAATACCACCTTTGTAGATCCGGTTCTCCACCTCCATAGCTCCATGATGAAGTCCCCTTGCTGTCCAAATCAAATCCCGGGCTCTAGCGTCGGCTTCATCGGAGAAATGGGCGGGCTAGGTCATCGACTATGATGCCGAAGATGATCTACATCGAGGAATCACAAGATCAAGCTCCCACTTCACCAAGTCATGAAACTTGTGAAGAAAACACCCTATACGACTTGGCAAGAGGTAGAGGATGAAGAAATAGGAAGTGGGTTCACTTTAGAATTGGATTTCTCACTCATATGCTCAAGTTGCCATTGAAGCTATCAAGCTTTTTCTTCATGTGAAGAAGAAGAAGAAGAAGAAAGAATATGATAAGTGTTTTTGAATAATTGAAAAAGAATTGATTCTTATCATATTCTAACCTTAGTTAAGTGTAGAGAATAGACCATGGTTAGTTATGATGGTTAGGGTTAAGCAAGAGACAAGAATGGTGGACTAGGTCAAAGCTTCATGAAGCTTCAACAAAACTACAAATAAAGCCACCATTCTTTTCTTATCATTTACAAAATGAATAAACAAATAAAAGAATGAATAAGCAAAACCCTAATCATCATTTTAACCATGGTTTAGTTCTTTACACTTAACCAAATAAACATGTATCATCAAACATGATACAATCAAATGCACAAAAGTATATCACATATACAACTTGTGATATTCAAGTGAGAAAATCCATTTAAAGTGAACAAATACTAGTTAATGTAAAGTAATATATCAAATATATAATTATACATTAAATCATTAAATCAACACTTGATTTAACGATCCGGTCATATCGCATATGACCGACTAATATCCAATGTATCGTCTTATCGAATCAATCCTTGATTCGATAACTAGGTTATATCGCATACAACCATTCGATACATTCATCGCGAGAATGAAATACGGTATCACATACACGCATTATTCTCGGTCCCGCACATATCTCATATGCGCTCCTATTTCGTTTCGCTTGAGCCAGGAAACCTCTGTGTAGGACTCTAAAGACTCGTCAATACGCCGGCAACAGGTGATGATCATATCAAACATCCACAAGCCGCAAGCGGTCTGCTAAACGTAACGGCCACCCGGGTATTGAGCGATCAGAAGATCGACGAGCAAGCCCGCTCACACTCCTGTGAATCCAACCAGTAACACTTACCGTACAGTCCGGTCTGATCGTCTGATATGTTGCATATCTCGCCTAGGGGTGGTAAACGTCAGACCCCAGTAGCTCGATAAGTCGTGTCGATATGAGGTCTATAACAGTTCGAGAAACTACTGATAACACTTACCAGTAAATCTCAGCAACCCTGGCCAGGGATTTCCGGTTATAGCCAATCGAACACAGCGCAACATCAACTCCCTATACCGGGAGAGACGAATCCCCTCCTATCGCTCATTGCCTCCATGTGACTCGGGGCTGTACCCAAAAACCACCGTTTTGCACGCCCTCTTGGATGTGGTAAGGTGGAAATCAAAGCACAGTGGGAATCACACAAGACTCTATGACGATCTCGGGTCAACATACTACTCTGTACCAGTGTCACCAGAGAACTACCATCTGACGTAAGGTATATTTCCATCTGGGAGTTCTCGGCGAGTCCGTCCAGTGTACCCAGTCTTCTGAGCACCCGTATATCATCTCTGATGTCAAACACCAATGGATATGGGATCATCCATCGCCCATCTGTATGGGTCGAGAAGGTATACGCTAGTCTACTCTGGTATATCGATGCCCCATCTCGATACACCCACGACTAGGGACCTTGAAGGATGTACTTATGGACTACCATGTCCCCACTAGTATGACCTGCATCATAGTCCAGGTAGTCAAGTACACATCCTAAGGGCTTTACAAACATGTAACAGAGAGACAATCAATGTACACGTTAAGGTAAAGAGCAACCAGATAGCATACTATCATGTCGAGCAAGAAAGTCCTCCCTATATATATCCCAGCATCCACTACAATATACATCCAATGTACAGTAATGGCCTCTAGGGCATACATATAACTAACAATCTCCCACTTGCACTAGGGCCATCTGATAGCAATGGTTGTAGTATCTCATACTTAACCATCCCATAAAAGTCTCTCTCTTGGAATAGGCCTTCGTGAGTGGATCCGCCGTGTTATCCTCTGAGTCTGCTCTCCTAACCTCGATCACCCTGGAGATCAACCATCTCCATGATCAGGTGATACTGCCTTAGAATATGTCTGGATCACTGATGGGACGGGTGTTCCTTGGCATAAGCCACAACTCCATTGTCTCACAATGGTTGGAACGTAGTTCATCTCATGAACTAATATACACCCAGACAACCTCTTTGGTAGCATCTTAAGTAGCGATGTATCCAGCCTTAATCAACTAGTATGCCACGGTATCTAGCTTGTAACTCTTCCAACATACCGTCCTTTTACTGAGGGTAAAGACAATACCTGTGACTGACTTTCAGTCGTCCTTATCACCCTGGAACCCTACCAGTGATTCTCCCCAGGATCGGTTGATACCATCTCACTACAACTAGTGAGAATCCTAACATCCAATTAGATCTATCTCATAAATCCAAAATCCAGGATTTAGGAGGTATCATTTTGATCCTATATGGAGAATCATTGTGATAAGCGGAGATTGACCGAGCGTAGCATAGGAAACTCCTTCCCTATCTAGAGTATGTCATCCACGTACTTTACGAGGATCGTTACTATACTCCCTACTACATTTTTGTTTATACAAGGTTCATCTCCCATTTTGATGATGTCAAACTCTTTGACTAATACATCAAAACAGATGTTCCAACTCCGCGATACCTGCTTTATCCTATAAAGCATCTTGTACATGTTTTCGCTGCTCCCACTGTCTACGAAGCCCTCTGGCTGTGTTCTTATAGACGTTCTCTTCTAAATCATTATTTAGAAAAGTAGTCATGGCACCCAACCGCCAGATATCGTAGTCATGGTATGTAGCCGTGGCAAGTAGGATCTGGATGGACTTAAGCAAAGCTACTTGAAATGGTTTCATCATAATCCACGCCTGGTCGATGACGAAAAGCTTTAACAAGTCTAGCTTTGAAAGTCTCAACTTTTCCATATACACCAAGTAATCTTCTCAAGATATACTTGCTCCTGATGGGGATTTAACCCTTCAGATATAGCAACCAAAGTCCATACTTTGTTGGTGTACATGGATTCCATCTCAGATCGCTAAGCATCCAGCCATTCTTACAGAGTCTCTACTCTCGATGGCCTGCTCGAAACTAGTTGGGTCATCATCTCATGATGCAATCCTCGCTCCCACTGTCATAGAGAAACCGAAGTATCTCTCAGGTGGGTGAGGAACCCTACTAGATCGGCGGAGAGGCTGAGATTCGTTGGTAACTATTGAATCCTTTGGTTCTGTCAAATCATCAGCTGCAGTTTTGTATAGCTGGAACCTTTCCAGTTCTACATAACAGATCTTGCCTCGAGCTTGTCCGGATTATGCTTTTGGACATAGGCTGGACAACCCCAAATCTTAACCAACTTAAGATATGGGCTCTTCCCTTTCCATATTACATATGAAGCGGTAGGCAACTGATTTGATTGGAACCCAATTCAATTGGTATGCAGCTTCTCAAGTGCATAACTCCCAAAAGGAAATAGGAAACTAAGTAGTACTCATCATAGAGCACACCATATCACATAGGGTGCAATTGCTCCGCCCCGATATACCATCGTGCTATGGTGTATTCGGAGGAGTAATGCTGAGAGAGAATCTCATTCTCCTTTAGAAAAGTCCAGGAATTCCGTGCTCAAGTATTCTCCTCCTTGATCACATCAATGGACATAATACTTATACCCGTATTTTGGTTCTCTACTTCTAACTTATATTTTGTGAATATCTCAAAAGGTTCGGACTTGTGTTACAATAGGAACA
This sequence comes from Agapanthus africanus, assembly GCA_030015575.1. Taxonomy (NCBI): domain Eukaryota; kingdom Viridiplantae; phylum Streptophyta; class Magnoliopsida; order Asparagales; family Amaryllidaceae; genus Agapanthus; species Agapanthus africanus. The sequence goes on along the minus strand of CM057342.1, from coordinate 331,301,399 downwards.
TATGTCTGAATCTCGAGAGATCATCAGAGAACGTAATGAAGTACAAAGAACCGGTCTTGGCATGTGTAGACAGGGGACCTTTATACATCAACATGTATCATCCCAAGAGTTCACTAACTCTTTCTCTGTTTCCAATAAACAGAGCTGGTGTCATTATATTTTTGTGACATGACTGGCAAGTTTCACAAGATGTAGATTCAAACTGATTTAAATATGCATCTTCATGTAACTTCAGCCAGTCGGGTCGCATTGATATGACCTAGTCTACAATGCCTCAAGAAGGATTCGTTCATTTATGAACTCTTCTTCTTTTGTGTGTTTAGTATACTAAATAACTGTAGTTTGATTTAGAACATCAATGCTTTTAGATAACGTGCCTGAACCGATCAACTTTTGATATAGGAAATGTTCAAAACATTATCCAACCATACAAAATTTTATCATTTCTTTACTAATAAAGAGATTGATATGATTTTGTATATCAGGTTCGGTATCTAATAACATTCGTTCAGAATCAATGTATTTGTAATACAGGGTGACAGTGACCAACAGACTTGGCTGCAACACTTGCCCCGTTTTCTGCCTCATGAAACTTATCACCCGTTCTCAGTCCTCTACCTTTCTGTAGCCCTATGTAACAGATTACATATCTGGGATCCTGATCTGGTATCACATACCCAGGACGTAAAGGATACTGAGAAACAGTTCTCTGTAATGAACACACCCGAAGATGATGCATCAACATGCACTCTCTTCGTTTGGGCGGCACGGGAAATCTGGTAATCCCCAATTTCCTGCTCTGTCTTATAACAATTATAAGTTGGAGGGGGACCAACGCTTCCCAGCTCAGTATAACAAGCGGGTTCGGTCAATATTCCGTATTATTATCTTGATTAAGGCGTGATATGGTCGCTACCTGGAGAGAGAGAGAAGAAAACACTCAGCGTGCGCTCTTGCAAGAATAGATTGGTTATTATTTTATCTAATCAGGATGGCTCCCACTGCTTTTTATCAAATCTTCCTTCAAACCATAAAAGGAAAGACTAGCCGGGATTAATTACACACTATAAGTTCGCCAATCTTTCAGCCAGGCCAGTGTCGGTACTTTGAGGGAGGTCCCCCGTGCTTTCGCACGAACCTAATTAATGTAAACCTCGTTTTCCCAGAGGCGTAACCTCGTTAACACCTTTCTAGACATCTACTTGATCGGCTAATTGTAATGTGTAAAACTCTCCCAGGAGTAACAATTACTCACAGCGGGTATCGGGATCCAACTATCTCATAGAAGGTATGCAATCTCATTGCAAATTTCAACACTTGAAATTCCCGATAATATTTTGCCCCTAGCGTCCTATGATCTTGACGGAGGTCAACAAACCATAGGCTACTAGTCAAGTTCAACCCGTCATTTCTTGATCGAATTAAACCCACCCGCATGACCCTTGACGGAGGTCAACAAGGCCGCACGACTACCCAAATCCAATCTGCATCATATGTATAAGCAGATAAATACTAGTTAGCTACCGCACACTACGCCTTGACGGAGGTCAACAAACGTAGCACGAATACTAACTACCACTTATCTGAAATGACGGAGGGCTACGACAGGTTTTTCTGAAAACCTATTGCGTAATGAACTTGATATCGTTGTAGAATCAAATGAATTTAAAATGGAGTGTTTTTTAGGCTTTTCTAGTTTTGCTAAAGGAGTCACTCCCGGTGAAGGGATCGTCGGTCCTTTCCTCGTCGAATGAGGTGCGGGATATATCATATATATCACTGTGCAAAGCAAAAACTATTAAAAGTAATCAAAAGACAAACCGAGTGTGTAGCATCTGCCAGTTATTGCTAAAGGAGTCACTCCCGGTGAAGGGATCTCGGTCCTTTCCTCATCGAATAAGGTGCAGGATATATCACATATACCTCTGTGCAAAGCAAGAACTGTAGCTACCTGTTTTTATTTTTGAAATTCGATTCTACAACATCTTTAGGTTTCTTTTATTTCATTAATCTCATTAATGAAGTCCCATCATTTAAGTACCTAAACATCACAGATAAATACGACATACACTTATGCCATCCGCATTCGCCTCGATGTCCCCTCGTGCACCGTTAGGTTAGGTAACTAACGGCAGAGCGGGGCAGGGCTAGCGCGGGTGTAAAACATAAGTAACGCCTATATAATATATCATATATACTATATAAAGTATCCATCACAGAACATATCACATGATCACATCACAGATATCGCAGCAGAAGAATCATATGAAATATTGGATATACTAGGACGTCCGTGTTTTCAATACGAGCCAGTATAAAACACGGATTCCACGGTCGTGATGAATAGCCAAACCCACACCCCTAGACCCCTACGAGAGCGGCAAGCAACCCTACCAATTCTAGAGTTAGGAGACCCGGACTCGACTCCTCGAGTTGGTCTCCCACTGGACTCCAGAACCCGGTTACTTGTGCTCCCCTCCTTGGGTCTATCCTAGTGCGGAAAAGTAAATAATATACAAAGGGTGACATCTTCCGCAACCTGGAAGTGCCCCAAATAAAAGAATATTACATACAAGTTTTTACATGAATGAAAATGAAAACACTCATCTCACATAAAAACCCTCGGCTATTCAAACACGACGATCCAATATAACATATCCAACAACACATAACATCACATGTCATCAACGCAAGTAAATATGCGCATCCCAATTGTCGTTGACATATAGCAACGAAACCGGCGATATCACATATTACACTTACGGTCACAGAAAAGAAAGTGTAAAACTACAACAGTTGGAATCCACAACCTCTTTAGACATCGCATGCCTAATCAAATGAAATACTTAGACATCACATGCCTAACAATTATAAACCCCGCATTTTAGTCCCATTATCGAAAACTCTTTTCAATATCAAGTCGGGTAATTCAACAAGATTCCCGACATCCTGATCGAATGCTCGTCGCAAACTTTAGTAGGCGGCCGCACCCCCGACGCCGTCGACGAAGTGCACCAAGGCGGAACACCGCTGCCACGAGCACCCGGACGGATGCTTTCGGCGACGGGGTTCTCCTACAGTCACTTGGTCGGGGCTATGGAGTGAGGCTGTCTATTAAGTTTACCCGGCGAGTATCCGCGTACGCTACGTGATTGCGACGGAGTTTTGATCACATCAAAATTCCGTGGCAACCTATCAAGTGAGACTAAACTGCTATGTTTATAACATTCATTCAGTTATCTCATAACTTCTTGTGAATTCCAATTATTGTATCACATTCCGGATAAGATAGAAAATGTTAAACTTTCCGATCGAACAATCGAACACCCAAGTTTTCCCGATACAGCTCAACTCATGAAATAATTTCAAAGACTTTCACTTCGTGCCTCAGTACCAACGGTCCAGCCGTAGAAGGGTCAAGCCAACGCCTCACATGTGGCACGCCGTACTGCCCCAAACCCTAAGGTTCAAAGGGCAGTTCAAGACGGTCACATAATCGAGTTAAGGTTTGTTGTCTTCTAGAGGGTCCATCGCGTTACTTGCACTACTTAGAACGTCTTTAAACCACGGAAAAATCCAACACTTGGAAATTTCCCGACAGGGGAAAAATTGGGTATTTATATCCGGTCAAACTTTTTAACATATTCAACAAATTATCCGGAAAACACATAGACAAAATCTGATAATCCGATCGAATCATCCAAGCTCCAAAACACCCTGGAATATTCAACTCTTGAATAAATATTAAAAAATTCCCAGAAAATCCAGCACCTGAAGTGACAAATTACTGTGCAAAAATGGAGGGCTGACGTCATCAAATGGCCGCGGAACCGCCGCACAAGGCATGCTTGTGCCGCGGTTCCGCCGCGCTTTAGATGAGTTAGCCCCTCAAATTTCACAGTAATTCAACTAAGACCCTGCTGAATTTTTTAGCAATTTTTAATCTGGAAAAAACCCAGTTTTTGAAAAAAGTCCAGAGAGCATTTTGGAAATGGGATTTCGGTTCGATCGGACTTCAAACTCCGTCTACGTGTCGCCTAAGGCTCTAGCTAGGCTTTGATACCACTGTAGGGTTCCTAGGCACACTAATGAGGTCTCAAAAGGCATCAACCATGCCAATTTCAAATTTTACATGTGCCGAGAAACCCTATTACGGATCGTTAACTAGAATTTTAGGCGAAACAAGAAGCTAGTTACCAATTTAACTAAGTGAACGGAAATACAACCTTTGTAGATCCGGTTCTCCACCTCCATAGCTCCATGATGAAGTCCCCTTGCTGTCCAAATCAAATCCCGGGCTCTAGCGTCGGCTTCATCGGAGAAATGGGCGGGCTAGGTCATCGACTACGATGCCGAAGATGATCTACGTCGAGGCATCACAAGATCAAGCTCCCACTTCACCAAGTCATGAAACTTGTGAAGAAAACACCCTATACGACTTGGCAAGAGGTAGAGGATGAAGAAATAGAAAGTGGGTTCACTTTAGAATTGGATTTCTCACTCATATGCTCAAGTTGCCATTGAAGCTATCAAGATTTTTCTTCATGTGAAGAAGAAGAAGAAGAAGAAAGAATATGATAAGTGTTTTTGAATAATTGAAAAAGAATTGATTCTTATCATATTCTAACCTTAGTTAAGTGTAGAGAATAGACCATGGTTAGTTATGATGGTTAGGGTTAAGCAAGAGACAAGAATGGTGGACTAGGTCAAAGCTTCATGAAGCTTCAACAAAACTACAAATAAAGCCACCATTCTTTTCTTATCATTTCCAAAATGAATAAACAAATAAAAGAATGAATAAGCAAAACCCTAATCATCATTTTAACTATAGTTTAGTTCTTTACACTTAACCAAATAAACTTGTATCATCAAACATGATACAATCAAATGCACAAAAGTATATCACATATACAACTTGTGATATTCAAGTGAGAAAATCCATTTAAAGTGAACAAATACTAGTTAATGTAAAGTAATATATCAAATATATAATTATACATTAAATCATTAAATCAACACTTGATTTAACGATCCGGTCATATCGCATATGACCGACTAATATCCAATGTATCGGCTTATCGAATCAATCCTCGATTCGATAACTAGGTTATATCGCATACAACCATTCGATACATTCATCGCGAGAATGAAATACGGTATCACATACACGCATTATTCTCGGTCCCGCACATATCTCATATGCGCTCCTATTTCGTTTCGCTTGAGCCAGGAAACCTCTGTGTAGGACTCTAAAGAATCGTCAATACGCCGGCAGCAGGTGATGATCATATCAAACACCCACAAGCCGCAAGCATTCTGCTAAACGTAACGGCCACCCGGGTATTGAGCGATCAGAAGATCGACGAGCAAGCCCGCTCACACTCCTGTGAATCCAACCAGTAACACTTACCGTACAGTCCGGTCTGATCGTCTGATATGTTGCATATCTCGCCTAGGGGTGGTAAACGTCAGACCCCAGTAGCTCGATAAGTCGTGTCGATATGAGGTCTATAACAGTTCGAGAAACTACTGATAACACTTACCAGTAAATCTCAGCAACCCTGGCCAGGGATTTCCGGTTATAGCCAATCGAACACAGCGCAACATCAACTCCCTATACCGGGAGAGACGAATCCTCTCCTATCTCTCATTGCCTCCATGTGACTCGGGACTATACCCAAAAACCACCGTTTTGCACGCCCTCTTAGACGTGGTAAGGTGGAAATCAAAGCACAGTGGGAACCACACAAGACTCTATGACGATCTCGGGTCAACAGACTATTCTGTACCAGTGTCACCAGAGAACTGCCATCTGACGTAAGGTATATTTCCATCTGGGAGTTCTCGGCGAGTCCGTCCAGTGTACCCAGTCTTCTGAGCACCCGTATATTATCTCTGATGTCAAACACCAATGGATATGGGATCATCCATCGCCCATCTGTATGGGTCGAGAAGGTATACGCTAGTCTACTCTGGTATATCGATGCCCCATCTCGATACACCCACGACTAGGGACCTTGAAGGATGTACTTATGGACTACTATGTCCCCACTAGTATGACCTGCATCATAGTCCAGGTAGTCAAGTACACATCCTAAGGGCTTTACCAACATGTAACAGAGAGACAATCAGTGTACATGTTAAGGTAAAGAGCAACCAGATAGCATACTATCATGTCGAGCAAGAAAGTCCTCCCTATATATATCCCAGCATCCACTACAATATACATCCAATGTACAGTAATGGCCTCTAGGGCATACATATAACTAACGTCGCCCACCTCCCGGCTCAATCGGCAAAGTCCATCGATCATCTTGTCGAGGGGAACCTTTCCGGGCTCGCCATGTACCCGCAATCGGCCTCGTCCACTCCTCGAATCGGGTTTCACATGTCGCTCTCAGCACCGAGGAAACACATGGTGGATGCACTGAAATATCATATCAAGGGTAACCGGGTTTTTAAAACAATTACATATTCTCTTTTGAAATACCCACGGTTCCCAAATCCAGAAATATCATGGCAACATATCTCAATGCGTATAATCAGAAAGCATGATGTATGCGACATGTAAAAGAAATGTAAGCATATCATTATGTCATGCAAGAATCATATACTGATGGAACAGTACTACAGTGTAGTGACATGGCAATTATCGATGATGAAGTGTGTGAGCCGGCAAACAAGTGTACGTGGAACATACGCATCATCGATAATGGTGCTGGTGTCCCAGCAGCATGACTGTAGTATATCAACAACACAAGCGATGCAATGCAAATAGCATGAATATGCGGAATCAAATAATCAACGCAACAGTAAAGAATCTACCTCAATAAATATATCATGCAATCTTGACATTTGAAATAAGACGAATCGGGGTTCTTATTAAAATAAGGGCTACGGTGTTTTAAGAAAAGATGCTTCGTTTGAAAATACCCGTAGAATCCCTTTTTGCCTATCTTTAAAATATCCCCGATTCGTTAGTTTTGAAATAGGTAAGACTCGGGTCTAGTCTAGTGTCTACTAAGTAATCTACAGACCTAACTAACATGCTAAATAGGAGGGTTATGGAAACCACCAACATCTTAGTCGATATATATATATAAATATAATTATAATAGTCGGTGATCTCGCCTCAATAGTATCACATACGATACAATATACATCATATAATATCCTCGATTCATGAGCGCGGATCTATCATCAATATATAGCTCGTACGTAAATCCGTTGTACGGCAATCCCAAATCTGGGTATGGGTCAATATCACGGTTAGCTCATCAATTATCTGGTATCCTTATCATCATCTCTCATGATCTGGGGTACTGATCTAACTCTAGTACAATCGATACCATCTAAACAAATAAAAGCGTGTATGTAAAACACACGTCCAAAGGCCCGCTAAAAATATCGTATCGTATCCCAAATACGAATCACATCATATCGCCGATCTCACGGCACCATGCCCAAACTCATCGACTCATCTCCAGTATCATACACTATCCTCATCATCACGATATAAGTATAGCAATAAGCGTGTGTGTATGTGGGTGTAAACCTATGCTAGGGTTCACAACTAAGAAAATACCCTAGTTCACTTCTAACCCTAAATATCCATAGTACACCTAACACATCTATGATCTCCATGTCACTTAATAAGCTATCATATATATAGAATATATAGTATACTAGACAACGAAATGCGAGGGTGTTATATGTCATCCATCCGATTTCCCCCGTAGATATAATCTACTCACCTGGTCTTCCATCGCCGAAATCGATGACGCCGTGCTTCTTCGCCTCGGAATCCTTGCGAGGGTACCTACAATAATAAACAGTCGCAATACGTATTAAAATCGAGGCAGAAAACCGATACAGCGCACAGTGTGCTCATAGGTTGGAACCTATGGCCTAAACGTGCAAATCAATCAAACAATCCCTGTTGTCGATGTACAAACACCCGAGAACCAAATACAAATCCAAATATCAAGAAAGTGCATTTTAAAATACGGAAAACATAGCCTAAAACACACCAAAATGCTCCCAGATTTTCCCCAGGTGATAATTAGCCAAAACTGCATATAGGAGGGGTCTATTTTAATGCAAAAGGAGCCATGAACCAAATCTGGAACCCAATTTCCCTGATCTGGCTGCAAATTGCGGCCAGAATGAATATATCTGCGGCCTGGGGTTGGAGTTAGGGGCTCGGGTCTCTGTGGTAGCTTCCTAGGTGCCTGCACGACTCCCAGTAATCACAAAATCAATTCTAGTGGCCCCGGGTTGCTCCAGATTCCAAAATACCCTCACAAATCACACATTTATCCGATGTCGGGGTTTCTAAATCCGTATTCCGAGTTTAAAGTCTCTGTTTTGGGTCATAATTCAAGCACTAGGGTGTTGGGGTGGCCTCTACAGATCTTAATTTCACAACACAACTCTCAATTTCCCATAACCCTAACTAGGTTTTTCTTAAATCCACCAAAACATATAATATCGATTCTAAACTAAACATGGGTTATAAGTAATGCATAACAAAGCTAATGATCCAGAAATTATCTCATTTGGCAACTCAAGAAAATTCTTGAGTTGCCTCAAGTGGCCAAAATCCTTGCTTTCTTGGTCCAATGTGTAGATCTTGAGCTTGTGCACACTTTTAAAGAAATGGGGGTATGGTTTTGGTGTTGTTTTCATGGTGATTTGGGGCTTGAAAAGGGGAGGGAGAAGAGCGAGCAAGAGAAGCAGCAGCAATGAAGGAGAGGGAGAGAGAAATGTGATGAAGAAATGAGAGAAAAAATGCTAAGTCAACACTCTCACTTACCCTCTCTCTCACCATACCTATTTTCTTTTCTTTTTCTTATTTCTTTTTCCCCAAATTCCTTCTCACAAGAATAGTAACCCCAAAGTAAAGCCATGGCAAGTAAAAATATAACACAAGTGTAGAAAAGATATGTGCATGTTTTGCACAAAATGCCAAAAATCCGATTAGCGATTTTTAATCGCGATTAGCACTAAATTAGTGTCAAACTAATCATAAAAAAACTTTAAAATAGTAAAATTCCATAAATTACCCTATTTTAGAATTTTCCATAATTTTTCCAAATTTTTCCCATTTATTTGTTTTAATTATGCCGAAATATTAAAATATTCATTAAAATAATATTAAATTATAAAAATTCCCCAAATTAATAGTTTATTATTTGGAAATGTTACAATCTTCCCCTCTTAAATAAATTTGGTCCCCGAATTTAAATTTATACCCCCAAATTCTAAAACATTTCGATACAAAGTCAAAGTCGTCGGGGTTCCGAAATCATCAATACACAAAACGCATCATAGCGCAATGCATGCGCATGGATACTGAGCAGATAACTCAAAAGCAAAACTCCGTCAAGCATCTGCAATCATCGGAGTTACGGTAAAGTCACAAATGTCAAAACCAATACAAAACCAATACGATATAAATCAGAACTATACATGTAAATATCGAATCTATACATGTAATTAGCTGAAGTAAGTGCATGCCAAATCTTTTAAGTCGCTGTGCGATGCGCATAACACTGCACAGTGGTGGACGTCTTTAAAAAAAATAATTATATACGTATATATCATTTGTTTACTATGTACGTTCCGCCGTTTTGAAAACAATTTAGAAGGGTTTCCTTGTTTTAAATGTTTTCGTGTCATATCGGACACACGTAGGTATATATTGAGACTATAACTCGCTTTTTGGAAATCCCTTCGATAACTATCAATGCATGCAAAATATATCCAGGTACTGTCCTCTGACTAGTCTTGCTCAGTACGAAAACACATATCAAATATCATAAAACGTACTGCTCCATAAAAATAAATCCCAAAATGTATATAAGAATACCCTATGCGTCTGGTGCGCACGGAATCAAAATCCATATATGTGCCATACATGTGCACAGAAACAACATCTAGGTGCAACGGGTGTGCACGAAACATCTGTCATAGGCAACGTGTGTGCCTGACAGCCAAACCAGGTGCATCTGACATGCACGAAGAATCCCGATTTAGTGCATCTGGTGTGCACCAACATCGTATCTCAAAACATGCGCCCAACATACGCGAAAACCCAAATCACTGCATCCATCATGCACGAAATCACGAAATCAATCATCAAAATCAGAATCTAAGTCGACGATATACAATACGGCTAAATCCAAATCAGGTATACCGCGGTGTATAAGCTCATAACTATGTGCATCAGCGTGCACAAATCAACTCAAAACACTAAAAGTGCATGAAAACGATGCTGGAAGCATAAATCAAATCACAGGCATACTATAGACATGAAATCATGACCAATGCCTCAAGCGTAATAACTATGCGCAAAATATAAATACCCGGTAAGTGCAACCATGGTGCCGAAAACAAAAATCATGGAACTCATCCATCAAAACCAAATCATGCAAATAGATCGCCAAAATACCGAAATCCAAAGTGATGGATACGTGATAGTCGAATCACAAAATCATAAATACTGTCGTCGGTATATCCTCCTTCAAAGTCGAGAAGGTGCCGGTACATCCAAGGCTAGCAGCGCAAAATATCTACTTGCATCTTGCTCACGGTCTGGCGTCCTTATCTTCTCAGTGGATTACCAATCTCGCAATCCATCGGCTCAACGGCCCTGTCAGGTATGCTAACGGAAACGATTCCGTTCTGGCACTGCTCTGGTCATCTCTCGGTCAATCCTCACGACCACTCGTAAAGCCGCACGTCACTAGCACCGACCTCTGGTCCTCTGAATACACATCACACATCCGATCCTGGATGCAATTCTTATTGCAGCAGTGTCCTGGAAGGAATCCAGCTCAAGGACTCTTCCGATCTCGCCTACGCCGAACTGTACGGAGGCTGGCACTCTTACACAATCTTTTCTCGCTCTCTAGACATTCGCGTCCTCAGCACAGCATCTCCTCGGAAGCTGGTCGCGTCTCAACGCTTCTGTAGACATATCCGACCTTTAATCTTAACGGGGAGTAGTAATAGCTCGTCTGCATCACGCACGAACTTCTTGACCCGCTTGTCTGTATCATCGTCCATTTCGACGTCGCGTCTCTAACTGCGCACTGTAATGTCCTCGGCTACGGTCCATCCGAAGTCTTTCACACGGACTCGAAATCACGAACTCGGTATCTTCATCACTCCATAGAAGATATCTAGTCGAACACGTCCTCAGCGTGCATATCGCGTTTCTGATGTCAGCGGAGTGGAACGTCATCACATCGAAATCCCGTGCGAACACTTTACTCCACCTTGTTCCAATGTCGACTGATTCGGACTCGTCTCATCGCGGCTGTATGGACTGTGCTCCAACAGCTGTGCTCGTATCTGGAGTCTCCCAAGCAATGTGTCCCGTCACATGATATCTGAAAAATGTCGAACCATCCGATCGACTCGTCAGAACCTCATAATCCCCCAAGAGCTCAATATCTTGGGTACAATTAAATAGTATCGAGTACATACCACAGCATCGGTGGTCCATCTGTAGAAGGGCACACCCAAGCCTCACTAATGGCGCTGCGGAACTGCCGCAAACTCTAAGGTTCAAAGTCTTTCACACGGTCATTAAGTCGAGTTAGGGTTTCATTCTTCTAGAGGGTCCATAGAATCGCTTACATGTCTTTCCGAATACTTTAAACTTGGAAAAATGGGTTCCTGACACTCGATCGTCTCTATCGACTCACAACGAATCTGCGCGAAGTCGCCTCTAGCTGGAATCAACCTATCTGATGACCTCGTATTGGGGTAAGCGAACGAACCACATGTCCTAGTCATTCATCCTCGGTGACTAGCGACTCACCAACATATCTCTAAGTATATGCTAATGCTGCAGTAGCTCCAGTCATCTGGGAAATATCCCGTCATTTGCAGCAGCAACTAGCTCATTCGTTCGTACGCTGAACAGTGCCTCAATCATCATGAATAAGCGATATATCAATGGTCACCACATCCTGGCTGGCCTCTATTAGTGGCTCAATCCTCTAGTACCAACCGGTACATCCGAGAAATCTCGCAACAGCGATCTGTCAAACGCTCATAGTGCGGAAACACAAAAATACGAAGCCTCTATGCAACCGTATGTCTCTGGAATCACGCCCTGGTCAGTCCTCGTCCACGACGAGCTCATGCTGACGTAACTCGAGCCGTAGCTCACTCTACCCGTGCAATCGTGGCAGCAAAATCATAACCAGAATCGATGAGGATAGATTATAGGAATGAATATAATACTATGCAAGGAAATGTACATCCTAAGGTTTCTTAAGCGGAGTGGCGTGTCGTAAGTATGTCGCGGAACATACGTACGGTACGTCCCTCTACTCAAGCTACCTACTCCATCAACCAAGGGTCATCCTATGCGACGAAAGTTCGGGTATAATACCCCCTCGACTAAGTCTAAGTTCCGTATATATATAAACGCCCTAGGCTCCACATAGTCAAACTTAGACTCGAACCAAGGTTAACCTAGCGCTCTGATACCAACTTTGTCATGACCCGAAAGAGCACGCGACTGGCCCTTGAACCATATGAAGTCTATAGGACTCCATCTGATCCAAGTAAGCCAAAAGCCCAGAAATCTAAAACCATCTTAAGGAGTAAATAAAGAAAACTAGTTTAAAGGAGTGAAGAAAACATGTTTTGAAATCAAAGTTTTTAAATAACTAAGCCGAATATGCATTTTTAAAATGTATGGTCCTTTCTGAAAATTTCGGCAGAGTTCCCTTTGTAAAAGCTGGCCCCGAACGGGGTACAACAAGGATAATATATAAACAATGATAAAAGGCATCCCCAAGCGGGAGATAGCTCTTCGTCAATTGACGGTCACAACCACGCAAGCAATATAATATACAACGCCAAAGGGCGAGGATCAAAACTCAAAATGAAACTCAAAACAGCCAGAAAACCGTAACACTACAAGCGCGACTCTAAGGTCGAAATAGTACATCACTGCTTTACTAAGTCTGAAAAATATACAAGTTTTGGTTGATGGAATTTCTAGATACAATGAATAATAAATGTACAATGGTGGTTCTGATACAAAAGAACCCACCTACCCAAGCAAGTCACCCATAATGGAAGCAATGTGCCGGAAATGCCGTTATGAAACCTGTACAGCAAAACCTGCAAGAACTGTGGCACAACGGGGGTGAGTTGCCAACTCGTGAATAGAAAATATCTACATGCAGAAATCGTATGTATGACTCATCCTAGATCCATACGATCAGATATATAACCTCAATATGAATAAGTCTGAAACATGCTAAACTGGCATAGTAACCTCTATACTTAAGTGTAGTGCCAAGTGCTCATGCCAGTATCTCAGGTAATAGCATATCATAAATATGAGGTATGATCAAATGTAATCAAATCTTTATGTAGGATTCCTAGGCACCCCAAGGAGGTCTCACAAGGCATCAACCATGCCAATTTCAAATTTTACGGTGCCGAGAAACCCTAAACTACGGATCGTTGGCCAGAAGTCTAGGCGAAAAGCAAACTAGTTAACACTTAACTACAAGAATACGGAAATACAACCTTTGTAGATCCGGTGCTCCACCTCCATAGCTCCGCAATGAAGTCCTCTCGCTGTCCAAAACAAATTCCGGGCTCTAGCGTCGGCTTCATCGGAGAATAGGCGAGCTAGGTCGTCGATGTCCATGCCGAAGATGATCTACATCGAAGCATCGCTAGATCAAGCTCCAACTTCACCAAGTCAAGAAAACATGTGAAGGAAACACACTCTACTACTTGGCAAGAGGTAGAGGATGAAGAAATAGGAAGTGGGTTCACTTTAGAATTGGATTTTTCACACTTCTCATCAATCCACCATTGATGAAGTGAAGCTTTCTTCAATGAAGAAGATGAAGAAGAAGAAACATCTTGTATTATGATAAATTATCCAGATAGAAAATAAAAGGAATCCTTATCATAATCTAACCATGGTGAAGTGTAGAGATTAAACTAGGGTTAATGGAGTGGTTAGGGTTAAGCATGAGACAAAATGGTCACTTTGGTCAAAGCTTCATGAAGCTTCAACTAGAAAACAAACAAAGCCACCATTTTTCTTTATGCTTTTCATTTTTCCAAAAAGAATAAATAAATAAATAAAGGAATAAGAAAATGAAAACCCTAACCAATCTACAACCATGGTTTAATCTTCACACAAACCCTAGTGAGCATGTATCATCAAACATGATACAAACTTGTGTACAAAAGTATATCACATATACAATGTGCACAAACCAAGTGAGAAAATCCATTTAAAGTGAACCAACACTAGTTAATGCAAAGTAATATATCAAATATATAATTATGCATTAAATCATTAAATCAACACTTGATTTAACGATCCGGTCATATCGCATATAACCGACTAAAATTCAATGTATCGGTTTATCGAATCAACCCTCGATTCGATAACTAGGTTATATCGCATATAACCATTCGATACATTCATCGCGAGAATGGAATACGGTATCACATACACGCATTATTCTCGGTCCCGCACATATCTCATATGCGCTCCTATTTCGTTTCGCTTGAGCCAGGAAACCTCTGTGTAGGACTCTAAAGACTCGTCAATACGCCGGCAGCGGATGATGATCATATCAAACATCCACAAGCCGCAAGCGGTCTGCTAAACGTAACGGCCACCCGGGTATTGAGCGATCAGAAGATCGACGAGCAAGCCCGCTCACACTCCAGTGAATCCAACCAGTAACACTACCGTACAGTCCGGTCTGATCGTCTGATATGTCGCATATCTCGCCTAGGGGTGGTAAACGTCAGACCCCAATAGCTCGATAAGTCATGTCGATATGAGGTCTATAACAATTCGAGAAACTACTGGTAACACTTACCAGTAAATCTCAGCAACCCTGGCCAGGGATTTCCTGTTATAGCCAATCGAACACAGCGCAACATTAACTCCCTATACCGGGAGAAACGAATCCCCTCCTATCGCTCATTGCCTCCATGTGACTCGGGACTGTACCCAAAAACCACCGTTTTGCACGCCTTCTTGGACGTGGTAAGATGGAAATCAAAGCACAGTGGGAACCACACAAGACTCTATGACGATCTCGGGTCAACAGACTACTCTGTACCAGTGTCACCAGAGAACTGCCATCTGACGTGAGGTATAATACCATCTGGGAGTTCTCGGCGAGTCCGTCCAGTGTACCCAGTCTCCACTGAGCACCCGTACATCATCTCCGATGTCAAACACTAATGGATATGGGATCATCCATCGCCCATCTGTATGGGTCGAGAAGGTATACGCTAGTCTACTCTGGTATATCGATGCCCCGTCTCGATACACCCACGACTAGGGACTTTGAAGGATGTACTTATGGACTACCATGTCCCCACTAGTATGATCCACATCATAGTCCAGGTAGTCAAGTACACATCCTAAGGGCTTTACCAACATGTAACAGAGAGACAATTTGTATACACGTTAAGGTAAAGATCAACCAGATAGCATACTATCATGTCGAGCAAGAAAGTCCTCCCTATATATGTCCAAGCATCCACTACAATATACATCCTATGTACAGTAATGGCCTCTAGGGCATACATATAACTAACAATCTCCCACTTGCACTAGGGCCATCTGATAGCAGTGGTTGTAGTATCTCATACTCAACCATCCCATAAAAGTCTCTCTCTAGGAACAGGCCTTTGTGAGTGGATCCGCTGTGTTGTCCTCTGAGTCAACTCTCCTAACCTCGATCACCCTGGAGATCAACCATCTCCATGATCAGGTGACACTGCCTTAGAATATGTCTGGATCACTGATGGGACCGGCGTTCCTCGGCATGAGCCACAACTCCATTGTCTCACAATGGTTGGAACGTAGTTCATCTCATGAACCAATATACACCCAGACTGCCTCTTTGGTAGCATCATAAGTAGCGATGTATCCTGCCTTTATCGTCTAGTATGTCACGGTATCTATCTTGGAACTCTTCCAACATACCGTCCATTTACTGAGGGTAAAGACAATGCCTGTGACTGACATTCAGTCGTGCTTATCACCCTGGAACCCTTCCAGTGATTCTCCCCAGAATCGGTTGATACCATCTCACTGCAACTAGTGAGAATCCTAACATCCAATTAAATCTATCTCATAGATCCAAAACTCAGGATTTAGGAGGTATCATTTTGATCAGACACGGAGAATCATTGTGATAAATGGAGATTGATCGAGCGTAGCATAAGAAACTCCTTTCTTATCAAGAGCATGACATCCACGTACTCTACGAGGATCATCACCATACTCCCTACTACCTTTTTGTATATACTAGGTTCATCTACCATTTTGATGATGTCAAACTCTTTGACTAATCCATCAAAACAGATGTTCCAACTCCGCGATGCCTGCTTTAATCCTATAAAGCATCTTGCACACGTTTCCGCTGCTCCCACTGTCTACGAAGCCCTCTGGCTGTGTACTTATAGACGCACTCTTCTAAAACATCATTTAGAAAAGCAGTCATGACACCCAACCACCAGATATCGTAGTCATGGTATGTAGCCGTGGCAAGTAGGATCTGGATGGACTTAAGCTTGGTTATTGGAAAAGGTTCCATCATTATCTATGCCTGGTTGATGACGAAAACCTTTAACAAGTCTAGCTTTGAAAGTCTCAACTTTTCCATCTACACCAAGTAATCTTCTCAAGATATACTTGCTCCTGATGGGGATTTAACCCTTCAGATATAGCAACCAAAGTCCATACTTTGTTGGTGTATAAGGATTCCATCTCAGATCACTAAGCATCCAGCCATTCTTACGGAGTCCCACTCCTGATGGCCAGCTCGAAGCTAGTTGGGTCATCATCTCATGATGCAATCCTCGCTCCCACTGTCATAGAGAAACAGAAGTATCTCTCAGGTGGGTGAGGAAACCTACTAGATCGGCGGAGAGGCTGAGGTTCGTTGGAATCTACTGAATCCTTTGGTTCTATCAAATCATCAGCTATAGTTTGTATAGCTGGAACCTTTCCAGTTCTACATTACAGACTTTGCCTCGAGCTTGTCCAGATTTTGCTTTTAGACATAGGCCGGACAACCCCAAATCTTAACTGACTTAAGACATGGGCTCTTCCCATTCCATATCACATATGAAGTGGTAGGCAACTGATTTGATTGGAACCCTATTCAATAGGTATGCAGCTTCTCAAGTGCATAACTCCCAAAAGGAAATAGGTAACTCAGTAGTACTCATCATAGAGCACACCATATCAAATAGGGTGTATCTGCTCCGCCCCGATATACCATCGTGCTATGGTGTATACAGAGGAGTAATGCTGAGAGAGAATCTCATTCTCCTTTAGAATAGTCTAGGATTTCCATGTTCAAGTATTCTCCTCCTTGATCACATCAAAGGACATAATACTTATACCCGTGTTTTGGTTCTCTACTTCTAAATCATATTCTGTGAATATCTCAAAAGGTTCGGACTTGTGTTTCAACAGGAACATGTGTCTGAATCTTGAGAGATTATCAGAGAATGTAATGAAGTAAAAAGAACCGGTCTTGGTATGTGTAGACAGGGGACCTACATACATCAACATGTATCATCCCAAGAGTTCACTAACTCTTTCTCTGTTTCCAGTAAACAGGGATGTGGTCATCTTACCTTTGTGACATGACTGGCGAGTTTCATAAGATGTAAATTCAAACTGATTTGAATATGCATCTACATGTAACTTCAGCTAGTCGGGTCGCGTTGATATGACCTAGTCTACAATGCCTCAAGAAGAATTCGTTCATGTCTGAACTCTTCCTCTTGTGTGTGATCTATATACTAAGAACTGTAGTTTGATTTAGAACATTAACGCTTTTAGATAACGTGCCTGAACCGATCAACTTTTGATATAGGAAATGTTCAAAACATTATCCAACAATACAAAATTTTACCGTTTCTTTACTAATAAAGAGACAGATATGATTTTGTATATCAGGTTCGGTATCTAATAACATTCGTTCAGAATCAATGTATTGGTAATACAGGGTGACAGTGACCAACAGACTTGGCTGCAACACTTGCCCCATTTTCTGCCTCATGAAACTTATCACCCGTTCTCAGTTCTCTACCTTTCTGTAGCCCTATGTAACATATTACATATCTGGGATCCTGGTCTGGTATCACATACCCAGGACGTAAAGGTTACTGAGAAACAGTTCTCTGTAATGAACACACCCGAAGATGATGCATCAGCATGCACTCTCTTCGTTTGGGCGGCACGGGAAATCTGGTATTCCCCAATTTCCTTCTCTGTCTTATAACAATTATAAGTTGGAGCGGGACCAACGTTCCCCAGCTCAGTATAACAAGCGGGTTCGGTCAATATTCCGTATTATTATCTTGATTAAGGCGTGACATGGTCGCTACCAGGAGAGAGAGAGAAGAAAACACTCAGCGTGCGCTCTTGCAAGAATAGATTGGTTATTATTTTATCTAATCAGGATGGCTCCCACTGCTTTTTATCAAATCTTCCTTCAAACCCTAAAAGGAAAGACTAGCCGGGATTAATTACACACTACAAGTTCGCCAATCTTTCAGCCAGGCTTGTGTCGGTACTTTGAGGGAGGTCCCCCGTGCTTTCGCACGAACCTAATTAATGTAAAGCTCGTTTTCCCAGAGGCGTAACCCCTTTGACATCTTTCTAGACACCTACTTGATCGGCTAATTGTAATGTATAAAACTCTCCCAGGAGTAACTCTTACTCGCAGCAGGTATCGGGATCCAACTATCTCATAGAAGGTATGCAATCTCATTGCAAATTTCAACACTTGAAATTCCCGATAATATTTTGCCCCTAACCTCCTATGACCTTGACAAAGGCCAACAAACCATAGGATGCTAGTCAAGTTCAACCCGTCATTTCCTGATTGAATTAAACCCACCCGCACGGCCCTTGACAAAGGCCAACAAGGTCGCACGACTACCCTAACCCAATCTGCATCATATGCATAAGCAGATAAGCACCAGTTAGCTACCGCACACTGCGCCTTGACAAAGGCCAACAAACATAGCACGAATACTAACTACTACTTATCTGAAATGACGGAGGGCTACGACAGGTTTTTCTGAAAACCTATTGCGTAATGAACTTGATATCGTTGTAGGATCGAATGAATTTTTAAAATGGAGTGCTTTTGAGGCTTTTCTAGTTTTACTAAAGGAGTCACTCCCGGTGAAGGGATCGTCGGTCCTTTCCTCGTCGAATGAGGTGCGGGATATATCATATATATCGCCGTGCAAAGAAAAAACACTTAAAAGCAAACAAAAGACAAACCGAGTGTGTAGCATCTGCCAGTTATTGCTAAAGGAGTCACTCCCGGTGAAGGGATCTCGGTCCTTTCCTTATCGAATAAGGTGCAGGATATATCATATATACCGCTATGCAAAGCAAGAACTGTAGCTACCTGTTTTATTTTGAAATTCGATTCTACAACATCTTAGGTTTCTTTTATTTCATTAATCATATTAATGAAGTCCCATCATTTAAGTTACCTAAACATCACAGATAAATACGACGTACACTTATGCCATCCGCATTCGCCTCGATGTCCCCTCGTGCACCGTTAGGTTAGGTAACTAACGGCAGAGCGGGGCAGGGCTAGCGCGGGTATAAAACATAAGTAACGCCTATATAATATATCATATATGCTATATACTGTATCTATCACAGAACATCACATGATCACATCACAGATATCGCAGCAGAAGAAACATATGAAATATTGGATATACTAGGACGTCCGTGTTTTCAATACGAGCCAGTATAAAACACGGATTCCACGGTCGTGATGACTAGCCAAACCCACACCCCTAGACCCCTACGAGAGCGGCAAGCAACCCTACCAATTCTAGAGTTAGGAGACCCGGACTCGACTCCTCGAGTTGGTCTCCCACTGGACTCCAGAACCCGGTTACTTGTGCCCTCCTCCTTGGGTCTATCCTAGTGCGGAAAAGTAAATAATATACAAACGGTGACATCTTCCGCAACCTGGAAGTGCCCTAATAAAAGAATATTACATACAAGTTTTTACATGAATGAAAATGAAAAACACTCATCTCACATAAAAAACCCTGGCTATTCAAACACGACGATCCAATATAACATATCCAGCAACACATAACATCACATGTCATCAACGTAAGTAAATATGTGCATCCCAATTGTCGTTGACATATAGCAACGAAACCGGCGATATCACATATTACACTTACGGTCACAGAAAAGAAAGTGTAAAACTACAACAGTTGGAATCCGCAACCACCTCAGACATCGCAAGCCTGACCAAATGAATTACTTAGACATCGCATGCCTAACAATTATAAACCCCGCATTTTAGTCTCAAAATCGAAAACACTTTTCAATATCAAGTCGGGCAATTCAACAGGATTCCCGACATCCTGATCGAATGCTCGTCGCAAACTTCAGTAGACGGCTGCACCCCCGATACCGTCGACGAAGTGCACCAAGGCGGAACACCGCTACCGCGAGCACCCGGACGGATGCTTTCGGCGACGGGGTTCTCCTACAGTCACTTGGTCGGGGCTATGGAGTGAGGCTGTCTATTAAGTTTACCCGGCGAGTATCCGCGTACGCTACGTGATTGCGACGGACTTTTGATCACATCAAAATTCCATGGCAACCGATCAAGTGAGACTAAACTGCTATGTTTATAACATTCATTCAGTTATCTCATAACTACTTGTGAATTCCAATTATTGTATCCCATTCCAGATAAATAGAAAATGTCAAACTTTCCGATCGAACAATCGAACACCCAAGTTTTCCCGATACAAATCAACACATGAAACAAGTCTAAAAACATTCAGTTCGTGCCTCAGTACCAACGGTCCAGCCGTAGAAGGGTCAAGCCAACGCCTCATATGTGGCACGCCGTACTGCCCCAAACCCGAAGGTTCAAAGGGCAGTTCAAGACGGTCACATAATCGAGTTAAGGTTTGTTGTCTTCTAGAGGGTCCATTGCATTACTTGCACTACATAGAACGTCATTAAACTACGGAAAGATCCAACACTTGGAAATTTCCCGACAGGGGAAAAGTTGGGTATTTATATCCGGTCGAACTTTTTAACATATTCTAAAATTTATCCGGAAAGCCACTTAGACAAAATCTGATACTCCGATCGAAACACCGAATCCCCAAAACAATCCCAGAAAATTCAACTCTTAAATAAATATTAAAAATTCCCAGAAAATCCAACTCCAGAAAATAGGAATTACTGTGCAAACAAGGGAAGCTGACGTCATCAATCGGCCGCGGAACCGCCGCAGAAGCTAGGATTCTGCCGCGGTTCCGCCGCAGTTTGGACTGTTCATGAGAAAATTTTTGCGCCGTAATTCTTATATTTCCCTGCTGAATTTTTTAGCAATTTTTAATTTGGAAAAATCCCAGTTTTTGAAAAAAGGACAGAGAGCTATTTTGGGTTCTAAATTTCGGTTCGATCGGACTTCAAATTGCATCTAGACTTCGCCTAAGGCTCTAGCTAGGCTCTGATACCACTGTAGGATTCCTAGGCACCCCAAGGAGGTCTCACAAGGCATCAACCATGCCAATTTCAAATTTTACGGTGCCAAGAAACCCTAAACTACGGATCGTTGGCCAGAAGTCTAGGCGAAAAGCAAACTAGTTAACACTTAACTACAAGAATACGGAAATACAACCTTTGTAGATCCGGTGCTCCACCTCCATAGCTCCGCAATGAAGTCCTCTCGCTGTCCAAAACAAATTCCGGGCTCTAGCGTCGGCTTCATCGGAGAATAGGCGAGCTAGGTCGTCGATGTCCATGCCGAAGATGATCTACGTCGAAGCATCGCTAGATCAAGCTCCAACTTCACCAAGTCAAGAAAACTTGTGAAGAAAACACACTCTACTACTTGGCAAGAGGTAGAGGATGAAGAAATAGGAAGTGGGTTCACTTTAGAATTGGATTTCTCACACTTCTCATCAATCCACCATTGATGAAGTGAAGCTTTCTTCAATGAAGAAGATGAAGAAGAAGAAACATCTTGTATTATGATAAATTATCCAAATAGAAAATAAAAGGAATCCTTATCATAATCTAACCATGGTGAAGTGTAGAGATTAAACTAGGGTTAATGGAGTGGTTAGGATTAAGCATGAGACAAAATGGTCACTTTGGTCAAAACTTCATGAAGCTTCAACTAGAAAACAAACAAAGCCACCATTTTCCTTTATGCTTTTCATTTTTCCAAAAAGAATAAATAAATAAATAAAGGAATAAGAAAATGAAAACCCTAACCAATCTACAACCATGGTTTAATCTTCACACAAACCCTAGTGAGCATGTATCATCAAACATGATACAAACTTGTGTACAAAAGTATATCACATATACAATGTGCACAAACCAAGTGAGAAAATCCATTTAAAGTGAACCAACACTAGTTAATACAAAGTAATATATCAAATATATAATTATGCATTAAATCATTAAATCAACACTTGATTTAACGATCCGGTCATATCGCATATAACCGACTAAAATTCAATGTATCGGTTTATCGAATCAACCCTCGATTCGATAACTAGGTTATATCGCAAATAACCATTCGATACATTCATCGCAAGAATGGAATACGGTATCACATACACGCATTATTCTCGGTCCCGCACATATCTCATATGCGCTCCTATTTCGTTTCGCTTGAGCCAGGAAACCTCTGTGTAGGACTCTAAAGACTCGTCAAAACGCCGGCAGCGGATGATGATCATATCAAACATCCACAAGCCGCAAGCGGTCTGCTAAACGTAACGGCCACCCGGGTATTGAGCGATCAGAAGATCGACGAGCAAGCCCGCTCACACTCCAGTGAATCCAACCAGTAACACTACCGTACAGTCCGGTCTGATCGTCTGATATGTCGCATATCTCGCCTAGGGGTGGTAAACGTCAGACCCCAATAGCTCGATAAGTCATGTCGATATGAGGTCTATAACAATTCGAGAAACTACTAGAAACACTTACCAGTTAATCTCAGCAACCCTGGCCAGGGATTTCCTGTTATAGCCAATCGAACACAGCGCAACATCAACTCCCTATACCGGGAGAGACGAATCCCCTCCTATCGCTCATTGACTCCATGTGACTCGGGACTGTACCCAAAAACCACCGTTTTGCACGCCCTCTTGGACGTGGTAAGATGGAAATCAAAGCACAGTGGGAACCACACAAGACTCTATGACGATCTCGGGTCAACAGACTACTCTGTACCAGTGTCACCAGAGAACTGCCATCTGACGTGAGGTATAATACCATCTGGGAGTTCTCGGCGAGTCCGTCCAGTGTACCCAGTCTCCACTGAGCACCCGTACATCATCTCCGATGTCAAACACCAATGGATATGGGATCATCCATCGCCCATCTGTATGGGTCGAGAAGGTATACGCTAGTCTACTCTGGTATATCGATGCCCCGTCTCGATACACCCACGACTAGGGACTTTGAAGGATGTACTTATGGACTACCATGTCCCCACTAGTATGATCCACATCATAGTCCAGGTAGTCAAGTACACATCCTAAGGGCTTTACCAACATGTAACAGAGAGACAATTAGTATACACGTTAAGGTAAAGATCAACCAGATAGCATACTATCATGTCGAGCAAGAAAGTCCTCCCTATATATGTCCAAGCATCCACTACAATATACATCCTATGTACAGTAATGGCCTCTAGGGCATACATATAACTAACACTTTATGTATGTGGATCCCGTCCACTCGTCACCCAATGACAATAACCATCATGCATGTAAACATCATAAAGCAGATGCATGGAAAAATGAGGATATAAACCATCTGTGTCCCTCGCGACACATCAAAATCATGGAACCGGAGTGTCCAGCATCGACACTCGAAAACATCATGAAAGTTGTGCCCTGTTATAAGTCCACGTTACCTGTCCCCGGTTCTTTGGGGTTGCGGAAATGGTGAAAAACGATTTTTTCGGTGGAGGTAACATGGACTCAAAGAACGGATCTTTGCTAAACAAACTATCTAACAACCTAGCTAAGAGTTTAGCTACTATGTTAGGGGTTATACCTAATCTTGAACTCCTTCTCTTCAACTCCTTGTGGTGGTCGGATCGGCCTCACCTCGTCGTCTCCTTGTGCCGAAGATGGATCCACCCGAAAGCTTCTACCTTTGGCTCCAACCTTAATCTAGAGGAAACTAGAATACTTGGCTTGCTAGACCTTGTACACTAAGATGAGTAGAGAGGTGTTTTGGATTTTATCTCTATGGTTCTTGCTTCTCAACACATGAGACAATAGAACCATGAACTAGAGAGAGAGCAAGAGGAAGAGGGAGAGCTTGAAGATGAGAGAGAATGAGAATGATAGAAAATGAAGAAGACTTTTTCCCACCATCCTCTCATAACATAAAAATAATCATAACAATAATAGTAATTGAGTATTATGTGATGGTTCATATCATATCAAATCGCAATACCATTTCATGCACTCATTTTGTAAAGTATAACAAGCAAGCAAAGTCAACCGGTCAACAAAGTCAACCTTTCAACCCAACCATGGCACAATAATACTTAATTAATATTATTATTAATCATATTTCTAATTCTCATTAGGGTTTAGCAAAAGTCAACAGTCAACAACCCTAATGAGAATCCTCTGTCAACCGTGCATACACACCCGCATCCGCGTTTCGAGGAACACGAATACAAACGAGATAAAACCAATCCCAAAACGTACACTAGGATCTGGCTTAAACCAAAGCCCGCTAGTGATAACTGCCCGGACACTAAACGTGCACAAGTGCACGGATGTGACCGAACCCTGTCGCAAAACCATGCGACCTCTACTCTTTTTACCTAAAAGCGAATAGCTTTCTGTGTGGGACTCTAAAGACTCAACACTACGCTGGCAGTGGGTTTAACCACAGACCGCAAGTGGCACTAGCTGTGCGTAACGGCCCCCAGGTAGATGCCGATAAGAAGACAGACGAGGTGAAACCCATCTGAACTCCTACTGAGCCTGAATATGACAGTCTCCGTACAGTTCGGTCTGTTCGTCTGAGAACATCGCATGGCGGGCCTAGGGGGGCGGTAAACGTCAGTCCCCTAATAGCGGTACAAGTCGTGTCGGAGTGTAGCCTAGAACACCTTGAGATAACACTGGAAACCTACCAGTATATCTCGCTTGCCCTGGCCAGGGACTTTGTGTAATGGCTCTCTTAGACACAGCGCGATATCAACCCCCAATACCGGGAGAGAAGAATCCTGTCTAACCGTCACTGCCTCCAAGTGCTTCGGGACTGCACCCAACTACTAACTGTTTGCACGACTCCTTTGAGCCATGGTAGGGTAGTAATCAAAATACAGTGGGAACACACTCGAGGCGAAGTGACAGTGTCAAGTCAGTGGACTAAGCTGTACTCATGTCACCTGGGAACTGATAACTGACGATAGGTATAGTACCAACCAACAGTTCCCGACGAGTCCTGTCCAGTGTACTCGTAACCTAACGAGCACCCGCATACTATCTCAAGTATGACGTTCTGACGGCTGTGGGACATATCGTCTCCCCTGCTGGGATGAGAAGCGCATACGCTAGTCTACTCCGGAGTATCGATGCCCTGTCTCGATAGTCCTACGACTAGGGACCTGCATAAGGATGTGCTTGTGGATTATCCAGCCCCCACGAGTGTGACTGCCATCACAACGCTGGTAATCAAGCAAAGATCCTAAGGGCTCCACTAATGTGCATAGGCGATATGTTAAAAGAAACACATGTACACACATTGAAGTAGAAACAAACCAAGTAGCATACTACTATTTTGAGCAAGATTTTCTATACAATGGTGAATATCCCAAGCTTCAATTATGTAATATACAAACTAGTATGATACAGTAATGGCCTCTAGGGCATATACACTAACAATCTCCTACTTGCATTAAGGCCATGTACTGGCGTATCGGAGACCTATCATCTCGATCAGCCGCTCGAACTGAGTCTGGGGTAAGGACTTCGTGTGTGGATCAGCAGTGTTATCTTCCGTATTTACTCTCTTCATCTCGATCTCCCGGCGATCTACGATCTCCCTGATCAGGTGGTACCGCCTCAAAATGTGCCTGGACTTCTGATGGGACCTGGGTTCCTTCGCTAAAGCTATAGCGCCATTGTTGTCACAATACAACGGTATTGGATCAACACTGGTAGGAACCACCTGAAGCTCCGTGAGGAACTTCTTCATCCAGACAGCTTCCTTTGCGGCATCGCAAGCAGCTATGTACTCCGCTTCCATAGTTGAGTCAGCAACGGTTTCCTGCTTGGAGCTCTTCCAGCAAACCGCCCCTCCATTAAAGGTAAAGACATAAGCCGACATGGACTTGTAGTCATCCTTGTCACTCCGGAAGCTGGAGTCAATAAAGGCCTCGATCTGGAGGTCTTTTCCGCCATACACCAAGAACATCTCCTTAGTCCTTCTCAGGTACTTGAGAATGTTCTTTACCGCTATCCAGTGCTTCTCCCCTGGGTCCGACTGATACCGGCTTACAACGCTCAATGCGTATGCTACATCTGGTCTGGTACACAACATCGCATACATAATAGAGCCTACCGCAGATGCGTAGGGTATTGATGACATGCGAGCCCTTTCTAAATCAGTCTTGGGAGACATCTCTTTGGAGAGGGTGATTCCGTGACAAGCCGGTAGATTACCGCGCTTGGAATCTTCCATACTGAATTGTTTCAGTATGGTGTCAATGTACCTAGACTGTGAAAGTCCCAACATCCTCTTAGATCTATCACGATAGATCTGGATCCCCAGAATGTAGTTGGCATCGCCCAGGTCCTTCATGGAGAACCTCTGTGACAAGAATCCTTTGACTGACTGTAGCATAGGAATATCATTTCCTATTAGGAGAATGCCATCTACGTACAAGACGAGGAATACCACATTTCTCCCTACAATCTTACTGTAAATGCATGGTTCATCTGGGTTTTTGATAAAGTCGAATTCTTTGACAGTATCATCAAAGCAGATGTTCCAACTCCGCGATGCCTGCTTCAGTCCATAGATGGACTTGAGCAACTTGCACACTTTACCGCTGCTCCCACTCTGAATGAATCCCTCTGGCTGATCCATATAGACGCACTCTTCTAAATTTCCATTTAGGAAAGCCGTCTTTACGTCCATCTACCAGATTTCATAATCGTGGAAGGCAGCAATGGCAAGAAGGATCCGAATGGATTTGAGCATAGCTACCGGAGAAAAGGTCTCGTCATAGTCCAAACCAGGTCTTTGACGAAAACCCTTTGCAACAAGCCTAGCTTTATAGGTTTCAACCTGCCCATCTACACCAATCTTCTTTCTGAAGATCCATTTGCAGCCTACGGGTTTTACCCTTTCTGGAGCAAAGTCCAAAGTCCAAACTTTGTTGGTGTACATGGACTCCATCTCGGTCCGCATTGCATCCAGCTATTTTACTGAGTCACCGCTCTGAATGGCTTGCTGGAAGCTAGTAGGCTCATCATAATCAATAGTGCAATCCTCTGTATCCCCGTCTATAAGAAAACCGTAGTATCTCTCGGGCGGATGAGACTGCCTACTACTCCTGCAGAGCGGTGCAGGAATGTACGGTTCTCCTGAAACTTCTGGTTCTTCCAAGCTTTCAGTAATAGCTTGTGGTTCTGGAATTTCTTCCAGTTCTATTGCGCTCCCACTTATCTGATTTTCTAAAAATTCAGTTTCCAAGAAGTGGGCATGCTGAGAAACAAAAACTTTTTGTTCCTCTGCGGAATAGAAAAGATACCCCTTGGAGTTCTTTGGGTATCCCACAAACTTACACAGTACTGAGCGTGCCTCGAGCTTGTCCGCATGCTGCTTCTTTACAAAATATGGACATCCCCATGTCTTAAGATACTTAAGACAGGGTTTCTTCCCACTCCACATCTGATATGGGGTGGTAGGCACAGTCTTGGTTGGAGCCTTGTTCAAGAGATATGCAGCTGTTTCTAGTGCATAACCCCAGAAAGATTGCGGCAACTCAGCCTTACTCATCATGGAACGAACCATATCCAATAGGGTTCGATTCCGCCTTTCAGATACACTGTTGTGTTGTGGTGTGTATGGAGGAGTACGCTGAGAGAGAATTCCATTCTCTTTTAAGTAGTCCAGAAACTTAGCACTCAAGTATTCACCACCTCGATCAGATCTCAGTGTCTTTATACTTTTGCCTGTTTGCTTTTCAACTTCATTCTTGTATTCCCGAAATTTCTCAAAGGCCTCGGATTTGTGCTTCATCAGGAAGACATGTCCATACCTAGAGAAATCATCTGTGAAAGGAATGAAGTATGAATAACCACTTCGCGCATGTGTAGACATTGGACCACACACATCACTGTGTATGAGTCCCAAGAGCTCGCTTGCTCTTTCTCCGTGTCCAGTGAACGGAGTCTTTGTCATCTTTCCTATGAGACAAGATTCACAAGTGGCATAAGACTGATACTCGAACGGATTCAAGTATCCCTCTTTATGTAACTTTGTTAACCGTGTCTCATTAATGTGACCCAGTCTACAATGCCATAAGAAAGCCTGATTTGTTTCCGGAGACTTTCTTTTAAGTGTGTTCTGGACACTGAAAATCTGAGCTTGATTTAATACGTATATCCCATTTTCTAATGTACCTGACCCAATCAGAACTTGATTTAGGTGGATGTGGACCACATCGCTTACAAAAGTAAAATCATATCCTTCCTTAGAAAGTAAGGATACAGATATGATATTACAAGTCGCACCTGGTACATACAAACAGTTACGCAGAATCAATATTTGCCCAGTTGTCAGTCCAAGATAATATTCCCCTACGGATTCAGCGTCCATGCTCATTCCGTTAGCAACCCTGAGAGTCATATCACCTTTCCTGATAACCCTACGGTTTCTCAGAGCCTGTAATGAGTTACAGATGTGAGATCCTGATCCGGTATCAAATACCCAGGAAGTAGGGTTAACTGACATACAGTTCTCTACTACAAACACACCCGATGCCGAAGCCACAACATGCTTCGAATCCTGGCTACTGGCTTTGCTAGCCCTGCAATCTTTCTGCCAATGTTCATTCCCGTAACAATAGGAACGTCCCTCCATTACTACATCCAGTCCCGAAACTTTTGCTCTTCCCTTTCCTTCTACTTCCTTGGTTTCCTTCAGGGTAGATGGTAGAGATTGTAGAATCAAGTCAGCATCTGACCTCAGGTCCGTGAGCTCAAAATAGCTGGTCTCTGTAAGGACGTTGCCTCATACAGATAACCCGATAGCCAACCTCGCTTGAAGCAATTCGTTCGAGGTCTCATATCTTGCGATATGAGATTTCTCTCCATATAAATCTTTGTTATGGAGGTAGATAGAAGCTAAGTCCATCTTCTCGTGCTGCCTCTGGTATGCACCATTAACTGAGGCTAACACGAGGCACTTGGCTTTCGCACAGTCTTTTTCCGATGTCTTACGGATATCAATATCCGTGACGGGGGAAACTGGTCCTGAGACGGCAGGGGTTGGATTAGTTAAGAGGTGTCCCAGCTTGTCATGGGCAATGGACATCTGGACAGACCTTTGCCAATCATAACAGTCAGATTCAGTCATTTTATTATCTAGATGTAACCTATGTGTGGTCACTGGGTCACTGCAATAAAGAGAAAGAGAAGAAAACACTCAGCATGATGCTCTTGCAAGTTTAGATTGGTTTTTAATTTATCTAAACAGGATGGCTCCCACTGCTTTTCGAATCTATCCTCAAACCAAAAAGGAAGAATTAGTCGGGATCAATCTCACCGTACAATACTTGCTTAACCGTTTAGCCAGGCCAGTGTCGGTACTTCGAGGGAGGTTTTCCAACGCTTTCGCGAAGTTCCTTAATTAAATAACCCCTTTTCCCTGGGAGCATAGCCCCACTAATACCTTTCTAGACACCTACTTGGTTTATAGCATTGATCGTTAAGTGAGAAATTTTCCGAGGAGTAGCATATACTCACTGTAGGATCGTGATCCAAATATCATCACGTGACAAAACTGAAGGAATCCTTCCAGAATCATCACACTCCAAATGGTATGCAGCGCTAGCAAGTTTCAGGTTCTTTTAAAACTCCCGATGTGGATTTTTGCCCCATGCTCTTATGACCTTGACGAAGGTCAACAAATCATAAGTCATATGTCAAGTTCTACCTGTCATTGTCCAGGTTAATTTGAACCCACCCGTATATACCCTTGACGAAGGTCAACAAGGTAATACGACTGTCCCAAACCAACGCATCTATCTATGCTACATATGAACACCCTGTTGCGCCACGGCAGCGCCCCGGCCGTCTACTCGAGGCCAAAATGCGCAATCAAAAATTTTCTTAACTTTAAACCGGCGCTACCGCGGACAATAAACCTGGATCGTAACCATTAACCCAATCCTAGCTATCAAGAGAATGGGTAGAGAAGTATACCAAGCGATCCGTGTCCTTCGGTCTTCGTCTCCACTCCGATCTCCCGCGGAATCTCCGTCCGTCACCTCCTCGTCGAAAAGGGCACCACGTAGCCGGATTCTTTTACGGGCTCCCACCTCTGGACCGAGGCAACTCGGGCGCGAAGTTGGCAAGCCGACGCGTCCAAGGGTACTGTAGGCTAGTGTAGAAAACCTTGTCTCGTTTGGGGTTTAAGTAGTTGCCATGGTGATGGAGAAATAGAATGAAAATGAACTTTCAAGTGGAGCTAGAATTTGTGTAGCAAGAAAAATGAGATGAACAAATTATCCTCATCAAAATGTGAAGCCTCTCTCCTCACCTCAAATTGTGGCCGGCCCCCCTTTTCTCAACTGGTGGAGGAATCAACAAAATATGAAGGGAGGTGATGGTAGGAAAAGAAGAATGGTGACCACACCCCCAAGCAATGATAACAATATCATATCAAAATCAAATCCATCCTAATCCTTTCTAATCTCAATAAAGAAAGCCATGATGATAGAAAAGAATGGTATCAAAAGATGCTTTCATAATCTCCCATTTCACAAATAACACCTTCATAAAGAGTTATTTGCAAACTTGCAAATAACCCCCTCCATCAGAAAGTCCGGCCGCAAAGGAACAAAGGAAAACCGGCCGGAACGGAATGCAAACTGGCAACTTCAGAAAAACTGATCCCGTAATAAATTACAGGAAAACCCCGCGACTGCATATACATTCCCGCATTTGTATTCCCACTGAATACAAAAGCAAAGAGACAAAATCTACACTGTCTAATACTAGGATCCGGTTTAAGCCAAAGCCGGCTAGTAAAAACCGTCCGATCACGATCCGTGCAATACCGCACGTATCTGATCGAACCCTGCCATATCTCCATATGGCCTCTACAGCGTTTCGCCCGAAACTGGAGTAACTGTGTGTGGTGGCCTCTAAAAACTCGTCAATACTATGGCTGTGGATTTAACCACTAGCACGTCAGAGGTATTAGCCATACGTGACGGGCCACCAGCTATTGACCAAAAGGGATGTCGATGAGCGAACTCATCCTGACACCCTACTGAGCCTGTTAGTGACAATATCCGTACAGTCCGGTCCGTTCGTCTATGAGTATCGCATGGCGGGCCTAGGGGGTTGGTAAAAGTCAGACCCGCAAAAGCGGTACAAGTCGTGTCGGAGTGTAGCCCAGAACACCCTGAGATACTACTGGAATACCTACCAGTAAATCTCCTGCCTCGGCCGAGGGCTTTGTGTAATGGCTCTCCTAGACACAGCGCGACCTCACCCCCAATACCGGGAGAGACGAACCCCTGCAGATCCGCTCACTGCCTCCATGTGGCTCGGGACTGTACCCAACTAAAACCTGTTTGCACGACTCCTTTGAGCCATGGTAGGGTAGTAATCAAAGCACAGTGGGAACTCACACGAGACAAATGAAGATCTCAAGTCGATGAACTAACCTGTACACATGTCACCAGGGAACTGCTATCTGACGTCTGGTATAATCCCAACTAGCAGGTTCCCGGCGAATCCTGTCCGGTGTACTCATAACCCATTGAGCACCTGTATACATCTTAGGTGAACCAACTGACACCAGTGGCTTGTGAGACCGGCCACCGCCCCTCGTCGGGGTCTCGACTGTATACACTAGTCTACTCTGGAGAATCGATGCCCTGTCTCGAAACTCCCACGACTAGGGACCTTTTAAGGATGTGCTTATAGACTTCAGCTCTCACATATATGATCGCCGTCATACTGCTGGTAGTCAAGCAAAAATCCTAGGGGCTCTATCAACGTGTAATAGAGACTCGTAAGGTCACCTAAAGCAGTACACGATGATAAAGATAAACCAGATAGCATACTATCATCTCGAGTAAGAATGTCCTACCGGTATAGGTCCTCCCTCAATCATTGCAATCACGTGCCTGTGATCCAATAATTGACTCTGAGGGCACTATATCCAACAATCTCCCACTTGCACTCAAGGCTAATTATTGCGATGTCGCATACTCACAGCCCGTGTGATACCGAACACCCAACTCCTCTACTAGTCAGTCTCACAAAGCTCGTTTGCGAAACTATTACGTTCGAGGAATAGCCTCAGTGAGTGGATCCGCTTTGATGTTTCTTTCTATGTCTCTCTATATCTCAAGTTCGCGGAGAAAGCCATCTCCCGAAATGAGCAATACCTGTCTTAGAATATGTCTAGATGTCTGATGGGACCTAGCTCATAAATGAACTCCAAATCCAAACTTCTTAGACTGTATCGTCAACTGAACTTAATCAGTATCCTGTACCATGCCTTCCCTCAGTATCTGCTTGGACCAGCTGTCCAAACTACTGCCCCTCGTCAGAGGGAAAACTATAACTCTGACAGCCACTCTGTCATCCAGGTCACCTTGGAAGCCTGGAATGATAACTGTCTCCCGAAGGAGACTGCCGTTATCATATCCCTAGAACATCCACTTATGTTCTAAAACTGCTTCCGATTGTTTCTCCAGGATTGGATGAATATCAACTTATTGCACCTACTACAAGAACAACATCTGGTGTGGTACTTGACATCTCATGATTGACTCAATTGCCTAAGCAAGTGATCTGCCAATCATGCACATCCCTCTCCCCTTTAGTCTATAAGACACCTTTAGAGAGGGTGACTCCATCACCTGCAGGTACACTACCGTGCCAGGAGTCGTCCATTCTAAATACTCATAGAATGCTGTCAAAGTACCCAGATTGGGAAACCACCCAAATCTAGATCTAAAACCATAGATCCAGTAACCAGAATGTAGAATATCCAAGTCCTTTGTGGAGAAACCACTGCGTGACAACCAAAGAATAACCGATCGTAGTATAGGAATATCACTTCCTACTCTGTGTATGTCATCCAAATACCAGGACATCACACCCTACTACCTTCTTAACAGATCCATCCCCTATTCTGATGAAGTCAAACCTATGACTGTCACGTCAGAAATAGATGATCTATCTCCGCTATATCTGCTTTAGTCTATAAATAAACATAAGCCTCTTGCCCACTGTGTTTCCGTTGCTCCCACTGACTATGACAACCCTCTGGCAGAGTCATATAGACGTACACTTCTAAAGCCAGTTTAGAATGACGCTATACTCATCCTCCTGCCGGGTCTCACAGTCTGCAACAACAGCAATGGCAAGTCTGGGTAAACAAGAACCTCCCTGCCACCGTCCTTGAGCATACCGAAGTACCTCTCGGGTGCCTGAGGTTACCCACTTTATCTGCGGAGTGGCCAATGGAATATCAAATCAGATTGAATCTTTAGATTCTTATCAAATCTTCAGTAATCGTTTGCGGTTCTGGAACCACTTCCAGTTCTACCATACTCCCACTACTGTTTTCTAAAAAATCCATTTCTATTAAAAATGTGGCGAGTCAAGAACAATATCACTATTGATCTTCCAGATGGTAGAAAGTCAACCCTCGTCATAGCCTGGGTCAACCCACAAACAGCCATTACAGAAACGTGCCTTGAGTTATCCGGAGTCTGGTTTTAAGCATAAGCCGGACAACTCCTCGTATCTTAACATCATTAAGATATGAACTGTTCTATATCCAATACAGAAACAGAGGCACTGATTTAATTGAACCAGATTCAAATCATGCAGCTGTCTCCAGTGCATGTCAACTAAATGGAAGAGAGGCCGATCAGCGTTACTCAACTTAGGAGTACTTCCAATTATGAGTAACCTGAAAGAGAAACAAGTTCTCTTAATCATTACTATCAACTGAATACCATTCACAAGTATCTACATCTTCGATCACCTTGAAGAATCCCGATACTTGCAACTCCTGGTTCTCTACTTTATTCATACACCTATAACTTCTCAAAACTTAGACCCTGTGTTTCTACGAAACACCTGTCTAAGAACTAGAGAAGTCATAAGTAAACCGAATATAGTACGAGGACCAACCCCTCTGTCCTAATGGACACATGACAACATACAATACTCTGTATAAGTCCCCTGAGTGTAATAACTCATTCACTGTGTGTCGTAGGTTGAAAACTGTACTTATGGTTAAGAAGAATTACACCGCTGTTCAATGCTCCTTACCTAACCATCCACTGATATAGGTAAATGTCATAGACATAATTTCAAAAAGGTATATCTCACTCTATGAAAATAGACATACAGATATATCAATTTGAAATTGGTGCATAACAACGGATATTCAAAACCAAATATTTGCCGTCCGGCAAACAACCCAGGTGACTTCCTCAAATATCGCCAATTACAACGAATCCCGATATAATGAGGATGATCACCTAATTCCCAATAACTTACTCCCACTCATCATCTGTAAAACCATACAGATGTGAGAATCAAACCTGGTAAATACATACCCTGGAGCAAGTGTCTAATTGGGAAATCAGTTTTCTCTTAACAGTACACAGTGAAACTGAAACATTTAGATGTTTCGATAGGGTATCCCGGTATTCTTAGTAATGCCTCTTCCATTATCCAGATTCACAACTGTAACCGTATAATTCTTTGCCACCTCTCCAAATCCCTTTTTTTTATGTCTTTAGTCATTACCTTCTGCACACCCCTTTAGGCCAAATGGTTTTCTTCCTTCCCTACCGTTCGGCACCAGCCTATGGTTTGGAAGAAGACTATCCAATAAGCGTAATGGGTGTATTGTCCTAGTCCTAGGAACACTCGCAATGCGAGAGAAGGTGAAGATAAAAGACAACCGAATGAACCTTATTCCTATTTCTCCTGAACCAGGATCCATCCCCGAACTGGAACAAGTTCCTTTCGAGTTCGTATATAACCATACGATGGATTATCCAATAAACTTGGGATCTTCGTAGTGATACGGAGTGTCCTGGAGAAATACAAAGGTGATTTAGGATTGGCGAAGAAATACTTGGTTCGGTCGTGAATAGCAGTCGCAATTTACTTTGCCATCCTTCTAATCCCTTTCTTTGTCTTAACTTAATACCTTCTGTACACCGTTTAGGCTAATTGGTTTTCTTCATTTCCCACCGTTCGGCACCAGTCCAAGGTTTGGAAGAAGACTATCCAATTTGCATAATAGGTGTACTGTCTCCTAAACCAAGGAGTACTCGCAATGAGAGAAGGTGAAAGGAAAAGACAGCTGAATAGTCCTATTCGTTTTCTCCAGAACCAGAAACCATCCTCGAATTCCTTCGAGTTCGTATCTAACCATACGATGGTTTTGTCCAATGGAAGTGGACGTTCGTAGTAATACGGAGTGTCCTGGAGAAAAGGGTAAAAGTAGGAGTGGCAATGAGGTCTGCAACTCTGACAATCCAAAAGCCAGTGTTAAGAAGGTTCGGTCAACTTGGTCGCTGAGTCATAGTCTAGGGTCGGGTTAATGGTCGCTGCCAAAGAGAGAGAGAGAAAAGAAACACTCAGCGTGCACTCTAACCTAGATCAGAATGGTTATCACTTTATCTAATCAGGAAACCTCCCACTGTAACATCAAATTCTTTCCCAAACCTGAAAGAAGAATTAGCCGGGATCACCCGAGGAGTAAACCAACTCATCAGTGGGAATCGGGATCCAACTATCATCGCATGACAACGTGACGGAATCCGCTCACGTTATCACACTCCAGAAGGTATGCGCATGCCTGGCAAGTTTCAGTTTCTTTAGAAACTCCCGATGTGATTTTTACCCCTAGGACTCAAGTGATCTTGACACAGTCAACAAATCAAAGAGTCCTAGTCAAGTTCAACCCGTCATTATCCTGGATTGCATTAAACCCACCCGTACGAGCCCTTGACACAGTCAACAAGGCCGCACGACTGTCCTAACCAATCCCATTAATATGCTACAAACAAACACTACTTAGCTACCGCACACTACGCCTTGACACAGTCAACAAACGCAGCATGAATACTAAGTAATACTTGTAAGAAATGACGGAGGGCTACGTCTAGTTTTTGGCGAAAAACTTTTAACGTAATGAACTTGATATCGTTGAAGGAACTGCATAGTTTTTTATAAAAATATAGTGACGACAACCCTTTGCTAAAGAGGTCACTCCCGGTGAAGGGATCTCGGCTCTTTCCCCGTAGAATGAGGTGCAGGATATTCCAACTGAATACCATGATGCAAAGAAAAAGGCAATCGGCTATAGTGAAGTTATTGCCCTGACGCAAACTTCTGTCCAAGGGGTCACTCCCGGTGAAGGGATCTCGGCCCTTGCCTCGTTGACTGAGGAGCAGGATATTCCAACTGAATACCACGATGCAAAACAAAAGTGAACGCCGTTGCAATAACAGCTTTTTGAAAAATATTCCAACAATATCAGAATAGGTTTGTTTATCTTGCATTGATCCGAATCAACGCAGTCCCATCAATTGATCACACCACAACAGAACGAAAATAATGATTTACGTATATGCCATCCGCATTCGCCACTGGGTCCCGTCATCACCCGTTAGGTTACTTAACTAACGACAGAGCGAGGACTGGACTAGCGCGGATGCAAAACATATACAATATCTACTAGTATATATATAATATATAATTTTCGCTCAAGGCGTGATAAAATGCAACATCACATAAATGTAACCAGCATCACAGAACAATACAGATATCTGGGATCCCCGGGTTCCGCTACTGAATCCCGACGTTTCCCTGGTCGTGTGGATAGCCTGTGCAAAGAGATCCTAGACCCCTACGGGCGCGGCAAGTTACCCGCCAAAACCTGAAGCGAGGCAGCCCCCTTCAGCAACGTGAATGGACCACCCAGCACTTCACGGAATCCGGTAACTTGGGTACCCCTCCTTGGGCCAACCTGTACCCCCTACGAGTGCGGCGAATAGCCCTGCCAATTCTAGAGTAAATCCCCCTCCGTCTCAATGCCATGAGATGCGGGCTCGTTGCCCTCTAGAACCCGGCTACCCGTGCACCCCTCCGCGGGGTAATCCTAGTACAGAAAGTAAAATATACATACAACGGGTATATCGACCGCAACGTGGTCGTGCCCCAAAAGAATAATACAAACAGGCAGTGACGGCAGTCCACATGTCGGACGCTCACCCCGCAATATCAAATGTACATATAAAACAAAACTGTACTACCATTGCATCCAGGCTATCCCCCACGACCAATCCGCAACAACACAGCACAACACAGAACATCAACGTGAATGTCACGTTCGCAAATCCGTCTAACCGGGCTATAGCAGTTAGACAGGATTTACCGATCAAATAACATTCACGGTCGCAGATATAATGTAAATACTGTGAACTAATGTGTTTGAAACATTCGATCGATCAAATATTACCAAGTGGGCCCCAAAGCATTACTGTAGCACATAAAGAAAATCTGGGCCCAAAAATAATATACCAAAACCCCTATTTCCAGCCCAAAAGCCCACTGCAAAAATTTGGTGCGTTGACAAGTCAAAAGCGCGGCGGAACCGCGGCCCAAGCATGGGTTTGGCCGCGGTTCCGCGGCGGTTTGGTGAGATCTCGCGACCAAATTTTCACAGATTGCTTGTATTTCCATGCACAGTATTCTGAAACACCCTGAAAAATTTTTGGAGCCAAAAATATTTCGACAGAAACTGTGTATTTGAAAACGCGGGTTTTTGGAATTTTGTTCGATCGAAGATGTAAACACACTAGAACAAGCTAGACTAGGTTAATGGCGTGGCTCTGATACCATGTTGCGCCACGGCAGCGACCCGGCCGTCTACTCGAGGCCAAAATGCGGAATCAAAAATTTTCTTAACTTTAAACCGGCGCTACCGCGGACAATAAACCCAGATCGTAACCATTAACCTAATCCTAGCTATCAAGAGAATGGGTAGAGAAGTATACCAAGCGATCCGTGTCCTTCGGTCTTCGTCTCCACTCCGATCTCCCGCGGAATCTCCGTCCGTCACCTCCTCGTCGAAAAGGGCACCACGTAGCCGGATTCTTTTACGGGCTCCCACCTCTGGACCGAGGCAACTCGGGCGCGAAGTTGGCAAGCCGACGCGTCCAAGGGTACTGTAGGCTAGTGTAGAAAACCTTGTCTCTTTTAGGGTTTAAGTAGTTACCATGGTGATGGAGAAATACAATGAAAATGAACTTTCAAGTGGAGCTAGAATTTGTGTAGCAAGAAAAATGAGATGAACAAATTATCCTCATCAAAATGTGAAGCCTCTCTCCTCACCTCAAATTGTGGCCGGCCCCCCTTTTCTCAAATGGTGGAGGAATCAACAAAATATGAAAGAAGGTGATGGTAGGAAAAGAAGAATGGTGACCATACCCCCAAGCAATGATAACAATATCATATCAAAATCAAATCCATCCTAATCCTTTCTAATCTCAATAAAGCAAGCCATGATGATAGAAAAGAATGGTATCAAAAGATGCTTTCATAATCTCCCATTTCACAAATAACACCTTCACAAAGAGTTATTTGCAAACTTGCAAATAACCCCCTCCATCAGAAAGTCCGGCCGCAAAGGAACAAAGGAAAACCGGCCGGAACGGAATGCAAACTGGCAACTTCAGAAAAACTGATCCCGTAATAAATTACAGGAAAACCCCGCGACTGCATATACATGCATGCATTTGTATTCCCACTGAATACAAAAGCAAAGAGACAAAATATACACTGTCTAATACTAGGATCCGGCTTAAGCCAAAGCCGGCTAGTAAAAACCGTCCGATCATGATCCGTGCAATACCGCACGTATCTGATCGAACCCTGCCATATCTCCATACGGCCTCTACAGCGTTTCGCCCGAAACTGGAGTAACTGTGTGTGGTGGACTCTAAAAACTCGTCAATACTATGGCTGTGGATTTAACCACTAGCACGTCAGAGGTATTAGCCATACGTGACGGGCCACCAGCTATTGACCAAAAGGGATGTCGATGAGCGAACTCATCCTGACACCCTACTGAGCCTGTCAGTGACAATATCCGTACAGTCCGGTCCGTTCGTCTATGAGTATCGCATGGCGGGCCTAGGGGGTTGGTAAAAGTCAGACCCGCAAAAGCGGTACAAGTCGTGCCGGAGTGTGGCCCAGAACACCCTGAGATACTACTGGAATACCTACCAGTAAATCTCCTGCCTCGGCCGAGGGCTTTGTGTAATGGCTCTCCTAGACACAGCGCGACCTCACCCCCAATACTGGGAGAGACGAACCCCTGCAGATCCGCTCACTGCCTCCATGTGGCTCGGGACTGTACCCAACTAAAACCTGTTTGCACGACTCCTTTGAGCCGTGGTAGGGTAGTAATCAAAGCACAGTGGGAACTCACACGAGACAAATGAAGATCTCAGGTCGATGAACTAACCTGTACACATGTCACCAGGGAACTGCTATCTGACGTCTGGTATAATCCCAACTAGCAGGTTCCCGGCGAGTCATGTCCGGTGTACTCATAACCCATTGAGCACCTGTATACATCTTAGGTGAACCAACTGACACCAGTGGCTTGTGAGACCGGCCACCGTCCCTCGTCGGGGTCTCGACTGTATACACTAGTCTACTCTGGAGAATCGATGCCCTGTCTCGAAACTCCCACGACTAGAGACCTTTTAAGGATGTGCTTATAGACTCCAGCTCTCACGTATATGATCGCCCTCATACTGCTGGTAGTCAAGCAAGAATCCTAGGGGCTCTATCAACGTGTAATAGAGACTCGTAAGGTCACCTAAAGCAGTACACGATGATAAAGATAAACCAGATAGCATACTATCATCTCGAGTAAGACTGTCCTACCGGTATAGGTCCTCCCTCAATCATTGCAATCACGTGCCTGTGATCCAATAATTGACTCTGAGGGCACTATATCCAACACACCCAACAGCTACCAATCATTATGCCTTGACGAAGGTCAACAAACATAGCTTGAATACTATTGAATATTCATACGAAACGACGGAGGGCTACGAATGGTTTTGGAGAAACCGTGAACGTAGTGAACTTGATATAATCGAAGGAACCTTGATAGCTTTTAAAAGGAGTGGCTTAAGCTCCGCGTTTAAAAGTTGTTTTTGAAAAGAAACCGAGTGGTTTTTGAAATTGTTCCAACGACTTTTACTTGGTTTATTTTCTTGCATTAATTTTAATGCGTCCCATCATTTAATCCTACCATTGCAGAAAACAATGAAAATATGACGTACGCTTATGCCATCCGCATTCGCCACGGGCCCCGTCATTACCCGTTAGGTTACTTAACTAACGACAGAGCGGGGGCTGGACTAGCGCGGATGCAAAACATAAGCAACACCTAAATAGATATCATATATAGATATATACATTCGTCGGATGCAATGATAGCCATTCCAGATCACAGATGAACACATTGGATATACTAGGAATCTGCATTTCGTACGAGCCTGCAACGAAAAGCGGATTACACGGTCGCGATGAATAGCCAATACCCCACCTTAGACCCCTACCGGTGCGGCAAACTACCCGCCAAGTACCCAAAGCGAAGCAACCTCCCTCAACACCGTGAGTAAGCCACTCGGAACTTCGAGGTACCCGGTAGTTTGTGCACCCCACCTTGGGTCTATCCTAGGTGTTAGTTATATGTATGCCCTAGAGGCCATTACTATACATAGGATGTATATTGTAGTGGATGCTGGGACATATATAGGGAGGACTTTCTTGCTCGACATGATAGTATGCTATCTGGTTGCTCTTTACCTTAACGTGTATACTGATTGTCTCTCTGTTACATGTTGGTAAAGCCCTTAGGATGTGTACTTGACTACCTGGACTATGATGCAGATCATACTAGAGGGGACAGGTAGTCCATAAGTACATCCTTCAAAGTCCCTAGTCGTGGGTGTATCGAGATGGGGCATCGATATACCAGAGTAGACTAGCGTGTACCTTCTCGACCCATACAGATGGGCGATGGATGATCCCATATCCATTGGTGTATGACATCGGAGATGATATACGGGTGCTCAGTGGAGACTGGGTACACTGGACGGACTCGCCGAGAACTCCCAGATGGTATTATACCTCACGTCAGATGGCAGTTCTCTGGTGACACTGGTACAAAGCAGTCTGTTGACCCGAGATCGTCATAGAGTCTTGTGTGGTTCCCACTGTGCTTTGATTTCCATCTTACCACGTCCAAGAGGGCGTGCAAAACGGTGGTTTTTGGGTACAGTCCCGAGTCACATGGAGGCAATGAGCGATAGGAGGGGATTCGTCTCTCCCGGTATAGGGAGTTGATGTTGCGCTGTGTTCGATTGGCTATAACAGGAAATCCCTGGCCAAGGTTGCTGAGATTTACTGGTAAGTGTTACCAGTAGTTTCTCGAAGTGTTATAGACCTCATATCGACACGACTTATCGAGCTATTGGGGTCTGACGTTAACCACCCCTAGGCGAGATATGCGACATATCAGACGATCAGACCGGACTGTACGGTAGTGTTACTGGTTGGATTCACTGGAGTGTGAGAGGGCTTGCTCGTCGATCTTCAGATCGCTCAATACCCGGGTGGCCGTTACGTTTAGCAGACCGCTTGCGGCGTGTGGATGTTTGATATGATCATCATCCGCTGCCGGCGTATTGACGAGTCTTTAGAGTCCTACACAGAGGTTTCCTGGCTCAAGCGAAACGAAATAGGAGCGCATATGAGATATGTGCGGGACCGAGAATGATGCGTGTATGTGATACCGTATTTCATTCTCGTGATGTGACATTGATCGGTTATATGCGATATAGCCGGGTTATCGGATCAAGTGTTGATTCGATAAGTTGTTACTGATGATACGAGTCGGTTATGTGCGACATGACCGGATCATTGAATCAAGTGTTGATTTAGTGATTTAATGCATAATTATATATTTGATATATTACTTTGCATTAACTAGTATCGGTTCACTTTGAATGGATTTTCTCACTCGGGTGTGCGCATTCCATATGCGATATGATTTTGTGCACTTGATTGTATCATGTTTGATGATACATGCTTTTTGGTTAAGTGTAAAGTATCAAACTATAGTTAAGTGGATGATTAGGGTTTTTGGTTTCCTTATTTATATATTAATCTTTTTCTTTTTGGAAAAAGAATAAGCAAATGAGAAAATGGTGGCAATTTTTGTTTTGTTCATGAAGTTTCATGAACACTTTGACTTTGTCACCATTTTGTCTCATGCTTAACCCTAACCACTCCACTAACCCTAGTTCACTCTCTACAACTAACCATGGTTCACTTATGATAAGAATGGATTATTCTTTTCATTTTAAAAATTTCTTATGATAATAATCATTCTTTATCATCTTCTTCTTCTTCTCCTTCACAAGAAGATAAGCATGCTTCATCAATGGTGATTGATGAATTAGAGTGAGAAATCCAATTCTAAAGTTTACCCACTTCCTATTTCTTCATCTTCTACCTCTTGCCAAGTAGTAGAGTGTGTTTCCTTCACAAGTTTTCATGGCTTGGTGAAGGTGGAGCTTGATCTAGTGATGCTTCGACGTAGATCATCTTCGGCACGTCGTCGATGACCTAGCCCGCTTCTTCTCCGATGAAGCCGACCCAAGAGCCCGGATCTCGATATGGACAGTGAGGATACTTCGTTGTGGAGCTATGGAGGTGGAGAACCGGATCTACAAAGGTTGTATTTCCGTATTCTTGTAGTTAAGTGTTAACTAGTTTATTGTTTCGCCTAGATTTCTAGCCAACGATCCGTAGTCGGGTTTCTCGGCACCTAGATTTTTTGAAATTGGCATGGTTGATGCCTTGTGAGACCTCATTAGGATGCCTAGGAACCCTACAGTGGTATCAGAGCCTAGCTAGAGCCTTAGGCGAAGTCTAGACGGAATTTGAAGTCCGAACGAACCGAAAACCCAACCCGGAAAATGCTCTCTGTCCTTTTTCTAAAATCTGGGATTTTTCGAAAATAAAAATATGCAGAAAAATCAGCAGGCTTTTTTATGAATTACTGTGAAATTCGAGAACGTGATTCCACCAATACGCGGCGGAACCGCGGCACAAGCTTGGCTTGTGCGGCGGTTCCGCGGTCTACTTGTCACATCAGCACTTGAAGTTTGCACAGTAATTCGTATTTTTCTGTGTTGGTTTTCCTGGGATATTTTAAATCTGACTGCAGAGTTGAATTTTCTGGAGTTGTTTTGGGGATTCGGTGTTTCGATCGGGGTATCAAATTTAGTCTTTGTGTATTTCCGGATAAATTTTAGAATATGTTAATAAGTTCGACCGGATATAAATACCCAATTTTTCCCCTGTCGGGAAATTTCCAAGTGTTGGATTTTTCCGTAGTTTAACGACGTTCTAAGTAGTGCAAGTAACTCGATGGACCCTCTAGAAGACAACAAACCTTAACTCGATTATGTGACCGTCTTGAACTGCCCTTTGAACCTTCGGGTTTGGGGCAGTACGGCGTGCCACATGTGAGGCGTTGGCTTGACCCTTCTACGGCTGGACCGTTACTACTGAGGCACGAACTGAATGTTGTTAGACTTATTTCATGTGTTGAGCAGTATCGGGAAAACTTGGGTGTTTGACTGTTCGATCGAAAAGTTTAACATTTTCTGTTTATCTGGAATGGGATACAATAATTGGAATTCACAAAAGTTATGTGATAACTGAATGAATGTTATAAACATAGCACTTTAGTCTCACTTGATCGGTTGCCACGGAATTTTGA
The DNA here is from genome assembly GCA_030015575.1 of Agapanthus africanus. NCBI lineage: Eukaryota > Viridiplantae > Streptophyta > Magnoliopsida > Asparagales > Amaryllidaceae > Agapanthus > Agapanthus africanus. The sequence continues at coordinate 331,257,178 of CM057342.1, read as the reverse complement.
TGTGATCAAAAGTCTGTCGCAATCACGTAGCGTACGCGGATACTCGCCGGGTAAACTTAATAGACAGCCTCACCCCATAGCCCCGACCAAGTGACTGTAGGAGAACCCCGTCGCCGAAAGCATCCGTTCGGGTGCTCGCGGTAGCGGTGTTCCGCTTTGGTGCACTTCGTCGACGGTATCGGGGGTGCAGCCGCCTACTAAAGTTTGCGACGAGCATTCGATCAGGATGTCGGGAATCTTGTTGAATTGCCCGACTTGATATTGAAAAGAGTTTTCGATTTTGAGACTAAAATGCGGGGTTTATAATTGTTAGGCATGTGATGTCTAAGTATTTCATTTGATTAGGCATGCGATGTCTATGCAGGTTGCGGATTCCAACTGTTGTAGTTTTACACTTTCTTTTCTGTGACCGTAAGTGTAATATGTGCTATCGCCGGTTTCGTTGCTATATGTCAACGACAATTGGGATACGCATGTTTACTTACGTTGATGACATGTGATGTTATGTGTTGCTGGATATGTTATATTGGATCGTCGTGTTTGAATAGCCGGGGTTTTTATGTGAGATGAGTGTTTTTTCATTTTCATTCATGTAAAAACTTGTATGTAATATTCTTTTATTGGGGCACTTCCAGGTTGCGGAAGATGTCACCGTTTGTATATTATTTACTTTTCCGCACTAGGATAGACCCAAGGAGGAGGGCATAAGTAACCGGGTTCTGGAGTCCAGTGGGAGACCAACTCGAGGAGTCGAGTCCGGGTCTCCTAACTCCAGAATTGGTAGGGTTGCTTGCCGCTCTCGTAGGGGTCTAGGGGTGTGGGTTTGGCTATTCATCACGACCGTGGAATCCGTGTTTTATACTGGCTCGTATTGAAAACACGGGCGTCCTAGTATATCCAATATTTCATATGATTCTTCTGCTGCGATATCTGTGATGTGATCATGTGATGTTCTGTGATAGATACTGTATATAGTATATATGATATATTATATAGATGTTACTTATGTTTTACACCCGCGCTAGCCCTGCCCCGATCTGTCGTTAGTTACCTAACCCAACGGTGCACGAGGGGACATCGAGGCGAATGCGGATGGCATAAGTGTACGTCGTATTTATCTGTGATGTTTAGGTACATAATTGATGGGACTTCATTAATGTGATTAATGAAAATAAAAGAAACCTAAGATGTTGTAGAATCGAATTTCAAAATAAAACAGGTAGCTACAGTTCTTGTTTTGCACAGCGGTATATGTGATATATCCTGCACCTTATTCGATGAGGAAAGGACCGAGATCCCTTCACCGGGAGTGACTCCTTTAGCAATAACTGGCAGATGCTACACACTCGGTTTGTCTTTTGATTGCTTTTAAGTGTTTTTGCTTTGCACAGTGATATATATGATATATCCCGCACCTCATTCGATGAGGAAAGGACCGACGATCCCTTCACCGGGAGTGACTCCTTTAGCAAAACTAGAAAAGCCTAAAAAACACTCCATTTTAAAATTATTTGATTCTACAACGATATCAAGTTCATTACGCAATAGGTTTTCAGAAAAACCTGTCGTAGCCCTCCGTCATTTCAGATATGTACTAGTTAGTATTCGTGCTGTGGTAGTTTGGCATTCGTCAAGGCGTAGTGTACGGTAGCTAACTAGTATTTATCTGCTTGAGCATATGATGCGATTGGATTAGGGTATTCGTACGGCGTTGTTTGGCATTCGTCAAGGGTCGTGCGGGTGGGTTTAATTCGATCAAGAAATGTATGGGTTGAACTTGACTAGTGGACTATGGGTTGTTTGGCATTCGTCAAGGTCATAGAACACTAGGGGCAAAATATTATCGGGAATTTCAAGTGTTGAAATTTGCAATGAGATTGCATACCTTCTATGAGATAGTTGGATCCCGATACCCGCTGCGAGTAAGAGTTACTCCTGGGAGAGTTTTATACATTACAATTAGCCGATCAAGTAGGTGTCTAGAAAGGTGTCAACGAGGTTACGCCTCTGGGAAAACGAGGTTTACATTAATTAGGTTCGTGCGAAAGCACGGGGGACCTCCCTCAAAGTACCGACACTGGCCTGGCTGAAAGATTGGCGAACTTGTAGTGTGTAATTAATCCCGGCTAGTCTTTCCTTTTTGGGTTTGAAGGAAGATTTGATAAAAAGCAGTGGGAGCCATCCTGATTAGATAAAATAATAACCAATCTATTCTTGCAAGAGCGCACGCTGAGTGTTTTCTTCTCTTTCTCTCCAGGTAGCGACCACATCACGCCTTAATCAAGATAATAAAACGGATTATTGACCGAACCCGCTTGTTATACTGAGCTGGGGAACGTTGGTCCCGCTCCAACTTATAATTGTTATAAGACCGAGCAGGAAATAAGGGATTACCAGAATTCCCATGCCGCCCAAACGAAGAGAGTGCATGCTGATGCATCATCTTCGGGTGTGTTCATTACAGAGAACTGTTTCTCAGTATCCTTTACGTCCTGGGTATGTGATACCAGATCAGGATTCCAGATATGTAATATGTTACATAGGGCTACAGAAAGGTAGAGAACTGAGAACGGGTGATAAGTTTCATGAGGCAGAAAACGGGGCAAGTGTTGCAGCCAAGTCTGTTGGTCACTGTCACCCTGTATTACCAATACATTGATTCTGAACGAATGTTATTAGATACCGAACCTGATATACAAAATCATATCACTCTCTTTAAAAGTAAAGAAATGATAAAATTTTGTATTGTTGGATAATGTTTTGAACATTTCCTATATCAAAAGTTGATCGGTTCAGGCACGTTATCTAAAAGCATTGATGTTCTAAATCAAACTACAGTTCTTAGTATACAGAACACACACAAGAGGAAGAGTTCAGAACTGAACGAATCCTTCTTGAGGTATTGTAGACTAGGTCAGATCAATGTGACCCGACTAGCTAGAGTTACATAAAGATGCATATTTAAATCAGTTTGAATTTACATCTTGTGAAACTTTCCAGTCATGTCACAGAGATAAGATGACCACAGCTCTGTTTATTTGAAACAGAGAAAGAGTTAGTAAACTTTTGGGATGATACATGTTGATGTATGTAAGGTCCCCTGTCTACACATGCCAAGACCGGTTCTTTTACTTCATTACATTCTCTGATGATCTCTCAAGATTCAGACCTATGTTCCTGTTGAAACACAAGTCCGAACCTTTTGAGATATTCACAGAATATAAGTTAGAAGTAGAGAACCAAAATACGGGTAAAAGTATTATGTCCTTTGATGTGATCAAGGAGGAGAATACTTGAGCACGGAATTCCTGGATTATTCTAAAGGAGAATGAGATTCTCTCTCAGTATTACTCCTCCGTATACACCATTGCACGATGGTATGTCGGGGCGGAGCAGATACACCCTATCTGATATGGTGTGCTCTATGATGAGTACTACTGAGTTACCTATTTCCTTTTTGGGAGTTATGCACTTAAGAAGCTGCATACCTATTGAATAGGGTTCCAATCAAATCAGTTGCCTACCGCTTCATATGTGATATGGAAAGGGAAGAGCCCATATCTTAAGTTGGTTAAGATTTGGGGTTGTCCGGGCTATGTCTAAAAGCAAAATCCGGACAAGCTCGAGGCAAGGACTGTTATGTAGAACTGGAAATGTTTCAGCTATACAAACTGCAGCTGATGATTTGAAAGAACCAAAGGATTCAATAGTTACCAATGAACCTCAGCCTCTCCGCCGATCTAGTAGGGTTCCTCACCCACCTGAGAGATACTTCGTTTTCTCTATGACAGTGGGAGCGAGGATTGCATCATGAGATGATGACCCAACTAGCTTCGAGCAGGCCATCGAGAGTAAGACTCTGTAAGAATGGCTGGATGTTTAGCGATCTGAGATGGAATCCTTATACACCAACAAAGTATGGACTTTGGTTGCTGTATCTGAAGGGTTAAATCCCCATCAGGAGCAAGTATATCTTGAGAAGATTACTTGGTGTAGATGGAAAAGTTGAGACTTTCAAAGCTAGACTTGTTAAAGGTTTGCATAATTGACCAGATATGGATCATAATGAAACCTTTTTCTAAGGATCTATGCTTAAGTCCATCCAGATCCTACTTGTCACGGCTACATACCATGACTACGATATCTGGTGGTTGGGTGTCATGACTGCTTTTCTAAATGATGTTTTAGAAGAGTGCGTCTATAAGTACACAGCCAGAGGGCTTCGTAGACAGTGGGAGCAGCGGAAACGTGTGCAAGATGCTTTATAGGATAAAGCAGGCATCGCGGAGTTGGAACATCTGTTTTGATGAAGTAGTCAAAGAGTTTGACATCATCAAAATGGTAAATGAACCTTGTATATACAAAAAGGTAGTAGGGAGTATGGTGGTGATCCTCGTAGAGTACGTGGATGACATACTCTTGATAGGGAAGGAGTTTCTATGCTACGCTCGATCAATCTCCGCTTATCACAATGATTCTCCACATAGGATCAAAGTGATACCTACTAAATCCTGGATTTTGGATCTATGAGATAGATCTAATTGGATGTTAGGATTCTTACTAGTTGTAGTGAGATGGTATCAATCGATCCTGGGGAGAATCACTGGAAGGGTTCCAGGGTGATAATGACGACTGAATGTTAGTCGCAGGCATCGTCTTTACCCTCAGTAAAGGGACGGTATGTTGGAAGAATTCCAAGCTAGATACCGTGACATACTAGACGATGGAAGGCAGGATACATCGCTACTTAAGATGCTACCAAAGAGGAAGTCTGGGTGTATAAAAGTTCATAAGATGAACTTTGTTCCTACCATTGTGTGACAATAGAGTTGTGGCTTATGCCAAGGAACGCAGGTCCCATCAGTGATCCAGACATATTCTAAGGCAGTGTCACCTGATCATGGAGATGCTTGATCTCCAAGGGATCGAGGTTAGGAGAGTAAAGTCAGAGGACAACACAGCGGATCCACTCACAAAGGCCTGTTCCCAGAGAGAGATTTTTATGGATGGTTGAGTATGAGATACTACAACCACAGCTATCAGATGGCCCTAGTGCAAGTGGGAGATTGTTAGTTATATGTATGCCCTATAGGCCATTACTATACATAGGATGTATATTGTAGTGGATGCTGGGACATATATAGGGATGGACTTTCTTGCTCGACATGATAGTATGCTATCTGGTTGCTCTTTACCTTAACGTGTATACTGATTGTCTCTCTGTTACATGTTGGTAAAGCCCTTAGGATGTGTACTTGACTACCTGGACTATGATGCAGATCATACTAGAGGGGACAGGTAGTCCATAAGTACATCCTTCAAAGTCCCTAGTCGTGGGTGTATCGAGATGGGGCATCGATATACCAGAGTAGACTAGCGTGTACCTTCTCGACCCATACAGATGGGCGATGGATGATCCCATATCCATTGGTGTTTGACATCGGAGATGATATACGGGTGCTCAGTGGAGACTGGGTACACTGGACGGACTCGCCGAGAACTTCCAGATGGTATTATACCTCACGTCAGATGGCAGTTCTCTGGTGACACTGGTACAAAGTAGTCTGTTGACCCGAGATCGTCATAGAGTCTTGTGTGGTTCCCACTGTGCTTTGATTTCCATCTTACCACGTCCAAGAGGGCGTGCAAAATGGTGGTTTTTGGGTACAGTCCCGAGTCACATGGAGGCAATGAGTGATAGGAGGGGATTCGTCTCTCCCGGTATAGGGAGTTGATGTTGCGCTGTGTTCGATTGGCTATAACAGGAAATCCCTGGCCAGGGTTGCTGAGATTTACTGGTAAGTGTTACCAGTAGTTTCTCGAAGTGTTATAGACCTCATATCGACACGACTTATCGAGCTATTGGGGTCTGACGTTAACCACCCCTAGGCGAGATATGCGACATATCAGACGATCAGACCGGACTGTACGGTAGTGTTACTGGTTGGATTCACTGGAGTGTGAGCGGGCTTGCTCGTCGATCTTCAGATCGCTCAATACCCGGGTGGCCGTTACGTTTAGCAGACCGCTTGCGGCTTGTGGATGTTTGATATGATCATCATCCGCTGCCGGCGTATTGACGAGTCTTTAGAGTCCTACACAGAGGTTTCCTGGCTCAAGCGAAACGAAATAGGAGCGCATATGAGATATGTGCGGGACCGAGAATGATGCGTGTATGTGATACCGTATTTCATTCTCGCGATGTGACATTGATCGGTTATATGCGATATAGCCGGGTTATCGGATCAAGTGTTGATTCGATAAGTTGTTACTGATGATACCAGTCGGTTATGTGCGACATGACCGGATCATTGAATCAAGTGTTGATTTAGTGATTTAATGCATAATTATATATTTGATATATTACTTTGCATTAACTAGTATCGGTTCACTTTGAATGGATTTTCTCACTCGGGTGTGCGCATTCCATATGCGATATGATTTTGTGCACTTGATTGTATCATGTTTGATGATACATGCTTTTTGGTTAAGTGTAAAGTATCAAACTATAGTTAAGTGGATGATTAGGGTTTTTGGTTTCCTTATTTATATATTAATCTTTTTCTTTTTGGAAAAAGAATAAGCAAATGAGAAAATGGTGGCAATTTTTGTTTTGTTCATGAAGTTTCATGAACACTTTGACTTTGTCACCATTTTGTCTCATGCTTAACCCTAACCACTCCACTAACCCTAGTTCACTCTCTACAACTAACCATGGTTCACTTATGATAAGAATGGATTATTCTTTTCATTTTAAAAATTTCTTATGATAATAATCATTCTTTATCATCTTCTTCTTCTTCTCCTTTACAAGAAGATAAGCATGCTTCATCAATGGTGATTGATGAATTAGAGTGAGAAATCCAATTCTAAAGTTTACCCACTTCCTATTTCTTCATCTTCTACCTCTTGCCAAGTAGTAGAGTGTGTTTCCTTCACAAGTTTTCATGGCTTGGTGAAGGTGGAGCTTGATCTAGTGATGCTTCGACGTAGATCATCTTCGGCACGTCGTCGATGACCTAGCCCGCTTCTTCTCCGATGAAGCCGACGCAAGAGCCCGGATCTCGATATGGACAGCGAGGATACTTCGTTGCGGAGCTATGGAGGTGGAGAACCGGATCTACAAAGGTTGTATTTCCGTATTCTTGTAGTTAAGTGTTAACTAGTTTATTGTTTCGCCTAGATTTCTAGCCAACGATCCGTAGTCGGGTTTCTCGGCACCTAGATTTTTTGAAATTGGCATGGTTGATGCCTTGTGAGACCTCATTAGGATGCCTAGGAACCCTACACTAGGAACAAAAATGGTAAAAGAAATTATATAATGACGGCTACAACCCCATCCCGGTTGTGCGGCCATATAAATAATATTACATCAATTACAAATTACATGAATTAAAAGATAAAGAAAACTCTCATCTCACAACCCCCCGGCTATTCATCCACGACAATCCAATGAATTCATATACACATACCATCAACATTACAGATCACAGATATGTATAACCCCCACTAATCGACGTATAGCGATTAGCAGACGTTCAATACATATATCACATCACAGATATAACCCGTTAGCTATAGTCTTTAGAAGTTCGATTAAAATACGGATTTTTAACCACCCCAAAAAAAAGTTTTGCTTTATGTAAAATCTGGGCAGGAAAAACATATTGTAAAAATCCCAAAACATCCCACTGAACACACTGCAGGAAAAATTTCCCACGACCGAGTCAACTCGGCCGCGGATCCACGGCGGGAGCACGCTCATGCCGCTGTTCCGCGGCTCTTTGACCGAGTTTGTGGACCATTTTTCTTGCTTGTTCTTTAAAAACCCTGAGCCGATTTTTAGTACATGATGTATTATTTTTTGAACAGAAAACAAAATCGGCAGAAAGTTGATATTTCGGGCATGTTTTGTGATTTTTTCTCCGATCGAACTTCTAGTTACTTTGCTAACATGTTAGATAGTGTTTAGCTAGGCTCTGATACCACTATAAGTCCACGTTACCTATCCCCGGTTCTTTGGGGTTGCGGAAATGGTGAAAACGATTTTTTCGGTAGAGGTAACATGGACTCAAAGAATGGATCTTTGCTAAACAAACTATCTAACAACCTAGCTAAGAGTTTAGCTACTATGTTAAGGGTTATACCTAATCTTGAACTCCTTCTCTTCAACTCCTTGTGGTGGTCGGATCGGCCTCACCTCGTCGTCTCCTTGTGCCGAAGATGAATCCACCCGAAAGCTTCTACCTTTGGCTCCAACCTTAATCTAGAAGAAACTAGAATACTTGGCTTGCTAGACCTTGTACACTAGGATGAGTAGAGAGGTGTTTTGGATTTTATCTCTATGGTTCTTGCTTCTCAACACATGAGACAATAGAACCATGAACTAGAGAGAGAGCAAGAGGAAGAGGGAGAGCTTGAAGATGAGAGAGAATGAGAATGATAGAAAATGAAGAAGACTTTTTCCCACCATCCTCTCATAACACAAAAATAATCATAACAATAATAGTAATTGAGTATTATGTGATGGTTCATATCATATCAAATCGCAATATTATTTCATGCACTCATTTTGTAAAGTATAACAAGCACGCAAAAGTCTTTGCCATGAAATGATAGCCATTGTAATGATGATGGTCAACAAGTCCAACCTAGTCAACCGGTCAACAAAGTCAACAAAGTCAACCTTTCAACCCAACCATGGCACAATAATACTTAATTAATATTATCATTAATCGTATTTCTAATTCTCATTAAGGTTTAGCAAAAGTCAACAGTCAACAACCCTAATGAGAATCCTCTGCCTCTGTCTCTGTCAACCGTGCATACACACCCGCATCCGCGTTCCGAGGAACACGAATACAAATGAGATAAAACCAATCCCAAAACGTACACTAGTATCTGGCTTAAACCAAAGCCTGCTAGTGATAACTGCCCGGACACTAAACGTGCACAAGTGCACGGATGTGACCGAACCCTGTCGCAAAACCATGCAACCTGTACTCTTTTTGCCTAAAGGCGAAGAGCTTTCTGTATGGGACTCTAAAGACTCGAAACTACGCTGGCAGTGGGTTTAACCACAGACCGCAAGCGGCACTAGCTATGCGTAACGGCCCCCAGGTAGTTGCTGATAAGAAGACGGACGAGGTGAAACCCATCTGAACTCCTACTGAGCCGTACAGTTCGGTCTGTTCGTCTGAGAATATCGCATGGCGGGCCTAGGAGGGCGGTAAACGTCAGTTCCCTAATAGCGGTACAAGTCGTGTCGGATTGTAGCCCAGAATACCCTGAGATAACACTGAAAACCTACCAGTATATCTCGCTTGCCTTATCCAGGGACTTTGTGTAATGGCTCTCCTAGACACAGCGCGATATCAACCCCCAATACCAGGAGAGACTAATCCTGTCTAACCGTCACTGCCTCCAAGTGCTTCAGGACTGCACCCAACTACTACCTGTTTGCATGACCCCTTTGAGCCGTGGTTGGGTAGTAATAAAAGTACAGTGGGAACACACTCGAGGAGAAGTGACAGTGTCAAGTCAGTGGACTAAGCTGTACTCATGTCACCTAGGAACTGATAACTGACGATAGGTATAGTACTAACCAACAGTTCCCGACGAGTCCTGTCCAGTGTACTCGTAACCTAACGAGCACCCACATACTATCTCAAGTACGACGTACTGACGGCTGTGGGACAGACCGTCTCCCCTGCTGGGATGAGAAGCGCATACGCTAGTCTACTCCGGAGTATCGATGCCCTGTCTCGATAGTCCTACGACTAGGGACCTGCATAAAGATGTTCTTGTGGATTACCCAGCCCCCACGAGTGTGACTGCCATCACAACGCTGGTAATCAAGAAAATATCCTAAGGGCTCCACTATTGTGCATAGGCGACATGTTAAAAGAAACACATGTACACATATTGAAGTAGAAACAAACCAAGTAGCATACTAATATTTTGAGCAAGATTGTCTATACAATGGTGAATATCCCAAGCTTCAATTAAGTAATATACAAACTGGTATGATACAGTAATGGCCTCTAGGGCATATATACTAACACCAGCATCGGCACGTAAATCCTCATATATCGGGCTCCGTCAGTCCGGATCAGCCCACGGGCTCCGTCTGCGGAATCGGCCCTCGGCCCCAGCAGTACACCCATATCTATCTATCGACTCTGGTCGGTATCCTCCTAATAACCGCCAGGTCCAACCAATCACCGGTAGGTACTCGCCCACCTCCAGGCTCAATCGGTAAAGTCCATCGATCATCTTGCCGAGGGGAACCATACCGGGCCAACCATGTACCCGCAATCGGCCTCGTCCACTCCTCGAATCGGGTTTCACATGTCACTCTCAGCACCGAGGAAACACATGGTGGACGCACTGAAATATCATATCAAGGGTAACCGGGTTTTTTTAAACAATTACATATTCTCCTTTGAAATACACACGGTTCCCAAATCCAGAAATATCATGGAAACAACATATCTCAATGCGTATAATCAGAAAGCATGATGTATGCGACATGTAAAAGAAATGTAAGCATATCATTATGTCATGCAAGAATCATATACTGATGCAACAATACTACAGTGTAGTGACATGGCAATTATCGATGATGAAGTGTGTGAGCCGGCAAACAAGTGTACGTGGAATATACGCATCATCGATAATGGTGCTGGTGTCCTAGCAGCATGACTGTAGTATATCAACAACACAAGCGATGCAATGTAAATAGCATGAATATGCGGAATCAAATAATCAATGCAACAGTTGTTAGTTATATGTATGCCCTAGAGGCATTACTGTACATAGGATGTATATAGTAGTGGATGCTGGGACGTATATAGGGAGGACTTTCTTACTCGACATGATAGTATGCTATCTGGTTGAACTTTACCTTAACGTGTATACTGATTGTCTCTCTGTTACATGTTGGTAAAGCCCTTAGGATCTGTACTTGACTACCTGGACTATGATGCGGATCATACTAGTGGGGACATGGTAGTCCATAAGTACATCCTTGAAAGTCCCTAGTCGTGGGTGTATCGAGACGGGGCATCGATATACCAGAGTAGACTAGCGTATACCTTCTCGACCCATACAGATGGGCGATGGATGATCCCGTATCCATTGGTGTTTGACATCAGAGATGATATACGGGTGCTCAGTAGAGACTGGGTACACTGGACGGACTCGCCGAGAACTCCCAGATGGTATTATACCTCACGTCAGATGGCAGTTCTCTGGTGACACTGGTACAGAGTAGTCTGTTGACCCGAGATCGTCATAGAGTCTTGTGTGGTTCCCACTGTGCTTTGATTTCCATCTTACCACGTCCAAGAGGGCGTGCAAAACGGTGGTTTTTGGGTACAGTCCCGAGTCACATGGAGGCAATGAGCGATAGGAGGGGATTCGTCTCTCCCGGTATAGGGGGTTGATCTTGCGCTGTGTTCGATTGGCTATAACAGGAAATCCCTGGCCAGGGTTGCTGAGATTTACTGGTAAGTGTTACCAGTAGTTTCTCGAACAGTTATAGACCTCATATCGACACGACTTATTGAGCTATTGGGGTCTGACGTTTACCACCCCTAGGCGAGATATGCGACATATCAGACGATCAGACCGGACTGTACGGTAGTGTTACTGGTCGGATTCACTGGAGTGTGAGCGGGCTTGCTCGTCGATCTTCAGATCGCTCAATACCCGGGTGGCCGTTACGTTTAGCAGACCGCTTGCGGCTTGTGGGTGTTTGATATGATCATCACCTGCTGCCGGCGTATTGACGAGTCTTTAGAGTCCTACACAGAGGTTTCCTGGCTCAAGCGAAACGAAATAGGAGCGCATATGAGATATGTGCGGGACCGAGAATAATGCGTGTATGTGATGCCGCATTCCATTCTCGCGATGAATGTATCGGAAAGGTTGTATGCGATATAACCTAGTTATCGATTCAAGCGTTGATTCGATAAACCGATACATTGAATACTAGTCGGTTGTGTGCGACATGACCGGATCATTGAATCAAGTGTTGATTTAATGATTTAATGCATAATTATATATTTGATATATTACTTTGCACTAACTAGTATTGGTTCACTTTAAACGGATTTTCTCACTTGGTTTGTGCACATTGTATATGTGATATACTTTTGTACACTTGTATGTATCATGTTTGATGATGCATGCTAACTTGTGTTTTGTGTAAAGTTTAAACCATGGTTATGTAACGGTTAGGGTTTTCATTTTCATATCTATTTATTTATTTGTTTATTCATTTTGGAAAATGATAAACATAAAGCAAAATGGTGGCTTTATTTGGAAGCTTGTTGAAGCTTCATGAAGACTTTGACCAAAGTGACCATTTTGTCTCATGCTTAACCCTAACCACTCCATTAACCCTAGTTTAATCTCTACACTTGACCATGGTTGTTGATGATAAGTATTCTTTTATTTTCTATTTTCTAATTAACTTATCATAACAATTTCCTTCTTCTTCCATTTTCTTCAAGTGAAGAAAGCTTGCCCCATCAATGGCAAGTGATGGAAATGAGTGAGAAATCAAAAACTAAAGTCTACCCACTTCCTATTTCTTCATCCTCTACCTCTTGCCAAGTAGTAGAGTGTGTTTCCTTCACAAGTTTTCAAGACTTGGTGAAGGTAGAGCTCGATCTAGCGATGCCTCGACGTAGATCATCTTCGGCACGTCGTCGACGACCTAGCCCGTCCATTCTCCGATGAAGCCGACGCTAGAGCCCGGATTTGATTTGGACAGCGGAGAGGACCTCATCTCGGAGCCGTGGAGGTGGACAAACGGATCTACAAAGGTTGTATATCCGTATCCCTTAGTTAATTGTTAACTAGTTAGCTTGTTCGCCTAGTTTTCTAGCAAACGATACGTAGTTTAGGGTTTCTCGGCATCGTAAAATTTTGAAAATGGCATGTTCGATGCCTTGTGAGACCTCATTAGGGTGCCTAGGAACCCTACAGTGGTATCAGAGCCTAGCTAGAGCCTTAGGCGAAGTCCAGACGGAATTTGAAACCCGAACGAACCCGAAACCCACACCCGAGAATGCTCACTGTCCAGATTTTAAAATTGTGGATTTTTCAAGATTAAAAATATGCAGAAAATCAAGCAGGGTTTTCTAAGAATTACTGTAAATTTCGTGGGCCTAATTCAACTTTTCCACCGCGGAACCGCGGTACGTGCTATGCACGACGCAGCGGTTCAGCGGCGGTTTTGTCGTTTTGTGTGTTTTAGTTTTCACAGTAATTCTCAGATTTCTGTGCTGGTTTTCCTGGGATATTTTAATATTTATTATACAGTTGAGTTTTCAGGGGTTGTTTTGGGTTTTCATGAGTTCGATCGGATTATCAAATTTTGTCTGTGTGGCTTTCCGGATAAATTTTAGAATATGTTAAAAAGTTCGACCGGATATAAATACCCAATTTTTCCCCTGTCGGGAAATTTCCAAGTGTTGGATTTTTCCGTAGTTTAACGACGTTCTAAGTAGTGCAAGTAACTCGATGGACCCTCTAGAAGACAACAAACCTTAACTCGATTATGTGACCGTCTTGAACTGCCCTTTGAACTTCGAGTTTGGGGCAGTACGGCGTGCCACATGTGAGGCGTTGGCTTGACCCTTCTACGGCTGGACCGTTGGTACTGAGGCACGAACTGAATGTTGTTAGACTTATTTCATGTATTGATCTGCATCGGGAAAACTTGGGTGTTCGATTGTTCGATCGGAAAGTTTGACATTTTCTATTTATCCGGGATGGGATACAATAATTGGAATTCACAAATAGTTATGAGATAACTGAATGAATGTTATAAATCTAGCAGTTTAGTCTCACTTGATCGGTTGCCACGGAATTTTGATGTGATCAAAAGTCCGTCGCAATCACGTAGCGTACGCGGATACTCGCCGGGTAAACTTAATAGACAGCTTCACTCCATAGCCCCGACCAAGTGACTGTAGGAGAACCCCGTCGCCGAAAGCATCCGTTCGGGTGGTCGCGGTGGCGGTGTTCCGCCTTGGTGCACTTCGTCGACGGTATCGGGGGTGCAGCCGTCTACTGAAGTTTGCGACGAGCATTCGATCAGGATGTCGGGAATCTTGTTGAATTACCCGACTCGATATTGAAAAGTGTTTTCGATAATGAGACTAAAATGCGGGGTTTATAATTATTAGGCATGCGATGTCTAAGGAATTCATTTGGTCAGGCATGCGATGTCTGAGGTGGTTGCGGATTCCAACTGTTGTAGTTTTACACTTTCTTTTCTGTGACCGTAAGTGTAATATGTGTTATCGCCGGTTTCGTTGCTATATGTCAACGACAATTGGGATGGACATATTTACTTACGTTGATGACATGTGATGTTATGTGTTGCTGGATATGTTATATTGGATCGTCGTGTTTGAATAGCCGGGGGGTTTTTTATGTGAGATGAGTGTTTTTCATTTTCATTCATGTAAAAACTTGTATGTAATATTCTTTTATTGGGGCGCTTCCAGGTTGCGGAAGTTGTCACCCTTTGTATATTATTTACTTTTCCGCACTAGGACAGACCCAAGGAGGGGAGCACAAGTAACCGGGTTCTGGAGTCCAGTGGGAGACCAACTCGAGGAGTCGAGTCCGGGTCTCCTAACTCTAGAATTGGCAGGGTTGCTTGCCGCTCTCGTAGGGGTCTAGGGGTGTGGGTTTGGCTATTCATCACGACTGTGGAATCCGTGTTTTATACTGGCTCGTATTGAAAACACGGACGTCCTAGTATATCTAATATTTCATATGTTTCTTCTGCTGCGATATCTGTGATGTGATCATGTGATGTTCTATGATAGATACAGTATATAGTATATATGATATATTATATAGACGTTACTTATGTTTTACACCCGCGCTAGCCCTGCCCCGCTCTGTCGTTAGTTACCTAACCTAACGGTGCACGAGAGGACATCGAGGCGAATGCGGATGGCATAAGAGTACGTCGTATTTATCTGTGATGTTTAGGTACATAAATGATGGGACTTCATTAATATGATTAATGAAATAAAAGAAACCTAAGATGTTGTAGAATCGAATTTCAAAATTAAAACAGGTAGCTACAGTTCTTGCTTTGCACAGCGGTATATGTGATATATCCTGCACCTTATTCGATGAGGAAAGGACCGAGATCCCTTCACCGGGAGTGACTCCTTTAGCAATAACTGGCAGATGCTACACACTCGGTTTGTCTTTTGATTGCTTTTAAGTATTTTTGCTTTGCACAGCGATATATATGATATATCCCGCACCTCATTCGACGAGGAAAGGACCGACGATCCCTTCACCGGGAGTGACTCCTTTAGCAAAACTAGAAAAGCCTCAAAAGCACTCTATTTTAAAATCATTTGATTCTACAGCGATATCAAGTTCATTACGCAATAGGTTTTCAGAAAAACCTGTCGTAGCCCTCCGTCATTTCAGATACGTACTAGTTAGTATTCGTGCTGCGGTTGTTTGGCCTCCGTCAAGGCGTAGTGTACGGTAGCTAACTAGTGCTTATCTGCTAACATATGATGCGATTGGATTATGGTATTCGTACGGCGTTGTTTGGCCTCCGTCAAGGGTCGTGCGGGTGGGTTTAATTCAATCAGGAAATGACGGGTTGAACTTGACTAGTGGACTATGGGTTGTTTGGCCTCCGTCAAGGTCATAGCGAGCTAGGGGCAAAATATTATCGGGAATTTCAAGTGTTGAAATTTGCAATGAGATTGCATACCTTCTATGAGATAGTTGGATCCCGATACCCGCTGCGAGTAAGTGTTACTCCTGGGAGAGTTTTATACATTACAATTAGCCGATCAAGTAGGTGTCTAGAAAGGTGTCAACGGGGTTACGCCTCTGGGAAAACGAGGTTTACATTAATTAGGTTCGTGCGAAAGCACGGGGGACCTCCCTCAAAGTACCGACACTGGCCTGGCTGAAAGATTGGCGAACTTGTAGTGTGTAATTAATCCCGGCTAGTCTTTCCTTTTAGGGTTTGAAGGAAGATTTGATATAAAGCAGTGGGAGCCATCCTGATTAGATAAAATAATAACCAATCTATTCTTGACAGAGCGCACGCTGAGTGTTTTCTTCTCTCTCTCTCCAGGTAGCGACCATATCACGCCTTAATCAAGATAATAATACTGAATATTGACCGAACCCGCTTGTTATACTGAGCTGGGGAACGTTGGTCCCGCTCCAACTTATAATTGTTATAAGACAGAGCAGGAAATTGGGGAATACCAGATTTCCCGTGCCGCCCAAACGAAGAGAGTGCATGCTGATGCATCATCTTCGGGTGTGTTCATTATACAGAACTATTTTTCAGTATCCTTTACGTCCTGGGTATGTGATACCAGATCAGGATCCCAGATATGTAATCTGTTACATAGGGCTACAGAAAGGTAGAGAACTGAAAACGGGTGATAAGTTTCATGAGGCAGAAAACGGGGCAAGTGTTGCAGCCAAGTTTGTTGGTCACTGTCACCCTGTATTACCAATACATTGATTCTGAACGAATGTTATTAGATACCGAACCTGATATACAAAATCATATCAGTCTCTTTATCAGTAAAGAAATGATATAATTTTGTATTGTTGGATAATGTTTTGAACATTTCCTATATCAAAAGTTGATCGGTTCAGGCACGTTATCTAAAAGCATTAATGTTCTAAATCAAACTACAGTTCTTTAGTATACGGAACACACACAAGAGGAAGAGTTCAGAAATGAACGAATCCTACTTGAGGCATTGTAGACTAGGTCAGATCAATATGACATGACTAGCTAGAGTTACATATAGATGCATATTTAAATCAGTTTGAATTTACATCTTGTGAAACTCGCCAGTCATGTCACAAAGATAAGATGACCATAGCTCCGTTTACTGGAAACAGAGAAAGAGTTAGTGAACTCTTGGGATGATACATGTTGATGTATGTAGGTCCCCTGTCTACAAATGCCAGGACTGGTTCTTTATACTTCATTACATTCTCTGATAATCTCTTTAGATTCAGACATATGTTCCTGTTGAAACACAAGTCCGAACCTTTTGAGATATTCACAGAATATAAGTTAGAAGTAGAGAACCAAAATACGGGTATAAGTATTATGTCCTATGATGAGATCAAGGAGGAGAATACTTCAGCACGGAAATACTGGACCATTCTAAAGGAGAATGAGATTCTCTCTCAGCATTACTCCTCTGTATACACCATAGCACGATGGTATATCGGGGCGGAGCAGATACACCCTATTTGATATGGTGTGCTCTATGATGAGTAATACTGAGTTACCTTTTTCCTTTTGGGTGTTATGCACTTGAGAAGTTGCATACCTATTGAATAGGGTTCGAATCAAATCAATGCCTACCACTTCATATGTGATATGGAAAGGGAAGAGCCCATGTCTTAAGTTAGTTAAGATTTGGGGTTGTCCGGCCTATGTCTAAAAGCAAAATCCGGACAAACTCGAGGCAAGGTTAGTTATGTAGAACTGGAAAGGTTCCAGCTATGCAAACTACAGCTGATGATTTGGTAGAACCAAAGGATTCAGTAGATTCCAACGAACCTCAGCCTCTCCGCCGATCTAGTAGGGTTCCTCACCCACCTGAGAGTTACTTCGGTTTCTCTATGACAGTGGGAGCAAGGATTGCATCATGAGATGATGACCCAACTAGCTTCGAGCTGGCCATCAGGAGTGGGACTCTGTAAGAATGGCTGGATGCTTAGCGATCTGAGATGGAATCCTTATACACCAACAAAGTATGGACTTTGGTTGCGATATCTGAAGGGTTAAATCCCCATCAGGAGAAAGTATATCTTGAGAAGATTACTTGGTGTAGATGGAAAAGTTGAGACTTTCAAAGCTAGACTTGTTAAAGGTTTTCGTCATCAACCAGGCGTGGATAATGATGAAACCTTTTCAAGTATCTATGCTTAAGTCCATCCAGATCCTACTTACCACGGCTACATACCATGACTACGATATCTGGTGGTAGGGTATCATGACTGCTTTTCTAAATGATATTTTGGAAGAGAGCGTCTATAAGTACACAGCCAGAGGGCTTCGTAGACAGTGGGAGCAGCGGAAACGTGTGCAAGATGCTTTATAGGATAAAGCAGGCATCGCGGAGTTGGAACATCTGTTTTGATGGATTAGTCAAACAGTTTGACATCATCAAAATGGTAGATGAACCTTGTATATACAAAAAGGTAGTAGGGAGTATGGTGATGATCCTCGTAGAGTACGTGGATGACATACTCTTGATAGGGAAGGAGTTTCCTATGCTACGCTCGATCAATCTCCGCTTATCACAATGATTCTCCATATAGGATCAAAGTGATACCTCCTAAATCCTGGGTTTTGGATCTATGAGATAGATCTAATTGGATGTTAGGATTCTCACTAGTTGTAGTGAGATGGTATCAATCGACCCTGGGGAGAATCACTGGAATAGTTCCAGGGTGATAAAGACGACTGAATGTCAGTCACAGGCATTGTCTTTACCCTCAGTAAAGGGACGGTATGTTGGAAGAGTTCCAAGCTAGATACCGTGACATACTAGACGATAAAGGCAGGATACATCGCTACTTAAGATGCTACCAAAGAGGCTGTTTGGGTGTATATTGGTTCATGAGATGAATTATGTTCCTCCCATTGTGTGACAATGGAGTTGTGGCTTATGCCAAGGAACGCCGGTCCCATCAGTGATCCAGACATATTCTAAGGCAGTATCACTTGATCATGGAGATGGTTGATCTCCAGGGAGATCGAGGTTTGGAGAGTAGACTCAGAGGACAACACAGCGGATCCACTCACAAAGGCCCGTTCCCAGAGAGAGACTTTTATGGGATGGTTGAGTATGAGATACTACAACCACTGCTACAGATGGCCCTAGTGCAAGTGGGAGATTGTTAGTTATACGTATGCCCTAGAGGCCATTACTGTACATAGGATGTATATAGTAGTGGATGCTGGGACGTATATAGGGAGGACTTTCTTGCTCGACATGATAGTATGCTATCTGGTTGAACTTTACCTTAACGTGTATACTGATTGTCTCTCTGTTACATGTTGGTAAAGCCCTTAGGATCTGTACTTGACTACCTGGACTATGATGCGGATCATACTAGTGGGGACATGGTAGTCCATAAGTACATCCTTGAAAGTCCCTAGTCGTGGGTGTATCGAGACGGGGCATCGATATACCAGAGTAGACTAGCGTATACCTTCTCGACCCATACAGATGGGCGATGGATGATCCCATATCCATTGGTGTTTGACATCAGAGATGATATACGGGTGCTCAGTAGAGACTGGGTACACTGGACGGACACGTCGAGAACTCCCAGATGGTATTATACCTCACGTCAAATGGCAGTTCTCTGGTGACACTGGTACAGAGTAGTCTGTTGACCCGAGATCGTCATAGAGTCTTGTGTGGTTCCCACTGTGCTTTGATTTCCATCTTACCACGTCCAAGAGGGCGTGCAAAACGGTGGTTTTTGGGTACAGTCCCGAGTCACATGGAGGCAATGAGCGATAGGAGGGGATTCGTCTCTCCCGGTATAGGGGGTTGATGTTGCGCTGTGTTCGATTGGCTATAACAGGAAATCCCTGGCCAGGGTTGCTGAGATTTACTGGTAAGTGTTACCAGTAGTTTCTCGAACAGTTATAGACCTCATATCGACACGACTTATCGAGCTATTGGGGTCTGACGTTTACCACCCCTAGGAGAGATATGCGACATATCAGACGATCAGACCGGACTGTACGGTAGTGTTACTGGTCGGATTCACTGGAGTGTGAGCGGGCTTGCTCGTCGATCTTCAGATCGCTCAATACCCGGGTGGCCGTTACGTTTAGCAGACCGCTTGCGGCTTGTGAGTGTTTGATATGATCATCACCTGCTGCCGGCGTATTGACGAGTCTTTAGAGTCCTACACAGAGGTTTCCTGGCTCAAGCGAAACGAAATAGGAGCGCATATAAGATATGTGCGAGACCGAGAATAATGCGTGTATGTGATGCCGCATTCCATTCTCGCGATGAATGTATCGGAAAGGTTGTATGCGATATAACCTAGTTATCGATTCAAGCGTTGATTCGATAAACCGATACATTGAATACTAGTCGGTTGTGTGCGACATGACCGGATCATTGAATCAAGTGTTGATTTAATGATTTAATGCATAATTATATATTTGATATATTACTTTGCACTAACTAGTATTGGTTCACTTTAAACGGATTTTCTCACTTGGTTTGTGCACATTGTATATGTGATATACTTTTGTACACTTGTATGTATCATGTTTGATGATGCATGCTAACTTGTGTTTTATGTAAAGTTTAAACCATGGTTATGTAATGGTTAGGGTTTTCATTTTCATATCTATTTATTTATTTGTTTATTCATTTTGGAAAATGATAAACATAAAGCAAAATGGTGGCTTTATTTGGAAGCTTGTTGAAGCTTCATGAAGACTTTGACCAAAGTGACCATTTTGTCTCATGCTTAACCCTAACCACTCCATTAACCCTAGTTTAATCTCTACACTTGACCATGGTTGTTGATGATAAGTATTCTTTTATTTTCTATTTTCTAATTAACTTATCATAACAATTTCCTTCTTCTTCTTCCATTTTCTTCAAGTGAAGAAAGCTTGCCCCATCAATGGCAAGTGATGGAAATGAGTGAGAAATCCAAAACTAAAGTCTACCCACTTCCTATTTCTTCATCCTCTACCTCTTGCCAAGTAGTAGAGTGTGTTTCCTTCACAAGTTTTCAAGACTTGGTGAAGGTAGAGCTCGATCTAGCGATGCCTCGACGTAGATCATCTTCGGCACGTCGTCGACGACCTAGCCCGTCCATTCTCCGATGAAGCCGACGCTAGAGCCCGGATTTGATTTGGACAGCGGAGAGGACCTCATCTCGGAGCCGTGGAGGTGGACAAACGGATCTACAAAGGTTGTATATCCGTATCCCTTAGTTAATTGTTAACTAGTTAGCTTGTTCGCCTAGTTTTCTAGCAAACGATCCGTAGTTTAGGGTTTCTCGGCACCGTAAAATTTTGAAAATGGCATGTTCGATGCCTTGTGAGACCTCATTAGGGTGCCTAGGAACCCTACAACAGTAAAGAATCTACCTCAATAAATATATCATGCAGTCTTGACATTTGAAATAAGACGAATCAGGGTTCTTAATAAAATAAGGGCTACGGTGTTTTAAGAAAAGATGTTTCGTTTGAAAATACCAGTAGAATCCCTTTTTGCCTATCTTTAAAATATCCCCGATTCGTTAGTTTTGAAAAAGGTAAGACTCGGGTCTAGTCTAGTGTCTACTAAGTAATCTACAGACCTAACTAACAAGCTAAATAGGAGGGTTATGGAAACCACCTACATCTGAGTCGATATATATATAAATATAATTATAATAGTCAGTGATCCCGCCTCAATAGTATCACATACGATACAATATACATCATATAATATCCTCGATTCATGAGCACGGATCTATCATCAATATATAGCTCGTACGTAAATCCGTTGTACGGCAATCCTAAATCTGGGTACGGGTCAATATCACGGTTAGCTCATCAATTATCTGGTATCCTTATCATCATCTCTCATGATCTGGGGTACTGATCTAAGTCTAGTACAATCGATAACATCTAAACAAATATAAGCGTGTATTAAAACACACGTCCAAAGGCCCGCTAAAAATATCGTATCGTATCCCAAATATGAATCACATCATATCGCCGATCTCACGGCACCATGCCCAAACTCATCGACTTATCTCCAGTATCATACACTATCCTCATCATCACGATATAAGTATAGCAATAAGCGTGTGTGTATGTGGGTGTAAACCTATGCTAGGGTTCACAACTAGGAAAATACCCTAGTTCACTTCTAACCCTAAATATCCATAGTACACCTAACACATATATGATCTCCATGTCACTTAATAAGCTATCATATATATAGAATATATAGTATACTAGACATCGAAATGCGGGGGTGTTATACGCCATCCACCCGATTTCCCCCATAGATATAATCTACTCACCTGGTCTTCCCTCGCCGAAATTGATGACGCCGTGCTTCTTCGCCTCGGAATCCTTGCGAGGGTACCTACAATAATAAACAGTCGCAATATATATTAAAATTGAGGAAGAAAACCGATACAGCACACAGTGTGCTCATAGGTTGGAACCTATGGCCTAAACGTGCAAATCAATCAAACAATCCCTGTTGTCGATGTACGAACACCCGACAACCAAATACAAATCCAAATATCAAGAAAGTGCATTTTAAAATACGGAAAACATAGCCTAAAACACACCAAAATGCTCCCAGATTTTCCCCAGGTGACAATTAGCCAAAACTGCATATAGGAGGGGTCTATTTTAGTGCAAAAGGAGTCATGAACCAAATCTGGAACCCAATTTCCCTGATTTGGCTGCAAATTGTGGCCAGAATGAATATATCTACGGCCTAGGGTTGGAGTTAGGGGCTCGGGTCTCTGTGGTAGCTTCCTAGGTGCCTGCACGACTCCCAGTAATCACAAAATCAATTCTAGTGGCCCTGGGTTGCTCCAGATTCTAAAATACCCTCACAAATCACACATTTATCCGATGTCGGGGTTTCTAAATCCGTATTCCGGGTTTCAAGTCTCTGTTTTGGGTCATAATTCAAGCACTAGGGTGTTGGGGTGGCCTCTACTGATCTTAATTTCACAACACAACTTTCAATTTCCCATAACCCTAACTAGGTTTTTCTTAAATCCACCAAAACACATAATATCGGTTCTAAACTAAACATGGGTTATAAGTAATGCATAACTAAGCTAATGATCCAGAAATGATCTCATTTGGCAACTCAAGAAAATTCTTGAGTTGCCTCAAGTGGCCAAAATCCTTGCTTTCTTGGTCCAATGTGTAGATCTTGGGCTTGTGCACACTTTTACAGAAATGGGGGTACGGTTTTGGTGTTGTTTTCATGGTGATTTGGGGCTTGAAAAGGGGAGGGAGAAGAGGGAGCAAGAGCAGCAGGAGCAATGAAGGAGAGAGAGAGAGAAATGTGATGAAGAAATAAGAGGAAAAAGGCTAAGTCAACATTCTCACCTACCCTCTCTCTCACCATACCTATTTTCTTTTCTTTTTCTTATTTCTTTTTCCCCAAATTCCTTCTCACAAGAATAGTAACCCCAAAGTAAAGCCATGGCAAGTAAAAATATAACACAAGTGTAAAAAAGATATGTGCATGTTTTGCACAAAATGCCAAAAATCCGATTAGCGATTTTTAATCACGATTAGCACTAAATTAGTGTCAAACTAATCATAAAAAAACTTTAAAATGGCAAAATTCCATAAATTACCCTATTTTAGAATTTTCCATAATTTTTCCAAATTTTCCCATTTATTTGTATTTAATTATGCCGAAATATTAAAATATTCATTAAAATAATATTAAATTATAAAAATTCCCAAAATTAATATTTTATTATTTGGAAATGTTACAGTACATGACTCCCGTCGGCATCCACATGATTACCGCTGAGTCATTGGTAATGTCACCGGTAGGTACTTGCCCACCTTCCAGGTTCAATCGGCAAAGTCCATCGATTATCTTGCCGAGGGGAACCGTACCGGGCCCCACCATGTACCCTCATACGGCACCCACTCCTTGTATGGAGTATATAATCAGAACCGATAAATCTCATGCTGGATGCTGAAATATCATATCAAGGGAAACCGGGTTTTTCAAATAATGCATTATTTCATGAACTCCCACGGTCCCCAAATCCAGAAAACATCATGAAAAATTCATAACTCAAATGCGAAAATCCATGAATATAATATATGCAACATAAACTGAAATGTAAGCATATAAAGGAAAAGCAGCTAATTAACTGCAACAAGTTAATATAAAATTTCATGCGGTTCTTAATTTCTCCAATTCTAAATAACATCAAGTAAAGGTAAATATGTAGATATAACCAGATGTATGTGTAAACATAAAGGTATTGCAAGGTATATGTATCTACCTATAAATAATGATGTAGTATACCCCCTGGGTATAAGTGAAATATGTGTGCAAGGTATACCTGTAGCTGTGTCATAAAGTGTGTATGTATCTATCACTAAAGGTACAATACTCTATAGGTATACAGGTATCTAACATGTAAGTATATGAAGGCATATGTATAAGCATGTAGATATACAGGTATGCTATATGTCATATGCGATAAGAAATATGAATCAATGTCTCAATGTCCCTAACCAAGCAATATCATATCTATCAGTGGGTTGTGCGTGACATGGGAATTATTGACGGTGTGTGTGGCATACAATCAGTGCTCGTGCAACATAGGCCGTCAATAATGGTGCAGTGTCCTAAGGATACTAGTCCAAGCACAACACTAGCTAAGCAGTAGGGTAAATGCGCAATTCTAAATATGACATAGAATATGCGACAGAAATAACATCTCTAGCCCAGACGCATAACGCCATGCGGGCGATTCCCCTGTAGATGTTAAATCTACTCACCAATACTCTAAGCTAGGTGAAACCAACCACCTGTTTCCCCTTTGTAGCAGTGTCCGAAGTCCCCTCTTACGAACCTGCAACATTAAAACAATTACGCAAAAATATATCAATAATAGACCCAAAACATGTACAAACTACATTAGACCGACGCAACAACACAAAACATACTCTTGAGAGTTCGTATCGTGGCAAACATGCGTAGCGACACGACGAAACTAACACAAGAGCAAAACCACACAAAGTGCACGATCCGTGTCGTATAACGTATCGCGCGGACACAAAACACTAGAAACTACCTAAGTGATCCCAGATTTTGCATACAGAGAAAACTAAATAAACAAACAGAACCAAATACACCCAAACCCCAGTATAGACCTACCCTCAAAAACCCACACCCCCACTCCACCTAGGGGCCGAGGTCGCCGGATTCCTCTTCAGACGTCGCCGGCCATGGCCGGTGGGATGGGTCTCGTGTCTCAGGTGGGGTCCTATTGTCTTAGGTACAACACAACTACTTTGTTTGGTTTTCTAGTAAAAATTCCGGGTCACAGCAGATCACATATGTCACATAAAGGCACTAAAAATATGATATTACGCATCAAACTAAACTATACACTATCTAAACTAAATCTAACAAGCTAAGCTACACAAAAACAACAAAAAGAACAGATAGGGATTATTACCTAGCCAAAAGAACCCAAAGATACAAGCTTTGCATGCTCCATGGAATCCAAGAGGCAAAATCCAAGAAAAGATGTGATTTTGTGAACTTTTGTGTGAATTTGTGATGAATTGGGTGAAGGAAAGAGAGTGTTCAGTTGCAAATGAGGGAGAGATGAAATAATAAAAGAGATAGAGAAATGAGAGAGTATGTGAGGATATGAGAGAGGGAGTTGAGTGTAGGGTGAGAATGAGAGTGAGTGTATCACATGCATTAATTCACCATTTAATGCATTCATACACACATCATCACTCCAAAGAAATGTCTTCTCACTCACACAAAAGATCTAGGGATTAGGGTTAAGGATTAAGCACAGGGTTTAAATCAAGGATTAGGTTTAGTGTCATGGTTGCTAAGATCAAAATTAGCACAAACAAATCCACACATTTACGTGCACACGTGCGTGCATGCTTATAACAAATAATAATAAATTATTAATTAAATGTTATAAAATGTGAGGAACCCGAATTGGTAAACTTTTTTATAGTAAACCCGCATTAACGTCTAAACGAACACTAACCGAAATCTAAGGCGTTACACTATTACATGTTGATAAAGCCCTTAGGATAAGTACTTAACTACCAGGATTATGATGCAGATCATACTGGTGGGGCAGTGGTAGTCGGTAAGTACATCCTTAGATTATTCCTAGTCGTGGGAGTATCGAGACAGGGCATCGATACTCTAGAGTAGACTAGCATATACGCTTCTCGACCCATATGATGGGCGATGGATGATCCCATATCCATTGGTGTTTGACATCAGAGAAGGTATACGGGTGCTCAGTGGAGACTGGGTATACTGAACGGACTCACCGAGAACTCCTAAATGGTATTATACCAATCGTCGGATAGCAGTTCTCTGGTGACACTGGTACAGGTTAGTCTGTAGACCCAAGATCCTCATAGAGTCTTGTGTGATTCCCACTGTGCTTTGATTTCCACCATACCACTGTCAAGAGATTGTGCAAAAAGATGGTTTTTGGGTACAGTCCCGAGTCACATGGAGGCAATGAGAGATAGGAGAGGATTCGTCTCTCCCGGTATTGGGAGTTGATGTTGCGTTATGCTCGATTGGCCATTGTTGGATATATGTATGCCCTAGAGGCCATTATGTGATAGTGGATGTATCTATACATGTATATATATTCAGTTTGCATTCTTGCTCGACATGATAGTATGCTATCTGGTTCTTCTTTATCTGACATGTTTATTTGATCATGCTTCTATTCATTCATACATGCTGATAAAGCCCTGAGGATATCGGCTTGACTACTCTGATTATGATGGAGATCATACTAGTGGGACATCTGTAGTCTATAAGCATATCCTGGAACGTCCCTAGTCGTAGGTATATCGAGACGGGGCATTGATAAACCAGAGTAGACTAGCGTATATGATACTAGACCCATACGATGGGCGATGAATGTTCCCACATTCATCGATGTTTGACATCAAGATCATATACGGGTGCTCAGTGGTGACTGGGTACACTGGACGGACTCACCGAGAACTCCTATATGGAATTATATCTATCGTCGGATAGCAGTTCTCAGGT
Organism: Agapanthus africanus; assembly: GCA_030015575.1. Lineage (NCBI taxonomy): Eukaryota > Viridiplantae > Streptophyta > Magnoliopsida > Asparagales > Amaryllidaceae > Agapanthus > Agapanthus africanus. The sequence goes on along the minus strand of CM057342.1, from coordinate 331,230,305 downwards.
GACACTGGTACAGGTTAGTCTGTAGACCCGAGATCGTCATGGAGTCATGTGTGTTCTCCCACTGTACTTTGATTGCCACCCTACCACGGCTCTACTGAGTCATGCAAACAGGTGGCCGTTGGGTAGAGTCCTGAGACACACGAAGACGATGAGCGATAGGAGGGGTTTCGTCTCTCCCGGTATTGGGAGTTGATGCTGTGCTGTGCCCGATTGGTTATAACAGCAAGTCCCTGGCCAGGGCTGCTGAGATTTGCTGATAAGTGTTATCAGTAGTTTCTCGATCTGTTATAGACCATTCACCGACACGAATTATTCAGTTATTGGGGTCGACGTGACCATCCCTAGGCTCGATATGCAGCATATCTGACGAAGAGACCGGACTGTACAGTAGTGTTGCCGGATGGCTCGACGGGAGTTGTAGCAGGTTCGCTTGTTGTCTTCTGATCACTCAATACCCGGGTGGCCGTTACGTTTAGCTGACCGCTTGCGGCTTGAGGGTACTTGATATGATCATTACCCTCTGCCGGCGTATTGACGAGTCTTAGAGTCCCACAAAGGAGTTACCCAGTCCAGGCGAAACGTTGTGGTGCGCGTATGCGATATGCGCATGCACCCGATTGAAATGTGCGTATATGATACCGAACATTGATCGGGTGAACTGCTTTTGGTGGGGTCATATGAGATATGACTGGATTGATAAATTAAGTGTTGATTTATCATCTAACCATTAGTATTCTCACTTGAAACCTTTCTAGGGTTTGATGGATGTATGCATGCATGCATGTGTTTCTTTCTTCTTTTCTAGTTTCATGCACATGTAGATGTGCGTACATGCACACATACATACACTCATCCATCATGGTTGTTAGCATATGGAAATGGTGGCAATATAAGACTCACACCATGGATTATATAATGGATTATTATTTAATTTTGGATTTAAAAGAAAATGAAAAAGGAAAGGATAATCTTTCATGCTTCTACATTCTTCCTTTGACCTAACCATGCTCAACTACCACTAACCTAAGGTTATCCTTTTCTTTATCATTCCAAACCAAAGTTAAATAATGTCTCCATCACTTTAACCATGGTTCATAGCATGAAGGAATAAAATATATATTGATATATTTCTTTTTCTTCACTTGAGTTATCTTTTTACCTCTTCTCAAAAAATTGCCACCATCTTCTTCCTCTTGCTCTTTTGCTCTCTAGTTTTTTCTAGTGAGCAAATACCACTTAAATATAGGTTTTTGAAGTGAGAAACCTAACCACAACATCATTCTACACAAGCTTAGCCGTTTTGTTTAGAGTGTTATTTTCGGTTTGACGAAGTTGCGAGCTTGGACGGAGATCTCCGTGGTGGATCGTCGTGGACACAAGGGGACTTCAAGAGGACCTTCGTTCAATACCCTAGAGACCAAGGAGTCCAGCAAAAGGGAGCTATAAAGGTTGTAGTCTCGAAACCCGAGATTAGTTCGCTTTTTATTTCGAAACCCTAATTTTCTAGGATCGATCCCTTTGCATGTTAGTTTAGCACCTTAAAAATTATAATTTTGGGTCATGTGATGCTTCAAAACACTTCATAGGGTGCTATACTAACCTTACATTGGTATCAGAGCCGACCTAGAACATTAGGCGACGTTTTTACGAAGTGAAAACCCCGATCGGACAAAAATACGGTATTTTTGGGTGCTCTCTGGAAATTTTCTAAAATTTGACAATTTGCAGAATTAAAAATATGTAAAAAATACAGCAGGAAAAAATAAGAGTTACGGTACAAAATTTTTTCAATGAACAGTGATTATCGCCGCGGAAACGCGGCCTAAGCTTGCTTAGGCCGCGGTTCCGTGGCCGTACATATGAATTGATGGATACTTTTTGCACAGTAATTCTTGAATCTGCTTGTATAATTTTTTGGATATTTTTAATCTGTATTTGGTTTTGAAAAATTCTGGAGGTGGTTTTGGACTCGTCAATTCGATCGGGATTTTCATTTCGTAGTTTTTCCGGGTAAATTAGAAAGTATTGAAGTGTTTGAACGAGTATCATTTACTCACTATTCACGGGGCTTAAATAGTTTGGAGATATGTGCAAGTCTTTTTGCGGTGGTCCCTCTAGAAGACAAAAAACCTTAACTCGATTATGTGACCGTCTCGAACTGCCCTTTGAACCTTAGGGTTTGGGGTAGTACGGCGTGCCACATGTGAGGCATTGGCTTGACCCTTCTACGGCTGGACCGCCACTACTGTGTCACACTCCGGATTTTTTGAACCCTGCTCAAGTGTTGAGCTTTAGTGAATCTTGGGTGCTTGATTGTTCGTTCGAAAACTTTAATACTGTCTGTTTGTCTGGAATGTGATACAATATGTGGAATTCATATAGTTTAGGCATGAAATACGAAATATGTGATATTTCGCATTTATGATGTCTAAAGAGAATCTGGATTCCAAATATTGTAGTTTTACACTTTCTTTTCTGTGACCGTAAGTGTAGTATGTTAGATATCGCCGGTTTCGTTGCTATACATCAACGACAATTGGGGTATGCATACTTACTTACGTTGATGATATGTGATATTATGTGTTGCTGAGATATGATGTGCAGGATTGTCGCGATCGAATAGCCGGGGGTTTTTTGTGAGATGAGAGTTTTGTATTTTCATTCATGTAAATTCAAATGTAATGTAATATTCTTTTATTTGGGGCACTTCCAGGTTGCGGTTGTGTCACCAGTGTTGTATATTATTTACTTTTCCGCATTAGGATGGACCTAAGGAGGGGAGCACAGGTGACCGGGTTCTGGGGTTCAGTGGGAGGCCATCTCGAGGAGTCGAGACCGGGTCTCCTAAACTCCAGGATTGGTAGGGCCACTTGCCGCTCTCGTAGGGGTCCAGGGTGTGGGCTTGGCTATTCATCGCGACTGTGGAATCCGTATTTTCTATTCTAGCTAAATACTAAATACGGACGTCCTAGGATATCCCACGTTATATCTATGTTTCTGCTGCCTGTGTTCTGTGATATCTGAGACGAATGACATATTATATATATGATATATAGTAGACGTTGCTTATGTTTTACACCCGCGCTAGTCCCGTCCTGGTATGCCGTTAGTTAAGTAACCTAACGGTGCATAACGGAACATTGCGGCGAATGCGGATGGCATAAGCGTACGTGTTATTTTCGTTTCTTTTCTATGATTAGCTTTAGGACTTAAATGATGGGATTACATTAATGTGATTAATGTAAAGAAAATAAACCTAAAAAGATGTTGTAGAATCGGATTTGAAAACCACTCGGCTATTTATGAAAAAGCTATATTTCAAAACTGCGGAGCTTAAGCCACTCCTTTTGAAAACCATTTGATTCTACAACGATATCAAGTTCAAAGCGTTAAAGATTTTCTTAAAAATCATTCGCAACCCTCCGTCATTTTAGGAAGTAGAGTACTTAGTATTCGTGCTACGTTTGTTGACTTTAGTTAAGGCGTAGTGTACGGTAGCTAAGTGATGTCTTCCTACACTGCATATGATGCAGATTAATTAGGACATTCATGCGACTTTGTTGACTATAGTTAAGGGTCATATGGGTGGGTCTAATTGATCAAGAAATGACGGGTAGAACTTGACTGGTACTTATGATTTGTTGACTATAGTTAAGGTCATAAGTACTAGGGGTAAAAATTACATCGGGAATTTCAAGTGTTGAAATTTGCAATGAGATTGCATACCTTCCATGTGATGGTTGGATCCCGATCCCACTGTGGGCAATAGTTGCTCCTAGGAGAGTTTTACAGTTTACAATTAGCTAACTCATTAGGTGTCTAGAAAGGTGTTAACGAGGCTCCGCCTCTGGGAAAACGAGGTTTATTCTAATTAGGTCCGTGCGAAAGCACGGGGAACCTCCCTCAAAGTACCGACACTGGCCTGACTGAACGGTTAGCGAAGTTGTAGACTGTAATTAATCCTGGCTAGTTTTTCTTTTTAAGGTTTGAAAGAAAAACTTGATAAAAAGCAGTAGGAAACATCGATTAGACAAGATAATAAACCAATCTAATCTGTGCAAGAGCTTTCGCTGAGTGTATTCTTTTCTCTCTCTTAATGGCAGATACCAATGACTGGACTTAAGCTTCTACTAGATAAAAAAAAACTGAATGGGACCAACTATAAAGACTGGCTAAGGAATCTGAAAATCGCCTTGACTTATGATAAAGTATCATATGTCCTCACGGCTTCAGCCCCGCCCGTCCCTGGTCCAAAATCCTCAGTTGCGGACATTGAAGTCCGCAAGACATGGGACGCTGACTGTGCCACGGCCACATGCCTCGCGCTTGCATCGATGGATAACACACATCAAAAGCAGCACGAGGACATGGACATTCACGGTATATTGCTCCATACAAAGGAGTTGTATGGGGAGCAATCCCGCGTATTACGATACGAAGCATCAAAGAAATTGTTTCAGATGCGAATGGCCCCTGGCACACCAGTAGGAGACCATGTTCTGAAGATGATAGCTCTTATAGAAGAGCTTGAGGACCTTGGATGGACAATGGACAATGAACAATATATAGATATTATTCTGCAGTCCCTCCCCTCCACCTTTGCTCAGTTCATAGTGAACTTCAACATGCATGGCATGGAGAAGGACCTCCCTGAACTCCTTAATATGTTAAGGAGTGCAGAGAGCACTATGAAGTTAGCAAAAACTCCCGTTATGACTATTGGACAGTCTTCCTCTTCTCGCCCGAAAGCCAAGGCCAAGGGAAAGAAAAAGAAGAAACCCACTAATCCTAAGGGCGGAGTTAAAAAGGTGAAGGGAAAGGGAAAGTCCAAGGCTGGAGACTCGGGAAAAGGCGAATGTTTTCATTGCCACAAGACAGGACATTGGAAGCGCAATTGCACGGAGTACTTAAGTCTCAAGAAGAAGCATGGTGATGCTTCTGCTTCAGGTGCGTTTGTGACTGAAAACTGTTTTTCTATAAACTCTGCTTCCTGGGTATTGGATACCGGTTCAGGTTCTCACATTTGCAATTCTATGCAGGGGCTGAGAAATAGCAAGGTTTTGAAGACAGGTGACCATACTCTCCGCGTTGGAAATGGTTCCAATGTACATACAGTCGCAGTGGGAGAATATCACTTGGGGTTGCCATCTGGATGTATTTTGATTTTGAATCCATGTTATTTTGTACCAAGTATGCTATGTAATATAATATCCGTTTCTTTGTTGGACAATGAAGGATATAATTTTGTGTTGCAGAACAATGTTATGAACATTCACCTGAATCAAATGTTGGTTGGGTATGGTACGCTTAATAATGGAATATATGTCCTAAATCAACACACAGTTTTCAGTATACAACGCACTAATAAAAGAAAACTTTCAGAATTAAATGAAGCTTTTCTTTGGCATTGTAGACTTGGTCATATTAACGAAACAAGACTAAACAAGTTACATAAAGATGGATATTTAAACTCTTTTGAATATAAATCTTATGCGACTTGCCAGTCTTGTATCAAGGGTAAAATGACCAAAACTCCGTTTACCGGACACGGAGAAAGAGCTACTCAGCTCCTTGGCCTCATACATAGTGATGTATGTGGGCAAATGTCTATACAGGCTAGAGGCGGTTTTTCATACTTCATTACATTCACCGACGATTTCTCAAGATTCGGTCATGTATTTTTATTAAAGCACAAGTCCGACGCTTTCGAGAAATTCGTTGAATATAAACAAGAAGTAGAAAAACAAACCGGCTTGAGTATTAAGATGCTTCGATCAGATCGAGGTGGAGAGTATCTCAGTACAGAATTTGCAAACTTCCTAAAAGAGAATGGGATTCTCTCTCAGCTCACTCCTCCTTACACACCACAGCACAACGGTGTGTCAGAACGACGGAATAGGACCCTATTAGATATGGTCCGGTCCATGATGAGTGACGCTGAGTTACCAGTCTCGTTTTGGGGGCATGCATTGGAGACCGCAGCGTTTCTGCTAAACAGGGTTCTAACCAAAGCCGTGTCTACCACGCCATATGAGATATGGAATGGGAAGAGACCATCTCTTAAGAGAATTAAGATTTGGGGTTGTCCGGCCTATGTTAAAAACAGAATCCGGACAAACTCGAGACACTGTCAGTCATGTGTAACTTTGTGGGATATCCAAAGAATTCTTATGGATATCTGTTCTACCACAAAGAGGAACAAAAAGTGTTTGTTTCTCAGTATGCCACATTCTTGGAAAAAGAGTTTTTCACAGATAAATATGATGGCAAGGTGGTAGATCTAGAAGAGGTTCTGGAGACACAAACTACAAATGACGACTTGGTTGAACCGGCTGTTGCAACAGAAACTGAAGAACCTCGGCCACTCCGTAGGTCTGGTAGGACTTCTCGCCCACCGGAGAGGTACTACGGTTTCCTCATTGATGGTAACGGAGAAGATTGCATCATGGATGATGATGATCCTACCAGTTTTCAGCAGGCTATCACGAGTGGTGACTCTGTGAAGTGGCTGGATGCCATGAGATCCGAAATGGAGTCTATGTACACCAACAAAGTATGGACTTTAGACGTTGTACCCCCTGGGGTAAAACCTGTAGGGTGCAAATGGATCTTTAAAAGAAAGATTGGTGTGGATGGGCAGGTAGAGACCTATAAGGCAAGACTTGTGGCGAAAGGTTTTCGTCAAAGACCAGGTTTGGACTATGACGAAACTTTTTCGCCCGTAGCCATGCTTAAATCCATTCGGATCCTACTTGCTATTGCTGCTCACTACGACTATGAAATCTGGCAGATGGACGTTAAAACAGCATTTCTAAATGGAAATTTAGAAGAATGTGTTTATATGGATCAGCCAGAGGGCTTCATTGACAGTGGGAGCAGCGAGAAAGCATGTAGATTGCTTAAATCCATATATGGGTTGAAGCAGGCATCTCGGAGTTGGAACATCTGTTTCGATGATGTTATCAAAGAGTTTGATTTCATCAAAAATCCAGATGAACCTTGTGTTTATAAGAAGGCTGTAGGAAGAGCTGTCACATTCCTCGTATTGTACGTGGATGACATTCTTCTGATAGGAAATGATATTCCTATGCTACAGTCGGTCAAATCATTCTTATCACTAAGGTTCTCCATGAAGGACCTGGGTGATGCCACATACATCCTGGGCATAAGGATCTATAGGGATAGATCCAAAAAGTTATTGGGATTGTCCCAAACCAGGTACATCAACACCATCCTAAAGAGGTTTAGTATGGAAGACTCCAAGCGGGGTGCCTTACCTGCTTGCCATAGAGTCACTCTCTCCAAGGATTCTTGTCCAAAGACCGATGAAGAGAGAGCTCGCATGAGCATTATACCTTATGCTTCGGCAGTAGGGTCTATAATGTATGCGATGTTATGTACACGCCCAGATGTAGCTTATGCACTTAGTGTTGTAAGCAGGTATCAATCCAACCCAGGGGAGAACCACTGGACAGCTGTGAAGAACATTCTTAAGTACTTACGAAGGACTAAAGAATTGTTCTTGGTGTATGGTAATACAGATCTCCAAATGGAGGCCTTTACCGATTCGAGCTTCCAGAGCGATAAGGATGACAGCAAATCTATCTCAGGGTTTGTATTTACCCTCAATGGAGGGGCGGTAAGTTGGAAGAGTTCCAAACAGGATACCGTTGCAGACTCTACGATGGAAGCTGAGTACATTGCTGCAAATGATGCCGCCAAGGAAGCCGTCTGGATGAAGAAGTTCGTCTCGGAGCTAGGAGTAGTTCCAACCATTATTGATCCAATACCTTTGTATTGTGACAATAATGGGGCGATGGCGTTAGCCAAGGAGCCCAGATCCTATCAGCGGTCCAGACACATCCTGAGGCGCTTTCATTTGATCCGGGAGATTGTAGATCGCCGCGAGATCGAGATTAAGAGAGTAGACACAAAGAACAAAGCCGCGGATCCATTCACCAAGGCCCTCCCTCAGCCGCAGCATGAGCGACTTTTTGAGATGTTGGGTATGAGATACGCCAATAACTGGCCTTAGTGCAAGTGGGAGATTGTTGGATATATGTATGCCCTAGAGGCTATTATGTGATAGTGGATGTATCTATACATGTATATATATTCAGTTTGCATTCTTGCTCGACATGATAGTATGCTATCTGGTTCTTCTTTATCTGACATGTTTATTTGATCATGCTTCTATTCATTCATACATGCTGATAAAGCCCTGAGGATATCGGCTTGACTACTCTGATTATGATGGAGATCATACTAGTGGGACATCTGTAGTCTATAAGCATATCCTGGAACGTCCCTAGTCGTAGGTATATCGAGACGGGGCATTGATATACCAGAGTAGACTAGCGTATATGATACTAGACCCATACGATGGGCGATGAATGTTCCCACACTCATCGATGTTTGACATCAAGATCATATACGGGTGCTCAGTGGTGACTGGGTACACTGGACGGACTCACCGAGAACTCCTATATGGAATTATATCTATCGTCGGATAGCAGTTCTCAGGTGACACTGGTACAGGTTAGTCTGTAGACTCGAGATCGTCATGGAGTCTTGTGTGTTCTCCCACTGTACTTTGATTTCCACCCTACCACGGCTCTACTGAGTCGTGCAAACAGGTGGCCGTTGGGTAGAGTCCCGAGACACACGAAGACGATGAGCGATAGGAGGGGTTTCGTCTCTCCCGGTATTGGGAGTTGATGCTGTGCTGTGCCCGATTGGTTATAACAGCAAGTCCCTGGCCAGGGCTGCTGAGATTTGCTGATAAGTGTTATCAGTAGTTTCTCGATGTGTTATAGACCATTCACCGACATGACTTATTGAGTTATTGGGGTCGACGTGACCATCCCTAGGCTCGATATGCAGCATATCTGACGAAGAGACCGGACTGTACGGTAGTGTTGCCGGATGGCTCGACGGGAGTTGTAGCAGGTTCGCTTGTTGTCTTCTGATCACTCAATACCCGGATGGCCGTTACGTTTAGCTGACCGCTTGCGGCTTGAGGGTACTTGATATGATCATTACCCTCTGCCGGCGTATTGACGAGTCTTCGAGTCCCACAAAGGAGTTACCCAGTCCAGGCGAAACGTTGTGGTGCGCGTATGCGATATGCGCATGCACCCGATTGAAATGTGCGTATATGATACCGAACATTGATCGGGTGAACTGCTTTTGGTGGGGTCATATGAGATATGACCGGATTGATAAATTAAGTGTTGATTTATCATCTAACCATTAGTATTCTCACTTGAAACCTTTCTAGGGTTTGATGGATGTATGCATGCATGCATGTGTTTCTTTCTTCTTTTCTAGTTTCATGCACATGTAGATGTGCATACATGCACACATACATACACTCATCCATCATGGTTGTTAGCATATGGAAATGGTGGCAATATAAGACTCACACCATGGATTATATAATGGATTATTATTTAATTTTGGATTTAAAAGAAAATGAAAAAGGAAAGGATAATCTTTCATGCTTCTACATTCTTCCTTTGACCTAACCATGCTCAACTACCACTAACCTAAGGTTATCCTTCTCTTTATCATTCCAAACCAAAGTTAAATAATGTCTCCATCACTTTAACCATGGTTCATAGCATGAAGGAATAAAATATATATTGATATATTTCTTTTTCTTCACTTGAGTTATCTTTTTACCTCTTCTCAAAAAATTGCCACCATCTTCTTCCTCTTGCTCTTTTGCTCTCTAGTTTTTTCTAGTGAGCAAATACCACTTAAAGATAGGTTTTTGAAGTGAGAAACCTAACCACAACATCATTCTACACAAGCTTAGCCGTTTTGTTTAGAGTGTTCTCTTCGGTTTGACGAAGTTGTGAGCTTGGACGGAGATCTCCGTGGTGGATCGTCGTGGACACAAAGGGACTTCAAGAGGACCTTCGTTCAACACCCTAGAGACCAAGGAGTCCAGCGAAAGGGAGCTACAAAGGTTGTAGTCTCGAAACCCTAGATTAGTTCGCTTTTTATTTCGAAACCCTAATTTTCTAGGATCGATCCCTTTGCATGTTAGTTTAGCACCTTAAAAATTATAACTTTGGGTCATGTGATGCTTCAAAACACTTCATAAGGTGCTATACTAACCTTACAGCCATAACAGGAAATCCCTGGCCAGGGTTGCTGAGATCTACTGGTAAGTGTTATCGGTAGTTTCTCAAACCGTTATGGACCTTGCATCGGCATGACTTATCAGGCTATTGGGGTCTGACGTTATACCACCCCCAGGCTGTTGATATGCGACATATCAGACAAAGAGACCGGACTGTACGGTAGTGTTACTGAGTGGATTCGCAGGAGTACGAGCAGGCTTGCTTGTTGATCTTCTGATCGCTCAATACCCGGGTGGCCGTTACGTTTAGCAGACCGCTTGCGGCTTGTGGGTGCTTGATATGATCATCACCTACTGCCGGCGTATTGACGAATCTTTAGAGTCATACACAGAGGTTTCCTGGTTCATGCGAAACGGAGTAGGATCGCATATGTGATATGTACGGGACCGAGATTGATACGAGTATGTGATACCGTATTGTATTCTCGCGATATGTGATATCGGACGGGTATATGTGATATAGCCGGGTTATCGAATCAAGTGTTGATTCGGTAAGTTGATATTATTGATATTAGTCGGTTATATGTGATATATCCGGATCATTAAGTCAAGTGTTGATTTAATGATTTAATGTATAATTATATATTTGATATATGAATTTACATTAACTAATATTGCTCACTTGACCATTTCTTTTTCTCACTTTGCATACATTATATATATGTGATATATATTATGTATCATGCTAGGTTATATATGAAATTTGGGTGTGTGAGACTTACACCATAACCATGATAAAATTAGGGTTTTATTTATCTTAGTAATTAACAAAATTGGTTGGAAATTCTCATGGCTAGAAGCTTGGAGAAGCATGCTAACCATTGACCAAGTCCACCAAATTTGTTTTACTTTAAGATATTTTGTTAACCCAACCTTTATCCTATGCTATGGTTAAGTCTCTACAATGGTTAGTGTATGATATTAACTAACCCATGGTTGCAATTCTAACCTCATTCCATTCTCTTGTTAATTTCATCTTCATCTTCTTCATGACCTTGAAAAGCTTTCTAGGGTTTGGAGATGAAAAGAAATATTGTGAGAAAAATAAAACTAAAGTGAGCCCAGTTCCTACTTCATCATCCCCTACTATTAGCCATTTAGTTTAGGGTGTTTGCTTCACTAATTTCACCATTAGTGAAGAGGTAGCATGAGCTCGAGTCTCCTCGACGTAGATCATCTTCGGCCTTGAAGACATTGAGCAAGCTTGTTCGTTTCTTCAAGTGAACCCTCTCTAGAGTCTAGGAGTTCACCATTCGCAGCGAAAGGACTACAACATGGAGTTTTAGAAGTGAAGGACCGGTCTACAAAGGTTGTATTCCCTTATTCACTTAGATGTAAAGTGTTTACATTTAGATTCGTCGGATTTTCTAGTATCGATTCTAGGGTTAGGGTTAGCTAGAACGTCAATTTTTAAAATTGGCATGGACGATACTTCCCGAAACTTTGCTACCATGCTAGGCAACTTTACAATTTAAGTGTCGGTTGCGTTCCTAAATTGGGTCGTGACAAAGTTGGTATCAGAGCACTAGGTTTTACCTTTCGGAATGTAGGATGACCCATGGTATGATGGAGTAGGTATTTTAAGCAGAGTGATGTAGCGTGTGTATGTTCCACGGCATACTTACGACATGGTACTTCGCCTTAGTGAGCTCGGGACATTTTTTTAATTCCTTTCTTAATTCCATATATACTTATGATTCGATTTTTATGTTCTTATCGAATCCTGTTTTCTTATTCCAACCACTATGCCACCAAAGACTACGAGGGCACAGAAAGTTGCCGCTAGAGCCGAGGTCAGGGAAGGCTCGTCTGAGACGAGGACTGACCAGGGAGGTACGCCTATTCTATAGGAGCAGATTGATCCACCTTCTCCAGGACGTATTGCTAGACTAGAGTCCAGTATTTAGGATTTGCGTTAGATGGTTGGATCATTGGTTGAGACCAGTCGAGCACAGAGATCGGAGGTTGTTCCACCTACTACGGGGACCGTGATGATACCTACTACTCAGACAGTCGTACCTACCGCTGCCGAGATTATCGTCGTATCTTTATCAGAGTTTATGAGGCTGAAGCCTCCGGTTTTCACTGGCACTGACGCAGCTAAGGATCCACAGTCATTCCTCGACCGGATAGCCAGGATCTATCGTTCGTTGAGATGCTCCGATGCGAGATCGGTAGAGTTCGCTGGTTTTCGTCTAGAGGGTCTTGCCCAGACTTGGTGCGGGTCTTTGGAGAGAGGTCGAACCGTATGTCTTCTTCCTATGACCTGGGTTGAGTTCACGAAGGTTTTTCTTGCTCGTTTTGTTCCGCAGAGCATCAGAGATGCTCGAGCTCGCAACTTTTAGTCTTTGCGCCAGACTCCTGGTATGACAGTGGCGGAGTATGATATTCAGTTCACCTAGCTTTCCGTTTATGCTCCTTATTTGGTGGATACTGAAGAGAAGTGCGTCAAGAGATTTGTACGAGGCCTTGTTACCCAGTTGTTCCTCTCTATTGGCATCCAGCATTTTGATACGTATGCAGCCACGGTGGATGCAGCCCTACTGGTAGAGGAGCTTATTTCCGAGACTTCGGTCGTTCCGGGACCGAAGCGGATTCGTACTGATGTATCAGCCCAGAGGCAAATAGGTAGACGCTGAGACAGATTCTTTCCAGGTGATGGTGGTAGCAGAGGCTTGAGGAGAGGCCTGTTATATAGCTCTTACCCACAGGGTCAGCAGCTTTCGTCTGGATGTTTCCGGTGTGGGAGTCAGTATCATCGCATCAGAGATTGTACTGAGGTACGTCAGGGCGAGACAGCAGTTCCACATGTTACCTTACCATCTTCTCCACCTCAGTGAGCATTGCCTCTTACATCCGTTGTTGCTTCATGCCAGACCTATGCTCAGAGAGGCCGTGGTCATGATGGTTTTGTTCAAAGGGGACGTAGTGGCAGAGGCGGAGGACAGCCGGATGCTGGTAGAGGACAGACCCGAGTTTTTGCGTTGACTCCTTAGGATGCGCAGGCTTCGAATGCTGTAGTGACATTTACTCTCCTAGTGTGTTCTTTCGATGCGCACATATTGTTCGACCCAAGATCTACGCACTCGTATGTTTCCACACACTTCCTATCGAGGTTGGGCTGAGATTCGTCTTTGTTTGATCAGCCGCTTGTCGTGATTACTCCCGTTGGTGAGTCTTTCGTTGCGCGATATGTGTTTCGGTCGTGTACCGCTCATATTAGAGATAGAGATTCGTCCGTCGATTTGATCCTTCTTGATATGTTGGACTTTAACGTTCTCCTTGGCATGGACTGGTTAGCTACTTGCTATGCGTCTATGGACTGCCGTGAGAAGGCAGTCAGGTTTTATTTTCCGTGTGAGTCAGTTCTTATTGTGCAGGGGGACCGTTGTGCCGCCCCTCACAGTTTGATTTCTGCCCTTTGCGCTAGTCGGCTCTTGAGGAAAGGATGTCGGGGATTCTTAGCCTTTATTCGTGATACTGGAGCAACAGTAGATCCGTTGGACCAGGTTCCTATTGTGATAGAGTTTCCTGGCGTATTTCCTGATGAGTTACCTGGATTGCCGCCAAAGCGCGATATAGAGTTTTGCATCGATTTAATTCCCGGCACGAGGCCTATTTCTATACCGCCTTATCTGATGGCCCCGGCGGAGCTTAATTAGCTTAAGGATTAGTTGCAAGAGTTGCTTGACAGGGGACTTGTTCATCCGAGTGTTTCTCCTTGGCGAGCTCCTGTCCTGTTCGTCAAGAAGAAGGACGGCGGTATGAGATTGTGTATTGATTATCATCAATTGAACAGAGTTACATTGAGGAATATGTATCCATTACCTCGCATTGACTGTAAGTCTGCGGTAGCGCCCCGGCCGTCATTCTGACGCCAAACACAGAACAAAAACTTTTATAACTGGCGCTATCGCATACTATAACCTGGATCTTGCCATTAACGCTAAACTAACAAACTGTAAAGAGGTAGAAAGGCTATACCGATCGATCCGAGTCCTTCGGTCTTTAACCATCATCTCATGCTCCTCGCGGACACTCCGATCTCTTGTCTCCTCATTGAGGTGGCACCACGTCAACAGATCTTTAAACGGGCTCCCGCCTCTATACCGAGGCAACTCAGTCATCAAGTCTGCTTAAAGAGATGACCAAGATGAAGTAGAGAATGATGGAGAATACTTTGTCTCGTATCATCCAAAACCATGGATGAACGGTTAATCGGAGTTGCCTTGTGAGAAGAAGAGCGAAAGGAAAGAGCTTTGGATTTTGTTCTCAAATGAAATGAATCAATTTCTCACCAAGTGAGAGAGTGGTAGAGTGAGAGGGGGCTTCCTCAAGTGGCCGGCCACTTAAAGGGGAAGAGGGGGTGAGGGCAAGCCTAAGTGGTGACCACAAAGAAAAGATCAAGAACAAATATCCTTCTCAATCCAAGAAGTAATAAATGCAAAGCATGAGTCACACAAAGCTAGAAGCTTCTATCTAGAAACTTCCATGTGACTCATCCAAAAACAAAGAAACTTATCCTCTCATCATAGATGTTTTGTCCATGGCTATAATGATAGAAATACGGCCGAAAAGAAAAGCACGGATTAAACAATGTTCAACCGGGCGGTGAAAAACTGGCAACTTCGAAAAACGATCCCGAAACGAATTTCAGGATAACCCCGTAACGGTATATACATATCCGCATTTGTATTACGACCGAATACAAATGCAACTGAGACAAAGATATTATATCTACACAGTATAATACTAGGATCTGGCTTAAACCAAAGCCCGTTAGTAAAATCTGTCCGAAACACGACACGTGCGCAAACGCACATGCATTTTCGAACCCTGCCATAAAACCATACGGCCTCTACAACGTTTCGACCGAACTTGGGAAACTATCTTTGGGGGACTCTAAAGACTCGTCAGTACCCTGGCAGTGGGTTTAACCACAAACACGTTAGCGGCACTAGCTGTGCGTAACGGCTGCCCATGTACTGAGCTCAAGGGAAGCCGATGAGAGAACTCATCCTGGAACCCTACTGAGCCTATCAGTGACAATATACGTACAGTCTGGTCCGTTCGTCTATGAGTATTGCATATCGGGCCTAGGAGGCTGGTAACGTCAGACTCCCAATAGCGGTATAAGTCGTGTCAGAGTGTAGCCCAGAACACCCTGAGATACTACTGGAGTACCTACCAGTAAATCTCCTGCCTCGGCCGAGGGCTTTGTGTAATGGCTCTCCTAGACACAGCGCGATCTCACCCCCAATACCGGGAGAGACGAATCCCCTGCCGATCCGCTCACTTGCCTCCATGTGGCTCGGTACTGTACCCAACTAAAACCTGTTTGCACGACTCCTTTGAGCCGTGGTAGGGTAGTAATCTAAGCACAGTGGGAACTCACACGAGACAAATGACGACCTCAGGTCGATGAAATAACCTGTACACATGTCACCAGGGAACTGCTATCTGACGCTAGGTATAAATACCAACTAGCAGGTTCCCGGCGAGTCCTGCCCGGTGTACTCATAACCCAATGAGCACTTGTATATATCTTAATTGATCCAACTGAAACCAGTGGCTTGTGAGACCGGCCACCGCCCCTCGTCAGGGTCTCGACTGTATACACTAGTCTACTCCGGAGTATCAATGCCCTGTCTCGAAACTCCCACGATTAGGGACCACTATTAAGGATGTACTTATGGACTACCCAACTCTCACGTACATGATCGCCATCATACTGCTGGTAGTCAAGCAAGATCCTAAGGGATCTATCAACGTGTAATAGTGAACATGTCACCTAAAGCTGTACACGACTGATAAAGGCAAACCAGATAGCATACTATCATCACGAGTAAGACTGTGCTACCGGTATAGGTCCTCCTCAATCATTGTAATCACGTGCCTGCAATCCAATAATTGACTTTGAGGGCACTATAACCAACAATCTCCCACTTGCACTTAAGGCTAATTATTGCGATGTCGCATACTCACAGCCCGTACTCACAGCCCGTGTGATACCGAACACCCAACTCCTCTACTAATCAGTTTCACAAAGCTCGTTTGTAAAACTCTTGTGTTCGAGAAATAGCCTCAATGAGTGGATGCACCCCGATGTTTCTTTCTATGTCTCTCTTAATCTCAAGTTCGCGGAGAAAGCCATCTCCCGAATTGAGTAATACCTGTCTTAGAATATGTCTGGATATCTGATGGGACCTAGTTCATAAATGAACTCCAAATCCAAACTTCTTAGACTGTATCGACAACTGAAACTAATCAGTTTCCAGCACCATGCCTCCCACAGTATCCTCTTGGACCACATGTCCATAATACTGCCCCCTCGTCAGAAGGAAAACTATAACTCTGATAATCACTCTTTCATCCATGTCACCTTGGAAGCCTGGAATGATGACCGTCTCCCGAAGGAGGCTGCCGTTATCAAATCGCCAGAACATGCACTTATGTTCTAAAACTGCTTCCGTATGTTTCTTCAGGATTGGATTAATATAAACTTATTGCATCTAGTGCAAAAACAACATCTGGTGTGGTACTTGACATCTCACGATTGACTCAATTGCTTAAGCAAGTGATATGCCAATCATGCACATCCCTCTCCCCTTTAGTCTGTAAGACACCTTTAGAGAGGGAGACTCCATCACCTGCAGGTACACCACCATGCCAGGAGTCGTCCATTCTAAAATACTATTAGAATACTGTCAAAGTACCCACATTGGGAAACTACCCAAATTTAGATCTAAAACCATAGATTTAGTAACCAGAATGTCAGATATTATATCCATATCCTTTGTGGAGAAACAACTGTGTGACGACCACAGTATAACCGATCGTAATATAGGAATTTTACTTCCTACTCTGTGTATGTCATCCAAATATCGGGACATCACACCCTACTACCTTCTTAACAGATCCATCCCCTATTCTGATGAAGTGAAAGCCATGACTGTCACATCATAATTAGATGATCTATCTCCGCTATATCTGCTCTAGTCTATAAGTAGACATAAGCGACTTGCCCACTATGCTTCCGCTGCTCCCACTGACCACAACAACCCTTTGGCAGAATAATTTATACGTGCATTTCTAAAGCTAGTTTAGAACGACGCTATACTTAACCTCCTGCCGGGTCTCATAGCCTGGAACGACAATAGTGTCAAGTCTGGGTAAACAAGAACCTCCCTGTCACCATCCATGAGGCTACCGGAGTACCTCTCGGGTGCTTTAGGTTACCTACCATATTTGCGGAATGGCTAATGTAATGTCAAACCTGATTGAATCTTTATGACCTATTAAATTTTCTGTAATCGTTTCCGGTTCTGGAATCACTTCCAGTTCTACCATACTCCCACTACTGTTTTCTGAAAAAATCCATTTTACTAAAACTGTGGCGAGTCAAGAACAATATCACTATTGATCTTCCAGATGGTAGAAAGTCAACCCTCGTCATGGCCTGGGTCAACCCACAAACTGCCATTACAGAAACGTGCCTTGAGTTATCCAGAGTCTGGTTTTAAGCATAAGCCGGACAACTCCACATACCTTAACATCGTTAAGATATGAACCATTCTATATCCAATATAGAAACTTTGGCACTTATTTAATTGGAACCAGATTCAAATCATGCAGCTGTCTCCAGTGCATATCATCTTAATGGAGAGAGGCTAATCGGTATTACTCAACTTAGGAAAACATCCAATTATGAGTAACCTGAAAGAGAAACAAGTTTCTTAAAACCAATACTATCAACTGAATACCAATCACAAGTATCTACATCTTCGATCTTTTTGAAGAATCCCGATACTTGCGACATCTGGTTCTCTACTTTATTCCTATACCCACAACTTCTCAAAACTTAGACCTTGTATTTCTACGAAACACTTGTTTAAAAACTAGAGAAGTTACAAGTAAACAGAACATAGTACAAGGACCAACCCCTTTGTCCTAATGGACACTGGACAACATACAATACTCTGTATAAGTCCGCTGAGTTGAATAACTCAAAACCTGTGCATCGTAGGTTGAAAACTGTACTTATGGTTAAGAACTACTCCGCTGTTCAATGCTCCTTACCCCAATCGTCAACTGATATAGGTAAATGTCACAGACATAATTTCAAAAAGTTATATCTCACTTTATAAAAAATAAACGTACAGATATATCATTTTGAAATTGGTGCACAACAACGGATACTCAAAACCAAATACTTGCCGTCCGGCAAAAACCCAGGCGATTTCCTCAAATATCACCAATTACAACGAATTCCGATATAATGAGGATGATCACCTGGTTCCCAATAACTTACTCCCGCTCATCATCTGTAAAACCATACAGATGTGAGAATCATACCTGATAAATACATACCCTGGAGTAAGTATCTAATCGGGAAATCAGTTTTCCTTTAACAATGCACAGTGAAACTGAAACATGAAAATGTTTCGTAGGGGTATCCTGATATTCCTAGTAATGCCTCTTCCATAATCCAATTCATGACTATAACCGTATATTTCTTTTCCATCTCTCCAAATCTCTTTATTTGTCTTTATTCATTACCTTCTATACACCCCTTTAGTCTAAGTGGTTTTCTTCCTTCCCTACCGTTCGGCACCAGCCTATGGTTTGGAAGAAGACTATCCAGTAAGCATAATAGGTGTACTCTCCTAAACCTACGGAGTACTCGCAACTTGAGAGAAGGTGATGATAAAAGAAAACTGAATAATACCTTATTCTATTTCTCCCGAACTGGGGAAAAAAGCAAAGGTGAAGTTGGAGTGGCGATGAACTACGCGGTTTGGTCGTGAATGATAGCAGTCGCAATTTACTTTGCCCTCTTTCTAATCCCTTTATTTTGCCTTTACTTATTACCTTCTATACACCCTAGTTAGGCTAATTGGTTTTTTTCCTTCCCGACTTTTCGGCACCCGCCTATGGTTTGAAAGAAGACTATCCAATAAGCGTAATAGGTGTACTCTCCTAAACTAAGGAGCCCTTGCAACCTGAGAGAAGGTGATGATAAAAGACAACCGAATAAACCAATTCAATTTCTCCTGAACCTGGATCCATCCTCGAAGAAGTCCCTTCGAGTACGTATATAACCATATAATGGATCTATCCAATGGAAGTGGATGTTCGTAGTGATACGAGATGTTCTAAGAAATGCAAAGTGTAAAAGAATGAGCGGCAATGACTTATGCAACTCAGACAATCCAAAAGCCAGTATTTTAAGAAGGCTCGGTCAACTTGGTCACTAAGTCATAGTCTAGGGTCGGTCAAAGGTCGCTGCCAAAGAGAGAGAGAAAAGAAACACTCTGCGTGCACTCTAACCTAGATCAGAATGGTTATCACTTTATCTAATCAGGAAACCTCCCACTGTACTGTCAAATTCTCCTCCAAACCTAAAAGAAGAATCAATCGGGATCACCCGAAGAGTAAACTAACTCATCAGTGGGAATCGGGATCCAACTCTCATCGCATGATAACGTGAAGGTATCCACTTACGTTATCACACTCCAGAAGGTATGCGCATGCCTGGCAAGTTTCAGTTTCTTTAGAAACTCCCGATGTGATTTTTATCCCATGCTCTTATGACCTTGACGAAGGCCAACAAATCATAAGTCACATGTCAAATTCTACCCGTCATTATCTTGTCAATTTGAACCCACCCATACATACACTTGACGAAGGCCAACAAGGTAATACGACTGTCCCAAACCAACTCATCTATCTATGCAACAGAAAAGTAACAAGCAGCTACCATCCACTATGCCTTGACGAAGGCCAACAAACATAGCATGAATACTATGTGCTACCCATCTGAAACGATGGAGGGCTACGGCTGGTTTTTGGCGAAAAACCTTTAACGTAACGAACTTGATATCGCTGAAGGAACCTGATAGCTTTTTATAAAAATATAGTGGCAAAAACCTTTGCTAAAGAGGTCACTCCCGGTGAAGGGAACTCGGCTCTTTCCTCGTGGAATGAGGTGCAGGATATTCCAACTGAATACCACGATGCAAAGCAAAAAGTAATCGTCTATAATTAAGTTATTACCCTGACACAAAATTCTGCCCAAGGGGTCACTCCCGGTGAAGGGATCTCGGCCCGTGCCTCGTCGAATGAAGTGCAGGATATTCCAACTGAATACCACTATGCAAAACAAAAGAAAACGTCCTTGTAATAACACTTTTTAAAACTGTTCCAACAACGTCCAAACAGGTTTGTTTTCCTTGCATTGATCAGAATCAATGCAGTCCCATCAATTAATCACACCAGAAAAGAACGAAAATAAATGTATGCATATGCCATCCGCATTCGTCCCTGGGTCCCGTCATCACCCATTACGTTACTTAACTAACGACAGAGCGGGGACTGGACTAGCGCGGGTGCAAAACATATACAACATCTACTAGTATATATACCAATATACAATAATCGCTCCAGGTGTGAAAAATGCAACATCACAGAAAAGTAATAAGCATCACAGAACAATACAGATAACTGGGATCCCCGGGTTTCACAGAGCCGCAACTGAAACCCGACGTTCCCCTGGTCGTGTGGATAGCCTGTGCAATAAAACCTAGACCCCTACGGGTGCTGCAAGTTACCCGCCAAAACCTGAAGTGAGGCAGCCCCTACAGCAAAGTGAATGGACTACCCTGCACTTCACGGAATCCGGTAACTTGAGCACCCCTCCTTGGGTCAACCTGTACCCCCTACGAGTGCGGCGAATAGTCTGCCAATTCTAGAGTGAGGCCTCTCTGCCTCTCAAAGCCATGAGATGCGGACCCGTTGCCCTCCAGAACCCGGCTATCCGTGCACTCCATCGCGGGGTAAACCTAGTACAGAAATAAAAAATATGTACAACGGGTACATCGACCTCAGCTCGGTCGTGCCCCAAAAGAATATTATACAAACAGGCAGTGACGGCAGTCCACATGTTGGACGCTCGCCCCGCAATATCAAATGTACAAATAAATCCAAACTGCACTACCATTGCACACAGCTATCTACCACGACAAATCTGCAACATCACAGCACAATACAGAACATCAACGCGAATGTCATGTTCGCAAACCCGTCTAAAAGAACTATAGCAATTAGACGCAATTTACCGCTCGAATGACATTCACGGTCGGAGATATAATGTAAGTACTGTAAACTAACAAGTTTAAAATTCCGATTGAAAAAACTTCCCGAAGTGGGCCCTAAGTACAACTGCAGTTCACAAAAAAAATCTGGGCCCAAACAAAATATTCCAGAAACCACAATTCCCTATGCAAGAGCCCAAAAGAAATATGGTGCACTGTAGCCACAAACTAGCGGCGGAACCGCGGCCAAACCACGGTTTGTGCAGCGGTTCCGCGGCAGTACTGTGGATACAGTGGACCAAATTTCTTCCAGAGTCTTAAAAAAGCCTGCTCGATTTTCTGAGATGCTCAAAATAATTTTTAGACGACAAAACAAAATCGACAGAAACTTTAACATTGAAATCGCGGTTTTAGGAATTTCGTTCGATCGATATTTTAAACACGTTAGAACAAGTTAGTAAAGGTAAATAGCGTGGCTCTGATACCATGTAAGTCTACGGTAGCGCCCCGGCCGTCATTCTGACGCCAAACGCGGAACAAAAACTTTTATAACTGGCGCTATCGCATACTATAACCCGGATCTTGCCATTAATGCTAAACTAACAAACTGTAAAAAGGTAGAAAGGCTATACCGATCGATCCGAGTCCTTCGGTCTTTAGCCATCATCCCACACTCCTCGCGGACACTCCGATCTCCTGTCTCCTCATCGAGGTGGCACCACGTCAACGGATCTTTAAACGGCCTCCCGCCTCTATACCGAGGAAACTCGGTCATCAAGTCTGCTAAAAGAGATGACCAAGATGAAGTAGAGAATAATGTAGAATACTTTGTCTCGTGTCTTCCAAAACCATGGATGAACGGTTAATCGGAGTTGCCTTGTGAGAAAAAGAGCAAAAGGAAAGAGCTTTGGATTTTGTTCTCAAATGAAATGAATCAGTTTCTCACCAAGTGAGTGAGTGGGAGAGTGAGAGGGGGCTTCCTCAAGTGGCCGGCCACTTAAAAAGGAGGAGGGGGTGAGGGAAAGCCCAAGTGGTGACCACAAAGAAAAGATCGAGAACAAATACCCTTCTCAATCCAAGAAGCAATAAATGCAAGGCATGAGTCACACAAAGCTAGAAGCTTCAATCTAGAAACTTCCATGTGACTCATCCAAAAACAAAGAAACTTATCCTCTCATCAAAGATATTTTGGCCATAGCTATACTAATAGAAATACGGCTAAAAAGAAAAGCACGGATTAAACAATGTTCAACCGGGCGGTGAAAAACTGGCAATTTCGAAAAGCGATCCCGAAACGAATTTCAGGATAACCCCGTAACTGTATATACATACCCGAATTTGTATTACGACCGAATACAAATGCAACTGAGACAAAGATATTATATCTACATAGTATAATACTAGGATCCGGCTTAAACCAAAGCCCGCTAGTAAAATCTGTCCGAAACACGACATGTGCACAAACGCACGTGCATTTTCGAACCCTGCCATAAAACCATACGGCCTCTACAACGTTTCGCCCGAAATTGGGAAACTATCTATGGGGGACTCTAAAGACTCGTCAGTACCCTGGCAGTGGGTTTAACCACAAGTATGTCAGCGGCACTAGCTGTGCGTAACGGCTGCCCATGTACTGACCTCAAGGGAAGCCGATGAGCGAACTCATCCTGGAACCCTACTGAGTCTATCAGTGACAATATATGTACAGTCCGGTCCGTTCGTCTATGAGTATCGCATATCGGGCCTAGGGGCTGGTAACGTCAGACCCCCAATAGCGGTATAAGTCGTGTCAGAGTGTAGCCCAGAACACCCTGAGATACTACTGGTGTACCTACCAGTAAATCTCCTTTCTTAGCCGAGGTCTTTGTGTAATGGCTCTCCTAGACACAGCGTGATCTCACCCCCAATACCGGGAAAGACAAATCCCCCGCCGATCCGCTCACTTGCCTCCATATGGCTCGGGTCTGTACCCAACTAAAACCTGTTTGCACGACTCCTTTGAGCCATGGTAGGGTAGTAATCTAAGCACAGTGGGAACTCACATGAGACAAATGATGACCTCAGGTCGATGAACTAACCTGTACGCATGTCACCAGGGAACTGCTATATGACGCTAGGTATAAATACCAACTAGCAGGTTCCCGGCGAGTCCTGTCCGGTGTACTCATAACCCAATGAGCACCTGTATACATCTTAGGTGATCCAACTGACACCAGTGGCTTGTGAGACCGGCCACCGCCCCTCGTCGGGGTCTCAACTATATACACTAGTCTACTCCGGAGTATCGATGCCCTGTCTCGAAACTCCCATGACTAGGGACCACTATTAAGGATGTGCTTATGGACTACTCAACTCTCACGTATATGATCACCATCATACTGCTGGTAGTCAAGCAAGATCCAAAGGGCTCTATCAACGTGTAATAGTGAACATGTCACCTAAAGCTGTACACGACTGATAAAGGCAAACCAGATAGCATACTATCATCACGGGTAAGACTGTGCTACCGGTATAGGTCCTCCTCAATCATTGCAATCACATGCCTGCGATCCAATAATTGACTTTGAGGGCACTATAACCAACATTGACGATTTGTTTGATCAGCTCCAAGGTGCGGGACATTTTTCGAAGATTGATTTGAGGTCGGGTTATCATCAGTTGTGGGTTCGGAATGATGACATTCCGAAGACTGCTTTTCGTACGCGCTACGGGCATTATGAGTTCTTGGTGATGTCGTTCAGGCTCACCAATACCCCAGCAGCGTTCATGGATTTGATGAATCGGATTTTCAGGCCGTTCCTCGACTAGTTCATCATTTTATTTATTGATGACATTTTGGTATATTCCAGAAGTCGAGAGGAGCATGAGCAACACTTGATAATTACCTTGCAGACATTGAGAGAGCACCAACTGTTTGCTAAATTCTCGAAGTGTGCATTCTAGCTTGATAGTGTTGACTTCTTGGGTCATATGGTTACGGGAGACGGTATACAAGTGGACCCCAAAAAGATCGAGGCCGTATAGCTTTGGCCCAGACCTGTATCAGTGACAGAGGTCCGCAGCTTCTTGGACTTAGCCGGTTATTACCGTCGTTTCATGCAGCATTTCTCGAGTATCGCTGCACCGCTGACTGGAATGACCCGGAAAGGAGTTCCTTTTCTTTGGACTGAGGCATGTGAGCAGAGTTTTCAGCAGCTGAAGACTCGTTTAACAACTGCACCAGTTCTATCTTTACCTTCTAGATCAGGCGGCTATGTCGTTTTTTGTGACGCTTCTCGAGTGGGGCCAGGTTGTGTGTTGATGCAGCATGACAGAGTTATCGCTTATGCTTCTCGGCGATTGAAGAAGCATGAGCAGAACTATCCCACTCATGATCTTGAAATGGCCGCGGTGATCTTTGCGCTCAAGATTTGGGAAAACTACTTGTACAGAGAGTCGTGTCAGATATTCATGGGCCACAAATGCTTGAAGTACATCTTCTAGCAGCGGGATCTGAATTTGAGTCAGCATCGTTGGATGGAGCTTGTGAAGGATTATGATTGAGAAATCCTTCATCACCCGGGCAAGGCGAATGTGGTAGCTGATACTTTGAGTCATAGGCCTGGAGTTAGCTTGTTCCATTTGAGCGCAGTTCAAAGACAGTCTTCTACAGATTGACAGATCTTTTGCGATAGTAGAGTGCAGTTCCAGTTCACTTCCTCTAGAGGACAGCTTGCTCATGTCCGTGCCCGTCAACTTCTACATGATCGTATTCGAGAAGCGCAGCCCGACAATGCTCGTTTGTCTGAGATTTTAGAGCATGTTCGGCAAGGTAGAGATTCGGAGTACGTGATTGATGATCAGGATGTGCTACATTTTGGAAATCATCTGTGTGTGCCAGATTCCGAGGGGCTGAGACGTGAGATCCTAGAGAAGGCACATCAGTCAGCATACAGTGTTCATCCAGGTTCCACTAAGATTTATCGTGATTTGAGAGATATCTACTGGTGGAAAGGGATAAAGGGAGATGTTTCGGATTTCGTTTCGAGATGCCTGACTTGTCAGCAAGTCAAGGCTGAGCATCAGAGACCGGCAGGAGAGTTGCAGCCTTTGCACTTTCCGGAGTGGAAATGGGAGCAGATCTCCACGGATTTCGTCGTGGGTCTACCCAGGTCCAGTCGAGGGTATGACTCCATTTGGGTGATTGTTGATCAGTTGACGAAAGCGGCTCACTTCCTTCCAGTGAAGACCACTTTTGGATATGCTCAGTTGTACATTGATGAGATTGTGCGTTTGCATGGAGTTCCTACATGATTTGTATCCGACAGAGGCACCCAGTTTACCGGCCGTCTTTCGCAGAAACTTCAGGAAGTTTTGGGTACCCGATTGAGTTTTAGCACCGCTTTCCATCCGCAGACCGATGGTCAGTCAGAGCAGACTATACAGACTCTTGAGGATATGCTTCGGGCAAGCATGCTTGATTTTGGTGGCAGTTGGGATCGTCACTTTCCGTTGATAGAGTTCTCCTACAATAACAGTTTCTAGGAGACGATTCAGATAGCACCTTTTGAGGCTTTGTATGGGAGAAAGTGTCGATCGCCAGTCTGTTGGACCGAACTCAGCGAGAGCGGGATTTTGAGACCATGGCTAGTTCAAGAGACCACGGAGAAGATCCAGTTGATCCAGGACAGGATGAGAGCAGCCCAGTGCAGGCAGAAGTCTTATTTGACCGTCGTCGTCATCATAGACTTGAGTTCGTAGTGGGTGATCATGTATTCCTACGGATTTCTCCGATGAAAGGCGTGATGAGATTTGGGAAGAAAGGCAAGCTTAGTCCCAGATTTGTAGGTCCTTTTGAGATTCTTGAGCGAGTTAGTACCGTTGCCTATCGTTTGGCATTTCCACCCAGTTTTCCGAATGTTCACCCCGTATTTCATGTATCGATACTTCGCAGGTACCTTCATGACCCTTCTCACTTGATTCGGCACCAGACCATCTAGCTGGAGCACAATCTTTCATTCACCTAGCAACCGGTAGTTATATTGAATCGGCAGGTGAAGAAACTTCGGTCAAAGGTCTTACCATTAGTGCAAGTTTTTTGGCATGGCCCGAATAACGAAGAGGTTGCATGGGCAGCCGAGAGAGAGATGCGGAAGAAATTCTCTCATCTCTTCGAAGGTACGCATAGTAAGATTTTTAAATTCAGGGACCGAATTTCTTTAAGGGGGAAGATTGTAACACCTTAGAACGCGATTAGAGTTAATTAAGCGTTTTAATGCGGGTTTTTAATAAAATTTAACCAATAATTGTTTTCACATATTTTATTATAATTAAT
Organism: Agapanthus africanus; assembly: GCA_030015575.1. NCBI lineage: Eukaryota > Viridiplantae > Streptophyta > Magnoliopsida > Asparagales > Amaryllidaceae > Agapanthus > Agapanthus africanus. The sequence continues at coordinate 331,203,748 of CM057342.1, read as the reverse complement.
TAATATTTTATTAAATTATTTTTGTACTTGCACACACATGTTCATGTTAATCTAGGATTAAGGATAGGTTAACCATGTTTTGTTAGCATAGCACCTTAAACCATTATTATGATATGTCATGTATTTATATATTTAGTTTTTAAGTAAAAGGGTTTTTAATTGTTTTGAAAAGAAAAGAAATGCCATGATGAGGCATGGAGGCATGATGGGTTGGGGGGACAAGCATGGGAGGCATTAAATAAGGAGCGAGAAAGAGCATGGCTCTCATCTCTCATCCTCACCCTCTCAATCTCTCTCATTCCCTCACAACCTTCACTCACCCTCCCATTTTCTTCTCCTTCACCAAGTTCTTCACTTGATCTATATTTTTCCACAAAGCTTAAGCCTAAACCTTCATCAAACCTCACTAAACCCATCACAAATCATGTTTAACCCTCTTGTGGTGACTTGGAGCTTGGAAAGCTAGGTTTTTTCCCAAGTTTTGGTGAGGTAGTGATCTTTAACTCTTTGTTAGTCTCTAAGAATAGTTTGTGTGTTAATTAGTTTCATTTTATTACCTTAAAGTTATAGTTTTGTGTCGATATCGTATTTTGTGCTAAGTTTGTGTTTCTGTTGAATCTTCTATTGTTACGTTAGTCTACTATTTAATCTAACAATACAATAGATTGGTGTTTGAGCTCTGAGTGTACCCTAGAAACACGGACCCCATCCCTCACCTTTGGCCCGGCGAGATTCCTCATATGGCCGGCGCCGACGGTCTTCTTGATGACTGAGTGTGTAAGTTTTTGTGGGTAGCTCTCTATAGATTATATATGGTATTTGGTATACTTTGTTTTTCCTATATTATCAGTAGGAGAAATCTGGGACCGTTTAGCTAATTCTAACATTTCGATATCGTGCGATATGGTTTTATCCGACATTGTTTAAGTGTTTCATGTAGCTTGCAGCCAGAGGTTTGGTTTAAGGTGTCGCTGCACCCGTTAGCACGCTAAGCTAACACTTGGTAGCTTGTGCGAGTCGATTCGTTAGTTTTCGTTGTTTCCGTGTGTTAACGGAAAGTTTGCTAATTTCACTTGTTATGATTTTGTGTTTAGGATCGATCGCGGGGACTTCGGATGCTGCTAGGAAAGGGAAAGAGGTGATCGGATTCACTAGCTCGAGATCATCCGGTGAGTAGATTTAACATCTACGGGGGAATCACTGTTGGAGATAGTGCCCTCAAAGTCAATTATTGGATCGCAGGTACGTGATTGCAATGATTGAGGCAGGACCTATACCGATATGACAGTCTTGCTCGAGATGATAGTTTGCTATCTGGTTTGTCTTTATCATCGTATACATGCTTTAGTTCGCTATTGCATGATGATAGAGCCCATAGGATTCTTGCTTGACTACCAGCAGTATGATGGCGATCATATACGTGGGAATTGGGGTCTGTAAGCACATCCTTAAAATGTCCCTAGTCATGGGAGTTTCGAGACAGGGCATCGATACTCCAGAGTAGACAAGTGTATACAGTGGAGACCCCGATGAGGGGCGATGGCCGGTCTCACAAGCCATTGGTGTCAGTTGGTTCACCTAAGATGTATACAGGTGCTCATTGGGTTATGAGTACACCGGACAGGACTCGCCGAGAACATGCTAGTTGGTATTATACATATCGTCAGATAGAAGTTCCCTGGTGACATGTGTACAGGTTAGTTTGTCGACCTAAGATCGTCATTTGTCTCGTATGAGTTCCCACTGTGCTTAGATTACTACCCTACCACGCTCAAAGGAGACGTGCAAACAGGTTTTAGTTGGATACAGTCCCGAGCCACATGGAGGGAGTGAGCGGATCGTCGGGGATTCGTCTCTCCCGGTATTGGGGGTTGATGTCGCGCAGTGCACGGGTGGCCATCACTAGAAATCCTCGGCCGAGGTAGTGGAGAATTACTGATTTGGATCAGTATTTTCTCAGATGGTGATGGGCTTCATGCCGACACGATTTATCGCATTATTAGGGGTCTGAATTTATCCACCCCCCTAAACTCGATATGCGATACTCTTTAGACGAACGGACCGGACTGTACGGATATTGTCACTGTCAGGCTCAGTAGGGTTTATGGATGAGTTCGCTCATCAGCTTCCCTTCCAATAAATACATAGGCAACCGTTACGTACAGCTTGTACCTCTGACGTGCTAGTGGTTATTGTCACGACCCAAAATTTGGCCCGTAACCGGCACTTAAATTACGTAACGTCTACAGGCGTACGCAACTCAAGTAAGCCGAAACCCAGAAATCTAAACCACCCAAAACTGGATCAACGGAAAAAAACAACAACATAGTTTTAAACATTCGAAAATTTTCAAGTAAAAAAATCTTTAAGTTTAGTTTTCGTTCTTAAAAATTTCGGCAGCACCTCCTTTGTAAAAACTAACCACGAAAACGGGTACAACATAGATAATAATAAAAGCAACCCAAACGGGAGCAAATCACGCCCAACGGCGGAGACAACCACCACAACATATATACGACGCCAAAGCGAAGAAATATAAAAGAAAACTGTATAAAGAAGTAAAACTTTTCAACAAAACCGGCTCCAACGAGCACGGCACCCAAAGTCACCACAAAATATAACACTGAATCCTCACAAGTCGTCTCTAAGTCATATACAACAGTGGTAGATGGAGAATACTAGATCCAACAAAAAAAATATACAATGTACAAACAGATAACCGCAACCCACCTAAAAGCAAGGCCTCACAGCCAACCGTAGCGGTATCCGCAAAAATAGAGATGATAAGACGCCCTGCCGCGACTACTCAGAGGGTAAGTCCTGCAAAACACTGTGGCACAACGGAGGTGAGTTGCCAACTCGTGAATAGTAGATAACATCATACAGTAATCGGAAGTATGCACGAACAGCGATCTATCTATCACATGTAATCCGATAGCATAAGTATGATAAGTGAATATGCAACAATCATGTAAAGGTACATCATCAGGGTACTACAACTACCTGAAACAATGCATATCAACATAATCCTGAGTGTAGGATGATTTAATATAAAATCTCATGCAAAAATCATCAGCATGGAAAAACACCAGTGTCCCTCACCGACACATCAAATCCCAAATCCTCGGGCACCGCATCCTCAGATCGGCCCTCACATCCTGTAAGTCTCACGAAAACCTGAGTGTCAAACACCGACACTCGAAACATCATGAAACCCGTGTCTAGCATAGACACGTAAATCCTCATAACTTAGGTGCTGTCACCATGACTGGCCCTGATGATATGTCATACCTCACTCCGATCGGTATCCCCATGATAATCGCCGAGTCCAAATACAATCACCGGTAGGTAGTGGTCCCACCGCCAGGCTTATCGTCTACACCATGAAATCATCACTCGCCCCGGGGTACCATACCGGGTCCACCATGTACCCGCAGACGGTGCCTCCCGCTCCTCGAATCGGGTATCACAAGCCAAATCTCAGAACCGGGAAATCACATGGTGGACGCACTGAAATATCATATCAAGAGAAACCGAGTTTTCAAACAATACATAGTTTTCTTGAAAATATCCCCCACGGTCCTCAAATCCAAAATCACATGAAATCCATATCTCAATGCGTAAAATTCACGTAAAACTAATATATGCAACATAAAACATTAATATGACCATATAAAGGGAAAACCGCTCTTTAAATGAATCCAGCTTTTTAGAATATATCTTGCGGTTCCCAAAACCTCCGAAAAACAATGCAGCATCATATAAGGTGTACATGTAATTGTAGCAAGGTTTAAGTATCTACATGTAAGCTAGTATGTATGATGCAAGTCATAAGTGCAATGATCAACAACTCAATATCATATATCAAACAATACCACTTGGGGTACATACAACTATAGCGAAAATATGCGGTGTACATGTCAATATGAGTGCATGATATACATGTATCTATAATAGACTATGCGGGTGTACATGTCAATATGAGTGCATGATATATAATATAGCTATAGTAAGATATACATGAAATGGAATTAGTGTTACTACCTCAACTATTCCTGCCCAAAGCAATGTCACGTATGTAAGTATCAACAATATCTCATATGCATAATGGGATAAGGGCTACTACCACAACTATCCCTATCCACTACCGTATCACGTATGTAGGTGTCAACAATATATATTGGCTTGTGCATGTCATAGAAATTACTAACGATGTGGGTGTAGCATAATATTTAGTGCTTGTGCGACATGAACCGTCAGTAATGTGTTATATCTAAAGGTACGAGCCAAGTACAACAGATAATGCTATGCAATGGCATTCATATGAAAGTAAAGAATATGCAAATACTATGCAGCTAACATATCAAATTCGCTCCGACGCATAACGCCATACGGGCGATTTCCCCGTAGATGTTAAATCTACTCATCGAAGGTCTCGAGCTATGAAAATCCGACCACCTGCTTCCCCTTGTCCGCAGCACCTGAAATCCCTGCTTGCGAACCTAAAATTTCATAAATACAACACATAAGCTAAATATCCTATAATGACATAAAGACAACGAAACGCGTTGAAAACGCCCGGAAAATTTCACTGCGCGCTTAGCGCATCTATCGCGCACGATACCGGCCAAAACCCTAATTGGGGTCGCTAAACTACAAAACACCAAGTCTGGACCCCGATCGTCCTGATCGAGCAACACAACACAAAAATTACGAGGAATACACTAGATATAATCTCGCAATGACCAAACGAACCCTACGTCGGAAAAACCCCGAAACCTAATAAGCGACCTATCGCAATATTTCTCACTAGTTTCAAGCTAACGCATATCTAGCGATTACAAACACCTTAAAATAGCATAACTAAGCTATCTAAACCATTCCTATATTTTTAACACTCGCTAATTATGTTTTAGCAAAAACCTAGTAAGCAATTTGCATAATTAAACCAAAGTGTTCATTAGCAAAAATTAATATTTTCTACTAGGTTAATCTTTTCCAAAGCACAAATTAACACTTTAAATGAACACTAATCACTTAAACAAACTTTAACCCTAACATGAATTTCTTAAAACAAAAATAAATGAATTAATCATGATTTAAAAGCTATACAAAATACATAATTAGCTAGCTAAAATAGCTTGATTAAGATTAAAGCAATGAATTAAGGATTAAGGATAGAATTTATACCACTTCAAGAACTCACAAAACCAACATGCTTCATCAACCCTAGCCACCAAAACCCATGTTTTGTTGAAGATCCAAACAAGCTTAGTGAAGAGAATGATGGTTTTATTTTTATATAGTTATTTTTTGATTTTTTTTTGGAATTCTTTTGAAGAATTTTGAAAAATAATGAAGAAATGAGCTTGGGAAATATTTTGGACAAAAATTTGAGATAAAGCTCGGCCATGGGGAGGTTGGGGGTATTTTTTTGAATTTTGGGTGAAGAAATTGCTAGGAAAATGAGTAATAAAAGCTAATAAATGCATTTTGCCACCTTTACACCTTTTCTTTTCTTTTAAAAATAATTCCTTTTGCACTCCAAAAATATCTAGATATTTAAAAAAAGAAGTTTCCAAAAATTTTCTAGTGACAAAATTAATTTATTCACAAGAGAAAATTTCCCGATTTACGTGCACAAAATACCGCTTAAAATAATATTTTATTTGGGAAAAATTCTATCTAAACCAAAACGTCCCAAATACTCCCAAAGTTCGTGCACAAGCTTTATTTTAGCTAAACTAGGTGCCGGCAAGCTTATACGGACGTTTGATCAAAATCGGGTTAAAACAGGAAAAACCGACAATTTTGCCCTAAAACGGGAAAATTCGCAAAACGATTTCTAAAACGTTACAATCTTCCCTCCTTATAGAAATTCGGTCCCCGAATTAAAATTTCATACTAAGTGTACCTTCAAACAGATGAGGGAATTTCTTCCGCATCTCACTCTCGGCCTCCCAAGTGGTCTCCTTACTAGTCGGGCTACGCCAAAGAACCTTCACAGATGGCAAGACCTTTGACCGAAGTTTCTTCACCTGCCGATCCAAAATAACTACCGGCTTCTCGGTGAATGAAAGATCGTGCTCAAGCTGAACGGTCTCGTGCTGAATCGTGTGAGAAGGATCATGAAGGTATCTACGAAGCATCGACACATGAAAAACAGGGTGAACATCCGGAAAACTGGACGGGAGCGCCAAATGATAAGCAACAGAACCCACTCGCTCAAGGATCTCGAAAGGACCTACAAATCTGGGACTAAGCTTCCCTCTCTTTCCAAATCGCATAACGCCCTTCATCGGAGAAATCCTCAGGAATACATGATCCCCCACTGCGAACTCAAGTCTGCAACGACGACGGTCGGCATAAGACTTCTTCCTGCACTGGGCTGCTCTCATCCTATCCTGAATCAGCTGGATCTTCTCCGTGGTCTCCTGAACTAGCTGGGGTCCCAAAACCAGACTCTCACTAAGCTCGGTCCTACAGACTGGCGATCGACACTTCCTACCATATAAAGCCTCAAAATGTGCCATCTGAATAGTCTCCTGAAAGCTGTTGTTGTAGGAGAACTCAATCAACGACAAGTGACGATCCCAACTGCCACCAAAATCAAGCACAAATGCATGGAGCATATCCTCCAGAGTCTGAATAGTCCGCTCCGACTGGCCATCGGTCTGTAGATGAAAAACGGTACTAAAACTCAGCCGGGTACCCAAAGCTTCCTGAAGCTTCTGCCAAAGACGGCTAGTAAACTGGGTGCCTCTGTCGGATACTATGCATGTGGGAACACCGTGCAAACGCACAATCTCATCTATGTACAACTGAGCATACTGAGCATAACCGAAAGTGGTCTTCACTGGAAGAAAGTGAGCCGCTTTCGTCAACCGGTCTACAATAAACCAAATGGAGTCATACTCTCAACTGGTCCTGGGTAGACCCACAATGAAGTTCATGGAAATCTGCTCCCATTTTCACTCCGGAACGGGTAAGGGCTGCAACTCTCCAGCCGGTCTCTGATGCTCATCCTTGACTTGCTGACAAGTCAGGCACCTCGAAACGAAGTCCGAAATATCGCGCTTCATCCCTTCCCACCAGTAGAAGTCTCTCAAGTCACGGTACATCTTGGTGGAACCTGGATGAACGCTAAAGGCCGACTGATGTGCCTGCTCTAGGATCTCGCGTCTCAACCCATCAACATCTGGTACACATAAGCGAGTCCCGCATCGTAGCACACCCTGGTCATTAACCATGAACTTCGAAACTCTTCCCTGCCAAACAAGCTCAAGAATCTCAGACAAACGGGCATCACTGGGTTGCGCCTCACGGATACGATCAAATAGTAGTGGACGGGCGCGGACATGAGCAAACTGTCCCCCAGCGGAAGTGACCTCGAACTGCACTCTACTATCACACAAGAGCTGCCAATCTGCAGAAGACTGACACTGAACTGCGCTCAACTGGGACAAGCTACCCACGGGCCTACGACTCAAAGCATCAGCTACCACATTCGCCTTGCCTGGGTGATAAAGGATTTCACAATCATAATCCTTCACTAGCTCCATCCATCGGCGCTGTCTCAGGTTCAGATCTCGCTGCTGGAAGATATACTTCAAACTCTTGTGATCCGTGAAGATCTGACACGACTCTCCGTACAAGTAGTGTCTCCAAATCTTCAACGCAAAGACTACCGCTGCCATCTCAAGATCGTGAGTGGGGTAATTCTGCTCGTGCTTCTTCAGCTGCCTAGAAGCATATGCAATCACCCTATCATGCTGCATCAAAACACAGCCGAGCCCCACTCGAGAAGCATCACAATAAACAACATAGCCGCCCGATCCAGAAGGTAAAGAAAGAACTGGTGCTGTCGTCAATCGAGTCATCAACTGCTGAAAACTCTGCTCGCACGCATCAGTCCAGAGAAAAGGAATTCCCTTCCGGGTTAGTCCAGTCAGCGGTGTAGCGATACTCGAGAAATCCTGCAAAAAACGGCGATAATAACCAGCTAAGCCCAAAAAGCTGTGGACCTCCGTCACCGATACGGGTCTAGGCCAAAGCTGTACAGCCTCGATCTTCCTTGGGTTCACAAGAATACCATCACCAGTCACCACATGACCCAGGAAGTCAACTCTATCAAGACAAAATGCGCACTTTGAGAATTTAGCATACAGCTCTCAATATCTGCAAAGTAATCCTCAAGTGCTGCTCATGCTCCTCATGATTCCTAGAGTAGACCAGTATGTCATCAATAAACACTATAATGAACTGGTCGATGAACGGCCTGAAAATCCGGTTCATCAGATCCATGAACGCTGCTGGCGCATTGGTGAGTCCGAACGACATCACCAAAAACTCATAATGCCCATAGCGCGTACGAAAAGCAGTCTTCGGAATGTCATCATTCCGAACCCGCAACTGATGATAACCCGAACGCAAATCAATCTTCGAAAAATGTTTCGCACCCTGGAGCTGATCAAATAAATCGAAAATGCGGGGTAAAGGATACCTGTTCCGCACCGTAACTCGGTTCAACTGACGATAATCCACACATAGCCTCAAACTGCCGTCTTTCTTCTTGACGAACAGAACAGGAGCTCCCCACGGCGAAACACTCGGACGCACAAGTCCGAAATCAAGCAACTCTTGCAATTGATCTTTAAGCTCTCTAAGCTCTGCCGGAGCCATCCGATAAGGCGGTATAGAAATAGGCTCCGTACCAGGAATCAGATCAATGCAAAACTCAATATCGCGCTCTGGCGGCAACCCAGGTAGCTCATCGGGAAAGACATCGGGAAACTCTTACACGGTAGAAACCTGGTCCACCGACTCCACTGTGGCTCCAGTATCATGAATGGAAGCCAAGAATCCCCGACATCCCCTCCTCAAAAGCCGACTAGCGCACAGAACAGAAATCAAACTGTGAGGGGCGGCACCACGATCCCCTGCACAACAAACACTGACTCACCGGGAAAACAAAATCTAACTGTCTTCTCGCGGCAGTCCACGGACGCATAGCAAGTAGCTAGCCAATCTATGCGCAGCAGAACGTCGAAGTCCAACATCCCAAGAAGGATCAAGTCGACGGACAGATCTCTGTCACCAACATGGACAACACAAGATCGGAACACATGACGTGCAACAAACGACTCTCCCACAGGAGTAGTCATGACCAGCGGCTGATCCCGCAAACACGACTCTCGGCCTAACCTCGGTGCGAAGTGCGTAGAAACATACGAATGCATAGATCCCGGATCGAAAAGAACATGTGCATCAAAAGAACATAAAGAAAGGGTACCTGAAACCACAGCATTGAACGCCTGAGCGTCCTGGTGAGTCAAGGCAAAAACCCGTGCCTACCCTCTACCGGCTACTGGCTGCCCTCTGCCTCTGCCACCTCGTCCTCTCAGCATAACACCACCGCGACCACGACCTCTCTAAGCAGGAGTCTGACGCGGCGCAACAACAGGAATAAGAGGCAACGCTCTCTGAGGCGGAGAAGGTGGTAAGGTAACCTGCGGTACTGCTGGCCCTCTCTGACGCACCACAGTACAATCCCGAACAAGATGATGTAAACTGCCACAACCGAAGCATCCATAAGACGGTCGCTGGCCCTCCTGGGAATAAGAACTGAATAACTGGCCACGTCCCACGTCTCTGCTACTCCCCGAGTCTGAAGGAACTCTGCCTCTGCGGACAAACCTCGGTCTCCGTGCTGGTACATCCGTACGAGTCCTCTTCGGTTTTGGAACAACCGATGACTCGGCTAGACGCTCCTCCACCAATAGAGCTGCATCGACACCTGCCGCATACGTGTCGCAATGCTGAATGCTGATGGCTAGGAACAACTGGGTAAGCAGGCCTCGAACAAACCTCTTCACCCTCATCTCCTCAGTCGCCATCAGGTACGGAGCATACACCGACAGCTCAGTAAACAATACATCATACTCCGATACTGTCATCCCCGGCGTCTGACGTAACGACTCAAATATGCGCGCTCGTGCATCCTTGACGCTCGATGGAAGAAAACGGGCAAGAAACGACGTCACAAACTCAGCCCAGGTCATAGGAGCAAGACCAGCGGCTCTGCCCCTCTCCAACGACTCATACCACTTCTGGGCCATACCCTCCAGCCGGAAACTCGCAAACTCAACCCATCTCTCGTCGGAACATCGGAGTGAGCGAAAAATCCTGGCCATCCGGTCGATGAACGACTGCGGATCCTCAGTAACATCTGTGCCAGTAAACACCGGAGGCCTCAGCCTCATGAACTCCGTCAGTGACACGGTAATAACCTCCGGAGCTGTAACTGCGACTGCCAGAACTGTAGGTACCATCGTGGTCCCTGCAACGGGTGGAGCAACTGCCTGCCCCTGCACTCAGATGGCCTCTACCAAAGTCCCCACTATCTAGCGCAGATCCTGCATACCAGCTCCAATCATAGCAATATGCTCCGGTACCACAGGCGTATCGCCCTGGTCAACCCTCGCCTCAGACGAGTCAACTCTGGCCTCGGCCCTCGCGGCCGCTCTCTGTGCCCTCATAGTCTTCGGCGGCATATAGGCTGGAAATTGAAACAAGATTTGATAAGGAAATGGAAATCGAATCACAAAGATGTATATCAATCACGGAAGGAATTTCAATCAATAAGTCCTAAGGTCACTTAGGCGGAGTACCGTGTCGTAAGTATGCCGCGGAACATACACACGCTACGTCACTCTGCTTAAGCTACCTACTCCATCATACCAAGATCGTCCTACACTCCGAAAGATAAAAACCTAGCACTTTGATACCAACTTTGTCACGACCCAAAATTTGGCCCGTAACCGGCACTTAAACTACGTAACGTCTACAGGCGTACGCAACTCAAGTAAGCCGAAACCCAGAAATCTAAACCACCCAAAACTGGATCAACGGAAAAAAAACAACATAGTTTTAAACATTCGGAAATTTTCAAGTAAAAAAATCTTTAAGTTTAGTTTTCGTTCTTAAAAATTTCGGCAGCACCTCCTTTGTAAAATCTAACCCCGAAAACGGGTACAACATAGATAATAATAAAAGCATCCCAAACGGGAGCAAATCACTCCCAACGGCGGAGACAACCACCACAAAATATATACGACGCCGAAGCGAAGAAATATAAAAGAAAACTGCATAAAGAAGTAAAACTTTTCAACAAAACCGGCTCCCACGAGCACAGCACCCAAAGTCACCACAAAATATAACACTGAATCCTCACAAGTCGTCTCTAAGTCATATACAACAGTGGTAAATGGAGAATACTAGATCCAACAAAAAAAAATATACAATGTACAAACAGATAACCGTAACCCACCTAAAAGCAAGGCCTCACAGCCAACCGTAGCGGTATCCGCAAAAGTAGAGATGATAAGACGCCCTGCCGCGACTACTCAGAGGGTAAGTCCTGCAAAACACTGTGGCACAACGGGGGTGAGTTGCCAACTCGTGAATAGTAAATAACATCATACAGTAATCGCAAGTATGCACGAACAGCGATCTATCTATCATATGTAATCCGATAGCAGAAGTATGATAAGTGAATATGCAACAATCATGTAAAGGTACATCATCAGGGTACTACAACTACATGAAACAACGCATATCAACATAATCCTGAATGTGGGATGATATAATATAAAATCTCATGCAAAAATCATCAGCATGGAAAAATACCAGTGTCCCTCACCGATACATCAAATCCCAAATCCTCAGGCACCGCATCCTCAGATTGGCCTTCGCATCCTATAAGTCTCACAAAACCTGAGTGTCAAACACCGACACTCGAAACATCATGAAACCCGTGTCTAGTATCGACACGTAAATCCTCATAACTCAGGCGTTGTCACCATGACTGGCCCTGACGATATGTCATACCTCACTCCGGTTGGTATCCCCATGATAACCGCCGAGTCCAAATACAATCACCGGTAGGTAGTGGTCCCACCGCCAGGCTTATCGTCTACACCACGAAATCACCACTCGCCCCAGGGTACCATACCGGGTCCACTATGTACCCGCAGACGGAGCCCCCCGCTCCTTGAATCGGGTATCACAAGCCAAATCTCATAACCGAGAAATCACATGGTGGACGCACTGAAATATCATATCAAGAGAAACCGAGTTTTCAAACAATACATAGTTTTCTTGAAAATATCCCCCACGGTCCTCAAATCCAAAATCACATGAAATCCATATCTCAATGCGTAAAATTCACGTAAAACTGATATATGCAACATAAAACATCAATATGACCATATAAAGGGAAAACCGCTCTTTAAATGAATCCAGCTTTTTAGAATATATCTTGCGGTTCCCAAAACCTCCGAAAAACAATGCAGCATCATGTAAGGTGTACATGTAATTGTAGCAAGGTGTAAGTATCTATATATAAGCTAGTATGTATGATGCAAGTCATAAGTGCAATGATCAACAACTCAATATCATATATCAAACAATACCACTTGGGGTACATACAACTATAGAGAAAATATGCGGTGTACATGTCAATATGAGTGCATGATATACATGTATCTATAATAGACTATGTGGGTGTACATGTCAATATGAGTGCATGATATATAATATAGCTACAGTAAGGTATACATGAAATGGAATAAGTGTTACTACCTCAACTATTCCTGCCCAAAGCAATGTCACGTATGTAAGTATCAACAATATCTCATATGCATAATGGGATAAGGGCTACTACCACAACTATCCCTTTCCACTACCGTATCACGTATGTAGGTGTCAACAATATATATCGGCTTGTGCGTGTCATGGCAATTACTGACGATGTGGGTGTAGCATAATATTTAGTGCTCGTGCAACATGAACCGTCAGTAATGTTTTATATCTAAAGGTACGAGTCAAGTACAACAGATAATGCTATGCAATGACATTCATTTGAAAGTAAAGAATATGCAAATACTATGCAGCTAACATATCAAATTCGACCCGACGCATAACGCCATACGGGCGATTTCCCCGTAGATGTTAAATCTACTCACTGATGGTCTCGAGCTATGAAAATCCGACCACATGCTTCCCCTTGTCCGCAGCACCTGAAATCCCTGCTTGCGAACCTAAAATTTCATAAATACAACACATAAGCTAAATATCCTATAATGACGAAAAGACAACGAAACGCGATGAAAACTCCCGGAAAATTTCACTGCGCGCTTAGTGCATCTATCGCGCACGATACCGGCCAAAACCCTAATTACGGTCGCTAAACTACAAAACACCAAGTCTGGACCCCGATCGTCCCGATCGCGCAATACAACACAAAAATTACAAGGAATACACTAGATATAACCTCGCAACGACCAAACGAACCCTACGTCGGAAAAAACCCGAAACCTAGTAAGCGACCTATCGCAATATTTCGCACTAGTTTCAAGCTAACACATATCTAGCGATTACAAACACCTTAAAATAGCTTAACTAATCTATCTAAACCATTCCTATATTTTTAACACTCGCTAATTATGTTTTAGCAAAAACCTAGTAAGCAATTTGCATAATTAAACCAAAGTGTTCATTAGCAAAAATTAACATTTTCTACTAGGTTAATCTTTTCCAAAGCACAAATTAACACTTTAAATGAACAGTAATCACTTAAACAAACTTTAACCCTAACATGAATTTCTTAAAACAAAAATAAATGAATTAATCATGATTTAAAAGCTATACAAAATACATAATTAGCTAGCTAAAATAGCTTGATTAAGATTAAAGCAATGAATTAAGAATTAAGGATAGAATTTATACCACTTTAAGAAATCACAAAACCAACATGCTTCATCAACTCTAGCCACCAAAACCCATGTTTTGTTGAAGATCCAAAAAGGCTTAGTGAAGAGAATTATGGTTTTATTTTTATATAGTTATTTTTTGATTTATTTTTGGAATTATTTTGAAGAATTTTGAAGAAATAATGAAGAAATGAGCTTGGGAAATATTTTGGACAGAAATTTGAGATAAGGCTCGGCCATGGGGAGGTTGGGGGTATTTTTGTGAATTTTGGATGAAGAAATTGCTAGGAAAATGAGTACTAAAAGCTAATAAATGCATTTTGCCACCTTTACACTTTTTCTTTTCTTTTTTAAATAATTCCTTTTGCACTCCAAAAATATCTAGATATTTAAAAAAAGAAGTTTCCAAAAATTTTCTAGTGACAAAATTAATTTATTCACAAGAGAAATTTTTTTCCGATTTACGTGCACAAAATACAGCTTAAAATAATATTTTATTTTGGAAAAATTCTATCTGAACCAAAACGTCCCAAATACTCCCAAAGTTCGTGCACAAACTTTATTTTAGCTAAACTAGCTGCCGGCAAGTTTATACGGACGTTTGATCGAAATCGAGTTAAAACAGGAAAAACCTACAATTTTGCCCTAAAACGGGAAAATTCGCAAAACGATTTCTAAAACGTTACAGTTATACCCAGTGCCAGTATGTTGATGAGTCATTAGAGTCCCCCACAGACCGTTTCTCAAGTTCGGGCGAAACGTTGTAAAGGCCGTATGGATTTATGGCAGGGTTCAGAAAATGCACGTGCGTTTTCGCATGTGTCATTTTTCGAGCAGATAATACTGGTAGGCTTTGGTTTAAACCGGATCCTAGTATTATACTGTGTAGATATAATATCTTTGTCTCAGTTGCATTTTTATTCGGTCGTAATACAAATGCGGGTATGTTTATACTGATACGGGGTTATCCTGAAATTCGTTTCAGGATCGCTTTTGGAAGTTGCCAGCTTCCAGTTTTCTATCAGCCGTATTTAACATTCGGTTAAATGCGGATTTATCTTTTCTTCTCATGGGTGAGACATGAGCGTGATGTGTGTGGAAGCTTCTAGAATTTGTGTGGTGTTCTTTGTTAATTCGTAGCATTTAATGAAAGGGTGACTAAGGTTAATGAGTCATTCTTTACATTAATGTGTTCATACTAAGTGTTAGATGATTCATTCATATGATTTATGGTTATGGTCACTCTCCCCACTTCCTACACTCACCCCCCCCACCTTATATGGCCGGCCCCCCTTTTGAGAAATGATAGTGGTTGATTTGAAGAAAAAGATTATGATAGTAGTTTAGGTTCATGGAAATTTGATATGCCAATTTCTCATTTACCCGATTCAAATGGCAACTTTATTAACCGTTCGTCCATGGCTTTGGACGTAACGAGACAAAGTGTTCTACTCATTCTCTACATCATCTTGGTCGTCTCTTTTAGTAAACTTGACGACCGAGTTGCCTCGGTTCAGAGGCGGGAGCCCGTTTAAAGATCCGTCGACGTGGTGCCACCTGGACGAGAAGACTGGAGATTCAGGAGATCGGAGCAGCCGCAACAAAGCGTGGGATGATGGTTGAAGACCGAAGGACTCGGATCGTTCGGTATAACATTTCTTCCCACTTTGTAGTTTGTTAGTTTAGCTTTAATGGCAGATCCGGGTTATAGTACGCGGTAGCGCCAGTTGTAAAAGTTTTTATTCCGCATTTGGCGTCTGTTAGACGGCCGGGACGCTACCGTGGACTTACAGTGGTATCAGAGTCTCACCATTAAGCTATACTAACTTGTGCTAACGCGTTTAAAATATCGATCGAACGGATTTTCGAAAACCGCAAATTCCAGGGTTGAAGTTTCTGTCGATTTTAAACAGTGTCTAAAAATAATTTTACATATCACAGAAATTCAAGCAGGGTTTTTTAAGCACGCGGGAAAAATTTGATCACGTGATCCCACAAGACCGCCGCGGATCCGCGGTCAAAGCATGGGTTTGACCGCGGAACCGCGGCCATTATGTGGGAACAGTGAATCAAAATTTTCCAGTGAGCTTTTTATTGGGAATTGTGGTTTATGGTACTATTCTTTTGGGCCAAGATTTTGTTACTGTACAGCAGATGTACATGGGGCCCACTTTGGGAAATTTTATCGATCGAAATTTAAACGTGTTAGTTTGCAGTACTTACTTTATATCTCCGACCGGGAATATCATTTGATCGGTAAACCGCGTCTAATTGCTATAGTTCCTTTAGACGGGTTTGCGAACGTGACATTCGCATTGATATTCTGTGTTGTGCTGTGATGTTGCGGATTTGTCGTGGTGGATAGCAGGGTGCAAGGATAGTGCAGTTTGGATTTATTTGTACATTTGATATTACGGGGCGAGCGTCCAACATGTGGACTGCCGTCACTACCTGTTGTATAATATTCTTTTGGGGCACGACTGGGTTGAGCTCGATGTACCCGTTGTACATATTTTTATTTCTGTACTAGGTTTACCCCGCGACGGAGTGCACGGATAGCCAGGTTCTGGAGGGCAACGGGTCCGTATCTCATGGCTTTGAGAGGCAAAGCGACCTCACTCTAGAATTGGCAGACTATTCGCCGCACTCGTAGGGGGTACAGGTTGACCCATGGAGGGATGCTCAATTTACCGGATTCCATGAAGTGCCGGGTGTTCCATTCACTATGCTGTGGGGGACTATCTCGCTTCAGGTTTTGGCGGGTAACTTGCCGCACCCATAGGGGTCTAGGTTTCATTGCACAGGCTATCCACACGACCAGGGGAACGTCGGGTTTCAGTAGCGGCTCTGTGAAACCCGGGGATCCCAGATTATCTGTATTGTTCTGTGATGCTTATTACTTTTCTGTAATGTTGCATATTATCACGCCTGGAGCGATTATTGTATATTGGTATATATACTATTAGATGTTGCATATGTTTTACACCCGCGCTAGTCCAGCCCCCACTCTGTCGTTAGTTAAGTAACCTAACGGGTGATGACGGGACCCAATGACGAATGCGGATGGCATATACGTACATTTTATTTTCGTTCTTTTCTGGTGTGATTGATTGATGGGACTGCGTTGATTCTTATCAATGCAAGGATAAAACAAACCTATATTTGATGTTGTTGGAACAAATTTTAAAAGGTGTTATTACAAAGATATTTCCTTTTGTTTTGCATAGCGGTATTCAGTTGGAATATCCTGCACCTCATTCGACGAGGCAAGGGCCGAGATCCCTTCACCGGGAGTGACCCCTTGGGCAGAAGTTTACATCAGGGTAATAACTTCACTATAGTCGATTACAAGTTGCTTTGCATAGCGGTATTCAGTTAGAATATCCTGCACCTCATTCCACGAGGAAAGAGTCAGATCCCTTCACCGAGAGTGACCTCTTTAGCAAAAGGTTTTTGTCACTATATTTTTATAAAAAGCTATCAGGTTCCTTCAATGAGATCAAGTTCATTACGTTAAAAGTTTTTCGCCAAAAACCAGCCGTAGCCCTCCGTCATTTCTTAAGGATGGTCAGTAGTATTCAAGCTATGTTTGTTGACCTTCGTCAAGGCATAGTGCTTGGTAGCTGCTGGGGTATTCATTTGTTGCATAGATAGATGTGTTGGTTTGGGACAGTCGTATAGCCTTGTTGACCTTCGTCAAGGGCTTGTACGGGTGGGTTCAAATTAACCTGGACAATGACAGGTAGAACTTGACATGTGACTTATGATTTGTTGACCTTCGTCAAGGTCATAAGAGCATGGGATAAAAATCACATCGGGAGTTTCAAACATACAGAAAACTTGCCAGGCATGCGCATACCTTCTGGAGTGTGACAACTTGAGTGGCTTCTATCAATTTATCATGCGATGATAGTTGGATCCCGATTCTCACTGATGAGTTGGTTTACTCTTCGGGTGATCCCGACTAATTCTTCTTTCAGGTTTGGAGGAGAATTTGAGATTACAGTGGGAGGTTTCCTGATTAGATAAAGTGATAACCATTCTGATCTAGGTTAGAGTGCCCGCTGAATGTTTCTTTTCTCTCTCTCTTTGCCAGCGACCTTTAACCGACCCTAGACTATGACTCAGTGACCAAGTTGACCGAACCTTCTTAAAATACTGGCTTTTGGATTGTCCGAATTGCATAAGTCATTACCGCTCCTTCTTTTACCCTTTGAATTTCTCAGAACACCCCGTATTACTACGAATATCCACTTCCATTGGATAGATCCATCGTATGGTTATATACGAACTCGAGGGGGCTTCTTCGAGGATGGATCCAGGTTCAGGAGAAATAGAATTGGTTTATTCAGTTGTCTTTTATCATCACCTTCTCTCAGGTTGCGAGGGCTCCTTAGTTTAGGAGGGTACACCTATTACGCTTATTGGATATTCTTATTCCAAACCATAGGCAGGTGCCGAAAGGTACGGAATGAAGAAAACCAATTAGCCTAAGTAGGGTGTGCAGAAGGTAACATGTAAAGACAAAATAAAAGGATTAGAAAGAGGGCAAAGTAAATTGCGACTGTTATCATTCACGACCAAACCGCGTACTTCATCGCCACTCCTATTTTAGCTTTGCTTTTTTCCCAGTTCGGGAGAAATATTATAAGGTATTATTCAGTAGTCTTTTATCATCACCTTCTCTCATGTTGCGAGTACTCCTAGGATTAGGAGGGTACACCTATTATGCTTACTGGATAGTCTTCTTCCAAACCATAGGCTGGTGCCGAACGGTAGGGAAGGAAGAAAACCATTAAGCCTAAAAGGGATGTACAGAAGGAAATGACTAAAGACAAATAAAGAGATTTGGAGAGATAGCAAAGAAATATATGGTAACAGTCATGAATAGGATTATGGAAGAGGCATTACTAAGAATACCAGGATACCCCTATGAGACATTTTAATGTTTCAGTTTCACTGCGTATTGTTAAAAGAAAACTGTTTTCCCGATTAGATACTTACTTCAGGGTATGTATTTACCAGGTTTCATTCTCATATCTGTATGGTTTTTTCAGATGATGAGTGGGAGTAAATTATTGGGAATTAGGTGATCATCCTCATTATATCGGAATTCGTTGTAATTGGTGATATTTGAGAAAATCACCTAGGTAAAATTTTCAACCTACGATGCACAGATTTTGAGTTATTTAACTCAGTGGACTTATACAGAGTATTGTATGTGGTCCAGCGTCCGTCAGGACAGAGGGGTAGGTCCTCGTACTTTATTCTGTTTACTTTTTGACTTCTCTAGTTTTTAGACAAGTGTTTCGTAGAAATACAATGTCTAAGTTTTGAGAAGTTATGGGTATAAGAATAAAGTAGAGAACCAGATGTCGCAAGTATCGGGATTCTTCAAAGAGATCGAAGATGTAGATTCTTGTGATTGGTATTCAGATTAATAGTAATGGTTTTGAGAAACTTGTTTCTCTTTCAGGTTACTCATAATTGGATGGATTCCTAAGTTGAGCAATGCTGATTACCCTTTTTCCATTAAGTTGATATGCACTGGAGACAGCTGCATGTTTTGAATCTGGTTCCAATTAAATTAGTGCCTCTGTTTCTATATTGGATATAGAATGGTTCATATCTTAACGATGTTAAGATACGGGGAGTTGTCCAGCTTATGCTTAAAACCAGACACTGGATAACTCAAGTCACGTTTCTATAATGGCTGTTTGTGGGTTGACCCTGGCTTT
This sequence comes from Agapanthus africanus, assembly GCA_030015575.1. Classification (NCBI taxonomy): domain Eukaryota; kingdom Viridiplantae; phylum Streptophyta; class Magnoliopsida; order Asparagales; family Amaryllidaceae; genus Agapanthus; species Agapanthus africanus. The sequence continues at coordinate 331,184,238 of CM057342.1, read as the reverse complement.
GACGAGGGTTGATTTTCTACCATCTGAAAGATCAATAGTGATATTGTTCTTGACTCGCCACAGTTTTAGTAAAAATGGATTTTTCAGAAAACAGTAGTGGGAGTATGGTAGAACTTGAAGTGATTCCAGAACCGCAAACGATTACGGAAAATTTAATAGGACCTATATATTCAATCAGGTTAGGCATTCCATTAGCCACTCCACAGATATGGTGAGTAACCTCAGACATCCGAGAGGTACTCCGGTAGCCTCAATGACGGTGACAGGGAGGTTCTTGTTTAGCCAGACTTGACACTATGGTTGTTCCAGGCTATGAGACCTGGCAGGAGGATAAGTATAGCGTCATTCTAAACTAGCTTTAGAAGTGTACGTATATATTATTCTGCCAGAGGGTTATCGTAGTCAGTGGGAGCAGCGGAAGCATAGTGGGAATGTAGCTTATGTCTATTTATAGACTTTAGCAGTTATAGCGGAGATAGATCATCTAATTTTGATGAGACAGTCATAGCTTTGACTTCATCAAAATAGAGGATGGATCTGTTGAGAAGGTAGTAAGGTGTGATATCCTGGTATTTGGATGACATACACAGAGTAGGAAGTAAAATTCCTATACTACGATCGGTTGTACTGTGGTTGTCATATAGTTGTTTCTTCACAAAGGACATGGATATAATATAAGACTTTCTGGTTACTAGATCTATGGTTTTAGATCTGGATTTGGGTAGCTTCCCAATGTGGGTACTTAGACAATATTCTAATAGTATTTTAGAATAAATGACTCCTGGCATGGTGGTGTACCTGCAGGTGATGGAGTCACCCTCTCTAAAGGTATCTTAGAGACTAAAGGAGAAAGGGATGTGCATGATTGGCAGATCACTTGCTTAGGCAATTGAGTCAATCATGAGATGTCAAGTACCACACCAGATGTTGTTTTTGCACTAGATGCAATAAGTTTATATTAATCCAATCCTGAAGAAACATAAGGAAGCAGTTTTAGAACATAAGTGCATGTTCTACGGATTTGATGACAGCAGCCTCCTTCGGGAGACGGTTATCATTACAGGCTTCAAAGGTAACATGAATGACAGAGTGATTGTTAGAGTTATAGTTTTCCCTCTGACGAGGGACAGTATTATGGACAGGTGGTCCAAGAGGATACTGTGGGAAGCTTGGTGCTGGATACTGATTAGGTTCAATTATCGATACAGTCTAAGGAGTTTGGATTTGGAGTTCATTTATGAACTAGGTCCCATCAGATATTCAGACATATTCTAAGACAGGATTTACTCGATTCGGGAGATGGCTTTCTCCGCGAACTTGAGAATAAGAGAGACATAGAAAGAAATATCAGGGCGGATCCACTCACTGAGGCTATTTCTCGAACAGAAGAGTTTTACAAACTAGTTTTGTGAAACTGATTAGTAGAGGAGTTGGGTGTTCGGTATCACACAGGCTGTGAGTATGCGACATCGCAATAATTAGCCTTAAGTGCAAGTGGGAGATTGTTGGAGATAGTGCCCTCAAAGTCAATTATTGGATCGCAGGTATGTGATTGCAATGATTGAGGCTGGACCTATACCGATATGACAGTCTTGCTCGAGATGATAGTTTGCTATCTGGTTTGTCTTTATCATCATATACATGCTTTAGTTCGCTATTGCATGATGATAGAGCCCATATGATTCTTGCTTGACTACCAGCAGTATGATGGCGATCATATACGTGGGAGCTGGGGTTTGTAAGCACATCCTTAAAGTGTCCCTAGTCATGGGAGTTTCGAGACAGGGCATCGATACTCCAGAGTAGACTAGTGTATACAGTCGAGACCCCGACGAGGGGCGATGGCCGGTCTCACAAGCCTTTGGTGTCGGTTGGTTCACCTAAGATGTATACAGGTGCTCATTGGGTTATGAGTACACCGGACAGGACTCGCCGGGAACATGCTAGGTGGTATTATACATATCGTCAGATAGCAATTCCCTGGTGACATGTGTACAGGTTAGTTTGTCGACCTGAGATCGTCATTTGTCTCGTATGAGTTCCCACTGTGCTTAGATTACTACCCTACTGCGCTCAAAGGAGACGTGCAAACAGGTTTTAGTTGGGTACAGTCCCGAGCCACAAGGAAGAAGTGAGCGGATCGTCGGGGATTCGTCTCTCCCGGTATTGGGGGTTGATGTCGCGCAGTGCACGGGTGGCCATCACTAGAAATCCTCGGCCGAGGTAGTGGAGAATTACTGATTTGGATCAGTAGTTTCTCAAATGGTGATGGGCTTCATACCGACACGATTTATCGCGTTATTAGGGGTTTGATTTTATCCACCCCCCAAGACTCGATATGCGATACTCTTTAGACGAACGGACCGGACTGTATGGATATTGTCGCTGTCAGGCTCAGTAGGGTTTATGGATGAGTTCGCTCGTCAGCTTCCCTTCCAATCAATACATAGGCAACCGTTACGTACAGCTTGTACCTCTGACGTGCTAGTGGTTATACCCAGTGCCAGTGTGTTGATGAGTCATTAGAGTCCCCCACAGACCATTTCCTAAGTTCGGGCGAAACGTTATAGAGGCCGTATGGATTTATGGCAGGGTTCGGAAAATGCACGTGCGTTTTCGCACGTGTCATTTTTCGGGCAGATTATACTGGTAGGCTTTGGTTTAAGCCGGATCCCAGTATTATACTGTGTAGATATAATATCTTTGTCTCAGTTGCATTTGTATTCGGTCGTAATACAAATACGGGTATGTTTATACTGATACGGGGTTATCCTGAAATTCGTTTCAGGATCACTTTTGGAAGTTGCCAGTTTCCAATTTTCTATCAGCCGTATTTAACATTCGGTTAAATGCGGATTTATCTTTTCTTCTCTTGGGTGAGTCATGAGGGTGATGTGTGTGGAAGCTTCTAGAATTTGTGTGGTGTTCTTTGTTCATTGGTAGCATTTAATGAAAGGGTGACTAAGGTTAATGAGTCATTCTTTACATTAATGTGTTCATACTAGGTGTTAGATGATTCATTCATATGATTTATGGTTATGGTCACTCTCCCCACTTCCTACACTCACCCCCCCACCTTATATGGCCGGCCCCCCTTTTGAGAAATGATAGTGGTTGATTTGAAGAAAAAGATTATGATAGTAGTTTAGGTTCATGGAAATTTGATATGCCAATTTCTCATTTACCCGATTCAAATGGCAACTTCATTAACCGTTCGTCCATGGCTTTGGACGTAACGAGACAAAATGTTCTACTCATTCTCTACATCATCTTGGTCATCTCTTTTAGCAAACTTGACGACCGAGTTGCCTCGGTTCAAAGGCGGGAGCCCGTTTAAAGATTCGTCGACGTGGTGCCACCTGGACGAGAAGACTGGAGATTCAGGAGATCGGAGCAGCCGCAACAAAGTGTGGGATGATGGTTGAAGACCGAAAGACTCGGATCGTTCGGTATAACATTTCTTCCCACTTTGTAGTTTATTAGTTTAGCTTTAATGGCAGATCCGGATTATAATACGCGATAGCGCCAGTTGTAAAAGTTTTTGTTCCGCATTTGGCGTCTGTTAGACGGCCGGGGCGCTACCGTGGACTTACAATCGCCTGTATGGGTTATGCGTCGAGGGCTAGATTCAGTGATATATATATATATATATATATATATATATATATATATATATATATATATTGATCGTGCATGAGTACCATTTTGCACATCCTATTACCTGTTGTACATTGACATAGTATTATTGGACACTGCACCATTACTAACGGTTCATGTTGCACGAGCACCGAATTGTATGCCACACACACATACACCGTTGGTAATTGCCATGACACGCACACTATAAAAATTGCCATGGATAAATATATGATACCACTTTCATTATTATTAACAGTTAGACATTGATTCTTGTTATATTGCGCATTATGAATTGCATCATACGTACATACATACATTGCTATACTCTCATATGGTGTTTTATTTCGATTTCGTGGATTTGGGAAACTACAAGATACCTTTGAAACTTGATATATTTAAAAAGTGTGGTTTTCCCTTGATATACTTACATTACTGTTCTATGTTGCATACATCGTACTTCATGGATATATGCATTGAGATACTGTTTTCATACGATTTTCTGGATTTGAGAACGGCGGATATATTTCAAAGGAAATTACAAATTGTTTTAAAAACGCGGTTTCTCATGATGTGATTTCGAGGCGTCCATCATGAGTTTTCTCGGTTCTGAGCTTGTTTCGAGACCCGATTCGAGAAGTTAGATGGGTCGTCTACGGGTACATAGTGGACCCGGTGATGTACTCCGGGGCAAGAAACTCGAGATGTAGACGATGAGCCTGGCAGGGGGAGCACTACCTACCGGTGATTGTATGGAAACTCGACGAATATCCGGAGGATACCGTTTCGGAGTTATGAGATGAGATAGATATGAGGGCCGATCGGAGTATACGGTGCCTGAGATATGAGTATTTACGTGTCGATGCGGGACAAGGGTTTCATAATATTTTGAGTGTCGATGTTGGACACTCAGGTTCCATGATGTGACTGGATATGAAGGCCGATCAGAGTGACGGCGCCTAAGATATTGGGATTTGGGGTGTCGTTGATGGACATAGGATTTTATGATGATGATTCATTGATGAGGATTATATTTTATCCCACACTCAGGATTTATTATGACATGCATTGTTTCATGTAGTTGTTGTACCCTGGTAGTGTACCTTGATCATGATTTGTTGCTTATCCGTATTGTTATACTTATGCCATCAGATTGCATATTTCGGATTATCGCTTTTTCATGCATGCTTGCGATTATCTGTCCAATGTTATTTACTATTCATGAGTTGGCAACTCAGCCCCGTTGTGCCACAGTGTTTTGCAGGTTTGACCCTCAGTGTAGTCGCGGCAGGGCTCCCTATTGCATCTACTTCTGCGGATACCGCTACTGTTGGTCGTGATTTTGGTGTTGGTGGGTTTTGCAGGTATTCGTATGATACCATTGTATATCTTATTTTATATCTAGTACTCTCCATCTACCACTTACATGTATTTGACTTAGAGAAAAGATTGTGAGGATCGATATTTTATTATTTGTGCTTCTGGGTGTCGTGCTCGTGTGAGCCGGCTTTTATTTATGTTGCCATGTTGTTTTACCTCTTATTATGTTGTTTTAACTTCTTATTTGCTTATTTCTTCGCTACAGCGTCGTATATATATCTGTTGTGGTTGTGTTCCGCTTTTAGGCGTGAGTTGCTCCCGTTTGGGTATGCCTTTTATATATTTTATGTTTGTACCCGTTTGGGGCTAGTTTCTATAAAGGAGATGCTGTCGACATTTTTAAGAAAATAAATTTAAATTGAGTTTTTATAACTTGAGATTTTTAAATGCTTTAACTACTGTTTTATCACTTTACTTCTTTTCTTGGTTTAAATTTCCGGGTTTTTCAGCTTACTTGAATTGCGTTACATCTTTTGACGTCGCGTGATTTAAGTGCCGGTCGCGTTTCTAAATTGGGTCGTGATAAATGGTATGCAACTCATTGCAAATTTCAACACTTCAAACTCCGATATCGGTTTATACCCCTAATGGCTTATGACCTTGACACGGTCAACATATCATAAGCCGCTAATCAAGTTCAACCCGTCATTTCGTGATTAATTTAGACCCACCCACATAAACCCTTGACGTGGTCAAAATGGTTATGCGACTGTCCTATCTAATCGCATCATCATACTTGCAGGAAGACATCACTTAGCTAGCATACACTACGCCTTGACACGGTCAACATACGCAGCATGAATAATAAGTACACTACTTCCTGAAATGACTGAAAGTTACAGCTGGTTTTGAAGAAAACCATTAACGTAATGAACTTGATCTCATTGAAGAAACAGAGTGGATTTTAAATTTATAATTACATAAACTTTTGCTAAGTGCGAATTCCCCGTGAAGAGATCAGAGCTCTTATCTCATTGAATGAGGTGCAGGATATTCCTACCCTACTATCTCGATGCAAAGTAAAAGACTACGGCTATAAAATCTTTTTAGATAAATTTAGTTTCTACGTGTTTTAGGTTTGTTTTCTTTGCATTAATTAGAATTAATGCAATCCCATCATGTAGATAATCACATATTATCTAACATCTTCTCACGGCATTACAGAAAAGTATAATATGAAAAGAAAAAAAGAATGCTATATATGCCATCCGCATTCACCACGGGGTCTTGGGTTTTCACCGTAAGATTACTTAATTTACGGCAGGGCTAGCGCAGATGAAAAACATATATCAGCATCTATTTATATATCATATATATCACTATATATATCATCGCAGAAAGATAATCAGTATTCCCGGCAAGCGATAAATATCATCACAGGCAGATAATCACATTACACATTACAGGCATACAATGAAAATCACAGAAATGGAATGATCGGATTTCTTAGGAATCCTGTGTTTCGTCCGGACCACAAACGAAACACAGTATTCCCCGGCCGTATAAATAGCCCGTATATAGCCAACTGAAGACCCCTGCGAGTGCGGAAAACCATCCGCCAAATCTAGAATTGGGGCAACCCAGCATCATCACCATGCGGGGGCCACCCGGCACTTTCTCGAATATGGTGACTTGAGAACTCCTCCGCGGGTCTATCCTAATCCCGTTCAAGCGCGGCGAACAATCCATCAATTCTTGAATGGGGCAGCCCGGTCTCAACACCTTGAGATGGCTAACCGCTGTATTCTGGAACCCAGCTGTCCAAGCGCTTCACCACGGGTTATACCTATAACCTGTATTAATACAACGGTAACTACGATCGTTTCCTGATCGTGTCCTGACAAATAATAATGCAACCGCGGAAACGACAACCACAAGTCGGCCGCTCATCCTGAATAATAGAATATACATTGGCTGATGCAAGAATGAAAATGAAATACATCATTACAAACATTCACACGCGGGGCTACTGGTTCACGACAATCCGACCAAACCAAACACACAAACACATATCAACAAGTATGTGCCCGAAAATTTGATTAAACAATTTAATCAAAACCATTTGCTTGTTGATGATGATCCGATAAACATAAAACCACCCCAAAATGAGTCCGGCATCACACACCCCGATCAAACAACTTTTATCCAAAAAAATTTTTCACGGCCGAGCCAAACCAATTTGGCTCAGTTATTAACAGCAGGGGAAAAAAAACAAACAACCTGAGAGTTGTCTCAGATTGGAGGTTGTGTCAAAAAAATAATAAAATTGGAGATGGGAGGGAAATATTTTAATGAACTAAGGTATTGTGGTGTGGGGAAAAGGTGGCCGCAAGTGGGAAAAACTAAAGTGGAGAGAATAAGAAATGCATCATGCTAATTGTCACATGTAAACAAGCAGCCACTTAATTAAAGTGGACAGAGGGAAAGGTAAAAAAACAGCAAGGGGCCAAGCTCGGCCCAAAGGGGAAAACACCCATGACAAATTATCATGATGCAAGATCAAGTTTATTCGATCATCAACAACAAATGCCATTAATAATAAATGATCGGCTCTGATACCACTGTAGGGATCGGTGCTAGGATCGCGGCATTCACGGACCTGACGAAAAATGCAAAATCAAAATTTCGTCGAACTTAGCATCCTATTCCCTCCACAAGATCTGTCATTTACTATTCTAATTGCAACAAAGGAAACTCAAGAGCGGTTTAGAGGGGGATACAACCTTTGTAGTATATCCGATCGCCTATCAGAAGATCCAAGCCAAACCCGTAAGCTCCCGGATGAACGTAGAATCTGACCGCCTCTCCGTAGATGATCCGCGGTGAAAGGAGGCCGTCCGAAACTCCATCTTCATCTTCAAGTGGAGAATCTCCCTCAAAGGACTTGCTAGATGTAGAGTAAGTGGATGTGGTCATGAAAGTCTCTTTCTCTCTTTCTTTCTTTTCTTATCTCTTTCAAAATCAACCATTAGAGTGAAGGAGGATGAAGAAAAAGATGATGTCTCTCATTCTTTTTACGATATTTTTCTAAAAGGGAATATGAAGAGAGTATGTTAATATAAAAAAAAACCTCTCACTATCTCTCTCTCTCTCTCATCTTTTGACACCTGAAGAGAGGGTTAACCCCACCTCCTCACATGGTCTAAATTTGTCATCCCATGACAAATAAAAACAAATATATCATAACATATTCATAACATATTCATATAGAGAAGAGAGAGTGAATGAGAGTATATATATCATATGCATATATCATATTCGTATATCATATACATCTTTAAATGAGACGGTATATATGTATCATATACATATAAAGGGAGAGAGTGTGCGCATCATATACACAACACTAAAAACCATATCAAAATACGGTTATTAAGTCAATACTTGACTTGATATTCCGGTTTAAAAAATAAACCGGCTAGGAAATCAGATATACGATTAAATCATATATATCTAATATACATATTTAATCGAACTCATGCATGTATCCTATACGCACGCCACATCATCATTTCGCCTGGGCAGACAATTTCGTTGCAGAACTCTAAAAACCTGTAAATACACTGGCAGTAGATTAATTAAACAGAATTATATCCGATTGAATTTGAAATACTTTCAGATTCAACCTCTCACGGGTTAACCCATAAGCTCGTCAGCAGTACTAGATGTTAGTGTATATGCCCTAGAGGCCATTACTGTATCATACTAGTTTGTATATTACTTAATGGATGCTTGGGATATTCACCTTGTATATACAATCTTGCTCAAAATAGTAGTATGCTACTTGGTTTGTTTCTACTTCAATGTGTACTTGTGTTTATTTCAGTATATCACTTATACGCATTAGTGGAGCCCTTAGGATCTTTGCTTGATTACCAGCGTTGTGATGGCAGTCACACTAGTGGGGGCTGGGTAATCTATAGGCACATCCTTATACAGGTCCCTAGTCGCAGGACTATCGAGACAGGGCATCGATACTCCGGAGTAGACTAGCGTATGCGCTTCTCATCCCAGTGTGGGAGATGGTCTGTCCCACAGCCATCAGTACGTCGTACTGGAGATAGTATACGGGTGCTCGTTGGGTTACGAGTACACTGGACAGGACTCGTCGGGAACTGACAGGTTGGTATTATACCTATCGTCAGTTATCAGTTCCCAGGTGACATGAGTACAGCTTAGTCCGCTGACTTGACACTGGCACTTCGCCTCAAGTGTGTTCCCACTGCACTTTGATCACTACCCTACCACGGCTCAAAGGAGTCGTGCAAACGGGTGGTGGTTGGGTGCAGTCCCGAAGCACTTGGAGGCAGTGACGGTTAGACAGGATTCGTCTCTCCCGGTATTGGGGGTTGACATCGCGCTGTGTCTAGGAGAGCCATTACACGAGTAGTCCCTGGCCAGGGCAAACGAGATATACTGGTAGGTTTCCAGTGTTATCTCAGGGTGTTTTGGGCTTCGCTCCGGCACGACTTGTACCGCTATTGGGGGACTGACGATTACCACCCCCTAGGCCCGCCATGCGATGTATCAGACGAACAGACCGGACTGTACGGAGACTGTCACATTCAGACTCAGTAGGAGTTCAGATGGGGTTTCACCTCGTCAGCCTTCTTGTCGGCATCTACCTGGGGACCGTTACGCACAGCTAGTGCCGCTTGCGGTCTGTGGTTAAACCCACTGCCAGCGTAGTGTCGAGTCTTTAGAGTCCCACACAGAGGGTATTCGCCTCTGGGCAAAACAGAGTAGAGGTCGCATGGTTTTGCGACAGGGTTCGTTCTCATCCGCGCACTTGTGCACGTTTGGAGTCCGGACGGATTATACTGGCAGGCTCTGGTTTGAGCCAGATGCTGGTATATATATTTGGGGTTGCTTTTATATCTTGGTATTCTTGTTCCTCGGAACGAGAATGCAGGTGTGTATGCACAGTTGCTTGAGGCGGAGGATGAGGTATTTCATTAGGGTTTCGGAACGGGTGCGTATGCACAGTTGACAGTTATCTTTTTCCAAACCCTAATGGATTTATGGATTATCTATTTATAATAGTAATTAAATGAGAATTTTGTTATGGTTGATTTTGTTGACTTGTTGACCATGGTTGACTTGTTGACCATGGTTGAAAGTTGACCACCATCATGCTTCAAAAGTCTTCCTTGATTTATGCTTACATTTTTAAATGAAGCATGGTTGTGGTCATTCCAAATTGCCATCAACTATTCTCATTTTCAATTATTATTATTAGATAATTCTTTTCTTTTGCATTATGGTTGCAAGAAAGAAAAAATATAGCTCATTCTATCATTCTCATTCTCTCTCCTCTCTTCATCTTCTTCTTCCTCTAGCAAAGAGAAACCTTCTCATGAGTTGAGAATCCTTCTCTTTAAAAAGAAAAGCAAACCCTAGTCACTCTCTACTCACTCTAGGATCAAAGGATTAGCAAGCCGGAGATTCTAGTTCACTCCAAGTCCGAGAAAGAGCCCAAGGTCGAACCCTCGAGGTGGATCCATCTTCGACGGAAGAAGGCGACAAAAGAGAACCATCAACCTCTACAAGATTTCAAGAAGAAGGAGTTCAAGTTTAGGTATAACCCTCATCCGAGTAGCTAACTCCTTTTAGCGTATTTGCTAGTTTAGTTTAGACACGATCCCGACCTTGTTTAGTCCATGTTGCCTCTTGCGATAAAAATTTGTTTTTTATACCGTTTCCGCCTCCCCGTAAGAACCGGGGGTCGCAATATGGACTTACAGTGGTATCAGAGCCTAACTAAACTTAAACTAGCTTGGTAGTGAAGTGTAACGAAGTTCGGAACCGAAAAAAATCACAAAACCGGAAAATCACAAAACCTGAGTTTCTGTTGAAAATTTTTTGGCTCAAAATGAAAAACTTTATACATGTAAATTCGTCTCAGGGTTTTGTGTGAACACCCAAGAAAAACGATACAGTGATTCGACCAAACCGCCGCCCATCCGCCGCATAAACCATGTATTTGCCGCGGAACCGCCGCCTTTTGTCGTTTTCTCTGCATCGTTTTTCGTGCAGTGTGTGTCTGTGTTGGTTTTAGGATTTTTGAAATATATTATATGTGCCCAGATTTTGCAGAAAAGAAATTTCCTTTTGGGGTCCTATAATTCCGTATTTTTTTTCCGAACTTCACTACACTTTGACTATGATGGTTATATCTGTGATGTTTGCATGTATTGAACGTCGGCTAATCGCTATAAGACGATTAGTCGGGGTTATACATGATCTGTAATGTGCTGGAATGTGTATATAAATATGTTGGATTGTCGCGGGTGAATAGCCGGGGTTGTGAGACGAGAGTTTTCTTTTCTTGCAATTCATTGTAAATGTAAATTGATGTAATTATATTATTTGTTTGGCCGCACAACCGGGTCGGGGTTGTAGCCGTCATTGTATAATTCTTTTTACTGTTTTTGCTCCTAGGATGGACCCATGGAGGGGTGCACAAACTACCGAGGACTTGGCGGGTAGTTTGCCGCACCCGTAGGGGTCTTGGGTGGGGATTTGGCTATTCACCGCGACCGTGTTATCTGTTTTTGTTACAGGCTCGTACAAATTACAGATTGCTAGTATATCCAATGTATTTATCTGTGATCTGAAATGTCTATCATTGCTTTCTATTTAGGCGTTGCTTATGTTTTACAGACGCGCTAGCCCAGCCCCCGCTCTGTCGTTAGTTAAGTAACCTAACGGGTAATGACGGGGCCCCGTGGCGAATGCGAATGGCATAAGCGTACGTCATATTTTGGTTGTTTTCTGCAATGGTAGGATTAAATGATGGGACGCATTAAAAGTACTAATGCAAGAATATCACGCATTAAAAGAACTAATGCAAGATAATAAACCAAGTTTAAGTCGATGGAACACTTTCGAAAAACCACTCGGTTCTTTTCAAAACTAACTTTTAAATGCGGAGCTTGAGCCACTCCTTCTAAAAGCTATCTCGTTCCATCGATTATATCAAGTTCACTACGTTCACGGTTTCGCCAAAACCATCCGTAGCCCTCCATCATTTCAGTTAAATATTCGGTAGTATTCAAGCTATGTATTTTGACCTCACGCCAAGGCATAGTGATTGGTAGCTGCCGGATATTTATCTGTTGCATAGATAGAATGCGTTGGTTTGAGACAGTCGTACTGCCATTTTGGCCTACGTCAAGGGTATGTACGGGTGGATTCAAATTAACCTGGATAATGATGGGACGAACTTGACATGTGACTTATGACATTTTGACCTCACGCCAAGGTCATAAGAGCATGGGGCAAAAATCCACATCGGGAGTTTCATAAGTACTGAAACTTGCTAGATTTGCATACCATTTGGAGTGTGATGATTATGGTAGGATTCCTTCATTTTCGTCACGCGATGATATTTGGATCCCGATCCTACTGTGAGTATATGCTACTCCTCGGGAAATTTCTCACTTAACGATCAATGCTATAAACCTAGTAGGTGCCTAGAAAGGTGTTAGCGGGGTTACGCCCCCAGGGAAAAGAGGTTCTTTAATTAAGGAACTTCGCGAAAGCGTTGGAAAACCTCCCTCGAAGTACCGACACTGGCCTGGCTGAACGGTTAAGCAAGTATTGTACGGTGGGATTGATCCTGACTAATTCTTCCTTTATGGTTTGAGGAGGGATTCGAGAAACAGTGGGAGCCATCCTGTTTAGACAAACTAAAAACCACTCTAAACTTGCAAGAGCATCATGCTGAGTGTTTCTTCTTCTCTCTCCTAATTGCAGCGACCAATCAACATGACTGGACTTAAGTTACTCCTAGATAAAAACAAACTGACAGGGCCAAACTACAAAGATTGGCTCAGGAATGTCAAGATAGCAATCACTTATGACAAGCTGGGGTATCTTCTTACCACCAAAGCTCCCCCTGTCCCTGGTCCAACTTCCAGTGTCGCGGATAAGGAAATCCGCAAGACTTGGGAGATTGATAGCGCGAAGGCCAAGTGCCTCCTGCTTGCCTCGATGGACAACGAACATCAGAGGAGGCATGAGAATATGGACATGGAGTCCATATTGCTCCATACAAAAGAACTGTATGGAGAGCAATCACGTATCGCAAGATACGAAGCGTCGAAAAAGTTGTTTTCGACAAAGATGGCCGTCGGATCATCAGTAGCCGAGCACGTGCTAAAGATGATCGGCTACATTGAGGAGCTCGCTGACCTAGGGATCACATTGGAGAGTGAACTATATACGGATATAGTTCTCCAGTCCCTTCCTTCCACTTACGCCCAGTTTATACTGAACTTCAACCTACAAGAAAAAGAGGTTGAACTATCAGAGCTCCTCAACATGCTGAGGAGCGCAGAGGGCACCCTACAGAAAAGTAGGGATACATCCACTTTGTTTGTAGGAGGATCATCTTCTTCTAGGTCCAAGGCGAAAGCCAAGGGAAAGAAGAAGAAGGCCCCCGCCAAACCAAGGGGCGGTGTTAGTAAAGTGGATACGAAGGGAAAAGGTAAAGCAACAAAGATAGCGGGGAAGCTTGTGGATAAGGAAGAATGCTTCTTTTGTCATAAGAAAGGACACTGGAAGAATGATTGCAGGGCCTGGAAGGCCAGAACACAGGAATTGAAGCAGGTTGCAGCTTCAGCTTCAGGTGTGTATGTTATTGAAAACTGTCTTTCAATAAACTCTACTTCCTGGGTATTGGATACCGGATCAGGATCTCATATCTGTAATTCTTTGCAGGCGTTGAGAAACCGTAGGGATTTGAAGGCAGGTGACATGACCCTCAGAGTTGCGAACGGAGCTAGCATGGATGCTAAAGCCGTGGGGGACTATCACCTGGGAATGTCAGATGGACATGTTTTGGTTTTGCGTAATTGCTTTTTTGTACCCAACGCAACTTGTAATATCATTTCTGTATCTTTAGTTTCTAAAGAAGGTTATGAATTTGCGTTTGTAAGTAATGTTGTAAACATTCACCTTAATCAAGTATTGATTGGGTCAGGTACTCTGAGTAATGGTATATACGTGTTAAACCAACCACAGATTTTCAACGTCCAGAATACACACAAAAGAAAGTCTCCAGAAATAAATCAGACTTTCTTATGGCATTGTAGATTGGGTCACATCAATGAGAGAAGGTTGACGAAGTTACATACAGAAGGGTATTTGAATGCGTTCGAATATCAATCGTATGCCACTTGTCAATCCTGTCTCAAGGGAAAGATGACAAAGACTCCGTTTACTGGACATGGAGTAAGAGCGAGCGAGCTCTTGGGACTCGTACACAGTGACGTGTGCGGTCCAATGTCTACACATGCCCGAAGCGGACATTCTTACTTCATTACTTTTACGGATGACTTCTCAAGGTACGGTTATGTCTTCTTAATGAAACATAAGTCCGAGGCCTTTGGAAAATTCCAGGAGTATAAGAATGAAGTAGAGAAACAGACCGGCAAAAGTATTAAGATTCTAAGATCGGATCGAGGTGGAGAATACTTAAGTTCCGAATTCCTGGACTATTTAAAAGAGAACGGAATTCTCTCTCAGCTTACTCCTCCTTACACCCCGCAACATAACGGTGTATCGGAGAGACGGAACCGCACCCTATTGGATATGGTGCGGTCCATGATGAGTAACGCTGAGTTACCGCGATCATTCTGGGGGTATGCGCTAGAATCAGCTGCGTACCTTTTGAACCGAGTTCCGACTAAGACTGTGCCTTCCACACCATATGAAATGTGGAGTGGGAAGAAACCCTATCTTCAATATCTGAAGGTCTGGGGATGTCCGGCTTTTGTCAAAAAGCAGCATGCGGACAAGCTCGAGGCACGCTCAGTACTGTGCAAGTTTGTGGGATACCCAAAGAACACCAGGGGGTATCTTTTCTACTACGCAGAGGAACAAAAAGTCCTTGTTTCTCGTAATGCCCACTTTCTAGAACACCAGTTCTTGGAAAAGGAGATTAGTGGGAGCGCAGTAGAACTGGAAGAAATTCCAGAACCACAGACTATTACTGAAAGGTTAGTGGAACCAGAGGGTTCAACAGAACAGGACATTCCTACGCCGCTCCGCAGGAGTAGTAGGCAGTCTCATCCGCCCGAGAGATACTACGGTTTTCTCATAGACGGGGATAGAGAGGATTGCATCATAGATTATGATGAGCCTACTAGCTTCCAGCAGGCCGTTCAGAGCGTTGACTCAGTGAAATGGCTGGATGCAATGCGGACCGAAATGGAGTCCATGTACACCAACAAGGTATGGACGTTGGACATTGCTCCAGACGGGGTAAAACCCGTAGGATGCAAGTGGATCTTCAAAAGGAAGATTGGTGTAGATGGACAGGTTGAGACCTATAAAGCTAGGCTGGTAGCAAAGGGTTTTCGTCAAAGACCTGGCTTGGACTACGACGAAACCTTTTCTCCGGTAGCCATGCTGAAATCCATTCGGATCCTTCTTGCCATTGCTGCCTTCCACGATTATGAGATCTGGCAAATGGACGTAAAGACAGCTTTTCTAAATGGAAATTTAGAGGAGTGTGTCTATATGGATCAGCCAGAGGGTTTCATTCAGAGTGGGAGCAGCGGAAAGGTGTGCAAGTTGCTTAAGTCCATCTATGGACTAAAGAAGGCATCGCGGAGTTGGAACATCTGTTTTGATGAGACAGTCAAAGAATTTGGCTTTATCAAAAATCCAGATGAACCATGCATCTATAGTAGATTTGTAGCGAGAACTGTAGTATTCCTCGTTTTATACGTGGATGACATTCTCTTGATAGGAAATGACATTCCTATGCTACAATCTGTCAAGGGGTTCTTGTCACAAAGGTTCTCCATGAAAGACCTGGGTGATGCCTCATACATCCTGGGGATCCGGATCCATCGTGATAGATCCAAGAGGATATTGGGACTTTCTCAGTCCAGGTACATCGACACCATAGTGAAAAGATTCAGTATGGAAGATTCCAAGCGCGGTAACCTACCGGCTTGTCACGGGATCACCCTCTCTAAAGAGATGTCTCCCAAGACTGATTTGGAGAGGGATCGCATGTCTATTATACCCTACGCTTCTGCGGTAGGCTCTATAATGTATGCGATGTTGTGTACCAGACCGGATGTAGCTTATGCACTGAGTGTGGTAAGCCGGTATCAGTCTAACCCTGGGGAGAAACACTGGATAGCAGTAAAGAACATTCTCAAGTACCTGAGGAGGACTAAGGAGATGTTCTTGGTGTATGGCGGAAAAGACCTCCAGATCGAGGCCTTTGCTGACTCCAGCTTCCAGAGTGACAAGGATGATTCCAAGTCCATGTCGGGTTTTGTCTTCACCCTCAATGGAGGGGCGGTGTGTTGGAAGAGTTCCAAACAGGAAACCGTTGCAGACTCGACGATGGAAGCGGAATACATCGCTGCATCTGATGCCGCAAAAGAAGCTGTCTGGATGAGGAAGTTCTTGAAAGAACTTCAGGTGGTTCCGTCCATTGTTGACCCAATACCTCTGTATTGCGACAACAACGGGGCTATAGCTTTAGCGAAGGAACCCAGGTCCCATCAGAGATCCAGGCACATCTTGAGGCGGTATCACCTGATCAGGGAGATCGTGGATCGCAAGGAGATCGAGGTTCGGAGGGTTGCTTCAGAAGAGAACACTGCAGATCCATTCACCAAGGCCCTACCCCAGACTCAGTTCGAGCGGCTGATCGAGATGATAGGTCTTCGATACGCCAGTACATGGCCTTAGTGCAAGTGGGAGATTGTTAGTGTATATGCCCTAGAGGCCATTACTGTATCATACTAGTTTGTATATTACTTAATGGATGCTTGGGATATTCACCTTGTATATACAATCTTGCTCAAAATAGTAGTATGCTACTTGGTTTGTTTCTACTTCAATGTGTACTTGTGTTTATTTCAGTATATCACTTATACGCATTAGTGGAGCCCTTAGGATCTTTGCTTGATTACCAGCGTTGTGATGGCAGTCACACTAGTGGGGGCTGGGTAATCTATAGGCACATCCTTATACAGGTCCCTAGTCGCAGGACTATCGAGACAGGGCATCGATACTCCGGAGTAGACTAGCGTATGCGCTTCTCATCCCAGTGTGGGAGATGGTCTGTCCCACAGCCATCAGTACGTCGTACTGGAGATAGTATACGGGTGCTCGTTGGGTTACGAGTACACTGGACAGGACTCGTCGGGAACTGACAGGTTGGTATTATACCTATCGTCAGTTATCAGTTCCCAGGTGACATGAGTACAGCTTAGTCCGCTGACTTGACACTGGCACTTCGCCTCAAGTGTGTTCCCACTGCACTTTGATCACTACCCTACCACGGCTCAAAGGAGTCGTGCAAACGGGTGGTGGTTGGGTGCAGTCCCGAAGCACTTGGAGGCAGTGACGGTTAGACAGGATTCGTCTCTCCCGGTATTGGGGGTTGACATCGCGCTGTGTCTAGGAGAGCCATTACACGAGTAGTCCCTGGCCAGGGCAAACGAGATATACTGGTAGGTTTCCAGTGTTATCTCAGGGTGTTTTGGGCTTCGCTCCGGCACGACTTGTACCGCTATTGGGGGACTGACGATTACCACCCCCTAGGCCCGCCATGCGATGTATCAGACGAACAGACCGGACTGTACGGAGACTGTCACATTCAGACTCAGTAGGAGTTCAGATGGGGTTTCACCTCGTCAGCCTTCTTGTCGGCATCTACCTGGGGACCGTTACGCACAGCTAGTGCCGCTTGCGGTCTGTGGTTAAACCCACTGCCAGCGTAGTGTCGAGTCTTTAGAGTCCCACACAGAGGGTATTCGCCTCTGGGCAAAACAGAGTAGAGGTCGCATGGTTTTGCGACAGGGTTCGTTCTCATCCGCGCACTTGTGCACGTTTGGAGTCCGGACGGATTATACTGGCAGGCTCTGGTTTGAGCCAGATGCTGGTATATATATTTGGGGTTGCTTTTATATCTTGGTATTCTTGTTCCTCGGAACGAGAATGCAGGTGTGTATGCACAGTTGCTTGAGGCGGAGGATGAGGTATTTCATTAGGGTTTCGGAACGGGTGCGTATGCACAGTTGACAGTTATCTTTTTCCAAACCCTAATGGATTTATGGATTATCTATTTATAATAGTAATTAAATGAGAATTTTGTTATGGTTGATTTTGTTGACTTGTTGACCATGGTTGACTTGTTGACCATGGTTGAAAGTTGACCACCATCATGCTTCAAAAGTCTTCCTTGATTTATGCTTACATTTTTAAATGAAGCATGGTTGTGGTCATTCCAAATTGGCATCAACTATTCTCATTTTCAATTATTATTATTAGATAATTCTTTTCTTTTGCATTATGGTTGCAAGAAAGAAAAAATATAGCTCATTCTATCATTCTCATTCTCTCTCCTCTCTTCATCTTCTTCTTCCTCTAGCAAAGAGAAACCTTCTCATGAGTTGAGAATCCTTCTCTTTAAAAAGAAAAGCAAACCCTAGTCACTCTCTACTCACTCTAGGATCAAAGGATTAGCAAGCCGGAGATTCTAGTTCACTCCAAGTCCGAGAAAGAGCCCAAGGTCGAACCCTCGAGGTGGATCCATCTTCGACGGAAGAAGGCGACAAAAGAGAACCATCAACCTCTACAAGATTTCAAGAAGAAGGAGTTCAAGTTTAGGTATAACCCTCATCCGAGTAGCTAACTCCTTTTAGCGTATTTGCTAGTTTAGTTTAGACACGATCCCGACCTTGTTTAGTCCATGTTGCCTCTTGCGATAAAAATTTGTTTTTTATACCGTTTCCGCCTCCCCGTAAGAACCGGGGGTCGCAATATGGACTTACACTAGATGCACGTAACGGCTATCTAGGTATGAGCAAGATAATGGAGGATCGACGAGCGAACTCGTCCGGACTCGACAAAGTTTATAAGCGATCAATATCATCATACAGTCCGGTCTTTTCGTCAAAGAGTATCGTATACTGGGTCTGGGGGGATGGAAACTAACCCCCAATTACTCAATAAGTCATGCTAACAGAGGACTCATAACCAACGGAAATACAACTAATAACACTTATCATTTTATCTCCACAGCAGTGTCCACTGACTTCTGCTTATAGTTATGTTTTGCACAGCGCGATATCGACTTCATATATCAGGAGTGACGAATCCTCTCAACCGCTCACCACCTCCATATGCTTCAAGACTATACCCAACTAAAACCTGTTTGCACGACTCAGTAAAACCGTGGTAGGATAGTAATCAAAGTATAGTGGGAAGACACACAATACACTATGGCAATCTCAGGTCAAAGACTATCGTGTACTATCGTCACCAGAGAACTGCTATCTGACATTAGTATAATACCATCTATAAGTTATCGGTGAGTCCATCCAGTGTAACTCATACTCCTATAACCACATGTATATAATCTTTGGTGTAAACTCCAATGGCTATTGGATCAGCAATCGTCCCGTACAAAGTCAAGAAACGTATACACTAGTCTAACTGGAATACCGATGCACAGTCTCGATACTCCTACAACTAGGGACATTTAAAGATGTGCTTATGGACTACCAGACCCCACTAGTATGATCCCTATCATAGTCTTGGTAATCAAGAAAAATCCTTAGGGTTTTATCTTATGTATTATCGATACGTGATAACAAGTAAAACGTATACGCGTAACAGATAAAGACAAAGCAGATAGCATACTACCATCTTGAGTAAAATTGTTCTCCGTATAGGTCCTCGTTCAATTACAATAATTGCCTTGAGGGCACCTATATCCAACAGGATTATGATGAAACCTTTACTTCAGTGTCTACGCTGAAGTCCACACAGATATGACTTGCCACTGTTGCTATTCATGACCATGAGATCTGGTAAAAGGATAACTATAACGTCTTTCTAAATGAGAATTTAGAAGTGCACATGTATATGACTCTGTCAGAGGTTTATCGTAGTCAGTGTTAGTAATATGTATGCCTTAGAGGCCATTATTGTATATTTTAGTGGATGCTTGGACATATATATATATATATATATATATATATATATATATATATATATATATAGAGGACTTTCTTGCTCGACATGATAGTATGCTATCTAGTTGCTTTTTATCTTAACACGTACACTTGTATTGTTACACTGTCTCTCTGATACATGTTAATAAAGCCCTTAGGATGTTAGCTTGACTACCAGGACTATGATGCAGATCGTACTAGTGGGGCTTGTGTAATCCGTAAGCACATCCTTTAATAGTTCCTAGTCGAGGGGATATTGAGAAAGGGCATCGATATTCCAGAGTATACTAGTGTGTACGTTTCTTGACCCTTTATGGGGCGATGGTTGATCCCATAACCATTGGTTTTTGACATCATAGATTGTACTTGGGTGCTCATTAGAGAATGGGTACACCGAACAGGACTTGCCGAGAACTCCTGGATGGTACCATACCTATCGTCAGATAGCAGTTCTCTGATAACACTTGTACAGGTTAGTCTGTAGACCCGAGATCGTCATAGAGTCTTGTGTGGTTCCCACTGTGCTTTAATTTCCTCCCTAACATGGCTCAAAGGAGTCATGCAAATAGGTGGATTTTGGGTACAATCTCGAGTCACATGGAGGTAATGAGTGATAGGAGGGGTTTCGTCTCTCCCGGTATAGGGAGTTGATGTTGCGCTATACTCGATTGGCTATAACAGTAAGTCCCTGACCAGGGCTGATGAGATTTATTGGTAAGTGTTATCAGTAGTTTCTCGAAAGGTTATAGGCCACACATCGGCATGACTTATCAAGTAACTAGGGTCTGATGATTCCACCCCTAGACTTGATATGCGACATATCAGACGAAAAGACCAGGCTGTACGGTAAGTGTTGCTGATAGACTTTGCGGGAGTCTGGACAAACTTGCTTGTTGATCTTCTATTCGTTCAATATTTGGGTAGCCGTTACATCCCGCTAGTACCGCTGACGGCTTGTGGGTGACTGATGTGATTATTACCTACTGCTGGCGTATTGACGAGTCTTTGGAGTCCCACATGGAGATTTTCTAGCTCAAACGAAACGAAATAGGGCACATATGGTGATATATGCGAGAGCTTGATTAAATACGAGTATGTGATACCGTATTCTTATCTCGCGATCTGTGATATCGGTTAGGTTATATGTGATATAACCAGATTGTTGAATTTATTGTTGATTCAATGATATGTGATATACATATAAATGATATTAGTCGGTTATATATGATATAACTGGAATATTGAATAAAGTGTTGATTTAATAATTTAATATATATTTATATTTGATATATTTATATATTAACTAATATTGTGCTCACTTAAAGATTTTCTTCTCTTTATAATACATTATATATATATATATATGTGATATATATATATATATGTGTGTGTGTGTGATATATATATATATATATATATATATATATATATATATATATATATATATTGTGTCATGGTGGATGATACATAGAACATGGGTGTATGAAACTCACACCATGACTAAAGGTTATATGGGTGATTATGTATTAAGAGTAAATTCAAAATTAGGTGGAAAATGAGCATGGCTTAGATGCTTGTGGAAGCATGTAGAAGCCATGACTCATTCCACTAATTTTGTTTTTTACTCTAGATATTTTATAACCCAACCATTATTTTTAGCCTATGGTTAACTCTCTACTTATCTCTTGGAGACATTTCTTCACCTAAGTTCATCTTCTTGCTCTCTAGTTTTTCATGAGGTGAGAAAAGAAAAGGAATAGAGATTTCTAAAGTGAGCAAAATTCCTACTTCATCAATCTACTCTTATCTAGCCCATAAGATTAGGTTGTTTGCTTCACTAATTCTTGATTAGTGAATAGTGAGTTTGAGTTTGAGAAACTTCAAGGTGGATCATCTTCGGCCTCGAAAACGACGAAGCAAACTCGTTCCTTTCACTAAGTGGAGCCTAAGAAGTGTTCTAGGGATCGCTACTTGGAGCTAAGGGACTACTACTTAGAGTTTTAGAAGTAAAGGACCGGTCTACAAAGGTTGTATTTTATATTCACTTAGTGTAAAATTTGTTTATATGCTTTCAAACCCTAATTCTCTAGTTTAATTCTAGGTTAGTATAGTTTAGCCCACTAATTTTTTTAAAATTGCATACTTGATACCTATAGAAACCTAGTAGTGGTGTTAAGACATACTTTCATGGTATCAGAGCCAAGCTAAAGCATTAGGTTTGGTCTAAACGACGTTAAAGTGTTCGATCGAACATCAAAACCCGTTTTTTTCAATGTTTCTGTCCAATTTTTCAAAAGTTGAAATTTTGGTGATTAATTATATGCAGAAAATTGTGCAAGGTTTTTTATGGAGCCCCAAGAAATACGGGAGCCCAACTCCACCAATTGGCCATGCAACCGCGGCATAAACATGGGTTTAGCCGCGGTTCCGCGGTATAAACATGGGTTTAGCCGCGGTTCCACGGCATGCTTGGTGAGTTTGGGACTCCATTTTCTTGTGCTGCTCCGTAGTGTGATTTTTCACTTTCTGGGTATTTTTAGTGAGACTCAAGTTGTTGAGATCTCTGTGATTTGTGGGTGTTTGATATATTGATCGAAAAATTTAACATCGTCTAGATATATATGATATGTGATACAATATTTGGAATCCATATTAATTAGTTTTGTGAAAACTAGTTTGTGTTTTGTAGATCTCGCGTTTTAGTCTCTTTTGATCGATTTCTACGAAGTTTCGATTCGGATCAAAACTCCGTCGCAATCTTGTATTGTACGCTGATAGTCGCCGGGAAACACTACTAGATAGTCATAACCCATAACCCTGACCAAGTGATAGTAGGAGAACCCCGAGGGCAAAAGCATCCAGTCGGGTGCTCGCGGCCACGGTGTTCTGCCTAAGTGCACTTCGTTGACGGCATCAGGGGTGCGGCAATCTACTAAAGTTCCCGACGAGCGTTTGATCATTTAATCGAGAATCTTGTTGAATTACCCGACTTGATATTGAAAAGTATTTTCAATTCGAGACATAAATGCAAGATTTATTAGGTTAGGCAAGAAATCCGAGATATGAGATATTCCGGGTTTATAATGTCTAAGGTTTGATGTGGATTCTAATTATTGCATGTTTCATTTTTTTCTGCGACCATAAGTGTAATATGCGGTGTATCCCCGATCTCGTTGCTATACGTCAACAACATTCGGGATACGCATATTTACTTACGTTGATGACATGTGATGTTATGTGTTGCTGTGATATGTTATATTGGATCGTCGTGATTGAATAGCCGGGTTTTTTTGCGTGAGATGAGAGTTTTTCTATTTTCATTCATATAAAAACTGTATGTAATATTCTTTTATTGGGACACTTCCGGGTTGAGGATGATGTCACCATTGATGTATATTATTTACATTTCCGCATTAGGATAGACCCAAGGCGGGGAGCACAAGTAACCAGGTTCTAGAGTCCGGTGGGAGACCATCTCGAGCAGTAGAGACCGGGTCTCCTAACTCTAGAATTGGCAGGGTCACTTGTAGCTGTCGTAGGGGTCTAGGGTTGTGGGTTTGGCTATTCATCACGACCGTCAAATCCGTGTTTTTCATTACTGGCTGAATTTAAAACACGGACCTCCTAGTATATCTAATATTTCATATATTGACTTCTGCTGCCTGAGCTCTGTGATATGATCATATAATTTCCTGAGACGAATGCTATATATATATATATGATATATATAATAAATGTTGATTATGTTTTGCACCCGCGCTAGTCCAGCCTCCGCTCTGCCGTTAGTTAAGTAACTTAACGGTGCATGGCGGGCCCCGTGGCGAATGCGGATGGCATAAGCGTACGTTCTATTTTCGTTTCTTCTGTGATGTTTAGGAAACATAAATGATGAGACATCATTAATGAGATTAATGAAAAAAAGAAAGCTAAAGATGTTGTAGAATCAAATTTTTCAAAAAGATAGCTCTAGTTATTGCTTTGCATAGCGGTATTCCTTTATGAATATCCAACACCTCATTCGATGAGGAAAGAGCCGAGATCCCTTCACCGGGAATGACCTCTTTAGCAAAACTAGCAAATGCTACAACCTACTCGGTTTGTTTTGAAAACTACTCGATTTAAAAAGCGGAGCTTAAACCACTCCTTTTCAAATCACCAGATTCTACAATGATATCAATTTCATTACATTAAAGGTTTTATTCAAAACCAGTCGTAGCCTTCCGTCATTTCAGATAAGTTCTATTTAGTATTCGTGCTGCGTTTGTTGACCATAGTCAAGGTGTAGTGTGCGGTAGTTGATTAGTGCTTATCTGCCACATATGATGTGATTGGATTATGGTAGTCGTTCGGCTTTGTTGACCATAGTTAAGGGTCATGCGGGTGGGTTTAATTCAATCACGAAATGACGGGTAGAACTTGAATAGCGCTTATGATTTGTTGACCGTAGTTAAGGTCATAAGTTGCTAGGGGTAAAAACAGACATTGGGAATTTCAAGTGTTGAAATTTGCAATGAGATTGCATACTTTCTATGAAATAGTTGGATCCTGATCCCCACTGCGAGTAAGTCTTACTCCTGGGAGAGTTTTGCAATTTACAATTAGATGATCTAGTAGGTGTCTAAGAAAGGTGTTAACGGGGTTATGCCCCTACGGAAATGAGCTTATTTAATTAGTTCCATACGAAAGCATGGGGAGACTCCCTCGGAGTACCAATACCTGCCTGGCTGACTGATTGGCGAACTTATTGGGTGTAATTAATCCCGGCTAATCTTACCTTTTAGGGTTTGAAGGAAGATTTGATAAAAACAGTAGGAGTCATCCTGATTAGATAAGATAATAACCAATCTAATTTTGCAAGAGTGTACGCTAAAGTGTTTTCTTCTCTCTCTCCAGGTAGCGACCATGACATGCCTTAATCAAGATAATAATATGCATGTATTGAACGAACCCACTTATTATACTGAGCTGGGAAATTTTGGTTCCGCTCTATCTTATGATTGTCATAAGTCTGAGTAAGGAATAGGGGAATATCAGGATTCCCATGCAGCCCGAACGAAGAAAGAGCATGATGATGCATTTTCTTCGGGTGTGTTTGTAACCGAGAACTGTTTCTCAGTATGCTCTACGTCCTGGGTATTGGATACCGGATCAGGATCCCACGTTTATAATTCGTTACATGGGTTAAAAAGAAGTAGAGAACTGGGAAAGGGTGATAATTCTCTCGTAGTAGGGAATGGTGTAATTGTTGCAGCAAAAGCAGTTGACGAATATCACCTTGTATTACCAAATGGTAATACATTGATTCTGAACTACTGTTATTTCGTACCAAAAATGATGTGCAATATAATATCAATTTCTTTATTAGATAAAGAAGGATATAACTTTGTACTAGAGAATAATGTTATGAACATTTTCTTAAATCAAGTGTTGATTGGGTTTGGTACGTTGTATAACGGTATATACGTTCTAAAATCAAACTACAGTTCTAAATATACAGAATACACACAAGAGGAAAAATTCAGAAATGAATGAATCCTTCTTGTGGCATTGTAGACTTGGTCATATCAATACGACCAGACTAGCGAAGTTGCACAAAGATGGATATTTGAATCCGTTCGAATTCATATCTTATGAAACTTGTCAGTCATGTCTCAAAGGTAAGATGACCAAAACTCCGTTTATTGAATATGGAGAAAGAGCTACTGAACTCTTGGGACGGGTACATAGTGATGTATGTAGTCCTATGTTTATGCATGCCAGAATTGGTTTCTCGTATTTTATTACATTCACCAATGATCTCTCAAGATTCAAACATGTGTTCTTGTTGAAACACAAATCTGAAGTTTTTGAGAAATTCAAGGAATATAAGTACGAAGTTGAAAACCAGAAAGGTAAAAGTATTAAAGTCCTTCGATCTGATCGAGGAAGAGAATACTTAAGCATGGAATTTCGAGACTGTTTAAAAGAGAATGGGATTCTAGC
This sequence comes from Agapanthus africanus, assembly GCA_030015575.1. Taxonomy (NCBI): domain Eukaryota; kingdom Viridiplantae; phylum Streptophyta; class Magnoliopsida; order Asparagales; family Amaryllidaceae; genus Agapanthus; species Agapanthus africanus. The sequence continues at coordinate 331,158,244 of CM057342.1, read as the reverse complement.
TCAGCTTACTCCTCCGTATACACCACGGCACAATGGAGTATCGGAGCGGAGGAATCGTACCCTATTAAATTTGGTGCGCTCTATGATGAGTATTGCCGAATTACCTATTTTCTTTTGGGGTTATGCACTTGAGACAGCTGCATACCTATTGAATAGGGTTCCGACCAAATCCATGCCTACCACTCTATATGAGATATGGAATGGAAAGAGGCCATCTCATAAACGAGTTAAGATATGAGGTTGTCCGGCCTATGTTAAAAAGCAAAATCCGGACAAGCTCGAGGCAAGGTCTGTTATGTGCAAGTTTATGGGATATCCAAAGGATTCATATGGATTTATCTTTCACCACACCGAGGAACAAAAGGTGTTTGTTTCTCAATATGCCACCTTTTTAGAAAAGGAATTTCTTGTGAGAGAAATTAGTGGTAATGCGGTAGAACTGGAAAAAGTTCCAGCTGCACAAACTATAACTGATGATTTGGTAGAACCGGAGGATTCAATAGTCCCCAACGAACCTCATGTTTACCCCCAAATAAAAGAGCAAAGCTCTGTTCAAAATTTTAAAAGAGGCAGCGCCTCGCGTGCCTTGAACGAGGGCGTCAGCGCCCAAGAGTTAAAAAAACTCTGAGGCAGCGCCTCACGTGCCTTGCACAAGGGCGCCAGCGCTAAGAGTTAAAAACTCTGAGGCAGCGCCTCACGTGCCTTGCACAAGGGCGCCAGCGCTAAGAGCTAAAAACTCTGAGGCAGCGCCTCACGTGCTCCACACGAGGGCGTTGGCGCCAGAACTAAAAGTTCTCTGCCGTTGGATCAAGGAGCCAACGGAGATGATAAATCATCAAAGCACAAAATTAAATTCTGATTGAGGAAATACTCCTCAAATCTTTCTGAACAAGAAAGATTGTGCTCTGTAAATCAAAGCACCGTTGGATTAAAGACCCAATGGTAATTAAAAATCACCAAGATACAGAATAAGCTCTGTATGAGAAAATATTTTCCCAATCTTTCTAAATAAGAAAGATTGTGCTTTGTAAATCAGAGCATGGTTGGATCAAAAATCCAATGGTGATTAGAAATTACCAAGCTACAGAATAAGCTTTGTATGGGAAAATATTTTCCCAATCTTTCTAAACAATAAAGATTGTGCTCTGTAAATCAGAGCACCGTTGGATCAAACATCTAATGGTGATTAAAAATCACCAAGCAATAGAATAAGCTCTGTAGGGAAAAATATCTTCCCAATCTTTCTAAACAAGAAGGATTACCGTTGGATCAAAGATCCGATGGTGATTAAAAATAACCAAGATACAGAATAAGCTCTGTATGGGAAAATATTTTCCCAATATTGTTAAAAACAAGAAAAATTTCTTCTGTAAAATAGAAGTCCTTGGATCAAAGAACCAACGGTGGATAAAATCCCCAAATCAATTAAGAAATCTCCCAAAGAGTTTTCCTTAACTGAATCAACAAATGTGCCTCCACTGTATAAAGACCCCAAGACTTCAAGTCTTGTACAGAGGAACACCCCCCCTAAACTTCAAGTTTAGAAAGAAGAGCAAGCAAAATAAAGCTTTAAGAGAGAAGAAAGAAAAAGAACTTTCTTCAAGGTAAATAGAGATTATCTCATCTGCATATCCAAGGGTTTAACCCTTATAAAAGAACATAGTTCTTTCCCTGGATCTGAAATCCATGAGACAAGTCTCCCACAATTGAGAATTTAATTCTCGTAGGGATGAATTTGTTCTTGGGGATTGAAGATTCAGGGGAGAACAAAGAATTGAACTCTTCAGAAAAATGCATAAAGAAGGAAACAGCGTCGAGCACCTCACGTGCCCTTCACGTGGGCGCTGCTTAATAATGAGTGTTTAGCACTCAGTGGTTAGCTCCAAGCGCCTCACGTGTCCCTCACGTGGGTGTTGCTAAAATAAAGAGTGCCTAGCACTCAGTGGTTGGCGTCCAGCGCCAAGCACCCAACGTGCCCCTCACGTGGGCGCTAATAAAATAGAGAGCGCTCTGCATTCAGTGGTTGGCGTGGAGCGCCCCACGTGCCCCTCATGTGTGCGCTATTTAACATAAAGCGCTCTGCTCATAGAGCCTAACGCCACAAAGAGTGTTTAACACTCCATAAAAAAAAGAAATAGGGTGAGAGTCAGAGCCCATATCAATGCTTAGCATTGTTGTATATAAAAGGGACCGAGCCCAAACAAGTGTTTAACACTTTATTCAAAACTGAGTGGACTGGGTCCAAGTTGACCAAAAGTCCCTAATTCAGATCAACCGAGCCCATGTGCTCACAATTTCTTTAAATTGGTCTTATTCTCAAACCTGACTATAGATCTCCCAACCGACATTGGTTCAAGGGTACATCTTCCCACACCTCTGATACATGTCGTTGTAATTCTTTAACATCTTCAGAGAGGTGGCGGGTCCCGACAACCAACAATTCTATGGACCGTAATGTCCTTAAACTAGCCTTGGACCATATGTCCTTAAACTACCTATGGACCATAACGTCTTTAAACTAAAACGATAGATCCCAAATTCTCTTTCCTTGGATCAAAAATGATTCCGAACCCCCGTTAAGTAGATCTTAGTCCAATATCGGATTAATGTATCCTTAACAAATATTTAAGTTGATCTTAATCTCAAACAAGGTTAACGATCCTTAAATTAAACCAAACCCAAAACTAAGAAAATACGGATTTGGACTAATACACGCCCTACGGGCGACAACACAAATTAGTCTCCGTATACAATCCACGGGCAACCAAAAATAAAACAAACACACACGACATGAAGTGACCTTCTTGAGCAGGAGAAAGTGGTTATAGCTACGCGGTAACATAATTAACTGCAGGGGCTTGCGCCTGCAGGGAATAGCATCCCCACAATCAAAAACCCCTTACAACGAGGGGTAATCTGACGAAGTCTGCTACAACGGCCGCATCTATTTAAACCTTCGATACATGTGACATAAATTAACTTGGCATCTTCGGAGAGGTAGACAGATAAAACCAAATAGCATCTGCCCCTAAATTCAGGCAAGACGATCCTACGCGGTTTCGTCTCTGTTTTTGGCGGTAAACAGATTCTGCCATGCCCGGTGGGACCTTTTCTTCTTTCCACTCCACACTTCGTGTGTCGTGTTCGCGAACGAATCGCGGTTTAATATGGTTGTCCCTGGATTCGAGGTACTGAGATTTGGTGTCTTGCTCCGTGCAGAAGAGAAGGTGACGACAATGGCTTCCAACTGCACCAATTGCAACAACAATTCCCACTCCGTCCCTGCTGGAGGAGTGACTTATAGGCCCCAAGCGGCCTCCATCTTCGCAATGCCAGTGGAACACGTGACTCAGGCCATCACTTGACTGTTTTTCGGGACCATGCTCCCTCTAATAAGCTTCAATGATTCAATGCCATTACAGGAGGCTCCCAAGAAGGCAGTCTTCGATCGGCTTACAACTACCACGGCCCCTCTCAATGGGTCGTCCAATTCCAATTCCTCAGTCTTCGATAGGCTGAGCCAAAACTCCAGTAAGCCCGTAAAGAGGCCTGCGATACCTGAAAGAGTTATCCCGAAGAGGATAGCCATTCCAGCTCCGATAGACGAAGTTGTCAAAAGGGCTTCTCTTGCTAAGGGATCAGTCTTTGCAAGACTGGCCGTTCCAACTCCTGCTACAGGTGAGATCGTTATAAGTGCTTTCCCTATTCAAAAGTCAGTCTTCGACAGGCTAGACATACCCTCTCAACGGACGCCAGTCATCAATAGGTTGACACCAAGAGCAGCCTTTCATCAAAGCAAGGGGCATGACGAAGCCACTCCCGTAACTGAACCATTCCCATCCGCAAGACATGCTCGACGTCACCACTGGCTCCGAGTGAGGAAAGCTGGGGGCAACTCTCTTTCTGGACTTACCCCACGAGCTCCGATGGTGGAAACTGACGCTGCTGTTCCAACTGGGAACAACTTCGAGCTTCTCAGGAGGGTGCGCAAGAACTCTCCAACCGCCATCTTGAAGAAGTCTCCCCCGCCTGTCGAAAACACAACATAGGTGAAGCCGGAATGGCCTCCTCAGCTGTTGTCCTCCAAGATCTACAGAGTTTGGCGGAAAGTCCAAGACTCTGCAATTGACAAAAATTACTCTCGCCGGCTGAAGAAGACGAAGGCTCGGCAAGAAGAGGACCATCCAATCGCCATACCATGAACGGTATCATCTGTATGGGTGCCTGCCGCAACGGCCCCCTCAACCTCGACCTCCCACAAAAAGAGAAGGCCTGAGAATCTCCCGCCACTAGCGGCAAATATCAAAGACAGTGGACCCAAACGCCCCAAATCTGGGGGCATGGTTGTGCATACTGTCTACATGGCATTCGGAAAAGTGGATAGTCATTCTTCTGTGAGTCATCGACCACTCACACGGTCTGTGACGAAAGCTCGGGAGCAACAACAAAAGCTCCAGGAAATGTTGACAAGAATGGCCGCACTTACTGAGAAGAAGGAAAGCTCAGAAGCGGTTCAAAAACAGATCTTCGGAATGAAAAGGGCAAAGGGAAAGCAACCTTCGTCGCCAATGCTCAACAACAATCGAGTGACCCGAAACCGGTTATTCGCTAAAACAGCAGACTGCGAGCCCTCGAAGAGAAGTTAAGACATCCTTACTCGTTTCCCTGGGACAAAACGAGGAGACTATTCGAACTAACGTTGTGCAACAGGCTCATCACTCTACCGGATCGAGATGGCCGCTGCAATCGGGCTTCGTCAACAATCCCAATTACTGCCCCTACCACCGAATAGTAGGCCACCCAATCGAAGATTGCTACGTCTTTAAAAACTGGGTCGAAGACCGGTACCAGCAAGGCAAGTTTGCATTATCTGAAAACTGGAAGGTAAACCCACCGTAGCAACATGCTCCTAAAAAGGTGGATATGCCGGGGGCATCATGCTCATTTATAAAAGAAGCCCCGTGAGAAGTGGTCCTTTCAGCTAAAACTAAAAGAATGTTGAATGATCTTCAAGCATGTCCGGCGATTAGGTGGAAGAGCCCGCTGGAGCCTGAGATCATTGACGGAATGCTGAAGCCGCGCCCAACGCCAAAAGTTGGTAATGATGGACAAAACCTCCAGGCCAAGCCTTCGAATTCTTCAACGAAAAAGAAGAAGTCCAAGAAGCACGTGCAGCTCGACGAAAATCGTACGGGTCTGCAAAAATACATCGACGCACTCGAGGAATACAACCAAAAATCCCGGATCCCAGTCACACTGGAAAAATTATTCAAGCATGTTCTTGAGAATGGAAATAGTGACATCGATGAAAGAGATGAATCATCAGAAGAACTCGAGGAGTATGTAGCGAGCTACCACATGATCTCTCATTCATCGATAAACGACAAAGAAGTTCCTGACGTAGAGAAACTGGGGGCAGATCCAGAACCAAAACCTATGGAACCTTCAGACGATCTCATCGAAAAGCTGCTGAACGAAGCTCTTCAAAAGAGCAAAGCTGATCGAGAACGTGAAGCGGCAATCTACGAAAAGGCCAAGCATCGGTGTCAGACCAAAAAAGCTCCGGTAATGAGAAACCATAAAGTACCTCAACCGGATCAAAGTGCCCTTGCCACCAGCAGGAGCAGAATCAAGATAAGGAAGCAGTTCGCCAAAGCTCTGTCGATGGGAATGAAGCCGCCACCTTCCAAAGAAAATACTTCTGGGAATATGTGCCCCGACGAACCGGATGTCCATCTGAAATACTGCTTGTATCATCGGAGGGTCACACAACTTACCGCAGAGTGCAATGCCTTCAAGAAGTGGTGGCAGGGATACGTTGCCCACCGACAACACTTCAAGCGAGTAAAACACAAAGCCCGTCGGGAGTAGAGAAGCACGACAAACGAGCATGAAGGAACAACTGGTAACTGTCATATGGTTGATGCCATCCTGACTAGAGCAAAACCTCAAGTTCTTACCTTCGGGAGCGATTCTGATGAAGAAATAGCCCTCGGCCCTCTCTTCAAGGAATCTACCTCTGAAAAAGAAGAGGAGATGAAGAACTGTGAGAACATTCAGCTACGTAACCGTATGTTGCCTGAAAAGAATCTCGGACCTTCAAACAAAGGTTCGGGCAAAAGGGACAAAGGAAAGGAAAAAGTCCCTGAGGAGATTGCCCTCGATGATAGAGTCACTGAAGAGCTCACAGCCAAGGACCCACCCAAGAAGAACAAGGTGGATTACAACGTCCTCGCACATCTGATAAAGTTACCCTTGCAATTGAGCATTTTGGGTGCCCTTCTCCTGTCTAAAAAGGCACGAGATTCCCTGATCAAGGCGTTACAAGAGCCCGATCGGTTCCAAGCCTTCTTGGCGGAAGAAAAGATGAAGGACGAGCTGGAAGAAGTCCACACGGCTGATATCACCTTGACCGATGAAGACCTTCTCGGAACGTGTGAGCACAACCGTCCGCTGTATGTAACCGGGTATTGTCACGATATCAAGATAGGGAAGATCCTGGTCGACAATGGGTCCTCCGTCAACCTTCTCAACGTAAGGGTGTTGAAGAAGATTTGCATGAACGTGCAGCACCTAGCTCGGGATAAAATTACCATCTCCGGTTTTGACTCCCAATCATCACAAACGCTCGGGTCTGTAATACTGACATTACGCTTCGGGCTGCTCGTCACTGAAATCAAGTTCCATGTTATCGACGCCAAGACTTGCTACAACGCTTTGCTCGGCAGGCCGTAGTTACATGAGTACAACATCATCCTTTCTACACAACATCAGTGTATGAAGTACTTCAAGGATGGCCTCGAGTACACAGTTACAGGGGAGCTGAACCCATTCTCCGTAAATGAAGTTCGCAAATACAAAGACGCCAAATACTTCTAACCAGACTTCGAAGACGTGGAAAGATGTCGCAAACCGGAGAATAAACAAAAAGTCATCGCCACTATCCCGGTATTCGGGAGCGATAGCGAAGTGGATGAAGATATGGTCTACTTAGGACAACCCCAAGGCAACAGGCCAGAACCATCCACTCCTATCTTAGTCTTTGGCAGTAACTCTGAAGACGAGGCCAACATAGTGTTCTCTATCCGCCCGTCAATACAGATATGTGCTGGAGCTGACCAGAGTTTACAGATTACCCTGGTCCCGCAGTGGCATTACAGAGAACTTGATGCACTTGGTACGTATAGCGTGCAAGAGCTATAGACCTTTTACGTCCCTCCTCACCAAAAAAGTGAGAAGGTGATCCTTTTCTACAAATCCACGGAGACTAAAATGGAGAAAGAAATATGGCACGATGCCGAACCTACGCTCGACAGGCTCCAACCAATCCATCTGCCCAGATACTACGTAGAGGGACTGAAAAGGCTATTAAGACGCCAAGGCGTGCCCTTCAGACAGACTGCTCGACAAGCCCAGTTCTATAACAAGATTTGGGACGTTCCCAGGACTCAACAAAAGATGCCCAACGGGAGAATGGAGACGACTGGCCTTGGATACATTCGGTCCAAGAAACAGGAGCGATTTCATGGCTGTCATGTCATAAATAACTCCGGTGGGGAAGTGAATACATTTCCGGACATCATTGATGTCGAACCAGAACGAGATCCCGCCGTATGAATATCAAGTTTGTCATTCGAAGAGCGGATTGACAAGCTAATAAAAGAAGCAGGTCAAAGGGTTCGGGATGACCACAGCCGCGAAATGGCCATTTACGAAAAATCCAGGACGCAACGTATCATTCAGCAGGCTACGGAGGATGACGATCCCTTTCACCCCCAACCCACTGTGCGCTCTCATGGAAAAAAGAAAAGCCCGATGTAGAAACAACAACAAGGTAAATAACGGGGACGGCATTCCAAGACAGCAAAGCAGATCCAAGAAGCCACGCGACCGAGGAAAAGTCAGCTGAAACCCGTCTTTTATGAAGAAGATGGGTCGGGAATACTCTTTTCCTCAAGACAAGACAAGGAAAATATTCAACCTTGTCATGAAGCATCAAATGATGACGCTCCCGTAGTCTCTATACCCAAAACAGATGAACGAGGTCCATCACCCGGATTATTGCTCCTACCACCGAATAATGGGACATCCTCTTGAAGACTGCTTGACCTTCAAAGACTGGGTTGAAGATCAGTATCAGCAAGGCAGGTTTGCTCTATCCGACAGTTGGAGGGTAGCCCCGCCATGAAAGTATGAGCCGAAAGCAATCTACACTACGAGGGAAAGTCCATATCAGCATCGAGCTTGGGAACGAGCTCGTACCTGCCATATGATAACATTCTCAAAGGAGGGAGAGCATGAGAATATGGATGACTTCTCCCAATGCTTCGCAAATGAAGATGAGAAGGAGCTGATTTCATAATTTCCACCGGCGCCAAAAGAGCTGGAAGATGGAATACACACTACAACAGACAACCTGAGAAAAATCGACTTGGGGACGGCAAACGAGCCAAGGCCAACGTTCGTCAGTGAGCTGATATCTGAAAAATAGGTAGCCGTGTTAAAGGAAGGGCTTATGCAGTATAAAGTCCGTTTCGCATGGAACTATTCCGAGATGCCGGAATTAGATCCAGAGATAGCTGTGCATAAACTGGCGATATCGCCGGACGTCAAACAAGTCAAACAAGCACCAAGAAGAATGCGGCTCGAGCTTGAGATGAGCATCAATGCCGAAGTCAAGAAGCTAATCGACTATGGATTCATCCAAGAAGTTCAATATCCTGATTGGATCGCCAATATCATTCCGGTAATGAAGAAAAATGGGACAGTACGCATCTGCGTAGACTTCCAGGATCTCAACAAAGCTTGTCCGAAAGATGACTTCCCAGTGCCTATCACCGAGTTGATGATCGATAACACATCCACCCATGAAGTCTTCTCCTTCATGGATGGATCCTCAGGGTATAACCAAATCAAGATGCATCCTGAAGACCAACAGCACACTGCTTTCCGGACTCCGCTGGGCATATTCTGCTACAAAGTGATCCCATTCGGTCTGAAGAACGCCGGCGCCATCTACCAGAGGGCCATGACAAAGATCTTCGATGACCTCATACATGAGATTGTTGAATGTTATATCGACGACCTCGTGGTGAAAAGCAAATCATACGAGGAACACTGGGAGCATTTGAAAATAGTGTTCCAGCGTCTTCGGAAATATAATATGAAGTTGAACCCTCTGAAATGCGCATTTAGAGTTTCCTCAGGCAAATTCCTAGGATTCATCGTACAACACCGGGGCATCGAAATAGACCCGTCGAAGATCAAGGCAATTATGGAAATGCCTTCGCCAAGAACCCTCAAACAACTGCGGTCTCTTTAAGGAAAGCTCGCGTATATCCGGCAGTTTATAGCTAACCTCTCCGGCAAATGCCGCCCCTACAGTCATCTAACGAGGAAAGGGACCCCGTTCATTTGGGATCGTAACTGCCAAAGAGCACTAGACGAAATCAAGCAATATCTGCAGAACCCGCCGGTACTGACCGCTCCAGTCAAGGGAAAGCCCCTCATCCTATACACAACAGCTCTTGAAGGTTCTTTAGGCGCGTTATGGGCACAAGAGAATGACCAGGGGAAGGAGAGAGCTCTCTATTATTTGAGTCAAGTTCTCCTGGGGGCAGAAAATAACTACTCTCCCATCGAAAAGAATTGCCTGGCACTAATCTTCGCGGTAACGAAGCTCCGACGTTATGCCTTGGCAAATGAGGTCCATCTCATATCAAAGGTGGATCCTCTCAAGTATTTGACGTCAAGAGCCATGCTAACAGGAAGGCTTGCCAAATGGGCCCTCCTCTTGATGGAGTTCTCGATAGTATATCGACCCCTCAAGGCAATAAAAGGCCAGGCCATCGCGCTGAGCATCTGATACCTGTTGACTCTCCTTTGAACTGCGAGTTGCCGGACGAACCCGCGATTGACAGGCAGAAAGAAGGGAATGATACCCGATAGGAACACTAATTCGATGGAGCGTCCTGCTTGAAGAAGCGAAAGCAAAACACCTCCATGATTAAAGCCGGGGTGGTCCTTATCTTCGTGACTCCACAAGGAGGGATTATGCGTTTTTCCCTTTCCTTAACAGATCCGAGAACAAACAATGAAGCTGAGTATGAAGCTTTGATAGCAGGTCTTGAGATTGCTGTCGACATGGGCATTGAAAACCTCCTCATATATAGAGACTCCCAGCTGGTCGTTAGCCAAGTAAATGGCGAATACCAGACGTGCAAGCCAGAACTGATCAGGTATGGTGAAAGAGTGCAGTAATTGCTGACACAAATCCCCTCTTACACCCTGGAAAGCATACCGCGTGCGGAAAATAGCAAAGCGGATGCGTTAGCCAAGCTCGCTAAAGAACCGGCAGACGAAAACGTCGATGACGTAAAGATCATTGTGCAAAGTCACCGGATTCTCGCACCAGCAGAAATATCTCCGAAGACGTCTAAAGGAGAGGAAGAAACCGAACAAGAGGCCTTCCAATTAGAGGATGAAGAAAGGGCCAAGGACTGGAGAGAAGTCTTCATAGACTACTTCAAATCCCGTCAATCGCCCGAGGACGCGTCGTCAAGACATCAGCTCATGAAAGGAGCCCTGTCTTTCGCCTTCGTCAATGGTACTCTTTATAAGAGATCATTCGATTGTCTATGGCTGAGATGCATGGGACCAGAAGAAGCAAAAAGGGTCGTCCAAGAAACTCATGACGGACACTGCGGTTCCCATCAAGCTGGGCCAAAGATGAAGCTGAAGATCAAAAGAATGGGCTACTATTGGCCCACAATGATTCAAGACTGCCTCAAATATGCGAGGCAGTGTCACTCATGTCAAATTCATGGGGACTTCATATAACGCCTTAGATTCCGGTTAGTGTTCGTTTAGACGTTAATGCGGGTTTACTGTAAAAAGTTTACCAATTCGGGTTCCTCACATTTTATAAAATTTAATTAATAATTTATTTTTATTTGCTATAAGCATGCACGCTCGTGTGCACGTAAATGCGAGGTTTTGTTTGTGATAATTTTGTTCTTAGTAACCATGACACTTAACCCTAATCTAATCTCTTTGCTTTAATCCTAGTTAATCCAAACCTAAACCCTTGATCTTTTGTGAGTGAGAAGATATTTCTTTGGAGTGATGATGTGTGTATGAATGCATTAAATGGTGAATTAATGCATATGATACACTCACCCTCATTCTTCACCCTACACTCACCTCCCTCTCTCTTTAACCTCACACCCTTACTCTTTTCTCTATCTCTTTTTCATTTCCTTATCTCATTCTCTCTCTCAACTAAACACTCTCCCATTTCCAACACAAATCCATCACAAATCACCAAAATCATCACAAAATCACATCTTTTCCTTGGTTTTTCTCTCTTGCTTACTATGGAGTGCACAAAGCTTGGATCTTTGTGTTCATTTGATTAGGTAATGTTTCTTTTCTGTTGTTTAAGTTATTTTTGTGTAGCTTAGCTTTAAAGTTGCTGTTGTTATCGCGTATCGTATCGTTTCGGGTAAATATCGTATTTTTAGTGTCGTTTTATAGTCTCGAATGATCTGCTGTTAAACTAAAAGTGTGTTGCAAAAATTGACTTGACAGTAACCTAGTATAGAGACCTAGAACCTACCCACAAAATACGAGCCCATTTCCCCATACTACGGCCGCAGATTTATTAGATCTGGCCGTAATTTGCGGCCAGAGTAGGGACCTGGGTGTTGGTTTTTGGTGCAGGGGGTCTCTGGTGTTATGTGTAGGCTCATGGTACTTGCAATTTTTACAATTAGTTAGCACAGAAAAATCTGGGATCAATTGCCTATTTCTAGTGTTTCGTTTCATGCGATACGTTATCCGATACGGTGCGTGTTCTGTGTTGCTGTTGGTCTGAGTTGGTTTCGTAGTGTCGCTATACGCGTTAGCTACAATACGAACCCTTTTGTGTACGTTTGTGCGTCGTGTTGGTCCGTGTAAATTGTTTTTTTTTGGGTCTATATTGATATATATTTGCTTTATCGTATCATGTTGCAGGTTCACAGGCGGGGACTTCGGACGCTGCTACAAAAGGAAAACAAGTGGTAGGATTCACCTAGCCAGGAGCGTTGGTGAGTAGATTTAACATCTACAGGGGAATCGCCGGGATGGCGTTATGCGTCTGGGCTAGAGATGTTACTTTTGTCGCATATTCTATGTCAGATTTTGGATTTGCGCATTTACTTTATTGCTTAGATATTGTTGTGCTTGGACTAGTACCCTTAGGACACTGCACATATTATTGACGATTCATGTTGCACGAGCACTAATTGTATGCTACACACACCGTCAATAATTGCCATATCACACACAAACCACTTATAGTTAGGATATTGTTTGGTTAGGGACATTGTGACATTGATTCATATTTCTTATCGCATTTGACATATAGCATACCTGTATATCCATATGCTTACACACATATGCCTTCACATACTTACATGCTAGTTACCTGTATACCTATAGAGTATCGTGCCATTAGTGATAGGTAAATACATACCTCATGACATAGCTACAGGTATACCTTGCACATGTATTTCACTTATACCCAGGGGGTATACTACATCATTAGTTATAGGTAGATACATATATCTTGCTATACCTTTATGTTTTCACATACATCTGGTTATAGATACATGTTTACGTTTACTAGTTGTTATTTTAGAATTGGAGAAAATTAGGAACTTCATGATATTTATATTAACTTGTTGCAGTTAATTAGTGGCTTTTCCTTTATGTGCTTTCATTACAGTTTTATGTTGCATATATTATATTCATGGATTTTCGCATTGTTATATGGATTTTTCATGATATTTTCTGGATTTGGGGACCGCGGGAGTTCATGAAATTATGCATTATTTGAAAAACCCAGTTTCCTTGATATGATATTTCAGCAGCTACCATGAGATTTGTCATTTACGATGTGTATACCCCACGCGAGGAAAGGAGGGGTCCATGTGTGGGTACATGGTGGGGTCCGGAGGTACCCCGAAGCAAGAACGATGTCGTGGTGTCAGGCGATGAGGCTTAGGGGAAACATACTATCCGGTGACAGGACCAATGACTGCGGTTATCATGTGGATACCGACGGGAGTCGTGTACGTATGGATACGTCGAGAGGCGAGGGTCAGAGCTAGGCACTCGAGCTTTCGGGATAGCGTATGATACGTACCTATCAGTATGTTAGTCTGGGAGACGACATCTGATAGATCAGTATTTCTGTGTCGATACTTGGCACATTGGTTTCATAATATTTCTAATTACTATTTGTATATATAACAGGGGATTTAGCCGCTGTTATATATACCCTTACACCAATATTAGTGGAATGGGACGCTAACATATGTGTATTGACCTCATCATATCTATTTATGCAAATATATTTAGGATGTTAGAATATTACTTAAGATCTGACACTTGGGATATAGGCGATTCATTTGAGATTGGATATTGGATATATACAGGACTCACTTGATTTTGTACATTCGGGATATAGGAGATCTATTCGATATTGTACATTGAGGAGATGTGGGACTTATATGATATGAGAGCCCAACTTGGGGGCTGATTTGAGGAATTGGGATTTGAATTTGTCTTGATGGATTGTGATCCTACCACGATGTCAGGATTCCGTGGAAATGACATACTTCTTTCCATACTCCACATTTATTGTTTATGCACTTCTTCATGTATTAGTCGTACCTGTTAGTGTACCTTTCATGATTGTTGCATATTTATATCCTCATATCATTGTTGCATGATTATTGCATACTGTTGTTATATCATTATTGCATTATTATTGCATACTATTGTCATATCATTATTGCTATATATATTGGTTGTACCTGCTAGTGTACTTTCCATTATTTTGCATTCATATGACCTGTTATAGCGGTTAATTGCATATCTTAGATTCACGCTGTACGTGCATACTTGCGGTTACCTGCATATGTTATTTACTATTCACGAGTTGGCAACTCACCCCCGTTGTGCCACAGGTGTTGCAGGTGTTCCCCAGAGTAGTCGAGACAAGCTATTCATCTATCATCTTTTGCTACAGATACCGCATCGGCTCACAGTGTGCCGTTTTGCTTAGGTGGGTTTTGGGTGGTTATCTGTATTTTGTATTGTATACTCGTTGTATTTTGTACTCTCCATCAACTGTTACTTGATGACTTAGAGACTTGGTGAGGACGATATTGTATATTATTATGGATTTGTTGTCTTTTATACATTTTCCTTTTTATTGTCTCTTATTTCTTTGCTATGGCGTCGTATATTTGTTGTGGTGGTTGTTTTCCGCCTTTGGGCGTGTATTTTGCTCCCGTTTGGGGATGCTTTATTTATATTTATGTTTTACCCATTTTGGGGCTAGCTTTTACAAAGGAGGTGCTGCCAAAATTTTAAAGGAAATAAATCGGGCTTTAAAAGAATTTGGGTTGTGATTTCAAATGTTTCAAAACTCCTATTATCTTTTCTTGTCTTTTTAATGGTTTAGATTTCTAGGTTTTGGCTTTCTTTTACTATGTTACGTCTGTAGGCGTTGCGTAGTATTAGGGCCATCACGTGCCAATTTCGGGTCATGACAAAGTTGGTATCAGAGCGCTAGGTTTTTACCTTACGGAGTATAGGATGACCTTGGTATGATGGAGTAGGTAGCTTAAGCAGAGTAACGTACTGTGTGTATGTCTGCAGCATACTCACGATGCAGTACTCCGCCTAAAGTGACCTAAGTACAAATTGCTTGAAATTCCTTCCTTGATGATTCATATCCTTGTGATCCGATTTCCGTGTTCTTATTGAATCCTTTTCCATTTATAGTCTTGTCGCCGATGACTATAGGGACTTAGAGTGATGCAGCGAGGGCCGAGGTCAGAGTAGGTTCGGGTGAGACGAGCACTGACCAGGATGGCACGCTAGTTGCACAGGTGCAGACGGATTCGCCTTCGACTGACAGTATCGCTAGGCTTATGGCAGAGATGCAGGACATGCACCAGGCGATGAGTTCGTTGATTGAGGTTGTTCGAGCGCAGCGACAGGAGGTTGTCACCCCTGTTAACCAGCTGTTCCTTACGATCAGCATGCAGCAGTCCGTCACCTACATAGCACCAGTGGATGCAGCCCCAGTTTATGAGAACGTCTTCCAGAGACTCGGAGAGTTCCGGAACAGTTGAGGACTTGTACCGGTGTACCATCCCAGAGACAGAGGCTTAGTCGTCGAGACAGATTTCGTGACCGTCGCGGAAGTGGCAGAGGCTTAGGACGTGGACAGTCGTTCAACTCTCATCCCCTGGAGGGCCAGCAGCCGTCGTATGGATGTTTTCGATGCGGGAGTCTTCATCACTTCATCAGGGACTGTTCCTTAGCACCACGTCAGACTCGTGTTCAGAGAGGTCATGGACGCGGAAGGTTTTCTCAGAGGGGTCAGGTTGGCAGAGGAAGATTTCAGCCAGTTGCGGGTAGAAGGCAGACACGAGGGTTTGCTTCTACTCATCGGGACACGCGGGCGTCCAATGCAGAGTTTTCAGGTATTCATAATTCGTATGTTCTTTTGATATATTGGTTTTTTTTTTTATATTTTGTGCCGTGGTTGGGACGAGAGTCGTGTTAGGTAGATCATTCGTTTGTTGTGTTAATTTCTGTCAGCGATTCTTTTGTTGCGCAGCACGTATTCAGTTGTGTGCCAATCGGGTAGGAGATTCACCCGTTACTGGATCCTTCTTGAGATATTGGATTTGACGTTCTCCTGGGCACGGACTGGTTAGTTATGTGCTAGGCGTCTGTGGACTACCGTGGGAAAATAGTCAGGTGTTGTTTTCCCCGGCAAGTCAGTTCTTGTTGTGCGGGTGGATAGTTGTGTCACTTCTCACAGCTCGAATTCAGCCTTTTTCGCTAGTCGGCTTTTGAGGAGAGGATGTCATGGATTCTTAGCGTTCATTCATGGTACCGGAGCCACAGTTGGTTTGTTGGACCGGTGTTCCTGTCGTGCGAGAGTTTTTTCGACGTTGTTCCGGATGAGCCGGCGAAGCTTGGGAGCTAAAGGATCGGTTGCAGAGTTGTTTGTTGGGGGGCTTGGGCGTCTGAGTGTTTCGCATTAGGGAGCTCCTATTTCTGTTCGTCAAGGAGGAAGACGACAGTTTAGGTTGTGTATTGATGGATCGCCAATTGAACCGGCTTACGGTGCGGATAGGTATCCTTTACCTCGCATTGACGATTTCTCCGATCAGCTCCAGAGTGCGAGACATTTTCTAAGTTTGTTCGGGATCAGGTCATCATTGTTGCGGGTTCGGAGTGATGATATTCCGAAGACTGCCTCGTGCGTGCTATGGGCTTTGTGTGTTTTGGTGGTGTCGTCGGACTCACCAATGCCCTAGCAGCATTCGTAGATATGATGAACCGGATTTCTTCAGGCCGTTCCTCGACCAGTTATTGTTGTGTTATTGATGACATTCTGGTCTATTCTTTGCGTCTTGAGCGACAGGAGCAGCACTTGGGGATTTGTTTTGCAGACATTGGGAGAGTCCCAGCTGTTTGCTAGATTCTCGGAGTGTTCCTTCAGGCTTGTTTGTGTTGACTCCTAGGTCTTGTCGTCATGGGAGACGGTTTTGTATGGTCCCGAGGGAGATCGTGGCCGTACAGCTTATGTCCAGGCTTGTGTTCGGACGGAAGTCCGCAGATTTTTGGGCTTAGCAGGTTTTTACCGCCGTTTCGTGCAGGATTGCTAGTGTAGTGCTGCACCGTTGACTGGACTGACCTGAAAGGAGGTTCTTTTCTTTGGACTGAGGCATGCGTGCGGAGTTTTTCAGAAGTTGGAGATTCGGTTAACTACTGCACCAGTTCTTTCTTGCTTTTTGGTTCGGGCGATTTTGTTGTTTTAACTGTGATGTTTCACGAGTGGGGCTCGATTGTGTACTGAGGTGACACTATAGAGTTTTCGCTTTTGCTCCCCTACATTTGGAGGAAGTACGAGCAGGATATCCCACTCATGATCTGGAGATGGCCGTGGTGTTAGTGCGTTGGGGATTGGAGACACTACTTGTTCGAGAGTAGTGTCAGATTTTCACGGACCACCAGAGCTTAATGTACATATTCTTGCAGCGGGTTTTGATTTTTGAGACAGCGCCGTTGGAGGGAACGTGTAGAGGATTGTGTTTGTGAGATCGTTTATTATCCTTGGCAAGGCGATTATGGTAGCTGATGCTGGAGTCGTAGGCCCGGGGTTAGTTTGTTCCAGTTGTGCGCAATCAGAGACAGTTTTCTGCAGATTTACAGTTCTTGTGCGATCGTGGAGTACAGCTTAGGTTTGCCTCTACTGAGGGGATAGCTTGCTCATGTCCGCGGCCGACCACTTTTCCTTAATCTCTTTCGCGAGGCACTGCCGCCGATGCTCGTTCGTTAGAGTTACTTGAGCATACTCAGCTGGGTAATGATTCGGAGTCCTTGATTTGTGACAGGGATGTGTTATGTTTAGGGACGCGTTTCTGTGCCCATTGCTGATGGGCAGAGATGCAAAATCCTAGAACAGGCACATCGGTCAGCTTCGGTGTTCGTTCGAGTTCCACCAGCATTTGACGTGACTTGTGAGATAGTTACGGGTGGATAGGAATGAAGAGTGAAGTTTTCGTTTTCGTTTCACGGTGTCTGTCTTGTGGTGTGCTTTGGTTGAGCATCTGAGACCGGCTAGAGAGTTGCAACCTTTAACCGTTCCGAAGTGGGAATGGGAGCAGATCTTCACGAATTTCGTTATGGTGTCTATCCAGGTTTAGTAAGGGTGTGACTTCATTCGGATTCTTGTTGTCTAGTTTTACTCGGTTTGCTCAGTTGTTTTTTTGTTAATTTGTGCGTTGCACGGAGTTCCTTCGAGGGTCGTATCCAATGAAGGCACCCTGTTCGCTTGCCATCTTGGGCAGGAGCTTCAGGAAGCCTTGGGTACTGGTTGAGTTTTAGCTCCGCTTTTCCATCCGCAGGATGATGGTTTTATGAGAGCGGGCTATACCGACTATGGAGGATATGCTTGTGCGTACGTTTTAGTTGTTGTCGGCAGTTGGGGATCGTCACTCACCATTGTTAGGGTTCTCCTTCGATAGCTGTTATCAGGAGGCACTCCAATTGGAAACCTTTAGGTTTAGGGGTTATGTCGTGTCGATCACCAGTCTGTTTTTCTGACTCTGCGTAGTAGGATTTTTGGACCCAGCTAGTCTAGAGACTTCGGAAATAATCCAGTTGGTTCTGGTCAGGATGATGGCAGTCCTGTGCGGACAGAGGTTTTATGTCGACCATGGTGGTCGCAGGCTTGAGTTCGTAGTAGGAGATCATGTATTCCTACGGATTTTTCCAATGAATGACGTGCTGAGTTTTGGGAAGCTTCTCCCAGAATTGTAGGTCCTTTTGAGATTCTATAGGCGAGTTAGTTTCGTTGCCTTTAATTTGGCACTTCCGCCCAGATTATTGAGTATTCACCCCGTATTCTTTGTGTCGATACTTTGTAATTTCCTTCATCACTTTTCTCACATGATTCATCACCAGACCATTTAGCTTGGACGCGATCTTTCGTCCACCCGCAGCCAATTGTGTTAGTGGCTCAGCAGGTGGAGAAACTTGGGTCAAGGGTCTTACCATCTATGGAGAGTTTTCTTGGACGTAGCCATATAGTGAGGTGATCACTTGGGAGGCTGCGAGCGAGATATGATACTTTGTAATCTTCTCTTTGAAGGTACGTTTAGTAAAAAAATTAAATTCGGGGACGAATTTTTTTTATAAGGGGGGAGATTGTAACGCATTAGATTTCGGTTAGTGTTCGTTTAGATATTAATGCGGGTTTACTGTAAAAAGTTTAACAATTCGGGTTCCTCACATTTTATAACATTTAATTAATAATTTATTTTTATTTGTTATAAGCATGCACGCTCGTGTGCACGTAAATGCGAGGTTTTGTTTGTGATAATTTTGTTCTTAGTAACCATGACACTTAACCCTAATCTAATCTCTTTGCTTTAATCATAGTTAATCCAAACTTACCTAAACCCTTGATCTTTTGTGAGTGAGAAGATATTTTTTTGGAGTGATGATGTGTGTATGAATGCATTAAATGGTGAATTAATGCATATGATACACTCACCCTCATTCTTCACCCTACACTCACATCCCTCTCTCTTTAACCTCACACCCTCACTCTTTTCTCTATCTCTTTTTCATTTTCTCATCTCATTCTCTCTCTCAACTGAACACTCTCCCATTTCCAATACAAATCCATCACAAATCACCAAAATCATCACAAAATCACATCTTTTCCTTGGTTTTTCTCTCTTGCTTGCTATGGAGTGCACAAAGCTTGGATCTTTGTGTTCATTTGATTAGGTAATGTTTCTTTTCTGTTGTTTAAGTTATTTTTGTGTAGCTTAGCCCTAAAGTTTCTGTTGTTATCGCGTATCATATCGTTTCGGGTAAATATCGTATTTTTAGTGTCGTTTTATGGTCTCGAATGATCTGCTGTTAAACTAAAAGTGTGTTGCAAAAATTGACTTGACAGTAACCTAGTATAGAGACCTAGAACCTACCCACAAAATACAAGCCCATTTCCCCATACTAAGGCCGCAGATTTATTAGATCTGGCCGCAATTTGCGGCCAGAGTAAGGACCTGGGTGTTGGTTTTTGGTGCAGGGGGTCTTTGGTGTTATGTGTAGGCTCATGGTACTTGCAATTTTTACAATTAGTTAGCACAGAAAAATCTGGGATCATTTGCCTATTTCTAGTGTTTCGTTTAATGCGATACGTTATCCGATACGGTGCGTGTTCTGTGTTGCTGTTGGTCTAAGTTGGTTTCGTAGTGTCGCTATACGCGTTAGCTACAATACGAACCATTTTTTGTACGTTTGTGAGTCGTGTTGGTCCGTGTAGATTGTTTTTTTTTTTGGGTCTATATTGATATATATATTTGCTTTATCGTATCATGTTGCAGGTTCGCAGGCGGGGACTTCGGACGCTGCTACAAAAGGAAAACAGGTGGTAGGATTCACCTAGCCAGGAGCGTTGGTGAGTAGATTTAACATCTACAGGGGAATCGCCGGCATGGCGTTATGCGTCTGGGCTAGAGATGTTACTTTTGTCGCATATTCTATGTCAGATTTAGGATTTGCGCATTTACTTTATTGCTTAGATATTGTTGTGCTTGGACTAGTACCCTTAGGACACTGCACATATTATTGACGATTCATGTTGCACGAGCACTAATTGTATGCTACACACACCGTCAATAATTGCCATGTCACACACAAACCACTTATAGTTAGGATATTGTTTGGTTAGGGACATTGTGACATTGATTCATATTTCTTATCGCATTTGACATATAGCATACCTGTATATCCACATGTTTACACACATATGCCTTCACATACTTACATGCTAGTTACCTGTATACCTATAGAGTATCGTACCATTAGTGATAGGTACATACATACCTCATGACATAGCTACAGGTATACCTTGCATACATGTTTCACTTATACCTAGGGGATATACTACATCATTATTTATAGGTAGATACATATATCTTGCTATACCTTTATGTTTTCACATACATCTGGTTATAGATACATGTTTACCTTTACTAGATGTTATTTTAGAATTGGAGAAAATTAGGAACTACATGATATTTATATTAACTTGTTGCAGTTAATTAGTGGCTTTTCCTTTATGTGCTTTCATTGCAGTTTTATGTTGCATATATTATATTCATGGATTTTCGCATTGTTATATGGATTTTTCATGATGTTTTCTGGATTTGGGGACTGCGGGAGTTCATGAAATTATGCATTATTTGAAAAACCCGGTTTCCTTGATATGATATTTCAGCAGCCACCATGAGATTTGTCGTTTACGATGTGTATACCCCACGCGAGGAAATGAGGGGTCTGTGTGTGGGTACATGGTGGGGCCAGGAGGTACCCCGAAGCAAGAACGATGTCGTGGTGTCAGGCGATGAGGCTTAGGGGAAACATACTATCCGGTGACAAGACCAATGACTCAGCGGTTATCATGTGGATACCGAAGGGAGTCATGTACGTATGGATACGTCGAGAGGCAAGGGTCAGAGCTAGGCACTCGAGCTTTCGGGATAGCGTATGATACATACCTATCAGTATGTTAGTCTGGGAGACGACATCTGATAGATCAGTATTTCTGTGTCGATGCTTGGCACATTGGTTTCATGATATTTCTAATTACTATTTGTATATATAACAGGGGATTTAGCCGCTGTTATATATACCCTTACACCAATATTAGTGGAATGGACGCTAATATATGTGTATTGACCTCATCATATCTATTTATGCAAATATATTTAGGATGTTAGAATGTTACTTAAGATCTGACACTTGGGATATAGGTGATTCATTTGAGATTGGATATTGGATATATACGGGACTCACTTGATTTTGTACATTCGGGATATAGGAGATCTATTCGATATTGTACATTGAGGAGATGTGGGACTTATATGATATGAGAGCCCAACTTGGGGGCTGATTTGAGGAATTAGGATTTGAATTTGTCTTGATGGATTGTGATCCTACCATGATGTCAGGATTCCATGGAAATGACATACTTATTTCCATACTCCACATTTATTATTTATGCACTGCTTCATGTATTAGTAGTACCTGTTAGTGTACCTTTCATGATTGTTGCATATTTATATCCTCATATCATTGTTACATGATTATTGCATACTGATGTTATATAATTATTGCTTGATTATTGCATACTGTTGTTATATCATTATTGCTATATATATTGGTTGTACCTGCTAGTGTACTTTCCATTATTCTGCATTCATATGACCTGTTATAGTGGTTAATTGCATATCTTAGATTCACGCTGTACGTGCATACTTGCGATTACCTGCATATGTTATTTACTATTCACGAGTTGGCAACTCACCCCCATTGTGCCAAAGGTGTTGCAGGTGTTCCCCAGAGTAGTCGAGACAGGCTATTCATCTATCATCTTTTGCTACAGATACCGCATCGGCTCACAGTGTGCCGTTTTGCTTAGGTGGGTTTTGGGTGGTTATCTGTATTTTGTATTGTATACTCGTTGTATTTTGTACTCTCCATCTACTGTTACTTGATGACTTAGAGACTTGGTGAAGACGATATTGTATATTATTGTGGATCTGTTGTCTTTTATACAGTTTCCTTTTTATTGTCTCTTATTTCTTCGCTATGGCGTCGTATATTTGTTGTGGTGGTTGTTTTCCGCCTTTGGGCATGTATTTTGCTCCCGTTTGGGGATGCTTTACTTTATATTTATGTTGTACCCATTTTGGGGCTAGCTTTTACAAAGGAGGTGCTGCCAAAATTTTAAAGGAAATAAATCGGGCTTTTAAAGAATTTGGGTTGTGATTTCAAATGTTTCAAAACTCCTATTATCTTTTCTTGTCTTTTTAATGGTTTAGATTTCTGGGTTTTGGCTTTCTTTTACCGGGTTACGTCTTTAGGCGTTGCATAGTATTAGGGCCGTCACGTGCCAATTTCGGGTCGTGACTCTTCATCCACCAACATCCGAATCCGCTACACCCAACATTGGCTAGCTGGCCATTCGAAATGTGGGGAACCGATATAATCGGGCCCATTGAGCCAGCATCATCCAAGGGACATCGGTTCATATTGGCAACAACCGATTACTTCTCTAAATGGGCGGAAGTAATACCGTTAAGAGAGGTGAAGACGGAGAACTCCTCAATTTCTTCGAGACACAGATCCTCTACCGGTTCAGCACTCCACGACGGATTATCTCTCAAAACGGGCCAGCCTACAGAAGCCATAAGATCAGCCGCTTCGCACAGCAGCATAAAATAGATTAGAGATATTCTTCAGTTTACAACCCCCGAGCTAATGGTCTAGCTGAAGCTTTCAATAAGACCTTGACAAAGTTCATAAAGAAAACGGTGTCCAAGAATAAAAGGACTGGCACGAGAGATTGCATGAAGCTCTCTGGGCCTATCGGACTACGTTCAAGACGGCCACGAACACAATGCCATTTGCGTTAGTATTTGGCACGGAAGCGGTACTTCCCTTGGAGATAGAGCTACCCTCTCTACGAGTGGCGGTTCGGTACGAACTAACAGACAAAGAGAGTGCCCATCTTCGACTTGAGGAGCTCGATGCCCTTGATGAAACTCGTCTCGTGGCGCAGCAAAACCTAGAAGCTTACAAAGCGAGGATGACGCGCTCATACGAAAGATTGACTAGGCCGAGGACATTCCGCCAAGGCGAACTCGTGCTAGTCGTAAAAAGACCTATGATCCCCAACCGTGCCAAACGGAGGAAACTCGAGCCGAAATATGAGGGCACGTACATCATAGACAAGGTCTACCAAGGTGGAGCTTACTTGCTCATGGATATGCATGGCGAAAGACTCTTCCGGCCAATAAACGGCCGATTCCAAAAAAAATACTACGCCTAACGGGTCACGGCCCAGGTCAATGATAGATAACGACGCCTATGTCCGCTCGCTATCTTCTTGAGTCAAAACTCTAAGAGTAGTACACAACAGTACTCTATCTCAAACATGGAGAGCTACGGACCGTAACGTCCTTAAACTAGCTATGGACCGTAACGTCCTTAAAACTAACAACGGACTGTAACGTCCTTAAACTAGCTGTGGACCGAGATGTCCTTAAACTAACAATGGACCGAGATGTCCTTAAACTAACAACGTCACTTTTAACACGGCGATAGTGGAATGCAAGTCCACAAGTCCCAGCGGTGAGGACTGCAACTCAAATCCCACCGGCAAACGGATGGATCACATGCGGCGAAACTATTATCGAGAGTTTCATCATGTAAAAAAAAGGTAGGTACGTCCACAAGCGAAATGGTCACGGATGAAAACCCGAAAGGGCGCCATGAGTAAAAACAGCAGGACTACCGGCGAGTTTGTGAAAACCCGAAACGGCGCAATCTCGTTAAAATAAAGACACCTGCAAGGTCCTCTCGACCTTATGAGGAGAAAATACCTGCGTGAGATCCTTACGACTCACAAGGGAGCAACACACTTAAGGATCCCCACGATTCTTAAGGAGAAATTGCACTTACGAGATCCTCACGACTCGTAAGGAGAATTCCCCCTATGAGACCCTCATGGCTCGTAGGATTCAAAAGCCTTAAGCTACAGGGATCTGAACCTGTTCTAAAGCCATCACATCCCCCAGTTTGCCCTACAAGCAGTTCGATATTGACCCTTGTATACAATCCACGGGCACAAATAAATGTTTCCCTCACCGAGTCCCACCAATGACGAGGAGTGTCCTCATATAGTGAACGACACTTGTAAGTCCTCTCGACTTATAAGGAGAAAACACTCTTATAAGATCTTTACGACTTATAAGAGAACACACACTTAAGAATCCTCACAATTCCTAAGGAGAAAACACACTTACGAGATCCTCACGACTCGTAGAGAGAAACACCTTTATGAGACCCTTACGGCTCATGAAGTCCAAAAGCCTTAGTCGACAAGATCCTAACCCTGTTTGCTAAACCACCTTTGTTCGAACCGACAAAGGCAAATGATGATTCGCTCCTAGCAATGTCCCAGTGGTAGCAATGCTGATGCCTAAATCGGTATCAAATTCCAAGTCCTTTCACGGCAAATGATGATTCGCTCCTGACAATATTCCAGTCGCAGCGATGCTTATGCTAAGATTGGTATCAGGACTTGAGTTCCATACTCGCAAAAAAATCAACGAGCCAAAATGCATATGAAATAGCCGAAATGATAGGGCAACTTGCAACAAAAATCAGCAAGTAAAATATATGCATATAAAATAGCCGAAATGATTGGGCAACTGATCGCACGCCAAAAGCGTGTCGGATAATTAAAAGTTCTAAAGTATAACCGCGATCAGGACGGTGTCGCTTTGCAGCTAGCCGCGATGAGCACGGGTCGATCCACAGGGAGATGGTAAGTTTTTAGGCTTGTTTTAACGAGTTAACAACGTGGCGGATTTGTTCGTTATCTAACCTATGTGTTATATTCAAGTATAAGGCTTGTTAGGAAACGATAGGATAGTGTAAGTTAATGGATTCCGTATTCAAGTACTTTGAGCCGAACTTAACCAATGAAGCTAGAACAATCGGCAACAACGTGGATTAGGGGACTTAAGCACGGTATTCATGGAATCCGGCTTATTGACCCTTGTCCGTCCGTTCTTGTCTCTTGCTTTCGCCTCCGGCCAAACCGAATGCAACCGGTCACGGTTAGGAATCACCTTTACCTTGGTAGGGTAGGGTGCCTAACGGAGCGCTTGCGTAAGATTTGGGCGGAGTTTCAAATGGAAAAGACGGGAAAAGGAAATGAAAAACGAAACGTTAACTTACAGTATCTTTCTCTTTTCCTAACAACAATATTCATACCATTCACAAAACAAACCACAAAGAGATAACAAAAGAGAAGAACAAAGAAAAGAAAAGATTACAAGCAAGTAATTAAAGTGCATGGAATTTAAGTGCGAGAATTAAAAGAGCAAGAATAAAATGCAAGTAAAAGATTAGGAACCAAAGAACATATTGCAAGACATGGGTTCAATAACCCAAACTTAAACTTGCAAGTTCAATAAAGAGGTTGCAAGATCAAGAGAGGGCAAAGAACTCATGGTGAAGGAAGCACAAAAGAACACTTTATTAAACATCAAGAATGATACAACCCCTTGAGATCAATAACCAACCCTTAAACTTTCATGCTCAATGAAGAGGTTGAAGGATCAAGAGAAGGTTAAGAACTCAAGGGGACTAAGCTATTTACAAGAAAGGAGAATAGAAAACTTGGACAAAGAATGACAATCCAAGACTAAAGAATGACTCCATGAACCTTTGCCCACTACCTGTTTTTATAGGCAGAAAAGAAAAGAAAATAAACAATAAAATTAGGGCTACGTGGCAGCAAGGAAGTCACTGTGAGGAGCTGGGGCCCACATGAGGAGGTGGGGCCGGCCAGGCCGGTCAATGATGAGACGTGGCCGGCCACATCATGTTGGAACGGTCTCGTACTTGGTGTGTTGACTTGTTAGGTCCCCCGCATCACTTTGGCGTAGTTTATTTTCTCTGATTTGGCTTGGTCTATACCCAGATTTTGGAGGGAATCTTGAATCTTGAATTCAACACATAATCTTCACCATTAAATGCTCATTACTCCATTTCCACATGTGACTTGATTCATGGCTGCCCCATTATGGCTCACGCTGATTTGTTTAATTGACTTTGATTTGATTTCAGTTTTGGAAGGAAAAAATCAACACATGATGTTTAGCCTTGAATGCATATAATATTTTGCCTTGAATGCATATTACATCATATCCACATGTGCCTAAAAGTCTTGTGTACACATTTATTGTGTTTGACCATTTAGATAGAAAAATGTGTACACAAACTTGTTGCAAAAAGGGACTCCTGAAGTATCGGTCGAATTGCGGTTCTGGTTACAGTGTCGGCTCTCAATTGATATATCCGTGCTTTTAAATGTATTTCCAGTATTTTGTCACGGATACCTGTAATCTGTATTACTGGGCAGACACTGGTTAATAGTACCGATAAATACAGCAAATAGATAATGGATGGGCGGTATTAGAATGCAGTTTTCTGATATGAACAGCAACTCGCAATAAAAAGCAGCGAGTAAAAAGAAAAAAACAGCCGAAATGATTGGGCACCGCGAAAAATAGCCGAAATGATTGGGCAATCGCGACTTTCGCGATATAAAGAGCTGAAATGATAGAGCATCGCGGAAAGAAATACAAAAAAAATGATGAAACTTTTGCCCTGTAGGTGAGATCATATTGACCCCTGTATGCAATCCATGGGTACAAACGAAAAGGGAACCATATTGTCCCATCAGGCTCCATCAAAGAGAAGCCAGATCTCAATTTCTACATCTACAGCCTAAAAATCAACAACATCGTTCTTCTTCTCGTTCCAACCAGAAGCAGATACGACGTCAACAAAACGGAGCCACGGCAAAGTCCCCTAGTTCCAAACCTCAACGGTTCACCGACAACCTAGAGACTACCTCGGAACCATGCCAAAGTCCCTAGTTCTAGGTCTCGACGACTACATCTACAGCTTAGAGATCAACAACAGCGTTCTCCCTCCCTCCAGCAGGATACGGGCGCGACATCAACAAACGGAGCCACGGCAAAGTCCCCTAGTTCCAAACCTCGACGGTTCACAGACAACCCAGAGACAACCTCGACATTCGTCGCAATATTGCAGACACAATGTCAACAAACGAAGCCAAGGAAAATCCTTCGCTTCAGGGTCTTGACGGCAACTCAAATGAGACCTGAAAAGACTATCGGAGATCATCCTACACCAGCACGGTGTGGTCATGATTCATCGGGGCTCCCAAACTGAGCCTAAGCTCAATTAAAAAGCGCCATATAATTCCCTAACGCTTGCTCTTTCGACGGTAATATTACCTGGAAGATTACTTGAAGACGTCTTGTCCAGCCCCCGAAGGGATCAGAGACACGACAGTCGCGGGGCTACCCGAACAGCAAGATTGCATATCGGGGAATATATCGGCCAATGCGACGGTGCAACGGGTAGAAAGCCCTAGTACCACATAACCTAACGGACTTCTATTAGCAGGAGTTTACTATGACGTTAGGAAACCCTTGCGAGAACTTCTCGATTCGTCTCGACTCGTGAGGAAATTAGTGTCCTTATGAGAACTTCTCGATTCGTCTCGACTCGTAAGGGAAAGCCTTAGGCAATGGGGATAAGGACCTGCTTCCTAAGCATTGGAGCCCTGCAAGTCGGTCCAAGATGGACTGTTGCATACTATTCACGGGCCACACTCTCCAAAGTCGAATATCAACAAGGAGGGAAACAACAACTTACGAGTCCTCTCGACTTGTAAGGGGAAAAAAATTCTCTTGTGAGATCCTTACGACTCTTGAGAGAAAACACACACTTAGGAGTCCTGATGACTCCTAAGGAAAAAACACACTTACGGGATCCTTTCGACTCGTTGGGAGAAAAGTCTTTATGAGACCCTCACGGCTCACAAAGTTGAAAAGTCTTAGGCAGCAGATCTAAACTTGTCTTCTAAGCCATCGCTGCCCTGTAGGGAGATCAAGGTGGACTACATACAAGACGCATTTTCTAAAGGGACACAGCCATATAAAATGAAGGATGTCTTTTATTCCTGAATTCAAGGGAATACAAAATACATTTCGCAAAGGAATCCAAATGAATACATGTTATTCATAAACCGCAAGTTTGCACAAAAAAAGGGGGGTACAAAGACGGTTATTGAGGAGGAGGCGTCTTCAACAAATCAGCCAATCGCTCGCACGCTCCTCTCAATCCTTTCTCGTGATCGACAGCCGCGGCCAACTCCGCGTCAACTTGGGCCCGTTGTCGCAAACAAGACGAAAGCTTTTCATCGGTTCCTAGTATGGCAGCTTCGCAGTCCTGCATGACCCGCTCGGTAGAGTCAAGCATCCGCCTCAGCGTCAACCCGTTCGAAATGCATCACTGGAGATTGTCGAATACAGATTTTAACTGCACAGCATTCGCTTCAACCTGGGCGCGTAACCGAGCAGATTCGCTTGAAGCCACTTCATGTTCCTTTCGCCTCAGGGTCGCCTCTTATTCAAAATGGCGGATGAAAGGAACACTACTTTCGACCCAAGCAGCCCGCTGAGAGTTTGAAGCTAATACTTTAGGAGCGAGACGCTTGAGCTCAATCTCGTGCAGGAAAGCCTCGATCTTTCTGCAGTAATCAACCCAAGAGCAGACGAGATCTTCGTCATGGAAGTTCTCGGGTGTCGCCAACATTGGATTAACTTCAATAGCAAAATCTGCAGCTGATGTAAGGGAATCGGCATCGAGATCTTCGATGAATTCGCTCAACATTCGCCGACTATTCGCGGCGCCTCTGGAAGATGTGCGTTTAGAAAAGAGCCATGCCGGTATTGGAATGCGAGACTCAAAGGGAGCTGGAGCCAGTGCAATTGCTACAAAATGAATTATGGTCAAATGTTGACTCGGGAGGTAAAGAAAATACACGAAGGATGGAGTCTACTATACTGGCTGTGGCAGGTGGCAGAATGGGGAGTACCGGAGGTGCGATTATCCTCTCGTCTCCTCCTCTGATTCGTGATGCTGCGATCAATATAAAGAAGACATAGCAACAATACGGCTATTCATAAAAGAAAGAAGGAGACAATAGCTGAAGGATATATTAACCAGTACCAGGAGGCGGGATGACTTCCGACTGAAAAGAGAAATGCGGGTTCAACACCTGGTATAGATGGTCGAAAAGGACTCCTGCACAATTGCGACAATATACTGTCAATACAAGGAAAATGGTACCCACAGTAAAAAAGATAAATCGCAAACCCATACCTTCCAATATTTGAAAGGACACGGGAGAAGGCGAAGGGACGGCAACCGTCAGAGCTACGACCGGTGACGTTTCTTCAGATGGCACAGCCTCAAGATTCACCACGCCTGTACTCAAGACAAACAAAATATCATTAGAATGGCTGAACAAGATTGAAAAGGTTGAAAATGGCGACTCAGCGATTACCTGATAAATCGGGGACTGAAACCATGGCGGTAGCGTCACCGGGTGTAACGGCTTCTTCTCTCTCTCTCAGAGGAGTAGATTCCGCGCCCATTGCTTCATCCCCTGACTCGACAAGGGACGTCGTGATGCTTGCATCGCCCGCCGACACCAAGGAGCCACAGGGAGTAAGGGAAGCGGTCTGGACAGTCCCAGATTCCAGAGAGAGGGTAGCAACTTCGGGCACGGTAACCCCCAGGGTTTCACCTGTCGTCCCATCGCCAAGACTTAGCCCTGCGGAAAATGCATAAGTCAAAATTCAAAGATCAAGTTCTAGTAAAAGACTCAGCGTTATGTTACCTTGGAGCAGCTTTTCGGTTTCTTCCCGAGCCACACGTGCAACCTGTCTACAGGCAGTAGACAACGCAGAGGGAATATCTGCCAAAGGAGTATCAGCAAGCGGAATGCTGCTAGAGCCTACACCCATGGCCAAACTGGCATCGCGTTCCCTCGCCGCATGCTTCCTACGCTTCCTCTCGGTCTAAGAAGTGAGAAACTATCTCCTCAAGACCTATGACAAGGGGACGTCATCGTCCGAACCAAGCTCTGCCTCTGGAGTCGTTATGGCGTCCTTCATCGGCTGCTTCAGCAAAGACTCCTACATGGACGTTGGGAGAGCTAGGGCCATAATAGTTGGCTCTGGAAGTTTTGCCGCATCCCTGCTCGGGAGCGGCACTGCACTTGGAATAACCCGAGTCAAGGTAGTCCCTGCAACAAGATGAAAGAAAGGGTCGGAGCACAAATAAAGAAAGGAATAAAGGCATAATGAACAGAATTTTACCAAGGCCCAAAGAAGTGTGGAGCCTTTCTTCTTCTTCGAATGTCTTGAGGGAGGCCGCGAGAGCCTCTTCGGCAGAAATACCTGTTGAAGAAGAAAGCATCGGTAGAAGCATAATAAAAGAAGATAGCCGCGGAAGAATGTAACTGAAGTATACCTGACTTCACGATAGTAATCAGCGCCGCTTTTGCACGAGCTAGTCGTTCGGAAGCCACAAGGGCAGCCTGGAGGTCAGTATCATCTGCAGGCGCGATGAATAAACCCTCATTGGCCCCATACTCGCACAAACCCTCGTTATAAGGAGCATATGGCTCCTGACCAAATATAACGTCAGCAGAAAACAGCGACTTCTTCTTCTTTTGTGAACGAGCATGAGCAGCCGATGACAAAATATTGCGCTTAACGGGCATCTTTGGGTGGCGGGTCTCGATTTCCACGCCAACGCCAGACTCCAAGGATGCTACGGCTACCATTTCAACAGGAACACGGGGCAGAGGCTTCTCAGGGAAGGCGCGTGGGACCACAACCGCAGCAGCTTCTCTTAAGGAAGGACGAACAGTGGTCCGTCGCTTCAAAGGAACTGCTAGATTACCAGCTGGGACAGCATCCTTGTGATCAAGCAATAGCCGCTTCTCTTCCCCGATAACAGCACCTGTCGCATGCTGATACCACGCCACGTAGGCATTCGAAGCTTTCGGCACGTAGCTTGGCTCGCTGATGAGAAAGCTAGACCCGTGTTTATGTCATGACCCGAAATGGCACATGACTGGCACTTGAATCATATGAAGCCCATAGGGCCCCATCTAATTCAAGTAAGCCAAAAATCCCAGAAATCTAAACCATTTTAAGAAAGAAGTGAAGAAAACTTATTTTAAAGCAAGTGGTTTTAATAAAATAAGCCGAAGTATACATTTTTAAAATCTCTAGTCTTTTCTAAAATTTCGGCAGAGTTTCCTTTGTAAATACTGGCCCCAAAAGGGCACAACATGCCTAATATGAATAAAGCCATCCCTAAGTGGGAGCTAGCTCTTCGCCAATTGGCGGTCACACCACGCAAGCAATATAATATACAACGCCGAAGGGCGAGGATCAAAATTCAAAAGGAAACTCAAAATCATCAAGAAAACCATAATAATACAATGCGCGACTCTAAGGTCGAAAGAATATACAACAGGTCTTCTAAGGTTATAAAATATACAAGTCTGGTTGATGGAGTTACTAGATACAACTGAATAAAATAAAGTACAATGGTGGTCACGATGCGAGTGAACCCACCTACCAAAGCAATCACCCGGAAAGAAACAGTGTGCCACCAAAGCCGCAATGAAACCTGTACGGCAAAACCTGCAAGAAACTGTGGCACAACGGGGTGAGTTTGTAGTTATGTATATGTCCTAGAGGCCATTGTTGTACATATGATGTATATAATAATGGATGCTTGGATATATATAGAGAGGACTTTCTTGCTCATCATGATAGTATGCTATTTGGTTTCTCTTTATCTTAACATGTTGACTTGTATTAGTTTACTATCTTACTCTCACATGTTGATAAAGCCCTTAGGATCTGTACTCGACTGCTGGGACTATGATGAGATCATACTAGTGGGGCCACGGTAGTCGATCAGTACATCCTATAACTGAACCTAGTCGAGGGTGTGTCGAGACAGGGCATCGATTCACCAGTGTAGACTAGCGTATACGCATCTTGACCCATATGATGGGCGATGGATGATCCCATATCCATCGGTGTTTGACATCAAGGATGGTGTATGGGTGCTCAGTGGAGATTGGGTACACTGGACGGACTCGCCGAGAACTCCTAGATGGTATTATACCTCACGCCAGATGGCAGTTCTCCGGTGACACTAGTACAGGGTAGTCTGTAGACCCGAGATCGTCATAGAGTCTTGTGTGATTCCCATTGTGCTTTGATTTCCACCTTACCACATCCAAGAGGGCATGCAAAACAGTGGCTTTTGGGTGCAGTCCTGATTGAAAGAATTAAAGTTAACCGCAATCAAGACGGTATCGCTATGCAGCTAGCCGGTTGAGCACGGGTCGATCCACAGGGAGATGGTTGTATGTCCTTTCTTGTTTTAGACGAGTCAATAAAGAATGAGTATATGTTTGTTCAATCTAACCTATGTGTATTATTTGCAAGTATAAAGTTGTTAAGAAAAGATACGATAATGTAAGCTAAAGAAATCCGTACTCAAAACCTTTGAGCCGAGTCTTGACCAATTGAAGCTAGAGCAATCGGCAACAAGGATTAGGGGATTTAAGCGCGGTATTCATAGAATCCGGCTTATTTACCCTTGTCCATCCGTTCTTGTCTCTTGCTTTCGCCTCCGGCCAAACCGAACGCAACCGGTCGCGGTTAGGAATCACCGTTACCTTGTTAGGGTAGGGTGCCTAACGGAGCGCTTGCGTATCGTTTGGGCGGAGTTCAATGGAAAATAACGGGAAAAGGAAAAGAGCAAAGAAAATCTTAACTTACAATATCGTATTGATTCTTAACAACGACAATTATTACAACCATTCACAAAAAGAACAAAAAAGAGAGAACAAAAAGAACAAAGAAAAGAAAAGATTACAAGTAAGTAAGTGCATGAATTTAAATTGCAAATAAGTAAAGCAAGGTAATAAAAAGCAAGTAATAAATAAGCAATAAAAAGAACTAGAACTAGAACTCAAGACAAGCATGGGATCAATAGCCAACCCTTAAAATTGCAAGCTCAATCAAGAGTTTGCAAGATCAAGAGAAGGGTAAAGAACGCATGTGAAATGAAGCACTAATTTCATAAGAAAAATACGACCCTTGAGATCAATAACAAACCCTTAACCTTTCAAGCTCAATGAAGAGGTTGAAAGATCAAGAGAAAGCAAGAATCTCAAGGGGAAGTTAAACAAACAAGAATGATACAAAAACCCTCATCTTCATTAACATCCACTCAATGCTCTCACTACATTTTCATGGAGGAAGAATGAAGAAGAAGAGGAGGAAGAATGAAGAAGAAGAAGAAGAAGAAGAAGAAGAAGAAAACTAAAACTAACAAAAAGAGGGCATGAGAATGAACACCAAAAGCTTGGCAAGTTCTGGGATATTTATAGGAGGTGAACTGAAAACCTAGGGCAACAATCTGGCATAATATGAAGTCCCCAAACTGCCCCTGAAAAACGTTAGAGAGAGGAGCATATATGGCCGCGGAACCGCGGCCTAGACCCCCTATTGGCCGCAGTTCCGCGGTCCTTTAGTGGACTTGGGTCATGGGGTTTTGTGGGTTTCCCTGGTTTGTAGTCCTCTTCAGTGTGGTATAGTACTTTTCTCAAAAACTCTTCATAATTATTCCAGAATTTTAGTAGAACAAAAGGTGATGTGATGTGGATCTTTTGTCATGATTTCCTCGAGCTCCGCGTAGATTTCTTGGATCTTGTGTTGACATTGAGCTTTGTGCATGACATGATAATCGATTTGCCATTTTGTCCCTTAACTGGTATGTGGCAACACACGGATAGAGAGCGGAGACCGTGTTTTATCTGTTGTTGGCAGTAATCCGGAATTTGTCGTGCTTTTCCATGGATTTCACTGCTTGGAGTTGAGAACCAGTATTCTGCAAATATGTAGCAAACACTGATCAAAAGCACCTGCCTATAAACAAACGAGCGTAAGAATGGGCGGTATAAAATGCAATATTCTGGTATGAACAAGTCCCGAATCACATGGAGGCAATGAGCGATAGGAGGGGATTCGTCTCTCCCGGTATAGGGAGTTGATGTTGTGCTGTGTTCGATTAGCTATAACTGGAAGTCCCTGACCAGGGCTGATATAGAGATTTACTGGTAAGTGTTACCAGTAGTTTCTCGACCTGTTATAAGCCTCACATCGACACGACTTATCGGTTACTAGGGTCTGACGTATACCACCCCTAGACTAGATATGCGACATATCAGACGAAGAGACCGGACTGTACGGGAGTGTTACTGATTGGATTCACAGGAGAATGTACAGGCTTGATTGTTGATCTTCTGATCGCTTAATACCTGGGTGGCTGTTACGTTTAGCTGACCGCTTGCAGCTTGTGGGTGTTTGATATGATCATCACCTGCTACCGGCGTATTGACGATTCTTTAGAGTCCTACACAGAGGTTTCTTGACTCAGGCAAAATGGAGTAGGGGCACATATGTGATATGTGCAGGACCGAGGATAATACGATATGAGATACCGTATTATATTCTCGCGATATTTTGATATGAGCCGGATCATCGGATCAAGTGTTGATTCGATGAATCGGTACATGATATATTAGTCGGTTATATTCGATATAGCCGGATTGTCGGATCAAGTGTTGATTCGATAATTTAATGTATAATTATATATATGATATATTGCATTACATTATCTAATATTGGCTCGCTTTATTGATTCATTTTGTCACCGGATAATACATTGATATATATGCGATATATGTTAATTGTATTATTTTCTTTTGTTACAAAATATATTATATATATGATATATAATATTGTAACATAATATGATTACTATTGCAACATGTTTAGTGGAGATTAAACAAGGTTAGGGTTTGAATTGGGTTAGTTCTTTCATGAACCTTCTAGAAGGTTTTCTTTTGTTTTGTGCTATGATATTTTGGTTGATATTTTAGTGACTCATTGTTAACCCAACCCAAACCCTTCACCCTAGGTTAAGTCTCTACATGGGTTAGCCTACTCATTATCAACTATGGTTGCATTTGTAATTATCACTTCAATTTCATTATTCATCACAAAAGGAATTTCCTTCTCCTTCTTGCTTGAGCTTGGAAAAAGCTTTCTAGGTTTTCTTCAGGTGATGAATTAAAGTGAAAATTTGATATAAAAAGAGAGCACAAATACTAATTCATCATCCTCATCTAATCTAGCCAATTAGATTAGGGTGTTCACCTCATTAGAGAGAGAGAGAGAGAGAGCTTGAGTTATAGAAACTTCGAGGTAGATCATCGGAGAAAAGGAAGACTACAAGCTAGCATGGATCATTCGAGTTGTGGAACCTCTCTTGAGTCCGGGAGATCGTGGATCATGGCGAAGGGACTTCTACTCGGAGCTTATGAAGCGAATGAGCGTACTACAAAGGTTGTAATCCCCCACTCTTAGTTGTAAAGATGTTTACTTGCATGTTAAACCCTAATTATCTAGCAAAGATCCCGGCTTTGGGTTATGCGGCACGTCTAAAATTTTATCCGGGCATGGTTGATGCCTTATAGACCCTTGTATGAGTGCCTAGGATCCCTACAGTGGTATCAGAGCCTAGCTAGAGTATTAGGCAACGTGTATACGAAATTAAAAGTCCGATCGAACCCCGATACGTCGAAATTGACCCCCTCTCTAGAAATTTTGTAAAAATGTGATTTTTTCTGCATTAAAATACTTATAAAATCAGCAGGGAATTCTAAGGATAACCCTAAATCACGAGCCCCCAAGGCACTCAAAGAGCCGCGGAACCGCGGCAAGAACATGCTTGCCGCGGCGGTTCCGTGGCCAAAGGAGTGAATTGGGGACACGTGTTTGTGCAGTAATGTCCGTAGCTGTTCCTGTATATTTCTGGGTATTTTTAATCTGACTCAAGTGTTGAGTGTTCTGGGGATTATTTTGGATTCGTTGATTCGATAATTTCGTTCTGTTTTCCGGATAATTTAGAAACTGTTAAAATGTTCGAACGGATATCATTAACTCACTATTTCCCGGCACGAAAAACTTTCAAGTGTTGAATTTTTCTTGAGTTTAAATCTTTCGGAAAAACGTGCAAGGAACGTGGTGGACCCTCTAGAAGAACACAAACCTTAACTCGATTATGTGACCGTCTGAACTGGCTCTAAACCTTAGGGTTTGGGGCAGTACAGCGTGCCACATGTGAGGCGTTGGCTTGACCCTTCTACGGCTGGACCATTGGTACTGTGACATATTCTGGGATTTTTTGAACTCCGCTCAAGTGTTGAGCTATTTAGGAAATCTTGGGTATTTGATTATTCGATCGGAAAGTTTAATATTATCTATTTATCTGGAATGTGATACAATATGTGGAATTCATATAGTTAGGCATGAAATGCGAAGTATGTGATATTTCTGATTTACGATGTCTAAAGAGATTGTGGATTCCAAATGTTGTAGTTTTATAATTTCTTTTCTGTGACCGTAAGTGTAGTATGTAGTTGTATTGCCGGTTTTCGTTGCTATACATCAACGACGATCGGTGTATGCATACTTACTTACGTTGATGATATGAGATATTATGTGTTGCTGTGATATGTTATATTGGATCATCGTGTTCTAAATAGCCGAGGGTTTTATGTGAGATGAGAGTTTTTATTTTCATTCATGTAAAATTCATTTGTATATAATATTTTTTTATTGGGGCACTTCCGGGATGAGATTGATGTTACCAGTGTATGTTATTTACTTTTCCGCATTAGGTAGACCCAAGGAGGGGGGCATAAGTAACCGAGTTCTAAGGTCCAGTGGGAGGCCATCTCGAGGAGTCGAGACCGGGTCTCCTAACCCTAGAATTGGCAGTGTTACTTGCCGCTCTCGTAGGGGTCTAGGGATGTGGGTTTGGCTATTCATCGCGACCGTGGAATCCGTGTTTTATACAGGCTCGTATTAAAACAGGGACATCCTAATATATCCAATATTTCATATATGTTCTTCTGCTGCAATGTTCTGTAATGAGATCATATTACTGCCTGAGACGGATGCTTATACTATATATATATGCTGATATATAAATATTATTGCTTTCGTTTCTTCTATGATGCTTAGGAAGCATAAGCTGATGGGATATATTAATGAGATTAATAAAAAGAAAAGAAACCTAAAAGATGTTGTAGAATCAAAACTTTATAAAAAGGGTAGCTACAGTTTTGCTTTGCATAGCGGTATATATAATATACCCTGCACCTTATTCGATGAGGAAAGAGCCGAGATCCCTTCACCGGGAGTGACCTCTTTAGCTAAACTGGCAGATGCTACAAACTCGCGGTTTAGTTTTTGACAGCTTCTATAGTTCTTGCTTTGCACAGCGGTATATATGATATACCCTGCACCTTATTCGATGAGGAAAGAGTCGAGATCCCTTTACCGGGAGTGACCTCCTTAGCGAAACTAGAAAAGCCTAAAAAACACTCCTTTTCAAAATCACTTGTTTCTACAACGATATCAAGTTCATTACGCTCATGGTTTTTTGAAAAACCTGCGTAGCCCTCCGTCATTTCAGATAAAGACTATTTAGTATACGTACTACGTTTGTTGGCCTGCGTCAAGGCGTAGTGTGCGGTAACTAATTAGTACTTATCTGTAACATGAGATGTGATTGGATTAGGGTAGTCGTACGACTTTGTTAGCCTACGTCAAGGGTCGTACGGGTGGATTTAATTCAATCAAGAAATGTGCGGGTTGAACTTGACTAGCGGACTATGGTTTGTTGGCCTGCGTCAAGGTCATAGAACGTTAGGGGTAAAAGTATTATTGGGAATTTCAAGTGTTGAAATTTGCAATGAGATTGCATACATCCTATGAGATAGTTGGATCCCAATACCCACTGCGAGTAAGAGTTACTCCTGGGAGAATTTTACACAGGACAATTAGCCGATCAAGTAGGTGTCTAGAAAGGTGTTAACGGGGTTATGCCTCTGGGAAAACGAGGTTTATTTTAATTAGGTCCGTGCGAAAGCACGGAGAACCTCCCTCAAGTACCAACACTGATCTAGCTGAAAGATTGACGAAATTGTAGGGTGTAATTAATCCCGGTTAATCTTACCTTTTAGGGTTTGAAGGAAGATTTGATAAAAACAGTGGGAGACATCCTGATTAGATAAGATAATAACCAATCTAATCTTGCAAGAGCATACGCTAAAGTGTTTTTCTTCTCTCTCTCTCTCTCCAGGTAACGACCATGTCAGGCCATAATCAAGATAATAATATGGATGTATTGACTGAACCCGCTTATTATACTGAGCAGGGGATCGTTGGTCCCATTCTTTCTTATAAGAGTTATAACACTGAACAGGAAACAGGAGAATATCTGGATTCTCATACAGCCTAAACAAAGAACATGCAGGTTGATGCATCTTCTTCGGGTGTGTTAGTTATTGAGAACTGTTTCTCAGTTCACCCTATGTCCTGGGTATTAAATACCGGATCAGGATCACACATATGTAAATTGTTACATGGGCTATGTAAAGGTAGAGAACTGGGAAAAGGTGATCATTCCGTTCAAGTAGGGAATGGTGCAAGCATTGCAGCCAAAGCAGTTGGCGAATATCACCTTGTATTGCCAAGTAGTAATACACTGATTCTGAATGAGTGCTATTATATACCGAACATAATGTGCAACATTATATCAGTTTCTTTATTAAGTAAAGAATGATATAATTTTGTAGTACAGGATAATGTTATGAACATCTTCCTAAATCAAAAGTTGATTGGATCAGGCTCGTTACATAATGGCATATTCATTCTCAATCAAAATACAGTCCTTAATATACAAAACACACACAAGAGGAAGAGTTCAGAAATGAACGAATCCTTCTTGTGGCATTGTAGACTTGGTCATATCAATGCAACACGGCTGGCTAAGTACATAAGGATGGATATTTGAATCCGTTCGAATTATCATCTTATGATACTTTCCATTCATGTCTCAAAGGAAAAATGACCAAAACTCCGTTTAGTGGACACGGAGAAAGAGTTGCGGAACTCTTAGGACTGGTACATGGTGATGTATGCGGTCCCATGTCTACACACGTCAGGAACGGTTCTTCCTACTTCATTACATTCACTGACGATCTCTCAAGATACGGACATGTGTTCCTGATGAAACACAAGTCTGAAGCTTTTGAGAAATTCAGAGAATATAAGCACGAAGTAGAGAACCAAACGGGCAAAAGTATTAAGATTCTCCGATCTGATTGAGGAGGTGAATACTTAAGCAATGAGTTCCTAGATTATCTAAAAGAGAATGGGATTCTCTCTCAGCTTACTCCTCCTTATACACCACAGCACAACGGTGTATCAGAACGGAGGAATCGCACCCTATTCGATATGGTGCGCTCTATGATGAGCATAACTGAGTTACCTATTTCCTTCTGGAGATATGCACTGGAGACAGCTGCAGACCTATTGAATATGGTTCCTACCGAATCTGTGCCAAACACTCCATATGAGATATGGAAAGGAAAGAGATCATATCTTAATTGTGTTAGGATATGGGGTTGTCCGGCATATGTGAAAACACAAAATTCGGACAAGCTCGGGGCAAGGTCTATTCTGTGCAAGTTTATTGGATATCCCAAACATTCGCGTAGGTATATCTTCTACCACACCGAGAAACAAAAGGTGTTTGTTTCTCGGCATGCCACCTTTTTAGAAAAGGAATTTCTTGCAAAAGAGATTAGTGGCTCTGAGGTAGAACTGGAAGAAGTTCCAGCAACACAAACTACAACAGAAGATTTAGTGGAACTAGAGGATTCAGTAGTACCCGACGAACCCCAGCCTCTCCACCGATCTAGCAGGGTTTCTCACCCACCTAAGAGATACTACGGTTTTCTCATTGATGGTAGGAGCAAGGATTGCATCATGGAAAATGATGACCCGACTAGTTTCGAGCAGGCCATCACGAGTGGTGACTCTGTAAAATGGCTGGATGCAAGGTGATCTGAGATGGAATCTATGTACACCAACAAAGTATGGACTTTGGAAAATGCTCCTAAAGGGGTAAAACCCATTGGGAGCAAGTGGATCTTTAAAAAGAAAATTGGTGTAGATGGAAAAGTTGAGACTTTCAAAGCTAGACTTGTTGCAAAGGGTTTTCGTCAATGACCAGATGTGGATTATGACGAAACCTTTTCTCCAGTGGCTATGCTTAAGTCTATCCGGATCTTACTTGCCATTGCTGCATACCATGACTACGAAATCTGGAAAATGGATGTTAAGACCGCCTTTCTAAATGGTGATTTAGAAGAGTGCGTGTACATGACTCAGCCAGAGGGCTTCGTAGAAAGTGGGAGTAGCGGAAAGGTGTGCAAGCTGCTTAAATCCATTTATGGGTTAAAGCAAGCATCGCAGAGTTGGAACATCTGTTTTGATGTTGTAGTCAAAGAGTTTGACTTCATCAAAAATATAGATGAACCTTGTATTTATAAGAAGGTTGCAGAGAGTAAGGTTGTATTCCTCGTATTGTAAGTGGATGACATACTCTTGATAGGAAATGATGTTCCTATACTGCAATCAGTCAAGCTCTTCTTATCATAAAGATTCTCAATGAAAGATCTAGGTGATGCCTCCTGCATATTAGGAATCATGATCTATAGAGATAGATCTAAACGGATACTGGGATTGTCCCAATCCAGGTACATTGACACCATACTAAAGAGGTTTAGTATGGAAGAATCCAAGCGTGGGAACCAACCCACGATCTCTAGACTCACTCTCTCCAAAGAGATGTCTCCCAAGACTGATTTGGAGAGAGCTCGCATGCAAGGGATACCTTATGCTTCGGCAGTAGGCTCTATCATGTATGCGATGCTATGTACCAGACCCGATGTAGCATACTCACTAAGTGTAGTGAGTCGTTATCAAGCAGATCCTGGAGAGAGTCAATGGACAGCTGTGAAGAACATTCTCAAGTACTTACGAAGGACTAAGGAGATGTTCTTGGTGTATGGTAACGGAGAACTCCAGGTGGAGTCCTTTACCGATTCCAGCATCCAAAGTGATAAGAACGACTCTAAGTCGCACTCGGGATTTGTCTTTACCCTCAATGGACGGACGGTATGTTGGAAGAGTTCCAAACAGGATACCGTTGCAGACTCGACGATGGAGGCTGAATACATCGCCAACGATGCTGCCAAAGAGGCTGTCTGGAAAAAGAAGTTCATTAGTGAACTTGGTGTGGTTCCATCCATTGAGCGTCCAATACCTCTGTATTGTGATAACAATGGAGCTGTGGCTTTGGCCAAGGAACCCAGGTCCCATCAGAAGTCCAGACATATTCTGAGGCTGTATCACATGATCAGGGAAATAGTTGATCGCCGGGAGATCGAGGTCAGGAGAGTAGATACGAAGGACAACACTGCGTATCCACTCACGAAGGCTATTCCCTAGATACAGTTTGAGAAATTATTCGGGATGCTAGGTATGAGATACTACAGCAGCTGGCCTTAGTGCAAGTAGGAGATTGTTAGTTATGTATATGCCCTAGAGGCCATTGTTGTACATATGATGTATATTATAATAGATGCTTGGATATATATAGAGAGGACTTTCTTGCTCATCATGATAGTATGCTATTTGGTTTCTCTTTATCTTAACATGTTGACTTGTATTAGTTTACTGTCTTACTCTCATGTGTTGATAAAGCCCTTAGGATCTGTACTCGACTGCTGGGACTATGAAGAGATCATACTAGTGGGGTCATGGTAGTCGATGAGTACATCCTATAACTGTTCCTAGTCGAGGGTGTGTCGAGACAGGGCATCGATTCACCAGTGTAGACTAGCGTATACGCATCTTGACCCATATGATGGGCGATGGATGATCCCATATCCATCGGTGTTTGACATTAAGGATGGTGTACGGGTGCTCAGTGGAGAGTGGGTACACTGGACGGACTCGCCGAGAACTCCCAGATGGTATTATACCTCACATCAGATGGCAGTTCTCCGGTGACACTGGTACAGGGTAGTCTGTAGACCCGAGATCGTCAAAGAGTCTTGTGTGATTCCCACTGTGCTTTGATTTCCACCTTACCACGTCCAAGAGGGCGTGCAAAACGGTGGCTTTTGGGTGCAATCCCGAATCACATGGAGGCAATGAGCGATAGGAGGGGATTCGTCTCTCCCGGTATAGAGAGTTGATGTTGTGCTGTATTCGATTGGCTATAACTGGAAGTCCCTAGCCACGACTGATATAGAGATTTACTGGTAAGTGTTACCAGTAGTTTCTCGACCTGTTATGAGCCTCACATCGATACGACTTATCGGTTACTGGGGTCTGACGTATACCACCCCTAGACTAGATATGCGACATATCAGACGAAGAGATCGGACTGTACGGGAGTGTTACTGATTGGATTCACAGGAGAATGTACATGCTTGATTGTTGATCTTCTGATCGCTCAATACCTGGGTGGCTGTTACGTTTAGCTGACCGCTTGCAGCTTGTGGGTGTTTGATATGATCATCACCTGCTACCGGCGTATTGACGATTCTTTAGAGTCCTACACAGAGATTTCTTAACTCAGGCAAAACAGAGTAGGGGCACATATGTGATATGTGCAGGACCGAGGATAATACGATATGAGATACCGTATTATATTCTCGCGATATTTTGATATGAGTCGGATCATCAGATCAAGTGTTGATTCGATGAATCGGTACATGATATATTAGTCGGTTATATTCGATATAGCCGGATTGTCGGATCAAGTGTTGATTCGATAATTTAATGTATAATTATATATATGATATATTGCATTACATTATCTAATATTGGCTCGCTTTATTGATTCATTTTCTCACCGGATAATACATTGATATATATGCGATATATGTTAATTGTATTATTTTCATTTGTTACAAAATATATTATATATGTGATATATAATATTGTAACATAATATGATTACTAATGCAATATGTTTAGTAGAGATTAAACAAGATTAGGGTTTGAATTGGGTTAGTTCTTTCATGAACCTTCTAGAAGGTTTTCTTTTGTTTTGTGCTATGATATTTTGGTTGATATTTTAGTGACTCATTGTTAACCCAACCCAAACCCTTCACCCTAGCTTAAGTCTCTACATGGGTTAGCCTACTCATTATCAACTATGGTTGCATTTTTAATTATCACTTCAATTTCATTATTCATCACAAAAGGAATTTCCTTCTCCTTCTTCTTGCTTGAGCTTGGAAAAAGCTTTCTAGGTTTTCTTTAGGTGATGAATTAAAGTGAGAATTTGATATAAAAAGAGAGCACAAATACTACTTCACCATCCTCATCTAATCTAGCCAATTAGATTAGGGTGTTCACTTCATTAGAGAGAGAGAGCTTGAGTTATAGAAATTTCGAGGTAGATCATCGGAGAAAAGAAAGACTACAAGCTAGCATGGATCATTCGAGTTGTGGAACCTCTCTTGAGTCCGGGAGATCGTGGATCACGGCGAAGGGACTTCTACTCGGAGCTTATGAAGCGAAGGAGCGGACTACAAAGGTTGCAATCCCTCACTCTTAGTTGTAAAGATGTTTACTTGCATGTTAAACCCTAATTATCTAGCAAAGATCCCGGCTTTGGCTTGTTAGGCACGTTTAAAATTTTATCCGGGCATGGTTGATTCCTTATATACCCTTGTATGAGTGCCTAGGAACCCTACAGAGTTGCCAACTCGTGAGTAGAAAACATCACCGAGCAGAAATCGTATGTATGACTCAATCCTAGGTCAATACGATCAAATATATATATATATATATATATATATATATATATATATATATATATATATATCCTCAAAATGATAAAGCCTGAAGCATGATAAGGTGGCAAGGGTAAACATCTATATATAAGTGTAATACCAAGTGCTCGTGTCAGTGCCTCAGGTAGCAAAATATCATAAATATGAGGTATGAATGCAATATATTGAAAACAGAATACATCATGAATGAGAAAACTGTTTTCTTAATTTAGTGAGATTTCTGTATATATAAATCAAGGTATCATCAATGAAATCAACATAAATCAGTGTCAAGCATCGACAAAAAACATATATCTCAATATCTCAGGCTCCGGCAATCCGGACC
Source organism: Agapanthus africanus (assembly GCA_030015575.1). Taxonomy (NCBI): domain Eukaryota; kingdom Viridiplantae; phylum Streptophyta; class Magnoliopsida; order Asparagales; family Amaryllidaceae; genus Agapanthus; species Agapanthus africanus. The sequence goes on along the minus strand of CM057342.1, from coordinate 331,113,968 downwards.
GGCCCGTATCTTCGAATCTCAATATCTAGGGCTCCAGCTATCCGGACTGGCCCATATCATCAAATCTCAAAACCTCAGGCTCCGGCAATCCGGACTGGCCTATACTCTGATCGGTATCCTCCGGATATCCATCGAGTCACAATAAAATCACCGGTCGGTAGTGCTCCCCTGCCAGGTTCAACGCCATCATCTGCGACCATCTTGCCCCGGGATACCGCACCGGGTCCACCATGCACCCACAGACGGTTCCTCCTCTTCCTCGAATCGGGTGTATAATATCTCTCAAGCGCCGAGAAAACTCATGGTGGACGTATCTCAAATCATATCAGAAGAAAACCGTAATTTTCTATCTTTTGAAATGATAATCTATTTATAAATCTTTGCGGTTTCTCCAAATCCAGAAAATCTCATGGAAATCCGAAATAACAATTTCAAGAGTAAATAATAGTGAATACTGGGCTCCGGCGATCCGTATTGGCCCTATAATATTGCATGGCAATGAATATATGAATGCATCTGATATCAAGCAAAGAATGCAATAATTAAACTAGCATATGGAAACAATAACATATAGGAACTATCAGCTAGCAAGCTATGTCAATGAAGTAATGTTCTCTAAAGTGTACGTGACATAGCAATTACCGATGAAGATATGTGTGAGCCGGCAAGCAAGTGTACGTGGAGCATACGCATAATCGGTAATGGTGCAGGTGTCCTAACAACAGGTTTCATCATTACTCAAGAAAATACATATAGACATGCAATGCAATGCGAACAGCAGAATAAATGGCAAATGAATAGTAAATGCAGCAGTAATGACTTATACATTCCTATATATGAGTCATACAATTTTTGGTATCTGAAATCGCACGAATCTTGGTGTTTAGAAAATAGGAGCTACGGTGTTTTTACGAAAATGTACGTCCTTTGAAATATCCGTAGCATCCCTTGGCCTGTCTTTAAAATACTCACGATTCGTTAGTTTTTGAAATATGTATGACTCATGCTCAGTCTAACATCTACTAAGTAATTACCGGACTAAACTAACACACTAGTCGAAAGGGTAAGGAAATCCACCTAAGTCTGAGTGGATTTATATATATATATAGTAGTCGGTGATCTCGCCTCAATAGTATCACGTACTATACAATGTATAATATGACATCCTCGAGTCAAGAGTGCGGATCTATCATCATAATTATATCTCGTACGGTAAATCTATCGTACGGCATCCCAAATCTGGGTACGGATCAATATCACATTTATCTCATTATTCAACTGGTATCCTTATCCTCATATATCATGAGCTGGGTACTGATCTACGTCTAGTATATACTGATACCATCAATAATATATATGCGTGTGTCTGAAATCACATCGCCTAAAGATCCGCCATAATATCACGTCGTATCTCAAAATACGAAACAAATCACATCACCGATCTCATGGCATCGTGCCTAATCTCATCGACTCATATCCAAGTACCATGTACTATCCTCATCGTCCATGTATATATATATACACACACACATATCCCCATATACGCTTAAGAAAATAAAATGTATGCGAGTGTGTGTGCGTGTAACAACTATTCTAGGGTTTCGCGACTAACACTAAACTATAGCATTAACTTCTAAATACGCTAACACTAACCCAAAGTCACCTAAAGCATTTCTAGCTACGTATACACATCTATAATAACACATAAGTATATAGCTATAACACATTGTACACTGTACTACAAAACTGCGGGGGTGCTATACGCCATCCACCCAACTTCCCCTGTAGATATATATCTACTCACCTTTATCCCCGCTTGACGAAGTCGATGACGCCACGCTCGTCCTTGTCGTTCAAGTCCACTCGAGGGAACCTACATATATACACACAAGATATCGTAAACCGAAATCACGTATGAAACCTAAATCGGCACAAGTATCACACATAGGTTAAAACCTATAGTTTACGCATGCAAGAATAATCAAACAACCCCCGTCGCTGACGTACAAACGTCAGATGACGGGACACAATATCAAATACCAAATCCCAATTCATTAAAAACCGCAAAACGAAATCAGAAACTTTGAAAACTTGCTCCAGATTTTACCCTAGGTGAAATTAGCCAATTTTGCATATGTGGGGGTCTATTTTACAGATACTGGAGCCACAGAACAAGCACGAAGCCAAAATACACTACCCTGGTCGCAAATTGCGGCCAGAACTAGTTTATCTACGGCCAGGCAACTGAATTGGGGTCTCGGGTCTTGGGGTTATCATCTAGGTGGCCTGCACGACTCACTGTGTTTGCTAAAAAAATTCAGGTCACCGGGGTTATAGAAGATGTCAAAATACCATCACCAAAGTTTACAAAATACGATATCGGGGTTTCCAAGTTCATGTTGCGGGGTTTAATTCTCTGGTTTAAGTCTCTAATCACACACTAAAGGGGTTGTATGGTCTCTACTAACCTCAATTACACTTTTAGATTCAAATCAAACCCTAACCTCTTCTAGAATTTTCAAAGTTCACTAATCTTCACTAAATCGGTTCTAAACATGTATGGATGCTTAAGGAATTGAAATACTACACTAATGGTGATGAAATTACCTCATTTGGCAACTCAAGAATTTTCTTGAGTTGCCCCAAGTGCTCAAAATCTGATTTTTCTTGGTCCAATGTGCTTGTAGAGAGCTTGTGCATGTTTTTAATGAAGTGGAGATGAACTTTTGATGTAGGATTGAGGGTGTTCGTGAGGGTTGAAGAGAAGGTGGAGGGAGTGGCTGCCATAGAGATGAAGGAGGAGAGAAATGATGAGGAGAAAATGAAGGAGGAGAATAGCCATGGTCAAAGATGACCCCTCACCCTCTCTCTCTCTCTCTCTCTCATGCCAATGCCTAATTCTTTATTCCCATTTCTTTTCTTTTCTTTTAAAACCAAACCAAATGAAAAAAATAAAGAGAACCCATGGTAGAAAAATATAGAAATGTGAAATATGACATGGTGTGTAACATTTTCAAAATAATAAAATATGATTTTTGGGAAATTTTATATTTTAATATTATTTTAATGAATATTTTAATATTCCGGTATAATTAAATACAAATAAATGGAGAAAATTTTTGGAAAATTATGGAAAAATCATAAATAGGGTATTTTTATGGAATTATGCCATTTTAAAGTTTTTAAGACTAGTTATATGCTAATTTAGTGTTAATCGCGATTAAAAATCGCTAATTGGATTTTTAGCATTTTTGTGCAAAAATGTGCACATATCATTTTCCACACTTGTTATACTTGTGTTACATTTCTATTGCCATGGTTGTTCTTTTGGGTTCACTATTGGAGTGAGAAGGAAAAGAAAAAGGAAAAGAAAAGAAAAGGAAAAAAGTAGCATGATGAGAGAGAGAGAGACCAAGTCAACCCTCACTTTATGAACCATTTCCCATCATTTTCCCTTTCTCATTCTCTCTCCTCTCCCTCCCCTTGTTGCTGCTGCTGCTACCATCCCTCTCTCTCCCTCTTCACAAAAACCCTAGATCCACAATGAAATCAACCCCAAAACCCCATTCCCACTTCACAAAACTTGCTCCCAAGCTCACTAGCTACACATTGAACCTAGCAAGATTGGATTTGGAGGACTTTGAGCAACTCAAGAATTTTCTTGAGTTGCCAAAGGAGGTAATTTCTGCACCTATTAGAGTAGTATCTCATTTCTTATTGCATCAATACTAGTTTTGTGTCGATATGGTGTCGTTTGATGGATTTGTGTAACTTCAAGTTAGGGTTTATGTGGGATCAGAAATTAAAGATGAAATTGAGGATTGTAGTGACCTTAGAACCCCTTGTGTGATGCTAATTTGGACCCAAACCTGAACTTGAAACCATAATACGGATTTATGAGACGATGTCGGAGAAAAACTGTGAATTTGTGATCGTTTTTAAGAATCTGCTATCACCCCGAGACCCCAAAAATAAAACTGAGCTGACAGTGAGATGTGCAGGCACCATGGAACCACCACACCAAACCCTAGCCCCCAACTCCAATTCCAGGCCGCCAATTTATTCCTTCTAGCCGCAAATTGCGGCTACAGCAGGAGGGAATTGCCTCGTTTTTTGTACATGGCCCTATTTCCTCTAGTATTGACCCTGGGTATGTCTAGTTTTGACTGATTCCAGTTAGGGTAAAATCTGGGTTGATTTGCTTGAGTTGGCGTATGATTTACGACTTGTTTTAGCATGGATTTTGGTATTTAATGATTCGTTTCTGTCGGGAGGCGTTTGGACGTCAGCGACAAGTGGATATTGAACGTGTTTACATGCGAGACGATAGGTGTTTACCTATGCGAGTAGCGTGTGCTATTTTGGTTTCCGATGTGATTTTCATGTGCTTTAGCGTTGTGATATACTTGTAGGTACCCTACGTGATGTTGAGGCAAAGAAGATGAAGATAGCGACATCGGCATTGGCACACGAGAAGCAAGGTGAATAGATTATATCTACGGGGAGAAGTCGGGTGGATGGCGTATAGCACCCCCGCAGTCCGTGGTGATGTATACGAATACGTATACACACATATATTTATTATATGTTGTTTAGGATTATTGATGGTAATAATGGTATTATTGGTGATAAGGATGTATCGGTTTAGTATAGTGCGAAACCCTAGAGTAGTGGTTGCACTCATACATACACGTATACATATACTTGCATACATTCTTTCATTTATCTGTGCGCATATAGAGGTGTGTATATCTACACATGGGTATGGGACTATGTGTTTATACATGGGATTGAGATGAGTCGATAAGGTTTGATTGAGGCCATGAGATTCGGCGATATGACAGAGTTCGTATTTGAGATGTGATATGATGGTAGTGATACCGGATATGTGATGAGATGAATGTGATATTGACCCGTACCCAGCTATTGGGATGCCGTACGACGATTTACCGTACGAGCTTTATATTGATGTTAGATCCGTACTCATGACTCGAGGATGTTATATGATGTACTGTATCGTACGTGATACTATTGAGGCGAGATCACCGACTATATATATATATATATATATATCGACTCAGATTTAGGTGGTTTCCATACCCCTCCCGATTGACTTGATTGTTGGGTTCGTAGTTCGCATAGTAGGCGTTAGACTAGACCCGAGTCATACCTATTTCAAAACTAACGAATCGGGGATATTTTAAAGATCGGCAAAAGGGTTTTTACGGATATTTTCAAATGACGCATCTTTTCTTAAACACCGTAGCCCTTATTTTACCAAAAGCCCTGATTCGTCTTATTTCAAAAGGCAAGGTTGCGTGATATATCTATTGAGGCAGGTTCTCTACTGTTGCGTTGATTATTCGATTCCGCATTTTCATGCTATTTGCATTGCATCGCTTATATTGTTGATATATTTCAGTCATGCTGCTAGGACACCAGCACCATTATAGATGATGCGTATGTTCCACGTAAACTTGTTTGCCGGCTCACACACTTCATCATCGATAATTGCCATGTCACTACACTGTAGTACTGTTGCATTCAGTGTATGGTGCTTACATTTCTTTACATGTCGCATACATCATGCTTTCTGATTATATGCATTAAGATATATTGTTTCTATGATATTTCTGGTTTTTGGGAACCGTGGGTGTTTCAAAAAGAGAATATGTAATTGTTTTAAAACCCGGTTACCCTTGATATGATATTTCAGTGCGTCCACCATGTATTTTCTCGGTGCTGAGAGCGACATGTGAAACCCGATTCGAGGATGCGGATAAGCCGATTGCGGGTACATGGTGGACCTGGTATGGTTCCCCCGGGCAAGAAATGTTTTTCGGGGAGTAGACGATGAGCCTGGCAGGGTGGCGAGTACCTACCGGTGATTGGTTGGACCTGGCGGTTATCCGGAGGATACTGACCAGAGTCGATAGATGGATATGGGCGTACTGCCGGGGCCGAGGGCCGATACCTCAGACAGAGCCCGTAGGCCGATCCGGACTGACGGAGCCCGATATATGAGGATTTACGTGCCGATGCTGGGCACAGTTTTCATGATGTTTTCGAGTGTCGATGCTGGGCACTCCGGTTCCATGATTTTGACGTGTCGCGAGGGACACAAATGGTTTATATCCTCATATTATTCCCATGCACATGCTTTATGATATTTACATGCATGATGGTTATTGTCATTGGGTGACGAGTGGACGGGATCCACGTACATGCAGATTTGATTACATTGATTATACCTCACATTTATGATATGCTATTACCTGAGGCACTGGCACGAGCACTTGGCACTAAACTCATGCATAGAGATTACCTTGCCAGTTTAGCATGCTTCGGACTTATTCATATTGAGGTTTATTTATATCTGATCGTATTGACCTAGGATGGGTCATGCATTCGATCTCTGCTTGTAGATATTTTCTATTCACGAGTTGGCAACTCACCCCCGTTGTGCCACAGTTTTTGCAGGTTTTGCCGTACAGATTCCGTAGCGGCATTTCTGGCACACTGCTTCCTTATGGGTGACTTGCTTGGGTAGGTGGATTCTTTTGTATCAGAACCGCCATTGTACATGTATTATTCATTGTATCTAGAATTCCATCAACCAAAACTTGTATATTGTTTCAGACTTAGAAAACAGTGTTGTATTATTTCGACCTTAGAGTCGCGCTTGTAGTATTACGGTTTTCTGGCTGTTTTGAGTTCTTTTTTTGGGTTTTGATTCTCGCCCTTTGGCGTTGTATATTATTATTGCTTGCGTGGTTGTGACCGTCGATTGATGAAGAGCTAGCTCCCGCTTGGGGATGCCTTTTATCATTTCATATATATTATTCTTGTTGTACCCCGTTCGGGGCCAGTTTTCACAAAGGAAACTCTGCCGAAATTTTCAAGAAAGGTTACACATTTTAAAAATGCATATTCGGCTTAGTTATTTAAAAGCTTTGATTTTCAAAACATGATTTCCTTACTTCTTAAAACCAGTTTTCCTTATTTACTCCTTAAAATGGTTTTAGATTTCTGGGCTTTTGGCTTACTTGGATCAGATGGGGTCCTATAGACTTCATATGGTTCAAGGGCAAGTCACGTGCTCTTTCGGGTCATGACATGGTGCATATCATGTGCACAAATCAAGCTTAATGCACGATTAGTGATATTTAATCGCGATTAGCATTAAAATGGAATATATTTAATCATAAAGAATTTATAATTTGCATAAATCATATAAAACACCCTCATTTCAGTAATTCCTTTAATTTTCCAAATATTTTCTAATTTATCGGTATTTAATTATACCGCATTAATAAAATATTCATAATATTTATTATTTAATTATATAAATCCCAAAAATAATATTTTATTTTTCTGAAATGTTACAGTTTAGCCGCATAAAGTGGTGCAGTGCGCTGCGGATATCCTCTTCCGTAGCAACCAGCTCAGCTAAGAAAGCCTCGAGTGGGACACCTGATCGTAACCCGACTGTTGAGAAAAACGGTGTGGATTGTACCTCATGAACAATACCGAGGCGCCTTACCTAAACACTAGAAAGCCGGGCCTGACCGAATATAAGTGCAGGATCTCCCGGGCCTTCAATGTAGGAGCCCCGTCCTTGAAAGTATCGTGCAGCGGTTGCACGACCTTGGTGGATTCCTTGCCGATAGTTAAGACTCTGTCAACAAAATTCATACTATCCCCAACCATACGGGGGCGAAGGACAAGGCGTCGAGCCTCTCGCTGCGACGGATCTAATGCGGAAGCGCCCACTAGAAACATGACCCGGGGAAAGTTATAGCTGTCATAAAAGCGGGGCCGTTTGGGGACTCCGAAAGCACCAAGCACGTGCATTTCGACCCAGGATGTAAAGTAGTGCAGCGGAATATGCACAGGTTTTACTCCAGGTTGAGTAGTATCCGCTGCTAAGCTAAGGCCGTAGTATAGATGAGCCAGCCCCGCAATCCCAACGGCCACACGCGTCCCCGCAACTATGCGATGGGCTGGGTAAAAGACTGACGGCCTCATATAGCGAGGGTGCATCGGAAGCACGAACCAGTTCAACCACAAGCCAATAAACCCCAAGAAGAATGTCTCTTCATCGACGTCTGAAGCAGCAAACTCTGCGAAAGGAACGACCGGGGTGTCCGGAATAAAGAAGCCTCTTAAATCTGCATCCGCCGTCGGCTGGTTATCCAAACCAAGATCAAACGGTTCGTCAATATTGGCGAATTTCGCAGCTTATTTTGATAATACTTCTGAGCGAAGAAAGCGAGTGATGAAGTCTGTGAAGCTGACTCCATGCCCTCTAGAATCTAGAAATAGGCTCTCGTAAATGTTTAACACCTTAATCAGACTCGGGAATCGATGTTGAATGGCATTCTCCGGTGTAAGGCCCATCACCACTGATTTGGTAGCAAAGATGTACTCGTCAGGGGGAAGTATCTCCTCGTAATGTTCCCCTCTGACGGGTAAGCCGGAGATCTCCGCGAACTCCTCCAAGGAGATTGAAACTTCCCGGTCTGATAGAAGAAAGGTGTGAGTCGGGATGTTCTATTATTCCAAGAAAGCTTTGACCCACCATACAGGGGCGAGGAATACTGGAAAAGAGACGCATAAATCGCGGGGTACAACCTGAGCTTCAGCAGCAGTGATTTCTTGGCCGACAAGATGTATCGAGCCCATTGCAGATATCGGGCTGAATGGCGAAGAGTCAAGCCAATCATGTACACTTGTCCCCAAGGGCGCGACTCGCCTTGACATATGCGCCGCCCCAAAATATCCAAATCTATCGGCGGCTGTACAGGTATTAAGGCCATAGAAGGCTGAAAGCGACCCTCTGAGGTCCAGTTGACCTCCTCTGCTGTGTAATTCACCTGAGGCGAGTCGGCGTAGTGAATCGCTGAAATGGGCTCTGAGGGTACTGCGCAAGAAAAACTACGCCGAACCTGGATGATTTGATTGTACCACGACCCCCATAGATGAAGAGATTTCTGCTCCGGGTCGTGATCTTTTATGAGTGCGAAGACTTCCCTATCCACGGGTGTGTCAGCGAAGGCGCTCTCTGAACGAACAAAAGGAAAGGAAGAATCGAAAGCCATGGTACCTGCACGAAAAAAGGCAAAGGTTATTTGCCAATGCTATTCTGACACTTGGTACTTTAAAATTGTACCACACTGCAATGCAGGAGAAAGGGAATAGGGGGGACCCGCAAAATCCAAGTAACGGCTCATCATTGATGAGACAGTCACTCATTAAGGAAGAAATCCTAAAAGGATTCTCATTTAATGAGAGGCTCATTGGGCCAAGGAGTTGAACTCCCTCGAGAGCAGTGCTCTGCAGATAGAATTTACATCTGTCAATTAAGAAGGGAATAAAATTCCCCAAAAATTTCTAAAAAGCTGTGCTCTAAAAAAACCCCAAGATCTTTAAAGATCTGAAGAAACTCTAAGAGTTCTTCATTAACGGGTTAAGGAACCCTAAAAAAGATTTCTTTAGATCTATGATCTAAGAAGAGCAAAGCTCTGTTTTAATTAACGGTTTAAAGAAACCCTAAAATACATCTTAAAAGATCGGTGATCTAAGAAAAGCGAAGCTCTGTTTAATGGGTTCGATTATGATCCTTACCAAAAAATTTGGACAAAGTTATAACTCTAAAAGTGTTTCCTTGGGCAGAGATCTAAGCCCTGGAAAGAGAAATGGATTCTCAGAAAGGAGAAAAATGGAAGATGAACAGTAGTCATCTCAAGGGCCAAAGGCCCTACTTATAGGCATGGGAAGACGATCCAACTTCCAAGATGGTCCAACGGTGGAAAAGCAACCACCGCTGCACTCACGTGTAAGCCACATGAGCGCAACGTTGAGGGCATTTGTTTCCCCCCAAATGAAAGAGCAAAGCTCTGTTCAAAATTTGAAAAGAGGCACCGCCTCGCGTGCCTTGCACAAAGGCGCCAGCGCCCAAGAGTTAAAACACTCTGACGCAACGCCTCACATGCCCCGCATGAGGGCGCTGGCGCCATAACTAAAAGTTCTTTGCCGTTGGATCAAGGAGCCAACGGAGATGATAAATGTAACATTTCAGAAAAATAAAATATTATTTTTATGGGAATTTTTATAATTAAATAATAAATATTATGAATATTTTAATAATGCGGTATAATTAAATACCGATAAATTGGAAAATATTGGAAAATTAAATTAAATGGTGATTTTGGAGGGATTTATATGATTTAGGCAAATTATAAATTTTTATAGTTAATTAAATACAAGTTTATTTCTAAACTTGATTAGTGTTCACTAATCACACATTGATTGTGTTTTGTGCAAGTGGTAAGCACCATATCATATTTGCTAGCATTTATTACATTCATTTTACCATGTCTTTCTTTTTGTTTGTAGCATGGTTTTGTTTTTGTAAATGAGAGGAGAAGGAAGAGAAAAGAAAAGAAAAGAAAAGAAAAGGGAAAGGGATAAACAATTGGGTATGGGCAAGAGAGAGAAGAGAGAGAGAGAGAGGTGAGGGGTCTTTGACCATTCTCCCATTGGCTTCCCTCCATTATTCCCTTCATCATTTTCCCTCTTCCTCTCACCATGGCTGTCCTCATCTCCACCTCCTCTAAACCCTCACAAACCCGCTCAATCCCACATCAAAATATCATCTCCCTTTCATTAAAAATGTGCACAAGCTCACTACAAGTATTTTGGACTAAGAAAGCTAGGATTTTGAGCACTTGGGGCAACTCAATAATTTTCTTGAGTTGCCAAATGAGGTAATCCTTTAACCATTAGTGTAGTATTTGGTTTACTTTAGCTTCTATATATGTTTAGAAGTGTTTAAATGTAGTTTAGTGAGGTTTGAAAATTCCTAGAAGAGGTTCGAGGGATTCTTGAATTGAGATAGTGTAATTGAGGATTAGTAGTGACTACAAAGCCGCCTAGTGCTTGAATACTGGACCAAACAGAGACTAGAACCCTAAACCCCAAATTTAGAAACCCCGATATCGGATTTTGTTGGCTTTGGTGAGGTGTTTTGGAGAACTGCTATAACCAGGAGGCCCTGAAAATTATTTAGCAAACACAGTGAGTCGTGCAGGCCACCTAGATGATAACCCCAAGACCCGAGACCCTACCCCTCCACTTGGCCGCAAATTTAATCTTCCTGGCTGCAAATTGCGGCTAAGGTGGGGTGAAATGCATCCATGTTTGGTCCATAGCTTTATCTCCAGTAAAATAGACCCTCCATATATGCAAAATTGGCTAATTTCATCTAGGGTAAAATCTGGAAGTGTTTTGCATCGTTTCTGATTTCATTTTGCGAATTCTGTAACTTAAACTTGGGTATTTTTTATGTTGTCTCGATCGATTAGTGTTTGTACGACGATGTCGAGGGGTATTGGTTCTTCTTGCGTGCGTAGACCATAGGTTTTAACCTACGTGCGATTCGTGTATCGTTTTGGTTTTGAATTGGATTTTAATGCGACATGATATGTTATGATATGTAGGTACCTCCGAGTGAACTTCGGGATGACAAGCGTGAGCGTGGCGACATCGACTTCGGTAAGCAAGGACCAAGGTGAGTAGATATATATCTACATGGGAAGTCGGGTGGATGGCGTATAGAACCCCCGCAGTTCGGAGTGTAGCCTATGTTATATGTGTATCTATGGATACAAATATGTGTTATGTGAAACGTTACTTTTTAGCAAGAAAGTATTAGATGAACATGTGTTAGTTTTAGTGTAATTGGTTAATAGTGTCGTTAGCTAGTTTTAGTCGCGAAACCCTAGAATATGGTGCACGCACACACACGCATACATTTTATTTTCTTGTGTGTATATAGGGATATGTATATATATATACATATATGTATGTGAGTATGTATATATATATGTGTGTGTGTACGTATACATGTATAATGAGGATAGCTTATGATACTTGGAGATGAGTCGATGTGATTGGGCAGGATGTCGTGAAATCGGTGTGTGAATTGGGTCGTGTTATGAGATACGACATATTATTATAGCGTATCGTTGGGCGATGTGTTTTCATACACACGCGGTTATATGTTAGATGGTATCGGTATGTACTAGACTTAGATCAGTACCCTGTTCATGATATTATGATAATGATACCATATGGATATTGAGGTATATGTGATAGGCGACCCGTACCCCGATTTTGGGATGCCGTACGATGGATTTACCGTACGAGATATAAATATGATAATTGATCCGTACTCATGATTCGAGGATGTCGTATTATATATATATATATATATATATATATATATATATATATATATATATATATATATATCGTATGTGACGCTATTGAGGCGGGATCACCGACTACTAGATATACAGATCGACTCAGACTTAGGTGAATTTCCTTACCCTTTTGTTAGTCCCTTAGCTGTCCTGTAGTTTATTTGGTAGATGTTAGAGTTGGACGCGAGTCATACTTATTTCCAAAACTAACGAATCGTGAGTATTTTAAAGACAGGTCAAGGGATACTACGGATATTTCAATGGACGTGCCTTTTCGTAAAAAAACACCGTAGCCCTTATTTTCTAAACACCACGATTCGTGCGATTTCAGACAAAAAATGTATGACTCGTACATAGATATGTATATCCTTTATTGTTGCGCTCACTTTTCCATTTCCATATACTCATGTTATTATTATCGCATTGCATGCTTATATACTCGTGATTCATGTTATATTGAACCTATGTTGTCAGGACACTAGCACCATTACCGATGATGCGTATGTTCTACGTACACTCGCTTGTCGGCTCACACACATCATCATCGGTAATTGCCATGTCACGTACACTTTAGAGAATATTACTTTATTAACATCGCTTGTTAGCTGATAGTTCTGATATTTCATTATTGTGCTAGTTTAGATATTGCATTCATTACATATATACCGTGCATGTATATTTACATATTCATTTGCCATGCGATATTTTGGGCCAGTCTGGATTGCCGGAGCCCGGTATTCACTGTTATTGACCTTTCATTTTGAGATTTCAGATTTTCCATGAGATTTCTGGATTTAGAAAAACCGTAAGGATTTTATAAAGGCTGATTATCATTTTAAATTGCAAGTTGCGTTTTTCTCGTGATATGATATGAGATATGTCCACCATGAGTTTTGTCGGCTCTTGAGCGATATTAGACACCCGATTCAAGGAGGAGGAGGAACCATCTGTGGGTGCATGGTGGACCCGTTGCGGTCCCCCAGGGTAAGATGGTCGCAGATGATGTCGTTGAGCCTAGCAGGGGAGCACTACCGACCGGTTATTTATGACGCGGCGGATATCCGGAGGATACCGACGTAGTCGTGAGATATTATGATTTGGGCCAGTCCAAATTGACGGAGCCCAGGGGCTAGTCCGGATAGCCGGGGCCCGAGATATTGAGACTTTGAGGTATTGAGATATTATGATATGGGCTAGTCCGGATAGCCGGAGCCCGAGATTTGGGATATTGGGATTTATGTTTTGTGTCGATGCTTGACACGGATTTTATGTTGATTTCATTGATGATACCTCGATTTATATATACATAAATCTTACTAAATAAAGAAAACAGTTTTCTCATTCATAATGTATTCTGTTTTCATTTCAATGCATTCATACATCATGTATATGATATGTTGCTACCTGAGGCACTGACACGAGCACTTGGTATTACACTTATGTATAGATGTTTACCCTTGCCATTTTATCATGCTTCGGGCCATTTTATTTGAAGATATTACTGATCGTATGACCTAAGATTGAGTCATACATACGATTTCTGCTCGGTGATGTTTTCTACTCACGAGTTGGCAACTCACCCCCGTTGTGCCACAGTTTCTTGCATGTTTTGCCGTACAGGTTTTCTTTGGCGGCTTTGCTGGCACATTACTTCTTTCCGGGTGATTGCTTTGGTAGGTGGGTTCGCTCGCATCGTGACCACCATTGTACTTTATTATCTCAGTTGTATCTAGTAAACTCCATCAACCAGACTTGTATTATTTATAGACTTAGAAAACCAGTTGTATATTCTTTCGACCTTAGAGTCGCGCTTGTATTATTATGGTTTTATTGATGATATTAGTTTATTTTTGAGTTTTGATCCTCGCCCTTCGGCGTTGTATATTATAATTCTTGCGTGGTTGTGACCACCAATTGGCGAAGAGCTAGCTCCCGCTTTGGGATGCCTTTATATATATTTCATGCGTTGTTCCCTTTTAGGGCTTGTATTTACAAAGGAAACTCTGTCGAAAATTTTAGAAAAGACTTGAGATTTTAAAAATGCATACTTTGGCTTATTTTGTTAAACCACTCGCTTTAAAACTAAAGTTTTCCTTCACTTTTTTCTTTAAATGGTTTAAATTTCTGAGATTTTTGGCTTACTTGAATTAGATGGGATCCTATAGAATTCATATAATTCAAGTGCCAGTCACGTGCCATTCTGGGTCGTGACAAAGTCATCAAAGCACAGAATTAAATTCTGATTGAGGAAATACTCCTCAAATCTTTCTAAACAAGAAAAATTGTGCTCTGTAAATCAAAGCACCGTTTGATTAAAAATCACCAAGATACAGAATAAGCTCCGTATGGGAAAATATTTTCCCAATTTTTCTAAACAAGAAAGATTGTGCTCTGTAAATCATAGCATCGTTGGATCAAAGATCCAATGGTGATTAAAAATCACCAAGCAACAGAATAAGCTATGTATAGGAAAATATTTTTCCAGTCATTCTAAACAAGAAAGATTGTGCTCTGTAAATCAGAGCACCGTTGGATCAAAGATCCAATGGTGATTAAAAATCACCAAGCTACAGAATAAGCTCTGTAGGGGAAAATATCTTCCCAATCTTTCTAAATAAGAAGGATTACCGTTGGATCAAAAATCCGATGGTGATTAAAAATCACCAAGATACAGAATAAGCTCTGTATGGGAAAATATTTTCCCAATCTTGTTAAAAGCAAGAAAAATGTCTACTGTGAAACAGAAGTTCTTGGATCAAAAATCTAATAGTGGATAAAATCTCCAAATCAATTAAGAAATCTCTCAATGAGAGATTTCCTTAACTGAATCAACAAATGTGTCTCCACTATATAAAGACCCTAAGACTTCAAGTCTTGTACAGAGGAAACCCCCCCATAAACTTCAAGTTTAAAAAGAAGAGCAAGCAAAAAAGAGTTTTAAGAGAGAAGAAAAAAGAAGAACTTTCTTCAAGATAAATAGAGATCATAGTATCTCATCTGCATACCCAAGGGTTTAACCCTTATAAAAAAACATAGTTCTTTCCCTGGATCTGAAATCCATGAGACAAGTCTCCCACAAATGAGAATTTAATTCTCGTAGAGATGAATTTGTTCTTGGGGATTGAAGATTTAGGGGAGAACAAAGAATTGAACTCTTCAGAAAAATGCATAAAGAAGGAAACAGCGTCGAGCGCCTCACGTGCCCCTCACGTGGGCGCTGCTTAATAAAGATTGTTTAGCACTTAGTGGTTGGCGCCCAGCGCCAAGCGCCTCACGTGTCTCTCATATGGGCGCTGCTCAATAAAGAGTGCCTAGCACTCATGGTTGGCGCCCAGCGCCAAGCGCCTCACGTGTCCCTCACATGGGCGCTGCTAAAATAAAGAGTGCCTAGCACTCAGTGGTTGGCGCCCAGCGCAAAGCACCCCACGTGTCCCTCACGTGGGCGCTAATAAAATAGAGAGCGCTCTGCATTCAGTGGTTGGCGCTTAGCGCCGAGTACCCCACGTGCCCCTCACGTAGGCGTTGTTTAACATAAAGTGCTCTGCCTATAGAACCCAACGCCACAAAGAGTGTTTAACACTCCATAAAAAAAGAAATAGGGTGAGAGTCAGAGCCCATATCAATGCTTAGTATTGTTGCATATAAAAGGGACCGAGCCCAAACAAGTGTTTAACACTTTATTCAAAACTGAGTGGACTGGGTCCAAGTTGACCAAAAGTCCCTAATTCAGATCAACCGAGCCCATGTGCTCACAATTTCTCTAAATTGGTCTTAGTCTCAAACCCGACTACAGATCTCCTAACCGACATTGGTTCAAGGGTACATCTTCCCACACCTCTGATACATATCGTTGTAATTCTTCAATGTCTTCAGAAACGTGGCGGGTCCCGACAACCAACAATTCTATGGACCGTAATGTCAACTAGCCTTGGACCGTAATGTCCTTAAACTAGCTATGGACCGTAACGTCCTTAAACTAAAACGATAGAGCCTACATGCTTTTTCGTTAGATCAAAAATGATTCCGAACCCCCGTTATGTAGATCTTAGTCCAATATCGGATTAACGTATCCTTAACAAATATTTAAGTTGATCTTAATCTCAAACAAGGTTAAGGATCCTTAAATTAAACCAAACCCAAATCTAAGAAAATATGGATTTGGACTAATCCACGCCCTACGGGCGATAACACAATTTAGTCTCCGTATACAATCCACGGGAAACCAAAAATAAAACAAACACACACGATACGAAGTGACATTCTGGAGCAGGAGAAAGTGGTTATCGCTACGCGGTAACGTAATTAACTGTAGGGGCTTGCGCCTGCAGGGAATAGCGTCCCCACAATCAAAAACCCCTCACAACGAGGAGGAATCTGAAGAAGTCTGCTACAACGGCCGCATCTGTTTAAACCTTCGATACATGGTGGCATAAATTAACTTGTCATCTTCGGAGAGGTAGACAGATAAAACCAAATAGCATCTGCCCCCAAATTCAGGCAAGACGATCCTACGCGGTTTCGTCTCTGTTTTCGGCGGTAAACACCTCAGCCACTCCGTAGATCTAGTAGGGTTCCTCATCCACTTGAGAGATACTACGGTTTTCTCATAGACGGTGGGAGTGAGGATTGCATCATGGAAGATGATGACCCAACTAGTTTCGAGCAAACCATCACAAGTGGAGACTCTGTGAAATGGCTGGATGCAATGCGATCTGAGATGGAATCCATGTACACCAATAAAGTATGGACTTGGAAGTTACTCCTGAAGGGGTAAAACCCATCGGGAGCAAGTGGATATTGAAGAAGAAACTTGGTGTAAATGAAAAGTTTGATACCTTCAAAGCTAGACTTGTTGCAAAAGGTTTTCGTCAATGACCAGGTGTCGATTATGATGAAACCTTTTCTCCAGTGGCTATGCTTAAGTCTATCAGGATCCTACTTGCCGTTGCTGCATACCATGACTACTAAATCTGGCAGATGGACGTCAAGACCCCTTTTCTAAATGGTGATTTAGAAGAGAGCGTGTACATGACACAGCCAAAGGGCTTCGTAGACAGTGGGAGCAACGGAAAGGTGTGCAAGCTGCTTAAATCAATTTACGGATTAAAGCAGGCATCGCGGAGCTGGAACATCTGTTTTGATGTGGTGGTCAAAGAGTTTGACTTCATCAAAAACGTAGATGAACCTTATATATACAAGAGGGTGTTGGCTATAGTGCCCTCAAGTCAATTATTGGATCGCAGGCACGTAATTGCAATGATTGAGGGAGGACCTATACCGGTAGAACAGTCTTACTCGAGATGATAGTATGCTATCTGGTTTGTCTTTATCATCGTATACATACTTCAGGTGACATTACAGATCACTATTACATGTTGATAGAGCCTATAGGATTCTTGCTTGACTACCAGCAGTATGATGGCGATCATATACGTGAGAGTTGGGTGGTCTATAAGCACATCCTTAAAATGTCCCTAGTCGTGGGTGTTTCGAGACTGGGCATCGATACTCCAAGAGTAGACTAGTGTATACTGATCGAGACTCCGACGAGGGGCGGTGACCAGTCTCACAAGCCATTAGTGTTAGTTTGTTCACCTAAGATGTATATAGGTGCTTATTGGGTTATGAGTACACCGGACGGACTCGCCGGAAATATGCTAGTTGGTATTATACATATTGTCAAATAGCAGTTCCCTGGTGACATGTGTACAGGTTAGTCTATTGACCTGAGATCATCATCTTTCTCATGTGAGTTCCCACTGTGCTTTGATTACTACCCTACCATGGCTCAAAGGAGTCGTGCAAACAGATTTTAGTTGGGTACAGTCTCGAGCCACATGGAGGCAGTGAGCAGATCGTCGGGGGATTCGTCTCTCCCAGTATTGGGGGTTGATGTCGCGGTTGTGCACGGGTGGCCGTCACCAGAAATCCTTGGCCAAGATAGTTGAGAATTACTAATTCGGATCAGTAGTTTTTCAGGCGGTGATGGGCTTCATACCGACACTAAATGTCGCGTTATTAAGGGGTCTGACTTTAACCACCCCCCTAGACTCGATATGCAATACTCATAGACGAACAGACCGGATTATACGGATATTGTCACTGTCAGGCTCAGTATGAGTTTTAGGATGAGTTTTCTCACAGGCCTCCTTTTCACTCAATATATGGGTAGCCGTTACGTACAGCTAGTGCCGCTAACGTGCTTGTGGTTAAACCCACTGCCAGCGTATTGACGAGTCTTTAGAGTCCCACATAGTGGGTTTCCCTGCTTCGGGCGAAACGATGTAGAGGTTGTATGGTTTTACGGCAGGGTTCGATCACATACGTGTACTTGTGCACGGATGATGTTCGGACGAATAATACTAGTGGACTTTAGTTTAAGCCGGATCCTAGTATTATAACTGTTGGATTATTTTTGTCTCTTTGTATTCGTATTCTTTGAAATACGGATGCGGGTATGTATATACGGTTGAGGGGTATTCTTATAATTTATTACAAGATTACTTTTAGAAAATTGCACTTCATCATAGTTTAGTCCTTTTTGGATTAAAAGGCTATTGAGGTGTAGGATGGGGTGTTTATTGTATTTTTGTGGCATGGCTAATTAGTGACCCATGGTTACTATTCTAGCATGCTTAGGGTTTTTATTTGTTGTGAGATTATGTTGACTTGAGATATTTTTTGTTGACTAAGATATTTTGGAGACATGGACATTTATGTGATGGCTCCATTATTTCTTATCACACTCACATTACAAACAAAAACAAAAGCCATTATTCATTTCTTTTTCTCTCTCTTGAGTTGCTCTCAATACCTCATTCTCATGGCATCTTCTTCTTCCTCTAGCTCCACCCAAACCCTCTCATGAGTTGAGAATTCTTGAGTGTCTTGAGATAAATTAATCCTTCATCACTATCTACTTCATCTACGGTATCTAGAGTGGTGATCTAGGTGCCCTAGTTGCCTTAGATAAGATGTTGGAGCTCGTTGCATAGACTCTCGAGAGGATCATCTTCGATGGAGGGAGACCGGAGATCAAGCTTGATCAAGGAAGCCCCTAGGAGCTTAGGATGATGGTTGATGACTGAAGGACATGGATCTATTTGGTATAACCATTCTAACTCTTTTGCATGTTTTATTATCAAAGGCTTCTGGGTAGATCCGGGCAATTGGTTGTGGTAGCGCCAAGTTTTATAAATTTTTGTTCCGCATTTGGTCACGGATTGATGGCCGGGGCGCTGCTGTAACCCAACATGGTATCAGAGCCACTCCATAAGCTTTAGTTAACTCATTGCGACATTTGAAATCCGCCGTTTTTGTCGTGAAAAAACTGCCGACAAAAACAGTTCAGAAAACTGAAAGTTTGAGATGTTTGCACACCTCGCGGGCTCACTGTTTGAACTGAGAAGCTGTGGGGTGGTGCATGGGCACCCTGTGGAACCCTCGGGGAGACCGAACGGCTGTGCTTACTCCCCAAGACCACCACAAGGTGGTCTTGGCAGTGAGGACCTGAAACTGCCCCACCATGGGCAGTTTCGGGTCTGCCTCACCCCCTGGCCACCTCGGGTGGCCTCAGGAGTAGGGTATCCCCTCTAGGCCCACCGACTCGAAGCTAATTTTGTGCTATAACTCCCCGCGAAGGTTCGGGTGCGTTTCGTTTTGATTCGGACTTCCGAATTGGTTTTAAACGGTCAGTTTTTTGAACTTTAGCTCACTGTTATTCCATGGTTTTGGAAATTGGTTTAGTTTGCTAATTGTGTGCGGAATTCTAATGTAATAGTTTTCAGTACATACATTACTATCTGCGACTGTGAATGTCATTAGAGCGGTACAACTCTTCTAACTGCTATATGCTCTTTTAGACGGGTTTGCGAACGTGACATTCACGTTGATGTTCTGTGTTGTGCTGTGGTTGTAGCGGGATCGTCGTGGTGGATCGCTTGGGTGCAATGGTAGTACAGTTTGGATTTATTTGTACATTTGATTTTGCGGGGAGAGCGTCCGACATGTGGAATACCGTCACTGCCAGTTTGTATATTATTTGTTTGGTGTACGACCGGGTTGAGGTCGATGTCACCCTTGTACTTATTTTCTTTTCTGTACTAGGATTACCCCGCGGTGGAGTGCACGAATAGCCGGGTTCTAGAGGGCAACAAGCCCGCATCTCATGGCTTTGAGAAGGAGGGGGCCTCACTCTAGAATTGGCAGGCTATTCGTCGCACTCGTAGGGGGTATAGGTTGACCCAAGGAGGGGTGCTCAAGTTACAGGATTCTGTGAAGTGCCGGGTGGCCCATTCACTTTGATGAAGGGGGTTGCCTCACTTCTGGTTTTGGCGGGTGACTTTCCGCGCTCGTAGGGGTCTAGGTATTCATTGCACAGGCTATCCACACGACCAAGGGAACGTCGGGTTTCACTTGCGGCTCAAAGGAAATCCGAGGCTCCCAGATTATCTGTATTGTTCTGTGATGCTTATCTTATCTTTGATATTGCATATATCATGCCTGGAATGATTATTATATATTGTTATATATATACTAGTAGATATTGCATATGTTTTGCACCCGCACTAGTCCAGCCCCTGCTCTGTCGTTAGTTAAGTAACCTAACGGGTGATGACGGGCCCGGTGGCGAATGCGGATGGCATATACGTACATCATATTTTCGTTCTTTTCTGGTGTGATTAATTGATGGTACTGCGTTGATTCTGATCAATGCAAGGAAAACAGACCTATTCGATATTGTTGGAACAATTTTCAAAAGCTGTTATTACAAGGACGTTTTCTTTTGTTTTATACAGCGATATTCGGTTATGAATATCCAGCACCTCATTCGACGAGGCAAGAGCCGAGATCCCTTCACCGGGAGTGACCTCTTGGGAAGAAGTTTTTGTCAGGGTAATAACTTCACTATAGTCGGTTACTTTTTGTTTTTCATCGTGATATTCATTTTGGAATATCCTGCACCTCATTCGACGAGGAAAGAGCCGAGATCCCTTCACGGGGAGTGACCTCTTTAGCAAAGGTTTTCGCCACTATATATTTGTAAAGCTATCCGGTTCCTTCAACGATATCAAGTTCATTACATTAAAGGTTTTTCGCCAAAAACCATTCATATCCCTCCGTCATTTCAGACGGGTAGCACTTAGTATTCATGCTATGTTTGTTGATCTTCATCAAGGCATAGCGTATGGTAGCTGTTTGTTACCTTTCTGTTGCATAGATAGATGCGTTGGTTTGGGACAGTCGTACAGCCTTGTTGACCTTCGTCAAGGGCGAGTATGGGTGGGTTCAAATTAACCTATACAATGATGGGTAGAACTTAACATGTGACTAATCATTTGTTGACCTTCGTCAAGGTCATAAGAGCATGGGGTAAAAATCACATCGGGAGTTTCAAACATACAGGAAACTTGCCAGATATGCGCATACCATCTGGAGTATGATAACTTGAGTGGATTCCATCAGGTTATTATGCGATGATAGATGGATCCCGATTCCCACTGATGAGTTGGTTTACTCCTCAGGTGATTTTAGATGATCCCGACTAATTCTTCTTCTGGGTTTGGAGGAGAATTCGAGAAAACAGTGGGAGACATCCTGATTAGATAAGTGATTAACCATTCTGATCTAGATTAGAGTGCACGCTGAGTGTTTCTTTTCTCTCTCTCTTTGGCAGCGACCATGGCCCGAACCTAGACTAGAACTCATAAACCAAGATTAACCGAACTTTCTTAAAACACACTGGCTTTTGGATTGTCAGAGTTACATACTTCATTGCCACTCCTACTTTTACCCTTTGCTTTTCTCCGGAACATTCCGTATCACTACGAAGATCCACATTTATTGGATATGACCATCGTATAGTTACATACAAACTCGAAGAAACTTGTTTCAGATTCGAGAATGGTTTTCGGTTCTGGAGAAATTGAATAGTACTATTCAGTTGTCTTTTCCTTTTACCTTCTCTCAGGTTGTGAGGGCTCCTAGAATTAGGAGAGGGTACACCTATTGCGCTTATTGGATAGTCTTCTTCCAAACCATATGCAGATGCCGAAAGGTGGAAAAGGAAGAAAACCAATTAGCCTAAGTGAGGTGTACAGAAGGTAATAAGTAAAGACAAATAAAGGGATTAGAAAGAAGGCAAAGTAAATTGCGACTGCTATCATTCACGACCAAACCGCGTATAGCATCGCCACTCTTATTTCACCTTTGCAATTCTCCAGAACACCCCGTATCATTACGAAGATCCACATTTATTGGATAAGCCATCGTATAGTTACATACAAACTCGAAGGAACTTGTTCCAGTTCTAGAATGGATTCTGGTTCAGGAGAAATAGAATAAGAATTATTCTGTTTTCTTGTATCTTTACCTTCTCTCAGGTTGTGAGGGCTCCTAGGATTAGGAGAGTATACCTATTACGCTTATTGGATAGTCTTCTTCCAAACCATAGGCTGGTGCCGAACGGTAGGGAAGGAAGAAAACCATTTAGCCTGAGGGTGGTATACAGAAGGTAATGAGTAAAAACAAATAAAAAGATTTGGAGAGATGGAAAGGAAATATACGGCCACAGTCATGAATCTGGATAATGGAAGAGGCATTACTAGGAATACCCGGCTACCCCTTCGAAACATTTTCATGTTTCAGTTTCACTATGCGATGTTAATTAAAAACCGATTTCCCAATTATATCCCTACTCCAGGGTATGTATTTACCAAGTTTGATTCTCATATCCGTATGGTTTAAATGATGAGTGGGATAAGTTATTGGGAATTAGGTGATTATATCCACATTATATCGGAATTCGTTGTAATTGGTGATATTTGAGGAAATCACCTGGGGTTTTGCCTGACGGCAAATATTTAGTTTTGAATATCCATTGTTATGCACCAATTTCAAACTGATATATCTGTAAGTTTATTTTATAAAATGAAATATAACTTTTTGAAATTATGTTTATGACATTTACCTATATCAGTTGATGATTGGGTAAGGAGAATTAAACAGCGGTGTAATTCTTCTTAACCATAGTATAGTTTTCAACCTACGACGTACAGGGTTTGAGTTATTCAACTCAGGGGACTTATACAAAGTATTATATGTTGTCCAGTGTCCATTAGGACAAAGGGGTTTGTGCTCTTACTATATTCTATTTACTTATGACTTCTCCAGTTTTAGACAAGTGTTTCGTAGAAGTACAAGGTCCATGTTTTGAGAAGTTATAGGTACAAGAATAAAGTAGAGATCCATGTGTTGCAAGTATCAGGATTCTTCGAGGTGATCGAAGATGTAGATACTTGTGTTTGGTATTCAGTTGATTGTAATGGTTTTGAGAACTTGCTTCTCTTTCAGGTTACTCATATCTGGATGCACTCCTAAGTTGAGTAATGTTGATCGGCCTCTCTTCATTTAATTTACTTGCACTGGAGACAGCTGTATGATTTGAATCTGGTTCCAATTAAATTAGTGCCTCTGTTTCTATATTGAATATAGAATGGTTCATATCTTAACGATGTTAAGGTATATGGAGTTGTACGGTTTATGCTTAAAACCAGACTCTAGATAACTCAAGGCACATTTATGTAATAGCAGTTTGTGGGTTATCCCGGGCTATGACGAGGGTTAACTTTCTATAATCTAGAAGATCAATAGTGATATTGTTCTTGAATCGCCACAGTTTTAGTAAAATGGACTTTTCCAGAAAACGGTAGTGGGAGTATGGTAGAACTGGAAGTGATTCCAGAACCATAAACGATTACTGAAAATTTAATAGAACCTAAAAATTCAATCGGATTTGACATTCCATTAGCCACTCCGCAGATATGGTGGGTAAACTCAGGCACCCGAGAGGTACTTCGGTATCCTCAAAGACGGTGACAGGGAGGTTCTTGTTTATCCAGACTTTCCATTACTGCTATTCTAGACTATGAGACCCGGCAGGAGGATGAGTATAGCATCGTTCTAAACTATCTTTAGAAGTGCACGTGTATATGACTCTGCCAGAGGGTTGTTGTAGTCAGTGGGAGAAGCAGAAGTATAGTGGACAGGCAGCTTGTGTCTATTTATAGACTAAAGCAGGTATAGCGGAGATAGATCATCTATTTTTGATGTGACAGTCAAAGGCTTTGACTTCATTAGAATAGAAGATGGATCTATTAAGAAGGTAGTAGGGTGTAATGTCCTGGTATTTGGATGACATACACTTTATAGGAAGTGAAATTCCTACACTATGATCGGTTATACTGTGGTTGTCACACAGTGGTTTCTCCACATAGGATATGGATATTATATCAGGCATTCTGGTTACTGGATTTATGGTTTTAGATCTAGATTTGGGTAGTTTCCCAATCTGAGTACTTAGACAGTATTCTAAAGGTGTTTTAGAATGGACGACTCCTGGCATGGTGGTGTACCTGCAAGTGATGGAGTCACCCTCTCTAAAGGTGTCTTACAGACTAAAGGGGAGAGGGATGTGCATGATTAGCATATCACTTGCTTAGGCAATTAAATCAATCATGAGATGTCAAGTACCACACCAGATGTTGTTTTTGCACTAGCTGCAATAAATTTATATATTAATCCAATCCTGGAAAAACATTGGGAAGCAGTTTATGATGGTCACGGATTGATAGTCGGGGCGCTGCCGTATCCCAACAGAAGGTTGTAGAGAGTAAGGTTGTCTTCTTCGTATTGTACGTGCATGACATACTCTTGATACGAAATGATGTTCCTATGCTACACTCGGTCAAGCTCTTCTTATCACAAAAATTCTCCATGAAAGATCTAGGTGATGCCTCCTACATCCTGGGGATTAAGATCTATAGAGATAGATCTAAGTGGATGTTGGGATTGTCCCAATCCAGGTACATTGACACCATACTAAAGAGGTTTAGTATGGAAGATTCTAAGCGTGGTAATTTACCCGCTTGCTCAGGAATCACTCTCTCCAAAGATATGTCTCCCAAGACTGATTTGGAGAGGGCTCGCATGCAAGGGATACCCTATACTTCTGCAGTTGGGTCAATCATGTACGCGATGTAATGCACCAGACCAAATGTAGCTTACGCACTTAGTGTGGTAAGTAGGTATCAATCAGATCCTGGGGAGAAGCACTGGACAGCTGTGAAGAACATTCTTAAGTACTTGGGAAGGACTAAAGAAATGTTCTTGGTGTATGGTAACGGGGAACTCCAGGTGGAGTCCTTTACCGATTCGAGCTTCCAGAATGATAAGGACAACAGTAAGTCGGTCTCGGGTTATGTCTTCACTCTCAATGGAGGGGCGGTATGTTGGAAGAGTTCCAAGCAAGATACCGTAGCAGACTCGACGATGGAGGCTGAATACATCGCTGCCAACGATACTGCCAAAGAGGCTGTCTGGATGAAGAAGTTCATAGCTGAACTTGATGTGGTTCCATCCATTGAACATCCAATACCCTTGTATTGTGATAACAATAGAGCTGTGGCTTTGGTTAAGGAACCCCGGTCCCATCAGTGATCCAGACATATTCTTAGGCGGTATCACCTGATCCTGGAGATAGTAGATCGACGAGATATCGAGATCAGGAGACTTGACATGAAGGATAACACAGCGGATCCACTCACGAAGGCCTTCCCCCAGACGTAATTTGAGAGACTTTTTGGGATGTTGGGTATGAGATACTACAACAACTGGCCTTAGTGCAAGTGGGAGATTGTTAGTAATATATATGCCCTAAAGGCCATTATTGTATATTATAGTGGATGCTTTGACACATATATATATATATAAAGGACTTTCATGCTCGACATGACAGTATGATATCTGGTTGCTCTTTATCTTAACATGTGCACTTGTATTGTTACACTGTCTCTCTAATACATGTTGATAAAGCCCTTAGGATGTTAGCTTGACTACCAGGACTATGATGCAGATCATACTAGTGGGGCTTGTGTATTCCGCAAGCACATCCTTTAACAGTTCCTAGTCGAGGGGATATCGAAACAAGGCATCGATATTCCAGAGTAGACTGGTGTGTACGTTTCTTGACCCTGTATGGGGGCAATGGTTAATACCACAACCATTGGTGTTTGACATCATAGATTATACAAAGGTGCTCATTAGAGAATGGGTACACCGAACATGACTCGCCGAGAACTCTTAGATGGTACCATACCTATCGTCAGATAGCAGTTCTCTGGTGACACTTATACAGGTTAGTCTGTAGACCCGAGATTGTCATAGAGTCTTGTGTGGTTCCCACTGTGCTTTGATTTTCTCCCTACCACGGCTCAAAGAAGTCGTGCAAACAGGTGGATTTTGGGTACAGTCCCGAGTCACATGGAGGCAATGAGCGATAGGAGGGGTTTCGTCTCTCCCGGTCTAGGGAGTTGATGTTGCGCTATGATCGATTGTCTATAACAGCAACTCCCTGTTCAGGGATGATGGGATTTACTGGTAAGTGTTATCAGTAGTTTCTCGAAAGGTTATAGGCCACACATCGGCATGATTTATCAAATACCTGGGTTCTGACGATTCTACCCCTAGACTTGATATGTGGCATATCAGACGAAGAGACCGGACTATACGGTAAGTGTTGCTGATAGGCTTTGCGAGAGTTTGGATAAGCTTGCTTGTTGATCTTCTATTCACTCAATACCTGGGTAGCCGTTACGTCTAGCTAGTACCGCTAACGGCTTGTGGGTGACTAATATGATCATTACCTACTGCTGGCGTATTGACGAGCCATTAGAGTCCCACACAGAGGTTTCCTAGCTCAAGCGAAATGAAGTAGGGCACATATGGCGATATGTACGTAAGCTTGATTAAATACGAGTATGTGATACCGTATTCTAATCTCGCGATATGTAATATCGGTTAGGTTATATGTGATATAACCTGATTGTTGAATCAAGTGTTGATTCAATGATATGTGATATACATATAAATGATATTTGTCGGTTATATATGATATAACAGGATTACTGAATCAAGTGTTGATTTAATAATTTAATATATATTTATATTTGATATATTTATATATTAACTAATTTTGTGCTCACTTAAAGATTTTCTTCTCTTTATAATACATTATATATATGTGATATATATATATATGTATGTATGTATGTATGTATATATTGTGTCGTGGTGGATGATACATAAAATATGGGTGTATGAGACTCACACCAAGACTAAAGATTATATGGGTGATTATTTATTAAGAGTAAATTCAAAATTAGGTGGAAAATGAGCATGCCTTAGATGCTTGTGGAAGCATGTAGAAGCCATGACCCACTCCACTAATTTTGTTTTTTACTCTAGATATTTTATAACTCAACCATTATCTTTAGCCCATGGTTAACTCTCTACTTATCTCTTGGAGACATTTCTTCACCTAAGTTCATCTTCTTTCTCTCTAGTTTTTGATAAGGTGAGAAAAGAAAAGAAATAGAGATTTCTAAAGTGAGCAAAATTGCTGCTTCATCAACCTACTCTCATCTAGCCCATAAGATTAGGTTTTTTGTTTCACTAATTCTTGATTAGTGAAGAGTGAGTTTGAGTTAGAGAAACTTCAAGGTGGATCATCTTCGGCCTCGAAGACGACGTAAGCAAACTCGTTCCTTTCACCATGTGGAGCCTAAGAAGAGTTCTAGGGATCACTACTTGGAGCTTTAGAAGTGAAGGACCGGTCTACAAAGGTTGTATTCTATATTCACTTAGTGTAAACTTTGTTTACATGCTTTCAAACCCTAATTCTCTAGTTCGATTCTAGGTTAGCATAGCTTAGCCCACTAGATTTTTTAAAATTGCATACTTGATGCCTTTAGAAACCTAGTAGTGGTGCTAAGACATACTTTCAGTCAGTGGGAGCAACGGAAGGTGTGCAAGTTGCCTATGTCAATTTATAGACTGAAGCAAGCATAGCGGAAATAGATCATCTGTTTTGATGCGACGGTCAAGGTGGTTGACTTCATCAAAACAACATATAAACCTAGTAAGAAAGATGTAGAGAGTACTATCCTAGTATTTGGATGACTGTTCAGTCGAAATTATTGCAATCTTTAACATAACAATTTCCTCGCTTTTCTAATCATCTAAGGGTGTTTGTTATAAATATAACACATATTACAAGTTCATCTGGAAAATACCAATTACCATGTGTTATACATTATAATCAACACTTTTGAAGGAAATTGTATGTTTATTATTTCATGCATAATATTGTATATCTCTAATATTCTTCATTGAGATCTTATGCAAAAATTAGCCCAGGTTTGATATCGGAATCAGAAATTCGCGGATGAAAATACAGGAAATCAAAGAGTTAAATTCTGGCAGAGATTCAGAAGAGATAAAAAGATTCCAGATATCAAATATAAACCCAGAGATCAACAGAAGAAGACTACAGGAAATTGAAGCCATGATCTCACCAATTGGCCGCGGAACCGCGGCCGAGTCAGGCCGAGTCGCCGCAGATCCGCGGCCGAGTCAGGGGATCGAACAACGATACTTTTCTAGAAGCTTCCCTGTAACGTCTTAGCTTGCTGAGGACGCTTCATAACTACCTAGCTTATTCTAGAAGCCTCTGCATAACTACCTAGCTTATTGAGGAAGCTTGATTAGGGGCTATAAAAAGGGACATAATCCTACATTAAAAAGGTTGTTGATGGTTGTTGATTTTTAGTGCGAAACTTTTGATCCAAATACCAAATCAAGATCCAATTCCAAATTAATATCCAAGATCAAGAATCATGAGAAATTCATCGAGCGACTTCATTCAAGATTCTTTTACGCAAAGCCGATCGTCATCAACGAGCACATGATCCTCGATAGATCAAAGACTCACGGTGATCGAGCAAAGCGAAGATCGACGGAGAAATTACCTCTTCAAGGGAGTGATCGAGAGCGAATTTTCTTGTAATCTCGGATTGAAGAAGCTGTAATTTGAAGTTGAATAATAAAAGTGATCATTACTTTTAGTCTTACTTTCTTTAAATTTTCACATTATGAAATCTCTATTTGTTGATTCTTCTATTTCATAATGTGTGAGTAAATCTCCGCTTGCTAAGAATTTGAGGGAATTTGGTAGAACTAATGGTGAGAGAATTTTATATTCATCTTAAGTCTTATGGAGATTATAAACTTAGCAAAAAGAATCATTAATGTCCAAATTGTGAGTGAGATCAATTTATTGAGAAGTTCATCACAATTTGGGGATTATATTGATGATCCTTCTTGTTAAAGGCTAGATAGGAATGGCAATCAATGAAAGGACAAGGGGCGATGAAGGAGAAACCCTAGTTTCTTCAAAGGATCCCTAATTCTCATTAATATCCATCGATCTAGTAGTAATTCTATCAATAGATAAGATGAATCATCTTGAATAATCATCATTGGCTACTAATTCCGCTCGAATCCTACAAGCCTTCTACAATTTTCTTGATAACTAAATCTTGAACATTTTATTGAATTCTCTTTCTTGAAAACGATTTCTTAAAATTCTTGAAATGATTATTTCAACCAAATCTTGAACTATTTCTTGATTTTCTTTACTATTTCTTTCGACTCAACTAAAGCAAGAATTTACGGATTCCTCGAATCCCAGAGGACGACCCACACTCACTAACGCTCGCTACAAACGGCACCGTTATTGATTGTGGTTACTAAACTACAAAACCTATATTCTATCATTTTCGAACAATCAAATGGCGTGGTTGCCGGGGATACGTGCGTAATTTGTTCTCTTTTGTTATTTGAGATGAAATATTATTATTCCATCAAAATTTAAATCAAAAATGCATCGTGTGCTTAACGATTAGTATGTGAATTTTGCAAGAGAATCTGGAATCATTGGAGCAGAGAGAAATATTCTGAAGCATTCAACAGGACCAAAGGACTAAGAGGAGCACCAGAAAATAATTTTAGTCAAAGATCATTCAAATTGACCGCGGAACCGCGGCAATAAGCTTGTATTGACCGTGGAACCGTGGTGGTATTGGGGTATTGAGACTCCAATTTTCTCTGATATATTCTCTTCTTTCTCCTCTCTTCTGTGATAAGTCCAATAACAACTTTTATGCAAGATTCTTTGCAAAAATTCGCCACTCAAAAAAATTCTTGTTGTGTGATTTGATATTGGTTGTTTTTGCATGTTTTAATACGGAAATTAAGGGGCAAAGACCAAATTTAGATTAGGTGGAGATTTCATTACCCTTCCTAAGCCCCAAAAATCACAAAACTAGCATCCGCATCACCCTTCATTAATTAAAAAATACCTAGACAAGACTCTAAGGACCGCCGCGCTCAATTAAGACAAAGAAAGGTCGTGGGTAATCTTCTGCTTATCCGCATTTTTTTGTGGTGTCTAGACAAGTGGTTACTTAATTAGGCCCGCTATTTACATAGCGGATACCTCCCACTTTACTGGCACTTACCTGGCCACAGGAGGGATAAAGAGGTAGTAGATGATTTATCCTGCGATTTGTCTTCTGGAAGTTTAGGAGCGGTCTAGTGACTTGACCCAGGTGACCGTAGATCTAGGGTTGATTGTGCATTTTGTGTGATTTGTCTAAATCCGTCTTTTTCAAAACAAACCATAAAACAAACCACTTTCTCTAATTTACACAAACGCTGCCACTTGTGCTAAACCGTTTAGTGCATGCCTGGCTGGACACGGAATTCTAGTGCCCGTCTTGTCCGCGTTTCTTCTATCAACTCCGAAGTCGGTATTTCTTCATCTTCTTTTTCCTCACCACCCACAACATCTACCGAGATGGACGTTTCACCATCAACGTTTAATAACACCACTTTGCCACCACCCGCAGTTGCGCAGAATCTACCGCGTATATCTCTCCAAGAGAGATGCTATCCTATACGTGGTCCTCTTTCTACCTATCTTTCCATACCACCAGCCAATAGGGATAATTTCGAAATCAAACAACACTATATCAATCTTTTACCTAAATTTCACGGTCTAGAGTCTGAAGACGCATACGTGTTTATCACCAAATTCGAAAACGTATGTTCTATGATGGGTACGTCACAACTGTCTGTGGATGTTATGAGATTGCATCATCTCCCATTTACTTTGTGCGATTTAGCCGAAAAATGGCTTTACAATACATCCGCACACTCTATTTCAAATTGGGATGAATTCGTTATAGCATTTCTAAAGAAATTTTATCTCAATCATAAGAACACCCATGTTAGGAGTGAAATCAACCAGTTTTCCCAGCTTCCCAATGAACCATTTTGGAAATGTTTTGAACGGTTCAAGGATCTGCTTTTCCAATGTCCTCATCACGGAATCCATAGATGGGAACTGTGCTGAATTATATATGAGGGTATTAATCCTACGACAAAGCAGATGCTTGAAACCATGTGTCAAGGCAATTTCATGTCTAAAGACGATGGTGAAGCCTGGAAATTCTTGGAAAATTTCGCTAAAAACATTTTGCAATGGGAAAGCGTTAGTCCATCATCTAGAGGAAGTATCCATCAACTTGATGTTTCCATTGCCGTAAAAGCTGAAATGGCAGCAATGCAAAAGAAACTCGAAGGTATGGAAAACAAATTTTTATTAGCCTCCCTAAACCAGGTGACGTACCCTAAAACCGTGTGTGGATGCTGTTCCGATCCATCACATCTGACGGAAGAATGTCCTTTGAATTCTCCGTTTCAATGTCAAGAACACACCAATGCTGCTTTTCATCAACGACCTAGAAACGATCCTATTCTTCCACATATAATCAAGGTTGGAGGAATCACCCTAATTTTTCTTGGAACCAACACCAAACTCAAAATACGGTTCCAAACCAAAATAACTATCAAAAGGTTCCTCCACAGCAACACAACCACCACAAAATCAGCACCCCTTTCAACCACAAACTTTCAAAATCCATCCAACAATTCTGCACCGTATAATAATTCTTTGTAAATGGCTAGTACTGAAAGCTCCTCTTCACTCGAACGTACCTTGGATTTGTTTATGAAACATACCATGCAAATGTCAACTGATATAAGGTCTTCTATCGATACCATAAAGAAAGACTCCGCCTCACACTGTGAGAGCATTAAATCGATAGAAGCACAAATTGCACAATTAAATGCCACAATGAGTGCTAGAGAGAAAGGGAAACTTCCATCTCAACCTTTACCGAATCCTGGCCACTCACAATATCATAATGTGAATGCCATCACCACCTTGAGATCCAGAAGAATACTGAATAACCAAGTCGGTGAACAGGTTGATAATGATGAATAAATCAATGATACCCCAGCTTCCACTTCCACTTCCACTTCTGACCCTAGTTCATCTTCTTCCGAGCCTATTCTCTATTTTCCCTTAGGCTCGAACTCGAACCCTCCGCCCACCTCATTGACACAACCTGAAACGATCCCCACTCCAATTCTGGGATCTGTTCCACCCACACGACCTTCTCCAATGTTGGACCTAGCTCTTATTGCTAAAGCTCCTTATCCAAATCGGTTAAGGGGAAACAAACCAAGTCCACAAATGGAGAAAATTATGGAAATTTTTAAACAGGTTAACATAAATATCCCTCTCCTAGATGCTATCCAACAAGTTCCGGCTTATTGGAAAATACTTAAGGACTTGTGCACTAGGAAGAGAAAGACTCAAGTGCCGAAAAAAGTGTTCATGACAAGTAATGTTAGCACAGCTTTTACCCATCAGTTACCAAAGAAACGTAAGGACCCTGGCTATCCTACAATCTCTATTTCTATTGGGGGTAAAAATATTAATCGTGCTTTACTCGATCTTGGCGCTAGTGTTAACCTGCTTCCATACTCTTTCTACGAGCAGTTAGGTATTGGAGAGTTGAAACCTGCCCACTGCACTCTCTAAATGGCAGATTGGTCTATCACCAAACCTAGGGGTGAACTTGAAGATATGTTGATAAAAGTCAGGGAATTTATATTCCCTGTGGACTTTATTGTTTTA
The DNA here is from genome assembly GCA_030015575.1 of Agapanthus africanus. Classification (NCBI taxonomy): domain Eukaryota; kingdom Viridiplantae; phylum Streptophyta; class Magnoliopsida; order Asparagales; family Amaryllidaceae; genus Agapanthus; species Agapanthus africanus. The sequence goes on along the minus strand of CM057342.1, from coordinate 331,080,758 downwards.
GATACACAACCTGTAGCGAACCCACGGAACCAAATTCCGATGATTTTCGGTCGACCCTTCTTAGCCACTTCCAATGCTGTCATTAATTGCCGAAATGGTTCCATGAACTTATCCTTCGGGAAAATTACAATTGAGCTTAACATTTACAAGTTAGGAAGTCAACCATCTGAACCTTCTGCTCATATTTTTTATGTTTGTTCTGTCCACCAGATAGCTCCCGAAAGCTGCAAGGTTGATGAACTTTGCTTTGATGATCTCGACGACAATATCACATCCTTGTTTGATTTTGCACAATATCATAGTGAGGACACTTTTGACGAGTCCACCCCCGAGTTTGAACCTTTTGACTTATCACAAAAGTCAGTAGCACTTTCCGAGTCAATATCCTATACAGGTTATGAACTTCTTCAAGAATCCGAATATCATTCCCTTACCCCACCTTCTATTGTCTCTCTGCCTATATTAGATCTCAAACTGTTACCTTCTCGTCTTAAATATGCATATTTAGGTGAGAATGAGTCTTTGCCCGTGATCATATCTGCTTCTCTAGCTTTAGAGCAAGAGGACGCTCTTTTGATGGTCTTGAGATCTAATCGGCAAGCATTTGGTTGGACAATAGCAGACAGCAAAGGGATTAGTTCCTTGATTGTAGAACATCATATACATTTGATGGCTGAAACCAAGCCAACCCGAGAATCACAAAGAAGGTTAAATCCCGTCATGAAGGAGGCGGTAAAGAAAGAAATTGTCAAGTGCCTTGATAGTGGTATAATTTACCCAATCTCTGATAGCCAATGGGTGAGTCTTATTCTTGTGGTTCCTAAAAAGTCTGGCTTCACGGTCATAACTAATGAGGCTAATGAGTTGATTCAAACACGCACCCAAACTGAGTGGCGTGTATGTATTGATTATAGAAAACTCAATGCCGCAACGAGGAAAGATCACTTCCCTCTACCTTTCATTGACCAGATACTGGAACGATTAGCTGGACATGATTATTATTGTTTCATGGACGGATACTCTGGCTATAACCAGGTCCCTATCGCCGAGAAGGATCAAGATAAAACAACATTTACTTGTCCTTTCGGTAACTTTGCTTATAGACGCATGCCCTTTGGGTTATGCAATGCTCCCGCTACATTTCAGCGGTGTATGATGAGGATATTCTCAGACATGGTCGAGAATTTTCTGGAGATTTTCATGGACGATTTCTCTATATTCGGGTACTCATTTGAAGATTGCCTACGTAATCTTGACGCAGTTCTTACCCGCTGTAAGGATAAGAACTTAACTTTGAATTGGGAAAAATGTCATTTCATGGTCTAAGAAGGTATCGTGCTTGGACATGTCATTTCACGAAAAGGTATTGAGGTAGACAGAGCTAAAATAGATGTCATCCATAACCTTCCTCATCCCAAATGCGTCAAAAATATACGATCTTTCCTTGGTCATGCAGGATTTTATTGGAGATTCATTAAGGATATTAGCAAAATTGCTAGACCTTTAACTCTTCTCTTGGCCAAGGATACAACATTTCACTTTGATTCGGATTGTGAGGCTGCTTTTGAATCACTTAAGAGATCTCTCACTACAGCCCCCATTCTATCATCTCCAGATTGGAACCACCCGTTTGAGCTTATGTGTGATGCATCAGATTTTGCTGTTGGTGCAATCTTAGGACGGCACATTGATAAGATGCCACATGCGATTTATTATGCAAGTAAGACCTTAAATGATGCCCAAATTAACTATACAACCACCGAGAAAGAACTCTTGGCAGTTGTATTTGCATTAGAAAAATTCAGGCCTTACTTGATTGGCTCACCGATTGTAGTTTACACCGATCACTCCGCCCTAAAACATCTTTTATCTAAGAAGGATGCTAATGGCGGGTTAATACGTTAGATCCTATTATTACAAGAATTTGATCTTGTCATACGAGATAAGAAAGGATGTGAAAACGTAGTAGCCAACCATCTTTCACGCATCTCTTCTTCACCTACTATGACCTTGCCAATAAATGACTCTTTTCCTGACGAACAGCTCTTGACCGTATCCTGCGAACCTTGGTTCGTGGATATTGTGAATTATCTAGCAACGGGACTTATTCCTGGTGAATGATCTAAATAGGACAATCATCGATTTCTATCCCGAGTAAAGCATTTTTACTGGGATGAACCTTATTTGTTTAAGTATTGTCCTGACCAAATCATTTGCAGATGTGTCCCCAATGATGAAATCAAGAGTGTTTTGTCTTTCTGTCATGATCAGGCATGTGGTGGTCACTTTGGTCCACGAAAGACAGCGGAGAAAGTTTTGCAATGTGGTTTTTATTGGCCTACATTATTCAAAGATACATTTGATCATTGCAAAAACATGTCCACAATGTCAACACACGGGTCAGATTTCTCGAAGAAATGAGATGCCACTCCAACCTATCTTGGTTATGGAATTTTTTGACGTTTGGGGTATTGATTTTATGGGTCCTTTTTCCAACTCTTTTAGGAATTTGTATATCTTGTTAGCGGTTGATTACGTCTCAAAATGGGTGGAAGCAATACCATGTCGCACTAATGACAACAAATTTGTTATTAAGTTCCTTAAAGAAAATATCTTTTCGCGATTTGGACACCCTTGCGCTATAATTAGTGACAATGTGACACATTTCTGTAATTGGTCTTTCGAGACTTTGATGCGGAAATATTCAATCAACCACAAACTTTCTACGCCCTATCATCCCCAAACGAGCGGGCAAGCTGAGATTTCCAATAGACAAGTCAAACAAATTTTGGAGAAGACAATTTCTAAAAACCGGAAAGATTGGTCAACCAAATTGATGGATGCTCTTTGGGCATTCCGTATAGCTTATAAAACTGCTTGGTATGTCTCCTTACGGTCTAGTGTTTGGAAAGGCTTGCCACCTTCTTGTCGAGATCGAACATAAAGCAATGTGGGCCATTAAAGAACTTAACTTTGATTTAAATCAAGCCTGCAACTTTCGGAAGCTGCAATTAAATGAGCTAAGCGAACTCCGCGATGAAGCTTATGATAATGCGGTGATAGTAAAGAACCCGACTAAGGTATTTCACGATAAAAATATTCTTAGAAAAACTTTTATCCCAGGACAACAAGTCCTTCTTTATGATTCTCATCTCCATGTTCATGCAGGTAAGCTAAGATCTCGTTGGAAAGGACCATTTGTGGTGCGGTATGTATACCTGCATGGGGAAGTTGAAGTTGAAAGTAGTAAAAACGGTTCAATTTTCAAAGTGAATGGGCATAGATTAAAACCGTATTTTTCTACTGATCTGTCACGACCCAAAATATTAGCTCATGACCGGCACTTAAATTACGCAACGTCTGCAGGCATAACGTAACCTAAGTAAGCCGAAACCCAGAAATCTAAACCTTACAACAGAAGTAAGTGAAGAAAACATTTACAAAATTTAGAAACTTAAGTAAAAGTCCTTAAAAATTAACTTAACTCTTTTCCTTGGTTTTCATAAAAATTTCGGCAGCACCTCCTTTGTAAAAACTAGCCCTGAAAACGGGTACAACAAAAAATATAATGAAAACATCCCAAACGGGAGCAAAACACGCCCAATGGCGGAAACAACACCACAAGTATAAATAACAAGTATACGACTCCCAACAGCGAAGATCCACAAAAGAAAATAAAGTAAAGCAAGACATCAACCCCAAAAGCGAACATAAAACCCATCGCTCAAGTCTCCCAACTACAAGTTTTCTAAGTCTGCCACATATACAATTTCTAGTTTCTGATTTGATGGAGTGACTAGATACAATATGAATAATGAATACAAGAGGGGCACGATCCAATAGGTAACACCTACCAAAAGCAAGTCACCCGAAAACAGCTGTGTGCCAGCGATGCCGCAACTGATCCATGCGGTCAACCTGCAAGAACTGTGGCACAACGGTAGTGAGTTGCCAACTCGTGAAAAGTAAATAGCATATGCAGGTAATCGTAAATATGCACGTACAGCGCGAATCTAATACATGCAAGCTGATAGCAAAAAATGGCCATATGTATGCAGCAGTCATGAAAGATACTCTATCAGGTACAACTAATACATGAAGCAATAAATGGCAATATGTATATGCAACAGTTATGAAAGGTACTCTATCAGGTACTACTAATATATGAAGCAATGCATATAAAATAAGTGAGGAGTATGGAATAAAACATGTCATTCTCACGGAATCCTGACCTCGTGACAGGACCAAAGTCCATCAAGACAATCTAAATCCCAAATTTCCTCAAATCAGCCCTCAAATTGGCCCTCATATCCTGTAAGTCTCATATATCCTTAATGTACAATATCAAGTAAATCTCATATATCCTGAATGTACAGTATCAAGTTGTTAGTGTATATGCCCTAGGGGCCATTATTGTATCATACTAGCTTGTATATTACTTAATGAAAGCTTGGGATATTCACAGTTATATTAATAGTCTTGCTAAACATGGTAGTATGCTACTTGGTTTATATCTATCTTAATATATATGTACGTATTGATAGAGCTCTTAGGATCTTGTTTGACTACCAGCGTTGTGATGGCAGTCACACTAGTGGGGGCTGGGTAGTCTACAAGCACATCATTTTTCAGGTCCCTAATCGTAGGATTATCGAGACAGGGAATCGATACTCTGGAGTATACTAGTGTGTACGCTTCTCATCCCAGTTAGGGAGATGGTCTGTCCTACAGCCATCAGTACGTCGTACTGGAGATAGTATACAGGTTCTCGTTGGGTTACGGGTACACCGGACAGGACTCGCAAGGAACTGTTAGTTGGTATTATACCCGTCATCAGTTAACAGTTCCCAGGTGACATGAGTACAGCATAGTCCGCAGACTTGACACTGCTGCTTCGCCTCAAAGGAGTCGTGCAAACAGGTAGCAGTTGGGTGCAGTCCCGAAGCACTTGGAGGCAGTGGCGGTATGACATGATTCGTCTCTCCCGGTATTGGGAGTTGATATCACGCTGTCTGGAGAGCCATTACGCAAAGTCCCTGGCCAGGGCAAGCGAGATTTACTGGTAGGTTTTCCAGTAGTTTCTCAAGGTGTAATGGGCTTCACTCCGACACGACTTATACCGCTTTTAGGGGACTGACGCTTGCTGCCCCATAGGATCGATATGCGATAGTCCTAGACGAACATACCGGACTGTACGGAGATTGTCACATCAGGCTCAGTAGGAGTTCGGATGGGTTTCCTGATCGGCCTTCTTATCGACATCTATCTGGGGACCGTTACGTACAGCTAGTGCCGCTTGCGGTCTGTGGTTAAACCCACTGCCAGCGTAGTAGTCGAGTCTTTAGAGTCCCATATAGAGAGTTTCCCTGCTCCGGGCGAAACGATATAGAGGTCGTATGGTTTTACGACAGGGTTCGGACACACACGTGTATTTATGCACGTACGATGTTCGGACAGTTTTTACTAGCGGGCTTTGGATTAAGCCAGTTTCTAGTATCGGATTATTGGATTTATACAGTCTAAAGTTTTTCCGTGTTTTCACGGATAGGAGGGGTGTTCTCGTAAATTGTCGAGAAGCTTCTAGAAGGATGATGACTTGGAGGCTAAGGTGGCATTTACATTTATTGGATTAATGAGTCATGGTGTGATTCATCCATGGAGATAATGATGCATTAATGATTTAAATGACTCATGAGATGAATCACTATGTGAGTTAATGAAGAATGAAGATAATTTTTAATTGTTATTCATTTAATAAATATGTTATGCTTCATATATATCACAATGATTTCATTATTCTAAAAGGATTCTCACTCTCACCTTCTCTCTCCTCAAGCTCTCTCTCTTCAAACCCTAACCCTAACCTCTCATGTGTTGAGATCAAGGGTTAGCAAGACTTATTAATCCCTAATCACACTCTATATTTCCTAGGTTGCTTTTATTAGCACTTTGAGTAACCTAGTTACCTCAAGTTAGAGGTCAAGCTTGGATTAGTAGCTCTCGGGTGGATCTTCTATCACAAAGAGGAGGCCGACGAGGAGGTGGTTACCGAGAAGAAGAAGGACTTGGTTCATTAGGTATAATCTTCTTTCATAGTAGCTAATTCCTCCTATGATTATGTTAGTTAGTGTTTAGCAAAGATCCGTACGGTTAGTCGATGTTAGTTTAAAGCAAAAGATTGTTTTTCATATTTCCGCCTCCCCGGAACTCATGGGGTGTACAACGTCGACTTACAGTGGTATCAGAGCCTCGCTAAATCATAACTAACTTGTTAGCAAAGTCGTTAGAAATTCGATCGCACCGGAAAAAACATCAAATTGACCAAGTTTCTGTCCATTTTAAAACAGGGTCTAAAAATTTTTCAGGGACCCTTAAAATTATGTGCAGGAAAATATAAGAATACTGGAGAAATTTAGGTTCCTGAATCGGCCAAACAGCCGCGGAACTGCGGCCGATCCAAGCGATCCACCGCGGATCCGCGGCCGAGTTAAAGCCGATTCACCCCAAAATTCCCCAGTAACTCTTCTGTGTTAATTTTGTTCTTTCTGGAATGTTTATTTTCTGCTCAAGTCTTAGGTGCACAGAGAAGTTTTTGGAGTAGAATCTATTGTGTTTGCTCGATCGAAATTCTACGATATTTGGTTAATTAGATTATATCTGTGATTTGTATAATATGTTCGTAAACCTCCCCTAACTGCTAGTATGTCGGTTGGCAGGGGGTTGCACATTTCTGTAATGATTTTACTGTTTGTGTTTGTGGACTTGTTGGATTGTCGTGAATGGATAGCCGGGGATGTGAGATGAGCGTTTCTTTCATTCAAATGTAAATTGTAATATGATGTAATATTCTTTTGTGGGGCACATCCAGGTTGCGGTTGTAGCCACCGTTGTATTATTTCATTTACTATTTTTGCTCCTAGGATACACCCAAGGTGGGGTGCATAAACTACCGGATACTTTGAAGTGTTTAGTAGCCTACTCACGTTGTTGAGGGAGACTGCTTCACTTCGGATACTTGGCGGGTAGTTTGCCGTACCCATAGGGGTCTAGGGTGGGGTAATGGCTATTCATCGCGAATGTGTGATCCGTCTTTCTTTGTAGGCTCAAAAGAAATGTGGATTCGTAGAAAATCCAATATGTTCATCTGTGATCTGGAATGTCTATTATTGCTTCTGACGAATGTACAATATCTATATATGATAGCTATTTAGACGTCACTTATGTTTTACACCCGCGCTAGCCCAGCCCCCGCTCTGTCGTTAGTTAAGTAACCTAACGGGTGATGACGGGACCCAGTGGCGAATGCGGATGGCATAAGAGGACGTTGTATTTTCGTTGTTTTCTGCAATGATAGGTTAATTGATGGGACGCATTATATTAATGCAAAGAAAATAAACCAAAGTTTAATCATTGGAACAGTTTAAAAGAAACCACTCGGTTATTTTAAAACAGAGGATATTTTTTAAATTGCGGAGCTTTAACCACTCCTTTTAAAAGCTATCAGGTTCCTTCGATCATATCAAGTTCACTACGTTCACGGTTTTGGCAAAATCATTCGTAGCCCTCCGTCATTTCATTTGGGTATTCAGTAGTATTCAAGCTATGTATTTTGACCAAAGCCAAGGCATAGTATTTGGTAGCTGCTGGGTATTCATTTGTTGCATAGATAGATGAGTTAGTTTGGGGCAGTCGTATTATCATTTAACCAAAGTCAGGGGTATGTACGGATGGGTTCAAATTAACAAGATGATGATGGGTAGAACTTGACATGTGACTTATGACATTTTGACCAAAGCCAAGGTCATAAGAGCATGGGGCAAAAATTTATATCGGGAATTTCTAAAGAAACTGAAATTTGCAAAGAGATGCATACCATTTGGAGTTTGATGAATGTTTGTAGGATTCCTTCAACATTATCACACGATGATATTTGGATCCCGATCCTACTGTGAGTATCTGCTACTCATCAGGAGATTCGTCACTTAACGATCAATGCTATAAACCAAGTAGGTGCCGAGAAAGGTGTCAGCGGGGCTACGCCCCCAGAGAAAAGTGGTTATTTAATTAAGGAACTTTGCGAAAGCGTTGGAAAACCTCCCTCGAAGTACTGACACCGGCCTGGCTGAACGGTTAAGCAAGTATTGTACGGTGAGAATAGTCCTGGCTAGTTCTTCCTTTTTGATTTGAGGAGGGATTCGAGAAACAGTAGGAGCCATCCAGTTTAGATAAACTAAAAACCACTCTAAACTTGCAAGAGCATCATGCTAAAGTGTTCCCTCTCTCTCTCATTGCAGCGACCCAAAACATGACAGGCCTTAAGTTACTATTAGAGAAAAATATATTGACAGGGCCAAACTATAAAGATTGGCTGCGGAATATCAAGATGGCTTTGACTTATGACAAATTGGGGTATGTCCTTACTGCTAAGGCACCTGCTGTCCCTGGTCCAGATTCCAGTATTGCGGATAAGGAAATCCACAAGACCTGGGAGTTAGATTGCGCGAAGGCCAAGTGCATCGTGCTTGCCTCTATGAATAATGAATATCAGAGGAGGCACGAGGATATGGATCTTGAATCTATATTTCTCCATACAAAAGATCTGTATGGAAAGCAATCTTGTATAGAAAGATACGAGACCTCGAAGAACTTGTTTCAGTCGAGACTGGCCGTCGGATCATCTGTAGGAGAACATGTCGTAAAGATGATTGGCTATATAGAAGAGCTCGCGGACCTCGGGACGACTTTGGAGAACGAGCTCTATACAGACTTGATTCTACAGTCCCTTCCTTCCACCTATGTCCAGTTTATTCTGAATTTCAACATTCAAAGAAAAGAGGTTGAACTTCCAAAACTCCTTAACATGTTGAGGAGTGCAGAGGACACATTGCAGAAGGCAAGGGAAACACCCGCTATGTTTGTTCACGGTGCTTCTTCTTCCAGGTCCAAGGCTAGGGCCAAAGGAAGTAAGATGAAGGCCGCTACCAAACCAAGAGGTGGTGTTAGTAAGGTGGGAGCTAAGGGAAAGAAAAAAATTGCGGTGCCAGTAGTGGCAAAGGATGAGTGCTTCCACTGTAGTAGGAAAGGGCATTGGAAGAAAGATTGCAAAGCTTGGAATGCCAAGAACCAGGAACCGAAGCAAGCTGTGGCTTCGACTTCAGGTGTGTTTGTAATTGAAAATTTTCTGTCAATCAACTCTACTTCCTGGGTATTGGATACCGGATCAGGATCTCATATATGCAATTCGTTGCAGGCACTGAGAGACCGTAGAGAGCTGAAGATAGGTGATATGACCCTCCAGGTTGCTAACGGAGCTAGCGTGGGTGCGGTGTCCGTAGGGGATTATCACTTTGGATTGACAAGTGGACATATTTTGGTTTTGCATAACTGTTTTTGTGTACCCAGTTTAACGTGTAATATCATATCGGTTTCGTTGTTATCAAAAGAAGGTTATGATTTCACGTTTGTAAGCGATATTGTTAACATCCACCTTAATCATGGTTTGATTGGGTCTGGTACACTAGATAACGGTATATATGTCTTAAACCAATTACAGATTTTCAATATCCAGAACACACTAAAAAGAATGTCTCCAGATTTAAATAAGGCTTTCTTATGGCATTGTAGACTAGGTCACATCAATGAGACAAGGTTAACTAAGTTACATAGAGAAGGATATTTGGATTCATTCGAATATCAATTTTATGCCACTTGTCAATCATGTCTCAAAGGAAAGATGACAAAGACTCCATTCACTGGACATGGTGTAAGAGCGAGCGAGCTCTTAGGACTCATACACAGCGATGTATGTGGTCCAATGTCTACACATGCAAGAGGTGGTTTTTCCTATTTCATTACTTTTACGGATGATTACTCTTAGTATGGATTCATTTTCTTGATGAAACATAAATCCGAGGCTTTTGAGAAATTCCAAGAGTATAAGAATGAAGTAGAAAACCAAACCGGCAAAAGTATCAAGACACTAAGATCTGATCGAGGTAGTGAATACTTAAGTGCCGAGTTCCTAGGTTACCTAAAAGAGAAAGGAATTCTCTCTCAGCTTACTCCTCCATACACTCCACAGCATAACGGTGTATTGGAGAGACGGAATCGAACCCTATTGGATATGGTACGTTCCATGATGAGTAATGCTGAGTTACCGCGATCTTTCTGGGGTTATGCGCTAGAATCGGCGGCATATCTTTTGAACAGGGCTCCTACCAAGACTATGCCTACCACTCCATATCAGATGTGGAGTGGGAAGAAACCCCATCTTCAATATATGAAGATATGGGGATGTCCAGCTTTTGTTAAAAAGCAGCATGCAGACAAACTCGAGGCACGATCAGTGCAGTGTAAGTTTGTGGGATATCCAAAAAACTCCAAGGGGTATTACTTCTATTACGCAGAGGAACAAAAGGTTTTTGTTTCTCGTAATGCCCATTTTCTAGAACAACAGTTTATAGAAAAGGAAACAAGTGGGAGCGAAATAGAACTGGAAGAAATTCCAGAACCACAAACTACTACTGAAAGTTTGGTAGAACCAGTAGTTCAAGAAAAACAGGACATTCCCGCACCCCTCTGCAGGAGTAGTTGGCCGTCTCATCCGCCTGAGAGATACTATAGTTTTCTCATAGATGGGGATAGAGAGGATTGCATCATTGATGATGATGAACCTACTAGCTTCCAGCAGGCCATCCAGAGCGGCGACTCGGTACGATGGCTAGATGCAATGCGGACCGAGATGGAGTCCATGTACACCAACAAAGTATGGACTTTGGACTTTGCTCCAGATGGGGTAAAACCCATAGGATGCAAATGGATCTTCATGAAAAAGATTGGTGTAGATGGACAGGTGGAAACCTATAAGGCTAGACTTGTTGCAAAGGGTTTTCGTCAAAGACCTGGTTTGGACTATGACGAAACTTTTTCTCCAGTGGCTATGCTCAAATCCATTCGGGTCCTTCTTGCTATTGCCGCCTTCCATGATTATGAGATCTGGCAGATAGACGTAAAGACAGCTTTTCTAAATGGTAATTTAGAAGAGTGCGTCTATATGGATCAGCCAGAAGGTTTCAATCAGAGTAGGAGCAGATGGAAAGTGTGTAAGTTGCTTAAGTCCATTTATGGACTAAAGCAGGCATCACGGAGTTGGAACATCTATTTTGATGAAACGGTCAAAGAATATGACTTTATCAAAAATCCAGATGAACCATGTATATATAGTAAAATTGTAGCACGAACTGTCGTATTCCTCGTCTTGTACGTGGATGACATTCTATTGATAGGAAATGACATTCCTATGCTACAATCTGTCAAAGGATTCTTGTCACACATGTTCTCCATGAAAGACCTGGGTGATGCCTCTTACATTCTGGGGATCCGGATATATCGTGATAGATCCAAGAGGATGTTGGGACTTTCGTAGTCCAGGTATATCAACACTATACTGAAAAGATTCAGTATGGAAGATTCTAAGCGGGGTAATCTACCGGCTTGTCACGGAATCACCCTATCCAAAGAGATGTCTCCCAAGACTGATTTGGAAAGGGATCGCATGTCAGTTATACCCTACGCTTCTGCGGTAGGCTCTATAATGTATGCGATGTTGTGCACCAGACCAGATGTAGCTTACGCACTGAGCATGGTAAGCAGGTATCAGTCAGACCCAGGGGAGAAGCACTGGATAGCAATAAAGAACATTCTCAAGTACCTGAGAAGAACTAAGGAGATGTTCTTGGTTTATGGCGGAAAAGACCTCAAGATCGAGGCCTTTGCTGATTCCAGCTTCCATAATGATAAGGATGACTCCAAGTCTATGTCAGGTTATGTCTTTACCCTCAATGGAGGGGCGGTGTGCTGGAAGAGTTCCAAGCAGGACACCGTTGCTGACTCGACGATGGAAGCGATGTATATTGCTGCTTGCGATGCCGCAAAAGAAGCGGTCTGGATGAAGAAGTTCCTAACAGAACTTCAGGTGGTTCCTACCAATGTTGATCCAATACCGCTGTATTACGACAACAACGGAGCTATCGCTTTAGCGAAGAAACCCAGGTCCCATCAGAAGTCCAGACACATCTTAAGGCGGTATCACCTGATCAGGAAGATCATTGATCGCCGGAAGATCGAGGTCCGGAAAGTTGCTACAGAGGAGAACACTGCTGATCCATTCACAAAGGCCTTACCTCAGATTCAGTTCGAGAGGCTACTCGAGATGATCGGTCTTCGATATGCTAGTACATGGCCCTAGTGCAAGTGGGAGATTGTTAGTGTATATGTCCTAGGGGCCATTATTGTATCATACTAGCTTGTATATTACTTAATGGAAGCTTGGGATATTCACGGTTATATTAACAGTCTTGCAAAACATGGTAGTATGCTACTTGGTTTATATCTATCTTAATATGTATGTACGTATTGATAGAGCCCTTAGGATCTTGCTTGACTACCAGCGTTGTGATGGCAGTCACACTAGTGGGGGCTGGGTAGTCTACAAACACATCCTTTTTCAGGTCCCTAGTCGTAGGATTATCGAGACAGGGCATCGATACTCCGGAGTAGACCAGTGTGTACGCTTCTCATCCCAGTTGGGGAGATGGTCTGTCCCACAGCCATCAGTACATCGTACTGGAGATAGTATACAGGTGCTCGTTGGGTTACGGGTACACCGGACATGACTCGCAGGGAACTGTTGGTTGGTATTATACCCGTCGTCAGTTAACAGTTCCCAGGTGACATGAGTACAGCATAGTCCGCAGACTTGACACTGCTGCTTCACCTCGAGTGTGTTCCCACTGTTCTTAGATTGCTACCCTACCACGGCTCAAAGGAGTCGTGCAAACAGGTAGCAGTTGGGTGCAGTCCCGAAGCACTTGGAGGCAGTGGCGGTTAGACAGGATTCGTCTCTCCCGGTATTGGGAGTTGATATCGCGCTGTGTCTGGAGAGCTATTACGAAAAGTCCCTGGCCAGGGCAAGCTAGATTTACTGGTAAGTTTTCCAGTAATTTCTTAAGATTTAATGGGCTTCACTCCGACACGACTTATACGGCTTTTAGGGGACTGACGCATGCCGCCCCCTAGGCCCGATATACGATAGTCCTAGACGAACAGACTGGACTGTACGGAGATTGTCACATTAGGCTCGGTAGGAGTTCAGATGGGTTTCCTCATCAGCCTTCTTATCGACATCTACCTGGGGACCGTTACGTACAGCTAGTGTCGCTTGCGGTCTGTGGTTAAACCCACTACCAGCGTAGTAGTCAAGTCTTTAGAGTCCCACACAGAGAGTTTCCCTACTCCGGGCGAAACGATATAGAGGTCGTATGGTTTTACGACAGGGTTCGGACACGCACGTGCATTTATGCACGTACGATGTTCGGACAGTTTTTACTAGCGGGCTTTGGATTAAGCTAGTTTCTAGTATCGGATTATTGGATTTATACAGTCTAAAATTTTTCCGTGTTTTCACGGATAGGAGGGGTGTTCTCGTAAATTGTCGAGAAGCTTCTAGAAGGATGATGACTTGGAGGCTAAGGTGGCATTTGCATTTATTGGATTAATGAGTCATGGTGTGATTCATCCATGGAGTTAATGATGCATTAATGATTTAAATGACTCATGAGATGAATCACAATGTGAGTTAATGAAGCATGAAGATATTTTTTATTTGTTATTCATTTAATAAATATGATATGCTTCATATATATTACAATGATTTCATTATTCCAAAAGGATTCTTACTCTCACCTTCTCTCTCCTCAAGCTCTCTCTCTTCAAACCCTAACCCTAACCTCTCATGTGTTGAGATCAAGGGTTAGCAAGACTTATTAATCCCTAATCACACTCTATATTTTTTAGGTTGCTTTGATTAGCACTTTGAGTAACCTAATTACCTCAAGTTAGAGGTCAAGCTTGGATTAGTAGCTCTTGGGTGGATCTTCTATCACAAAGAGGAGGCCGACGAGGAGGTGGTTAACGAGAAGAAGAAGGACTTGGTTCATTAGGTATAATCTTCTTTCATAGTAGCTAATTTCTCCTATGATTATATTAGTTAGTGTTTAGCAAAGCTCCGTACGGTTAGTCGATGTTAGTTTAAAGAAAAAGATTGTTTTTCATATTTCCGCCTCCCCGCAACTCGTGGGGTGTGCAACGTCGACTTACACAAATAAATCGCATATATCCAATATCCAGTATTGAGTAAGTTTCATATAAAGTGGGTGTCTAACATTGACACCCAAAAACATCAAGAAACAAGTGTCTAGCATCGACACATAAATACTTATATACATACGTTCCTCGAATCGTAAGTGTCCGGTATCGACATCCGTGATCCACGTATCGGTCTTTCTCAGATTCATATGTTCCTCGAATCGTAAGTTTCCGGTATCGACACCCGTGATCCACATATCGGTTTTCTGATATCTATACGTTCATCAAAACCCAAGAGTCTCACCTCGACACTTGTGTTCCACGTATCGGTATATACGTCCTCCGAATCTTAAGTGCCCCAACATCGACACTCTCGATCCCGTATCAGTTTAAAACAAATCTCTGAGTGGATGCATACAAATATCAAGTGAAGAATAAGAATACTTGCATAATTTCATGAAACCACCACGGTCCTCAAATCATGAAAACATCATGTAATGAATAAGTATAAATGCATGAATCAATACACATATATTAGCGTCTCATTCCACTAATATATGTATATAGGCATATATAACAGCGTCCCATTCAATTGTTATATATACTTAGGAGTAAAAATATCAGAGAATATCATATGAAGTCCATGAATGTAATATATGCAACATGAAACAATAATATGAGCATGTAAAGGAAAACCGCTATTTAACTGCAACAAGTTAATATATATCATGCGGTTCCTAATTTCACCAAGTCCATACAACATCAAATAAAGGTGAACATGTAGCTATATCCAGGTATACGTAACCACGTCGGCATAGCAAGATATGTGTATCTACCTATCCATAATGATGTAATACCCTCCAGGTATATGCACAAGTATGTATGCATAATGTACACGTAGCTATGTCTCATATGTGTATATACCAATCACTAATGGTACAATACCATAAAGGTATATAGGTAACTAGCATGTAGGCATGTCCAGGCATATGTGTAAGTATGTATGTATACAGGTATGCTATATGTCATATGCAGAATAAAAATAAGGATTTGTCTCAAGTCCCTATTCAATACAATATCACGTATGCATAGGTATTGTGCGTGTCATGGAAATTATTGACGGTGTGCGTGGCATACAATCAGTGCTCGTGCAATATGAACCGTCAAAAATAGTGCAGTGTCCGAGGGTACAAGTCTAAGCACAACAAGTAATAGTATGCAATGAAGTTTTATGCACAATCTCTATATGTGCAATATAACATGTGGATAATATCATATCATATCTAGCTCTGACGCATAACGCCATGCGGGCGATTCCCCTGTAGATGTTAAATCTACTCACTGCAATTCTCCTCACTTAGCTGTAGTCGATGCGCTTCATCGTCATAGAATCCACGCGAATGTACCTACAATCAATACGAATTCGCAAAGCTATTAACATCAAATTCCGAAATCCACAGGTACGGCACGCGGTGAGCTCATTGGTTAGAACCTATAGCCTACACATGCAAAACAGTCAACTACACTTGTCGTTGACGTACAAATATCCAACGACCAAATACAGCATCCAAAACTCAAAACTAAGAATCCAAATACCGGAAAACATAGCCGAAACCCTAAATAGGGTCACTATACATGAAAACGGCCACATTAAAACCCAATAATACCAATATGCATTTACAAACACAATAAATATCGTAGGTATTAATATTTAAGTCATCTCCATTTTCATTTAAAACCCATGCCAAATTTTACCGAAAAGCTAGTAAGCAGCTTATATTATTTTATCTCAATTTCGCACAAGTCTAGAAATTTAACAATTCTAGCGATTTCAAAAATCATACAATAGCTTAACTAAGCTATCCAAACCACTTTCATATTTTTAATCTTTCCCAAAATTGAGTTAGAAAAACCTAGTTTGCGAATAAGCTTAATAGGCGATTAGGAAAAATAACAATTATCATTTTCACAAAATACTTAACTTTTCCAAATCTACACATCTTGCTTAACAACATAAGTACATCAAAAACCTAACTTGATTTCATAATTAATTATCATGAATTAATTACACATGAACTTTAAAGCTATAATTAGCACATAATTAAGCAAGCTTAAGGAATTAAGCAATAAATTAGAATTAGGTTTAGGATTTATACCTCATAAACAAGATCTCAATTTTTGCAACATAACCAAAATTAATCCTCCAAAATGATGTTTTTTCATGAAGATCCATGCTAGTTTAGAGATGAAGAATAATGGGTAATGATTTATTTATGAATTTGTAGGATTATTTTGGGATTTTTGATGAATTTTTGATCTTAGAAATGAAGAAATGAGCTAGGCAAGAGAAGAGGGCAGCAAGGGCTATTTGGTTCGGCCAAGGCAAGTGGGAGGGGGTTTTGTGAGAATTGTGTGGAAAAATTTAGCAAGAAATAGCACTAAATGCTAATAAATGCAAAAATGTCACCTTTTCTTATATTTCTTTTCTTTTAAAAATAATTCCATTTGTCACAAATATCTAGATTTTTCAAGAGAAGCTTATAAACTAATTTTAGTGATTAGATTAGCAATGATCTCAATTAGAACTAATTAACCCATACAAAAAAGTAATTTCCACTAATTAAGTGCATAAATAATACATTAAAATAATATTTAATTAGGAAAAAATTCTACGTGTACCAAAACATCCCATTGACCCCCAAAACACGCGCATTAGCTTTATTTTAGCTAAACTAGGTGCCGGCAAGTTTATACGGAAGTTTGATCAAAATCGGTTAAAACGGAAAATACCGACTATTTTACCCTAAAACGGAAAAATTCGTATAACGATTTCCGAAACGTTACAATCTTCCCCCCTTAAAGAAATTCGGTCCCCAAATTTAAATTTAAATTTAAACCCCCAGATGCTAAAACATTGCAATAAACAGCTAAATCAATGTGGCTTCGACATAACGGATGAAACAGAAAACCACAACGCATCCTGTGCGCCGGAAAAATGAGTACGAAACTCAAAACCGATCTCCGTCAAGCGTCATGCAAATCATCTGACTTGCATGCATATTATCGGAGTCACAAAGGAGATACAGATCTCAAATCCACTACCGAAATCCTATATGCATTAATCAAATACTATAATACATATATAGTACGCATCATGTTTGAAAAATCTCCAAAAACCGAATAATTCATATGCATGATCTTTTCTGAATTGCCGCGTAATGCATAACTCACGGCACAAGTGGCGGACGCTCATTTGTAAAGTAATAATATACTAGCATATATGTTTTGCCAAAATATGCGTCCCGCCCTTTTTTTTTTGAAATATCCCAAAAGGTTTATTTGTAAACGTTCGTGTCACTCACAGACACGTAAGAAATAGCGAGACTATAGCTCCTTTTTAAAATCTCTTGGTAAATTTTTTATGCATACAAAGTACACAGGTACCATCCTCGGATCAGACCTGTTAGGGTACTACAAAGTATAGGGCCTCATCATGAAAACAATGTGCTCGAAAGCAAAATCAGCCTCAAAAGGTATATCCAACAATCACGTGCGTTTGGTGCGCACGGAAATCAAATCCAAATACAAGTGCCAATATGCACGACAACAAAACTAAGTGCAACTGGTGTGCACGATAACAACATCTAGTGCATCTATAGTGCACGAAAATCTCAACCAGTGCAACTGTCATGCACGAACGAAAATCCCGATCGAGTGCATCCGGTGTGCACAAATCACATCTCATATCATACGCTCAACATGCGCGAAAATCCAACTCAAGTGCATTCGTCATGCACAAATACAATCTGAATCAAGTGCATCACATATGCACGAATAAAAATCTAGACCAAGCGCCTCATGTGCGCAAAATCGGACCCAAGCGCGTCAGGTCCGTAATAAGCATCAAATGCAGTAGCATGCACGAAAACGAACATCAAGTACACACTCGCACGAAAACACCAATCCGGTAAAATAAATGCTCAAAGGCATAAATCGGGTGCAACCCATGCATGAAACACTAATCCTGTGCATTCAGTGTACGAAATATCAAATCATGTGCATCCAGTGCACGAAATATCATCAATAACTCAAATGCGTATGAAAATCACACGAGCGTACCAAGGTGTATAAAAATCCTAAAAGTGTGCAACTGCGTGCACAAAACACGTATCAATGCACTGCAAGCACATATGAGCTATACCGAGTGCAAAAATCAAATCGAGTGCGTACTACACGCACATATCAAATCAACAGTATGAAATCCGCGAAATCATAAACATGTGCAGCTAAGGCACAAAATCAATATCAAGTGCAAATAAATATGCACAAATCATAAACCAGTACCATAATGTGTAAAACGTATATCAAGTGCAATAACTATGCACAAAATGAAAATACCCAGTTGGTGCAGCCATAGTGCACAAAATATCATGAAACTCAAAATCCAAGCGATATAAGCGTGATACTCGGATCACAAACGCAAATCGCAACAAGTGACATTAAGGTACACCACCTACAATGTCAAAAAAAAATTCGGTGCGCCCAAACTGGCAGAGCAAGAACATCTGCTCGCCTCCTGCCCACGGTCTGGCATCCTCAGAATACACGTAACACATCTGATCCTCGGTGCAAATCTTATTGCAGCAGTGTCATGGAAGGAACCGGCTCAAGGTCTCTTCCGATCTCACCCACGCCGAACTATACAGAGGCTGGTACTCTTACATAATCTTTCTCGTTCTCTGGACATCTTCGTTCTCAGCACAACTTTTTCTCGGGAACTGGTCGTATCTCAACTCCTCTGTACACATATCTGATCTCTAATCTCAACGGGGAGTAACAACAGCTCGTCAGCATCACACACGAACCTCTTGTTCCACTCGTCTTTATTATCGTCCACTTTGACATCATGTCATGCTATCTGCGTACTGCAAATGTTCTCGGCGACAATCAATTCGGAATCTCTCGCACGGACTCGAAATCACAATCTCGGTATCTTCCTCACTCTGTAGAAGATCTTTAGCCGAACACGTCCTCGGGCACTCGTCCCAACCATCGGAGGAAAACTTAAACTCATCCGTTTCTCGATCAACTCACAACACATCTGGGTTAGGTCCTCTATCTGAAACAGGTCAGCTTACCGATCTCACATCGGAACATCCGATGAACAACGTCATCTTTGGATCGATCTACTCTAGATTTGAGTAAGACTCTCCACACAGGAAATCTTCAACTCAACTGGGCCTGCATCGGCGCATCAAATCTGACGAATCACTTTCGTCTCTCAACTCAAGATAGACTAGCTATCACCTGTCGCATCTCTGCCTGGAAGCTCCAGCGATCTCAGCTCGTAAGCTATTGAAGCGACATTACATCAATCTCAGCTACAGCTAGGTCATCTATCTGCACGGTCGGTGGCATCACAATTTCTGAGGTATTCTTTACATCAACAGTCCTCTCCCAACAGGCAGCCTCTAACAAAGGCCCGATCATCCGGAACTAGACCGCACACTCGTCTCAAACAAAGGGTCACAAAACAACACTACATCGATACGTTCCCATGTCACCAGAAAACACGATGGTCAGTCCTCGTCCACGATGAGCTCGCCCTGACCGTATCACCAGCAGCAGCTCAATCTGCGCTCAAACCATAGTGACAGGAACCTCAAACAAGTATCGATAAAAATAGATCAAGTGATGAAATGAATCAACAGATCCAGAATGAATATATGATCACATGGAGGAACGGAATCAGTGAGAGTACAATCATGTAAACGAATAGAATCAAGGATCTCAAATGGATGTATAATCATGGAAAACAAAGAGAATCGCCAGTCTCAAGATATGTACATCCTAAGGTTTCTTAAGTGGAGTATCGTATCGTAAGTATGCCGCGGAACATATGTACGGTACGTCACTCTACTCAAGCTACCTACTCCATCAATCAGGGTCAGCCTATGGAACGAAAGTTCGGGTCTAACACCCCATTTTTCAAGTCTAAGTTCCATAAGGTCAAGCCTAGATTCCAAAATACATATGCCCTAGTCCCCACATAGTCAAACCTAGAATCGAACTAAGGTTAAACCTAGCGCTCTGATACCAACTTTGTCACGACCCAAAATATTAGCTAGTGACCGGCACTTAAATTACGCAACGTCTACAGGTGTAACGTAACCTAAGTAAGCCAAAACCCAGAAATCTAAACCTTACAACAGAAGTAAGTAAAGAAAACATTTACAAAATTTAGAAACTTAAGTAAAAATCCTTAAAACTTCACTTAACTCTTTTCCTTGGTTTTCATAAAAATTTCGGCAGCACCTCCTTTGTAAAAACTAGCCCCGAAAACGTGTACAACAAAGAATATAATGAAGGCATCCCAAACGGGAGCAAAACACGCCTAACGGAGGAAACAACACCACAAGTATAAATAACAAGTATACGACGCCCAACGGCGAAGATCCACAAAAGGAAATAAAGTAAAGCAAGACATCAACCCCAAAAGCGAACATAAAACCCATCGCTCAAGTCTCGCAACTACAAGTCTTCTAAGTCTGCAACATATACAATTTCTAGTTTCTGATTTGATGGAGTGACTAGATACAATATGAATAATGAATACAAGAGGGGCACGATCCAATAGTTACCACCTACCAAAAGCAAGTCACCCGAAAACAGTTGTGTGCCAACGATGCCGCAACTGATCCATGCGGTTAACCTGCAAGAACAGTGGCACAACGGGGATGAGTTGCCAACTCATGAATAGTAAATAACATATGCAGGTAATCGCAAGTATGCACGTACAACGCGAATCTAATACATGCAAGATGATAGCAATAAATGGCCATATGTATGCAGCAGTAATGAAAGGTACTCTATCAGGTACAACTAATACATGAAACAATAAATGGCAATATATATATGCAACAATCATGAAAGGTGCTCTATCAGGTACTACTAATACATGAAGCAATGCATATAAAATAAGTGAGGAGTATGGAATAAAATATGTCATTCTCACGGAATCCTGACCTCGTGACAGGACCAAAGTCCATCAAGACAATCTAAATCCCAAATTTCCTCAAATCAGCCCTCAAATTGTCCCTCATATCCTGTAAGTCTCATATATCCTCAATATACAATATCAAGTAAATCTCATATATCCTGAATGTACAGTATCAAGTAAATCTCATATATCCAATATCCAGTATCGAGTAAGTTTCATATAAAGTGGGTGTCTAACATCGACACCTAAAAACATCATGAAACAAGTATCTAGCATCGACATATAAATACTCATATCCATACGTTTCTCGAATCGTAAGTGTCCGGTATCGACACCCGTGATCCACGTATCGGTCTTTCTCAGATTCATACGTTCCTCGAATCGTAATTGTCCGGTATCGACACTCGTAATCCACGTATTGGTTTTCTGATATCTATACGTTCCTCGAAACCCGAGTGTCTCACCTCGACACTTGTATTCTACGTATCGGTATATACGTCCTCCGAATCTTAAGTGCCCCAACATCGACACTCTCGATCCTGTATCGGTTTAAAACAAATCTCTGAGTGGATGCATACAAATATCAAGTAAAGAATAAGAATACTTGCATAATTTCATGAAACCACCACGGTCCTCAAATCATGAAAACATCAAGTAATGAATAAGTATAAATGCATGAATCAATACACATATATTAGCGTCTCATTCCACTAATATATGTATATAGGCATATATAACAGCGTCCCATTCTACTGTTATATATACTTATGGGTAAAAATATCAGAGAACATCATATGAAGTCCATGAATGTAATATATGCAACATGAAACAATAATATGAGCATGTAAAGGAAAAACCGCTATTTAACTGCAACAGGTTAATATATATATCATGCGGTTCCTAATTTCTCTAAGTCCATACAACATCAAATAAAGGTGAACATGTAGCTATAGCCAGGTATACGTAACCACGTCGGCATAGCAAGATATGTGTATCTACCTATCCATAATAATGTAATACCCTCCATGTATATGCATAAGTATGCATGCATGATGTACACGTAGCTATGTCTCATATGTGTATATACCTATCACTAATAGTACAATACCATAAAGGTATATAGGTAACTAGTATGTAGGCATGTCCAGGCATATGTGTAAGCATGTATGTATACAGGTATGCTATATGTCATATGCAGAATAAAAATAAGGATTTGTCTCAAGTCCCTAACCAATACAATATCACGTATACATAGGTGTTGTGCGTGTCATGGCAATTATTGACGGTGTGCGTGGAATACAATCAGTGCTCATGCAATAGGAACCGTCAATAATAGTGCAGTGTCCGAGGGTACAAGTCTAAGCATAACAAGTAATAATATGCAATGAAGTTTTATGCACAATCTCTATATGTGCAATATAACAAGCGGCTAATATCATATCATATCTAGCCCTGACGCATAACGCCATACGGGAGATTCCCCTGTAGATGTTAAATCTACTCACTGCAATTCTCCTCGCTTAGCCGTAGTCGATGCGCTTCGTCGTCTCAGAATCCACGCGAATGTACCTAAAATCAATACGAATTCGCAAAGCTATTAACATCAAATTCTGAAATCCAAAGATACGGCGCGCGGTGCGCTCATAGGTTAGAACCTATAGGCTACACATGCAAAACAATCAACTACCCTTGTCGTTGACGTACAAACATTCAACGACCAAATACAGCATCCAAAACTCAAAACCAAGTATCCAAATACCGGAAAACATAGCCGAAACCCTAAATAGGGTAGCTATACATGAAAACTGCCATATTAAAACCCAATAATTCCAATACATATTTACAAACACAATAAATACGTATGTATTAATATTTAAGTCATCTCCATTTTCATTCAAAACCCACGGCAAATTTTACCGAAAAGCTAGTAAGCAGCTTATATCATTTTATCTCAATTTCGCACAAGTCTAGAAACTTAACAATTCTAGCGATTTCAAACATCATACAATAGCTTAACTAAGCTATCCAAACCACTTTCATATTTTTAATCTTTCCCAAAAATGAGTTAGAAAAACCTAGTTTGCGATTAAGCTAAAAAGGCGATTAGGAAAAATAACAATTATCATTTTCACAAAATACTTAATTTTTCCAAATCTACACATCTTGCTTAACAACATAAGCACATCAAAAACCCAACTTGATTTCATAATTAATTATCATGAATTAATTACACATGAACTTTAAAGCTATAATTAGCACATAATTAAGAAAGCTTAAGGAATTAAGCAACAAATTAGGATTAGTTTTAGGATTTATACCTCATAAACAAGATCTCAATTTTTGCAACATCACCAAATTAACCCTCCAAAATGATGTTTTTTCATGAAGATACATGTTAGTTTAGAGATGAAGAATAATGAGTAATGATTTATTTATGAATTTGTGGGATTATTTTGGGATTTTTGATGAATTTTTTATCTTGGAAATGAAGAAATGAGCAGGGCAAGAGAAGAGGGCATCAAGGGCTATTTGGTTCGGCCAAGGCAAGTGGGAGGGGGTTTTGTGAGAATTGTGTGGAAAAATCTAGCAAGAAATAGCATTAAATGCTAATAAATGCAAAAATGCCACCTTTTCTTCTATTTCTTTTCCTTTAAAAATAATTCCATTTGTCACAAATATCTAGATTTTTTAAGAGGTTCTAAACTAATTCTAGTGATTAGATTAGCAATGATCCCAATTAGAACTAATTAACCAGCAGAAAAAAGTAATTTCCACTAATTAAGTGGATAAATAATATATTAAAATAATATTTAATTAGGGAAAAATTCTACGTGAACCAAACTTCCCATTGACCCCCAAAGCTCGCACACTAGTTTTATTTTAGCTAAAGTAGGTGCCGGCAGGTTTATACGGAAGTTTGATCAAAATCGGTTAAAACGGAAAATACAGACTATTTTACTCTAAAACAGAAAAATTCGTAAAACGATTTCCGAAACGTTACATGACTCCACGGAGGAGCTCCTGTTTTTACAGGAGCCGATTTATCATAACTAAATTTCTTCCGCCTCACCTCCATAACTCGATAATATGGTCTCATCATAAGAATGGAGGTGAGTTAAAAAGGACTTAATTGAATATCCATATGATTAAAGATAAGTTTGGGGGAGATTTCCACGTTCATTCATTCTTGTTCCCATTAATAACTTTTCCTCCCAAGTCTACAGGTTTTTGAGATTTAAAAGATGACAATAGTGAGGACACTGCTGTAAACAGGTTTGGGGGAGGTTTGTGCTTATTGACGCATTACCTTGCATTACACTTTGCATAAGCACAAAATTTTCAAAAAAAAAAAATCTTTCATAATAAAAGATTAGAAATTGAAAATTTACATTTAAAAGATTGGAAAAGTTTAAGAAAAACCAAGAAAATTAGATGTTTTCTGAAACGAAACTAGTAATAAGTAGTTATGAGCCGTTGTCCCAAGGGTTAGTAAGATGAACGAAGTCACTAATCTGAGGATAAAAATAATTCTGAAAAATAGTTTCTATTCTTGAAGCCAAACATTTGAACATTGATACCCTACTATACGCACTTACACATGTCTTGAAACTCGGGATAGTAGAGGATGTCTTGAAATGCTCTTGTCTAAAAGCCAAACTATGAAGGAAATAAATAATAAATGAAGCATAAAAGTATAAAATGGTGAAGAAAAATGAACACTGGTTTTGTAATCACCAAGGCAGCATAAAAAAAATATAGCAAGGGTGCTTCATCACCGAGTGCCTTAGACTAACTTGTTTAGGAGTCACTGCTAAGCCTCAAGTGTTGCAAGAAGAAGAAATTGCTAATTACGCCTAATAAGTGTACACATTTAGTAATCGGTCGGTTAGTACCTCAAGAAGTATTAACGGTCGCATGAAGAATGTGTGAGAAATTCCATCCAAAATATTCACCGACTAAAAAGTACTGAGGTAGATGGACAAGAGTATGATAGCTTGAATTGAATTCTCCGAGTATAGGGATATCTTTTATACACACGTAGGGGTATATGATCGGTGTTTGGAGGAAAGGTAGGGATGAAGAATAAAGGCGATGTTTTATTGAGGGATGATATGATTTCTAATATCGTTTCATGACTATTAAGATAGGGCTCATGACACCCGAAAAGCTAGTGTGGTTGGAAACTCTGATTTTCAAGTTTTTTTTTATACTTCTTATCTTTATATGTAACTTTCACAGTCTTTCTTTTATTATAGGATTTTGTGGGTGTAATCCGCTGAAAACCCTCAGGAGATAATACTCCTCCCACTAGGGACACCTGGAGGTTTAAACGCTTATTGCACATGCTCAGTGCAATCGTGTTGCCTACGAAAGTGTACTAGTTAGTTTTACTTTTTCTTTCTAATTTTTCTCCTTCTCCTGAATAAAAGAAGTTTGCTCAGGACGATCAAAATCAAGTTTGGGGGAATTTGTTCAGTCGAAATTATTGCAATCATTAACATAACAATTTCCTCACTTTTCTAATCATGTAAGGGTGTTTGTTATAAATATAACACATATTACAAGTTCATCTGGAAAATACCAATTACCATGTGTTATACATTATAATCAAGACTTTTGAAGGAAATTGTATGTTTATTATTTCATGCATAATATTGTATATCTCTAACATTCTTCATTGAGATCTTGTGCAAAAATTAGCCCAGATCAGATATCGGAATCAGAAATTCGCTGATGAACATACAGGAAATCAAAGAGTTAAATTCTGGTAGAGATTCAAAAGAGATAAAAAGATTCCAGATATCAAATATAAACCCAGTGATCAACAGAAGAAGACTACAGGAAATTGAAGCCATGATCTCACCAATCGGCCGCGGAACCGCGGCCAAGTCAGGACGAGTCGCCGCGGATCCGCGGCCGAGTCAGGGGATCGAACATCGATACTTTTTCAGAAGCTTCCTTGTAACGTCTTAGCTTGCTGAGGACGCTTCATAATTACCTAGCTTATTCTAGAAGCCTCTGCATAACTACCTAGCTTATTGAGGAAGCTTGATTAGGGGCAATAAAAAGGGACCTAAGCCTACATTAAAAAGGTTGTTGATTTTTAGTTCAAAACTTTTGATCCAAATACCAAATCAAGATCCAATTCCAAATCAAGATCCAAGATCAAGAATCATGAGAAATTCATCGAGCGACTTCATTCAAGATTCCTTTACACAAAGCCGATCGTCATCAACGAGCACATGATCCTCGATAGATCCAAGACTCACGGTGATCGAGCGAAGCGAAGATCGACGGAGAAATTACCTCTTCAAGGGAATGATCGAGAGCGAATTTTCTTGTAATCTCGGATTGAAGAAGTTGTAATTTGAAGTTGAATAATAAAGGTGATTATTACTTTTAGTCTTGCTTTCTTTAAATTTTTACATTATGAAATCTCTATTTGTTGATTCTTCTATTTTCATAATGTATGAATAAATCTCCGCTTGCTAAGAATTCGAAGGAATTTGGTAGATCTAATGGTGTGAGAATTTTATATTCATCTTAAGTCTTATGGAGATTATAAACTTAGCAAAAAGAATCATTAATGTCCAAATCGTGAGTGGGATCAATTTATTAAGAAGTTCATCACAATTTGGGGATTATATTGATGATTCTTCTTGTTAAAGGCTAGATAGGAATGGCAATCAATGAAAGGACAGGGGGCAATGAAGGAGAAACCCTAGTTTCTTCAAAGGATCCCTAATTCTCATTAATAACCATCGATCTAGTAGTAATTCTATCAATAGATAAGATGAATAATCTTGAATAATTATCATTGGCCACTAATTCCGTTCGAATCCTACATGCCTTCTACAATTTTCTTGATAACTAAATCTTAAACATTTTCTTGAATTCTCTTTCTTGAAAACGATTTCTTAAAATTCTTGAAATGATTACTTCAACCAAATCTTGAACTATTTCTTGATTTTCTTTACTATTTCTTTCGACTCAACTAAAGCAAGAATTTACGGATTCCTCGAATCCCAGAGGACGACCTGTACTCACTAACGCTCGCTACAAGCGACACCGTTATTGATTGCGGTTACTAAACTACAAAACCTAAATTCTATATTCTTCAATTCGAAACAATCAATGACATACTCCTGATAGGAAGTGGTGTTCCTATACTATAATCGGTCAAACTTTGTTTGTCACGAGGAGTTTCTCCATATAGGATATGGATAATATATGTCACAAGGAGTTTCTCCACATAAGATATGGACAATATATCAAGAATTCCGGTAACTAAATCTATATCGACATATCTAGATTTGGAAAGTGTCCCAATTCGGATACTTGGACACCATTCTAAAGTGGTTTATAATGGATGACTCCTGGCGTGGTAGTCTACCCGTATGTAATAGAGTCACCCTCTCTAAATATATGTCTTCTAGACTGATGAGGAGAGAGACTTGCATGAATGAAATTTCAATTGCTTTAGCAATTAAGTCAATCATGCGATATCATGTACCAAACCAGATGTTGCTTTCTCACTTGCTGTAGTAAGCGAATATTAATCTAATCTAGTATAAACAAAGGGAAGCAGTGAAGAACATAAGAGCATATTCTTGAAGTATGGTAACGGCGGCCTCCTATGGGATGCGGTTACCGATTCGGGCTTCCAAGATGACCTGGATGAAAGAGTGGCTGTCTGAGTTATAATTTTACCCTTTTCTGAAGGGCAGTATGTTGGAATGGATTCCAAGCAGGATACTGAGGTAGGCATGGCGCAGGATACTGATTAAATTCAGTGGAGGATACAGTCTAAGAAGTTTGTTGGATAAAAGTGTTCATTTAAGAACTTGGTCCCATCAGGTATCCATAAAAATTCTAAGGTAGGGTGTCGCTCAGTTCATGGGATAGTTAATCTCCGCGAAGTTGAGATATAAAGAGATAAAGTTAGAAATATTTAAGCGGATCCACCCACTGAGGCTATTTCTCGAACACGGAAGTTTCTCAAACACGATTTGCGAAACTGATTAGTAGGGAAGTTGGGTATTCGGTAGCACACGAGCTATGGGTATGCGATACCGTAATAATTAGCCTTAAGTACAAGTGGGAGATTGTTGGCTATAGTATCCTCAAAGCAATTATTGTAATTACAGATATGCGATTATGATAATTGAAGAAGGACCTATATAGGTAGAACAGTCTTGCTCGAGATGATAGTATGATATTTGGTTTGTCTTTATCATTATATGTATATGTTTTATTTGTTATTACGTGTCGCTAATACATAGTGATAAATCCCGTAGGATTATTTCTTGACTACCACCATTATGATGTCGATCATATACGTGGGATCCGGGTTGTCCATAAGCACATCCTTAAATGCCCCTAGTCGAGAAAGTATCGAGTCTGGGCATCGATATTCCGGAGTATACTAGTGTATACGTTTCTATACCCCGACAAGGGATGGTAGCCGGTCTCACAAGCCATTGGTGTTATGTCACCTAAGATAGTACACAAGTACTCACTAAAGCTGAGTACACCGGACGGACTCACCGAGAACTTTTAGATGGTATTATACCTATTGTCAGATAACAATTCTCTAGTAACATGAATACATGTTAGTCTTTTGACCTGAGATCGTCATTTTTCTTGTATAAGTTCCTACTATACTTATATTACTACCCTACCACGGCTCAAAAGAATCGTGCAAATAGGTTTTAGTTGGGTACAGTCCCGAGCCACATGGAGGCAGTGAGGGACTGTCAGAGATTCGTCTCTCTTAGTATTAGGAGTTGATGTCACGTTGTATTCGATTAGCCATCACCATAAATTTATAGTCAGGGTGAATGAGATTTACTGATAGGAGTTCAGTAGTTTCTCGATGGGTGATGAGCTTGACTCCGGCATGACTTATCAGGTTATTAGGGGTCTGACGTTATCTACCCCCTAGAGCCGGTATACGACACTCTTAGACGAAGAGACAGAATGGTACGGAGATTGTCACATTCAGGTTTAGTAGGGTACGGATGAACTTGATGGTCGACCTCCCTTTTGGCATGAACCAAGGTAGATGTTATGTACAGCTAGTGCTGCTGACGTGCTTGTGGTTATGAATTTATCCAGCAACTCATTGCCAGCGTATTGTCGAGTCTTTAGAGTCCCTCACATAGGGTTTTCCCAGTTCAAGCGATATGATGTAGAGGCAGTATTTGATACGTGCAAAGGTCTGATTAAATATGTGTACTAGCTACACGGACTTTAATCGAACAGTTGATAATACCAGCCAGTTTAGGATTAAGCCGGATTATTAAATAAGGTTTTGATTTAATAATTTATATTCTATTATTATGTTCATTGTATTTTTCTATTTCTTTGGTGTTCGTATTTTGATACGAATAAGGGTATGTATATACGGGGAGTGTATATCGTATTTATACATAATTGTCACGACCCAAAATAGCACATGACTGGCACTTGAATCGTATGAAGTCTATAAGACCACATC
The DNA here is from genome assembly GCA_030015575.1 of Agapanthus africanus. Lineage (NCBI taxonomy): Eukaryota > Viridiplantae > Streptophyta > Magnoliopsida > Asparagales > Amaryllidaceae > Agapanthus > Agapanthus africanus. Next base: position 331,051,113 of record CM057342.1, on the reverse strand, counting down.
TAATTCAAGTAAACCAAAAGCCCAGAAATCTAAAACCATTTTAAATAATAAATGAAGGAAAACTGGTTTTTAAGAAGTGGTTTTAATAGCATAAGCCAAATTATACGTTTTAAAAATATCAAGTCTTTTCTGAAAATTTTGGGCAGAGTTTCCTTTGTAAATACTGGCCCCAAACGGGTACAAACCTGATAAAGTATATATAATGAATAAAGGCATCCCCAAGCGGGAGCTAGCTCTTCGGCAATCGACGGTCGCAACCACGCAAGCAATATAATATACAACGCTGAATGGCGAGGATCAAACCCAAAAGGAAACTCAAAACATCATGAAAACCCATAGTAATACAAGAGCGACTCTACAGTCGAAATAATATACAACTGATTTTCTAAGTCTAATAAATAATACAAGTCTGGTTGATAGAGTTTCTAGATACAACTGAATATAAATAAATACAATGGTGGCCACGATACAAGTGAACCCACCTACCAAAGCAATCACCCGGAATGAAAGCAGTGTGCCAGCAAAGCCGTAAAGAAACCTGTATGGTAAAACCTGCAAGAAACTGTGGCACAACGGGGGTGAGTTGCCAACTTGTGAGTAGAAAACATCACCGAGCAGAAATCATATGTATGACTCAATCCTAGGTCAATACGATCAATAATATATATAACCTCAAAATGATAAAGTCTGAAGCATGAAAAGGTGACAAGGGTAAACATCTATGCATAAGTGTAATCCCATGTGCTCGTGTCAGTGCCTCAGGTAGCAATATATCATGTGTATGAGGTATGAATGTAATGTAATGAAAACAGAATACATGTAAATGAAGAAACTGTTTTTTTTGTTTTAGTGAAATTTCTGTTTATATAAAACGAGGTATAATCAATGAAATCAGCATAAATCAGTGTCTAGAATCGACACAAAATATAAATCCCAATATCTCAATATCTAGGACTCCGGCTATCTGGACTGGGCCATATCATAATATCTCAATACCTCAATATCAATATCTGGGGCTCCAGCTATCCGGACTGGCCCCTGGGCTCCGGCTATCCGGACTGGCCCAACTCCGATCGGTACCCTCCGGATATCCGACGAGTCACAATACAATCACCGGTCAACAATACTTCCCTGTCACAGGCTCAACGCCGATCAACTGCGATCTTCTTGCCCAGGGGTACCACACCGGGTCCACGATGCACCAACAGACGGTTCCTACTCCTCCTCAAATTGGGTGTAAGATATCGCTCAAGAGCCGAGAAAACTCATGGTGAACAATCTCAAATCATATTATGAGAAAACCGCAACTTTCATTTTAAAATGATAATCAGTTTTATAAAATCTTGCGATTTCTCCAAATCCATAAATCTCATGGAAACCCAAATCTCGAGAATAAATAACAATGAATTTAAAAGCATTGGGCTCCGGCAAATCCGGACTGGCCCTAAATAAAAATGCATGGCAATGAATAATAAATATGCATGAAGTATAACAGTAATGAATGCGATATCTAAACTGGCACAATAATGATATGTCGAAACTATCAGCTAACGAGCGATATTAATAAAATAATTTTCTCTAAAGTGTACGTGACATAGCAATTACCGATGATGATGCGTGTGAGCCGGCAAGTAAGTGTATGTGGAACATACGCATCATCGGTAATGGTGCTGGTGTCCTGACAGCATGATTTCAATATTAACATATGAAAACACAATATAAGCATGCGATGCGATGCGATGCGAACAGCAATAATATGCGGGAGCTGAATAATAAGCACAATAATAATGAATATGCAATAAATAATATGGGTCATACAGTAAACTACAGGTCTAAACTAACAGACTGATCAAAGGTAAGGAAACCACCTAAATCTGAGTCGATACATACATACATACATACATATATATATATTGTAACGTTTTGAAAATCGTTTCGGTGAAATTTCGAAAAAAACGGTAAAATAAGGGGGTTTTCTGTAAAAAGTCAAAATACAAATATCTTTATTATAAAATTATATATACATATTCTAGCTATGTAATTGCTAGTATTTGGTGTTTATTGACCCACTGGTGAAATTTCAAATTTTCTGAAATTTTTTCCGAAATTAATTATTTTAATATTATTTTAAGCCGTCACTAATATATTTAATTAGGGAAAATTACAAATTGGAATTAGTTGAAACAAATTTTGTGCATCATAAAACTTTAAATAAAATTTTATCATATGGTTTTTGAAACGAAATCGTTTCCCAAAACGTTTTAGAAAATATCGAAGAAAAAGGGCTTAAATGGTGAAATATAGCTAAATAGAAATTGGGGTATAATATTTAACATTTCTTTCCTCACCCACCCACACACACACACACCCCATCATGTGCTGGCCGAAACCACAACAGCCCCCTCTCCCTCCAATTCTTTTCTTTACCTCATCAAAAAAAATCAAATAAAGTGAAGGAATAAAGAAAAAAGGGTTAAAGTCAAATGAGGCATGGTTTCCTTTGACTTGGCCACCACTTTCAACACCCCACTCTCTCTCCAATCCCCGCCCCAAATCAGCCGAGCCCTTTCCCAAATTTCAGCAACAGCCCCCCCCCCCCCCATTTCACCTCTCTTTCTCTTGAGAAAAAATGATCAAAATTGCCTCAAAATCCATCAAAAAAATCCCAAAACTCCAAATTCAAGCCCTACCCATTTTTCCTTAGACTTTCAAGCATGGATTTTGGTGAAAAGAGAGCAATTTGGGAAGCTTAGATTTCATGCTAGAACTCAATTGGGAGGTATAAATTTTAACCCTTTAGTGAATTTGTTGTTTAATTGCTTTATGTTAGCTTATTAAGTGTTTAATTAGGTTTTAGATTGGTTCTCATTGCATGATTGAAAAATTCAAGAATGAGGTTGATTTCAAGTTAGGGTTTTGAGTAATGGGATTATGGTTGTGTGATGTATTTAACCTCTTAAGACATGTTAAAACCTAATCTAGTTGCTAGTTGCAAATTGTTAACTTAAAATTGTAATAATTAAGCTATATTGCAAACTAGGTTTTAAAATTAAATCAAATTGTAAGATTAAAAATCTAATTAGGTTCTTCATGACATCATTAAATTTATAAGTTGTAGTTTACCCCCTTAGTTCATGCAAAACCTAGTCAAGTTGATGATTTGTGAATTGTTATTTTGAAAATTGTTAAAATTGGATATTTTGGCAAACTAGGATTTTGGGGTTAATAAAAATTTAATGGGATTAAATTATGAAAATTGTTTTTATGACTTATTTAAGATATTTAATAAGTATTATGGCCACTAGATTTGTTTAAACGTCGAGTTTTGTACAAAAACGGCGAATTGTGCTTGCGAGATTTTCGGAAAAATGACTTTTTAAGTGAAATTGGGATTTTTGTGAGTTTTAACCTATTTTATATTAAAATTAGTGTTCGTGAATGTGCAAATGAGTGTATTTGGGTTTTTCTCGATGGTCTGGCGTTTGTACACCGACGTCGAGGGTTTTTGGGTTGATTTGTGAAAGCAACCATAGGTTTTGACCTATGTGGGATTCGTGTGTCGTTTTAGTCATGAGTAGGATTTTAATACGATACGATGCGTTGTGATATGTAGGTACCCCCATGTGGACTTCGAGACGACAAGCAAGCGCGTGGCGACGTCGGCACCGGCGAGCGAGGACCAGGTGAGTAGATTTATGTCTACGGGGAGAAGTCGGGTGGATGGCGTATAGCACCCCCGCAGTCCGTAGTGTAGCTCATATATATATGTTTATATAGGTGTTTTATGATACGAGAATGTTTATTCATGTTATGATTATGTGTTCATCGAGTACCTTTGGGTTAGTTGCGAAACCCTAGAGTAGTTGTTATACCCACATACGCACACACAGACTTGCATACTTTACTTTCTTGTGCGCAGATTGGGATGTGTATATATGTATATATGCGTGGGTATGGAACTATGCATATGAACATTCATATACGCATGCACGGATAATGAGGATAGTGCTTGGGATTTATGATGAGTCGATGAGATTTGATTTGAGGCCGTGAGATCAGTGATATAGCAGGGTTCGTATTTGAGATACGACATGACGTTGTAGCGGGTCCTTGACGTAGTGTTTCACACACGTGCATGCATACTTAGGCGGTATCAGTATTGTACTAGACGTAGATCAGTACCCCGATCATGATATTTGATAAAGAGGATACCAGATGAATAGTGTGATGAATATGATATTAACCCGTACCTAGATTTGAGGATGCCGTATGACGGATTTACGTACGAGCTATATTTTGATGATTGATCCGCACTCTTGACTTGGGATGTCTGATTATAGATATGGTATCGGATATGATATTATTGAGGCGGGATCACCGACTAATATATATACATGTATGTATATGTATCGACTCAGATGTTAGGCGGTTTCCTTTCCTGTAGTCCAGCTTGTTAGCTTAGCCCTTTAGTTTAGTTTAGTTGTTAGATTAGATTCGATTCTTACCTATTTCAAAAACTAACGAATCGTGGGTATTTTAAAAGACAGCCCAAGGGATCCTACGGATATTTCAAAAGACGTATCTTTTCATAAAAACACCGTAGCCCCTATTTTCAAAACCCCATGATTCGTATTATTTCAAAAGGCACCATTTGTAGGACTTATATTAGATTAATGCAGATTAGTTATAGTTGCGTCTAGTATTCAGCTCCCGCTCATTATTGTGGTTCGCTTCGCATCGCATGCTTATATTATGTTTCATACTCCTATTATTAATATCATGCTGTTAGGACACCAGCACCATTACCGATGACGCGTATGTACCACGCACACTTACTTGCCGGCTCACACACATCTTCATCGGTAATTGCCATGTCACGAACACTTTAGAAAATACTATTTCATTTGACATAGGTTGTTAGCTAATAGTTTAGACATGATATTAGTGTACTTGCCTTATATGCTAGTTAGACATTGTAGTTATTGCCTACTACTTCATGCATGTTATTATTCACTGTTGTGTCGCATTCATGGATTCTCATGCCTATATTCACTGTTTACATGCTATTGATGACTTGGATTCGGATTTTATGAGATTTCTTGGAATTTGAGGAAAACCGCAAAAACATAAATAAACCTTTTCTCTCTTTTAAAATAAAAGTGCGGTTTTCCTATGATGTATGAGTCGTCCATCATGAGTTTGCTGATGGATTTCGAGACCCGATTCGAGGAGTAGAGGAACCGTTTCGGGTACATGGTGGGTCCGGTGCGGTACCCCTTGGCAAGAGGATCGTGTTGTTAACGTTGAGCCTGGCAGGGGAGCACTACCGACCGGTGATATTACCCGACGCGTCGGATATCCGGAGGATACCGTCGTGGTCTTGAGATAGATGGTAGGGGCCGGTCTGGATTGACGGCACCCTAGATATTGTGATTGAGATTTTGAGATTTTGAGATTTTGAGGTACAGAGATTGTTATACAGAGATATCGAGATATTTCGACACTTGTTTTGTGTCGATGCTAGGCACTGTTTTATACTGATTTCATTTATGGTATCTCACTTTTAAAATACAGAAATCTCACTGATTTATGAAAGCAGTTTTCGTCAGTACATGCATTCTGTTCCATGCATTCATACATCATCCATATGATACATTGCTACCTGAGGCACTGGCACGGGCACATGGAATTACACTTGGATTAGATATTACCCTAGTCATTGTTATAGACTGCTGGTTTTATTTCAGGATTACATATATTGATCGCATGACCTAGGATTGCGTTATACATGCGATTTCTATTCGTTGATATTTTTCTATTCACGAGTTGGCAACTCACCCCCGTTGTGCCCCAGTTTCTTGCAGGTTTCGCCGTACAGGTTTCTTTACGGCTTTGCGGGTACAGTTTCGTTCGGGTGACTTGCTAGTAGGTGGGTTTATTTGTATCGTACCCATCATTATACATTGTATATTATTATTCAGTTGTATCTAGAAGTTCTATCAACCAAACATGTATTTACTTTGAGATAGAGACCAGTGATGTTATTCCTTCGACCTTAGAGTCGCGCATTAATTTTTTTATTCTATGGTTTTCTTGTAGTTTGAGTTTCCTTTTGAGTTTTGATCCTCGCCGTTGGCGTTGTATATTATATTGCTTGTGTGGTTGTGACCGTCGATTGACGAAGTGCTAGCTCCCGTTTGGGGATGCCTTTTTTTTTTTGATTTCGTATACTATTCATGTTGTATCCCGTTTGAGGGCCAGTATTTACAAAGGAGACTCGGCCGAAATTTTCAGGAATTTTTTTTTATGTTTTTAGAAACCCGCATAATTCGGCTTATGCTATTGAAACTACTTGTTTTAAATTGGTTTTCCTTCACTCTACTACTTTTCTTGGTTTGGATTTCTGGGGTTTCGGTTTACTTAGATTACGTACGCCTCGAGACGTTCGTAGTTTAAGTGCCGGTCTTGTTCCGTACTTTCGGGACGTGACAAAGTTGGTATCAGAGCGTTAGGTTTTACTTTCGGAGCGTAGGATGACCCTTGGTTGATGGAATAGGTGGCTAAAATAGAGTGACGTACCGTGGGTATGTTCCGCGGCATACTTACGACACGCCACTCCACTTAAGGAGCCTTAGGATGTACATTTCTTTGCTCAGTATTATATTCATTCCTGATCTAGCCTCATCAGTGCTAGTTATGGTTTTGCTGCCACGATTACGGGCAGGGAGAGCTACGGCTAGAGTTGCGGTCAGCACGAGCTCGTCACGAACGAGGACTGACCAGGGCGTAATTCCGGCGACACACGATTGCGGAGATGTGTCTTTTTACTGTGTTTTCGCGCCACGAGCGTTTGATGGATCGCTGTATGAGGTTACTCGGAAGTGCTGATCGGCACTAAAGGATCGAGCCAATGATAGAGGCCAACCAGATTTTTTTGACCGTTGGTGTATGGCTTATTCATGATGTTTGAGGCACTGTTCAGCGTGCAGACGAGTGAGCCGGTTATTGCTGCGAACGACGAGATATCACCCTAGATGTTGGAGCTATTACAGCACGAGTTGTACTAAGAGATGATAGAAGGTCGCTAGTCACCGAGGATGAATGACTAGGACATGTGGTTCGTTCGCTAGCCCGATGCGAGGTCATCAGATAGATTGATTCCAGCTAGAGACGACTTCACGCGGAGACGTTGAGAGTCAACAGAGACGATCGAATGTCAGAAACCTATTATTCCAAGTTTAAAGCATTCGGAAGGACATGCGGGCAATTCTATGGACCCTCTAGAAGAATGAAACCCTAACTCGACATAATGATCGTGTGAAAGCCTTTGAACCTTCGGGTTTGCGGCAGTTCCACGGCGCCATTAGTGAGGATTGGGTTTGCCCTTCTACGGCTGGACCATCGATGCTGTGGTATGTATTCGATACTATTAAACTGTGCCCAAGATGTTGAGCTCTTGAGGGATTATGAGGTTTTGACGAATCGATCGAATGGTTCGATTTCATTCGGATGCTAGGCGGTGAGATGCATTCTTAGGAGACTCCAGATACGAGGATAGCCGTTGGAGCTCAGTCCATGCAGCCACGACGAGACGAGTCCGGAGCAGTCGACATTAGAGAAAAGTGGAATAAGAGGTTCGTACGAGATCTGGATAAGACGACGTTCCACTCCGCCGACATCAGAGATGCGATACGCATGCCGAGGCATTGTACTTGGATTTACCTTCCAGATGGAGTCGCGATGAGTATGCAGTCGTTCCAGAGCAAGATGCAGATATAGGAAAGGACGATGACTTCCGGACAGTTGGCAGAGACGAGACATAGAAGAGACCATGAGCAGGATTCCTTCCAGGATACTGCTGCAATGATACTTGCACCCAGGATCAGATGTGTCACGTACATTCAGAGAGCCAGAGGCCGACGCCAGTGATATGCTGTTTTACGAGTGGTCGCGATGATTGACCGGAAGATGACAAGAGACGTGCCGGAACGGGATCATCCCCGTTAGCACACCTAACAGGGCCGATGAGCCAATGGACCGAGAGATTGGTAATTCACAGTGAAGACCTTGACCCAGGAGTGGTCATTGTTACGCACACCAGCAGGCCAGAGTTCATGATCATCGACGAGACGTCCCACTAGTGACCGCGACAGTTGACCCGAGATTCTTAGAGGATACGCTTGAGCGGTACTATTCCGCCATTATTGATTTCGATGTTTTGGGTGATTTATTCGCATGATTTGATTTTGATGATTGAGGATTTACGATCTTTGCACAGTGTTGCACTTGATATCGTTTTCGTGCTTTGGTTTCACATGTTTGTGATTTTACGGTTTTAGACATTTGAGTTGATTTTGTGCGTATGCACGCACACTATTTAGTTCCTACACTCTGTATAGTTTATATATGCTTGCAGTGCAGTGATACGCCTTTTGTGCACTTAGATGCACTGGACTTCGATTTCGATTGTGATACTCGATATTTATTTTGTGCACCTTGTGCACCTGATTTGATTTTGCGCATGTTCGGCGCTTGATATTGGATTTCATGATTTCATGCATGATGGATGCCCTTGGTTTTGGGTTTTCGCGCATGTTGAGCGCATGTCTTGAGATGCGATTTTGGTGCACACCAGATGCACTAAATCGAGATTTTTTTCGTGCATGTCAGATGCACCTGATTTTGCTGTCAGGCACACACGTTGCCTACGACAGATGCTTTGTGCACACCCGATGCACTTAGATCTTGTTTCTGTGCACTTGTATGGCACGTATATGGATTTTGATTGTCGTGCGCACCAGACGCACGTAGTATTCATACACGTATTTTGGGATTAATTTCTTATAGAGCAGTACGTTTTTTTAATGATAATTGCGATGTGTTTTTGTACTAAGCAGGACTAGTCAGAGGACAGTACCTGAATGTATTTTGCATGCATTGATAGCTATTGAAGGGAATTCCAAAAAGCGAGCTATAGTCTCAGTATTTACCTACGTGTCTGATATGACGCGAAACGTTTAAAACAAGGAAAACCCTTCTAAATTGTTTCCCAAAACGGCGGAACGTACATTTCAAACAAAGGTATATATGTATATAGTTATTTTCTTATGATAGACGTCCGCCACTGTGCAGTGTTATGTGCATTGCACAGCAACTTAAAGGATTTGGCATGCATTTCCTCCTGATATTTACATGTATAGTTCCGATTTATAGCATATCGGTCTTGCTTGAGATTTGGCATTCGTATCTTCACCTTGACTCCGATGATTGCGGGATGCTTGACGGAGTTTTGATTTTGAGTTATCTACTCATTACTCATGCGCATGCATTGCGCTATGATGCGTTTATGTATTTATGATTTCGGAGCCCCGGCGACTTGATGGTTTTGGCTGAAATATTTTAGTATTTGGGGGGAGTTTTAATTTAAATTCGGGGACCGAATTTCTTTAAGCGGGGAAGATTGTAACGTTTTGAAAATCGTTTCGGTGAAATTTCGAAAAAACGGTAAAATAAGGGGGTTTTCTGTAAAAATTCAAAATACAAATATCTTTATTATAAAATTATATATATATATTCTAGCTATGTAATTGCTAGTATTTGGTGTTTATTGACCCACTGGTGAAATTTTAAATTTTCTGAAAATTTTTCCGAAATTAATTATTTTAATATTATTTTAAGCCGTCACTAATATATTTAATTAGGGAAAATTACAAATTGGAATTAGTTGAAACAAATTTTGTGCATCATAAAACTTTAAATAAAATTTTATCATGTGGTTTTTGAAACGAAATCGTTTGCCAAAACGGTTTAGAAAATATCGAAGAAAAATGGCTTAAATGGTGAAATATAGCTAAATAGAAATTGGGGTATAATATTTATCATTTCTTTCCTCACCCACCCACACACACACACACCCCATCATGTGCTGGCCGAAACCACAACAGCCCCCTCTCCCTCCAATTCTTTTCTTTACCTCATCAAAAAAAATCAAATAAAGTGAAGGAATAAAGAAAGAAGGGTTAAAGTCAAATGAGGCATGGTTTCCTTTGACTTGGCCACCACTTTCAACACCCCACTCTCTCTCCAATCCCCCTACCAAATTAGCCGAGTCCTTCCCTAAATTTCAGCAACAGCCCCCCCCCCCCCCCCCATTTCACCTCTCTTTCTCTGGAGAAAAAATGATCAAAATTGCCTCAAAATCCATCAAAAAAATCCCAAAACTCCAAATTCACGCCCTACCCATTTTTCCTTAGCCTTTCAAGCATGGATTTTGGTGAAAAGAGAGCAATTTGGGAAGCTTAGATTTCATGCTAGAACTCAATTGGGAGGTATAAATTTTAACCCTTTAGTGAATTTGTTGTTTAATTGCTTTATGTTAGCTTATTAAGTGTTTAATTAGGTTTTAGATTGGTTCTCGTTGCATGATTGAAAAATTCAAGAATGAGGTTGATTTCAAGTTAGGGTTTTGAGTAATGGGATTATGGTTGTGTGATGTATTTAACCTCTTAAGACATGTTAAAACCTAATCTAGTTGCTAGTTGCAAATTGTTAACTTAAAATTGTAATAATTAAGCTATATTGCAAACTAGGTTTTAAAATTAAATCAAATTGTAACATTAAAAATCTAATTAGGTTCTTCATGACATCATTAAATTTATAAGTTGTAGTTTACCACCTTAGTTCATGCAAAACCTAGTCAAGTTGATGATTTGTGAATTGTTATTTTGAAAATTGTTAAAATTGGATATTTTGGCAAACTAGGATTTTGGGGTTAATGAAAATTTAATGGGATTAAATTATGGAAATTGTTTTTATGACTTATTTAAGATATTTAATAAGTATGCCCACTAGATTTGTTTAAACGTCGAGTTTTGTACAAAAACGGCGAATTGTGCTTGCTAGATTTTCGGAAAAATGACTTTTTAAGTGAAATTGGGGTTTTTGTGAGTTTTAACCTATTTTATATTAAAATTAGTGTTCGTGAATGTGTAAATGAGTGTATTTGGGTTTTTCTCGATGGTCTGGCGTTTATACACCGACGTCGAGGGTTTTTGGGTTGATTTGTGAAAGCAACCATAAGTTTTGACCTATGTGGGATTCGTGTGTCGTTTTGGTCATGAGTAGGATTTTAATGCGATACGATGCGTTGTGATATGTAGGTACCCCCATGTGGACTTCGAGATGACAAGAAAGCGCGTGGCGATGTCGGCACCGGCGAGCGAGGACCAGGTGAGTAGATTTATATCTACGGGGAGAAGTCGGGTGGATGGCGTATAGCACCCCCGCAGTCCGTAGTGTAGCTCATATATATATGTTTATATAGGTGTTTTATGAAACGAAAATGTTTATTCATATTATGATTAAATGTTCATGGAGTACCTTTGGGTTAGTTGCGAAACCCTAGAGTAGTTGTTATACCCACATAGGCACACACAGACTTGCATACTTTACTTTCTTGTGCGCAGATTGGGATGTGTATATATGTATATATGCGTGGGTATGGGACTATGCATATGTACATTCATATACGCATGCATGGATAATGAGGATAGTACTTGGGATTTATGATGAGTCGATGAGATTTGATTTGAGGCCGTGAGATCGGTGATATAGCAGGGTTCGTATTTGAGATACGACATGACGTTGTAGCGGGTCCTTGACATAGTGTTTCACACACGTGCATGCATACTTAGGCGGTATCAGTATTGTACTAGACGTAGATCAGTACCCCGATCATGATATTTGATAAAAAGGATACCAGATGAATAGTGTGATGAATATGATATTAACCCGTACCTAGATTTGGGGATGCCGTACGACGGATTTACGTACGAGCTATATTTTGATGATTGATCTGCACTCTTGACTTGGGATGTCTGATTATAGATATGGTATCGGATATGATATTATTGAGGCGGGATCACCGACTAATATATATACAGGTATGTATATGTATCGACTCAGATGTTAGGCGGTTTCCTTACCTGTAGTCCAGCTTGTTAGCTTAGCCCTTTAGTTTAGTTTAGTTGTTAGATTAGATTAGATTCTTACCTATTTCAAAAACTAACGAATCGTGGGTATTTTAAAAGACAGCCCAAGGGATCCTACGGATATTTCAAAAGACGTATCTTTTCATAAAAACACCGTAGCCCCTATTTTCAAAACCCCATGATTCGTGTTATTTCAAAAGGCACCATTTGTAGGACTTATATTAGATTAATGCAGATTAGTTATAGTTGCGTCTAGTATTCAGCTCCCGCTCATTATTGTGGTTCGCTTCGCATCGCATGCTTATATTATGTTTCATACTCCTATTATTAATATCATGTTGTTAGGACACTAGCACCAATACCGATGACGCGTATGTACCACGTACACTTACTTGCCGGCCCACACACATCTTCATCGGTAATTGCCATGTCACGAACACTTTAGAAAATACTATTTCATTTGACATAGGTTGTTAGCTAATAGTTTAGACATGATATTAGTGTACTTGCCTTATATGCTAGTTAGACATTGTAGTTATTGCCTACTACTTCATGCATGTTATTATTCACTGTTGTGTCGCATTCATGGATTCTCATGCCTATATTCACTGTTTACATGCTATTGATGACTTGGATTCGGATTTCATGAGATTTCTTGGATTTGGAGGAAAACCGCAAAAACATAAATAAACCTTTTCTCTCTTTTAAAATAAAAGTGCGGTTTTCCCATGATGTATGAGTCGTCCACCATGAGTTTGCTGATGGATTTTGAGACCCGATTCGAGGAGTGGAGGAACCGTTTCGGGTACATGGTGGGCCCGGTGCGGTACCCTGGGGCAAGAGGATCATGTTGTTGACGTTGAGCCTGGCAGGGGAGCACTACCGACCGGTGATATTACCCGACGCGTCGGATATCCCGAGGATACCGTCGTGGTCTTGAGATAGATGGTAGGGGCCGGTCTGGATTGACGGCGCCCTAGATATTGTGATTGAGATATTGAGATTTTGAGATATTGAGGTACAGAGATTGTGATACAGAGATATCGAGATATTTCGACACTTGTTTTGTGTCGATGCTGGGCACTGTTTTATGCTGATTTCATTTATGGTACCTCACTTTTAAAATACAGAAATCTTACTGATTTATGAAAGCAGTTTTCGTCAGTACATGCATTCTGTTCCATGCATTCATACATCATCCATATGATACATTGCTACCTGAGGCACTGGCACGGGCACATGGAATTACACTTGGATTAGATATTACCCTGGTCATTGTTATAGACTGCTGGTTTTATTTGAGGATTACATATATTGATCGCATGACCTAGGATTGCGTTATACATGCGATTTCTATTCGTTGATGTTTTTCTATTCACGAGTTGGCAACTCACCCCCGTTGTGCCCCAGTTTCTTGCAGGTTTCGCCGTACAAATTTCTTTACGGCTTTGCGGGTACAGTTTCGTTCGGATGACTTGCTAGTAGGTGGGTTTATTTGTATCGTACCCATCATTATACATTTTATATTATTATTCAGTTGTATCTAGAAGTTCCACCAACCAAACATGTATTTACTTTGAGATAGAGACCAGTGATGTTATTCCTTCGACCTTAGAGTCGCGCGTTATTTTTTTTCTTCTATGGTTTTCTTATGGTTTGAGTTTCCTTTTGAGTTTTGATCCTCGCCGTTGGCGTTGTATATTATATTGCTTATGTGGTTGTGACCGTCGATTGACGAAAAGCTAGCTCCCGCTTGGGGATGCCTTTTTTTTGATTTCGTATACTATTCATGTTGTATCCCGTTTGGGGGCCAGTATTTACAAAGGAGACACTGCCGAAATTTTCAGGAAATTTTTTTGATGTTTTTAGAAACCCGCATAATTCGGCTTATGCTATTGAAACTAGTTTTAAATTGGTTTTCCTTCACTCTACTACTTTTCTTGGTTTGGATTTCTGGGGTTTCGGTTTACTTAGATTACGTATGCCTCGAGACGTTCGTAGTTTAAGTGCCGGTCTTGTTCCGTACTTTCGGGACGTGACATATATATATATATATATATATATATATATAATAGTCGGTGATCCCGCCTCAATATTATTCCATGCGATACCCTATATAATATGACATTCTCGAGTCAAGAGTGTGGATCGATCATCAATATATAGCTCGTACGGTAAATCCGTCGTACGGCCTCCCAAATCTGGCTACGGGTCAATTATCACATTTATCTCATTATTCATCTGTTATCCTCTTTATCATATATCATGATCTGGGGATACTGATCTACGTCTAGTACAATACCGATACCATCTATGTATATGCATGCGTGTGTATGAAAACACCACGCCTAAAGGACCCGCTAAACATCGTGTCGTATCTCATAATACGAACCACGTCATATCACCGATCTTATGGCATCCATCCCAATCTCAATCGACTCGTCTCCAATCCCAAGTACTATCCTCATAATCCATGTATATATATATATATATATATATATAGTCCCATATCCATGTGTGTGTATATATATACGCACAGGTAAATAAAATGAATGCAAGTGTGTGTGTGCGTATGGGTGTAACAACTATTCTAGGGTTTCGCGATTTACACTAAACTAACCCATGATCTACTACGATCCTACTTGCTAAACTATCCAGTTTTTATAACACATAAACCTATATAAACATATATATATCATATATAGTATTTTCCACAAACTGCGGGGGTGCTATACGCCATCCACCCGACTTCCTCCGTAGATATATATCTACCCACCTTGATTTTCGCTTGCCGATGTTGACGTCACCACGCACTTACTTGTCATCTCGAAGTCTCGTGGGGGGTACCTACATATCACAACGTATCATATCGCATTAAAATCCAATTCGAAAATGAAACGACACACGAAACTCACATAGGTCAAAACCTATGGTTTGCTCTCGCAAAGCAACCAAATAACACTCGATTTCGACGTACAAACGTCAAGTGCTCAAATACAAAACCAAATACCAAAACATAGATTCGAAAACATCGCAAAACATAAGGCAGCAACATTAAAAATATGCTCCAGATTTTGTTTAAGGTGAAAACAATATGCACAAACAATACTGAGGTGTAGTGTATATGGTATATGACCTACAGAAGCAACCTGGGCACCCAAATCACCTAAGTGGTCGGCCCCTACCCCCTAATTTCCGAGCTCGCCGGCCAGGGGATCTCCAATTGGGTTCGTCTTGCTATAGTGGGTTCCTAGGGTCAATTCTAGTCTACTGGGGTTGTTTGCTTATCTCGTAATTATCCCAGGTTATCCCAGATTTCCCTGCACACCCTATATGCTCACAAAACCGACATGAACAAATTCCAGTTTTCCGTATATTCTGTAAATTGGGTTTTGTTTCAGTTCCAAACACTAAGGGGGGTTTGAAGAAGAGGGAGGAGAGAGTGCTGCCATGAGATGAAGAAGAAGAAGAAAAGATGAAGATGATGAAGTGAGAAAGATGAGCCATGACTATGGTTGACCCCTCACCCTCTCTCTCTCATGCCCATACCCCCTTTCTTTATTCATTTTCCTTTTCTTTTCATTTTCCTTTCTTTTTTATTCTTCTCACTTAAATTTTAAAACCATGTATGATAACAAGAAGGAAACTATGAATGAAAATGTAACAAGTATGAAAAATGACTTAGTGCATGCAATGTGCACAAAACTAGCTTAATGCACGATTAGAGATATTTAATCGCGATTAGCATTAAAATAGCGTATAATTAAGTATAAAGTTTCATAATTTGCTTAAATCCAATAAAACACTCTCATTTTAGTAATTTTTATAATTTTCCAAATTTTTCCCAATTTATCGGTATTTAATTATACCGCATTATTAAAATATTCAATATATTTATTATTTAATTATAAAAATTTCCAAAAATAATATTTATTTTTCTGAGATGTTATAATAATACATTATAGAAGGAGGACACCTCATTTTCATAGAATTTCTTTTTATAGAAATTAATTATGAAATGAGGTGGAGAGGTAAAGTGGAATGAGAAATGGTGAGAGAGATGGGCAAATGAATTTATAATTCATTTGCCTTTACTATTGAGGCATGGTTGGATTTGTTTATTGCGAAATTGTTTTCATCAAAAGAAAATATGTTATGTCTCATTCTCAAGTTATACTGTCATTCTCACATTCTTTCTCTCTCCTCATTAGCTCTTCCATCTTCTTCATCCTCTCATGTGCTGAGATCAAAGGATGAATTGAGATAGAACAAATACTGAAACACCCTAACACTCCAATTCAAGCAAACTTGGATGGTTAGTTGCTTCACTAGAGTTCTCTAGGTGAAACTGGAGTTTGAATCGGTTTCTCTCTGGCGGATTATCTTCGGTAAGGACGGTCGCCTCTCAAGCATGTTCCCGACGGCTACAGAGCTTGGAGGGGTCTTCCGCGATTGGGTAGACACGCTACAAAGGTTGTAGTCTTTATAACTTATAGCTAGCTTGCTTTAGTTTCTATTTTAGTGTTTTGGAACGGATTTTAAGTTGTGGTTTTCTCACGCTCGCATAAAAATTTTGTTTGTGTTTTTCGCTTCCGCTGCGCATTAGCCGTGAGTGCCGAGAAACCCTAACACTCGGCTTTGGGTTACCTTGTTTTTCCATCAAATTAGCAACTTTGCATACTCTTAGGGTTATACTTAGGGTTTTGAATTATTGTTGAATGTGTTGGTAAAGCTCTAATTTTTTTTTAACCATTGTTAGGATGGCTATGAATGTTGATGTGATGATTAAGCATAAGGATGGGGAGCTCCAAGAGAAACCCATGGCGAATTCGTCAAAATCAACTCTAATCAAGCGCTAGATCTCAATTTGGCAGAGAAAACTCTGTTGGATATAAGTTCCCTTAAGCTAATTATTGTAATTGAAAGAGGACCTATACGGAGAACAATTTTACTCGGGATGATAGTTTGCTATCTTGTTTGTTTTTATCTTTCATGTGTATACGTTTTACTCGTTATCACGTACCGCTAATACATGAGATAAAACCCATAGGATCTTTACTTGACTACTAGAATTATGATAGGGATCATAAGAGTGAGTCCTGGCAGTCCATGAGCACATCCTTAAATGTCCCGAGTCATAGGAGTATCGAGAATGGACATCGATACTTCAGTTTCGACTAGTGTATACGTTTCTTGACCCCGACCGGGACGATATTTGATCCCATAGCCATTTGTCTTTGACACTAAAGATTGTATACAGGTGCTCATTGGAAATTAGTTTCACTGGACGGACTCGCTGAGAACTCCTGGTTGGTATATACCAATTGTCATATAGCAGTTCTCTTGTGATATGAGTACAGGGTAGTCTCTAGACCTGAGATCGTCATTTTTCTTATATGTTCCCACTATACTTTGATTACTACATTACCACGGATTTACTAAGTCGTGCAGATAAGTTTTAGTTGGGTATAGTTCCGAAGCACATAGAGGCGGAGAACGGTCGAAGAAATTCATCTCTCCCAGTATAGGGAGTCAATGTCGCGCTATACAGGACACGACTATTACCGGAAGTCCGTGGTCACGGCAGATGAGATAAATTGATAAGTGTTATCAGTTGTATCTCTGGTGGTTATGAGTCATCTGTCAGCATAACTTATCGGGTTATTGGGAGTCTGACATATTCTAACCCCCAGACCCGGTATGCGACACTCTCAGACGAAAAGACCGAACTGTACAATGACTGTCACTCATAGGCTCTGATCGCGATCGGACGAGTTTTCTTGTCGACCTTTCTTTTGATCAATACCTGAGTAGCCGTTACGTACAGCTAATGCCGTTGACGTACTTTTAGGTTGTCGATATGATCCTAAGCTACTGCCAACATATTGATTGAGTTTTTAGAGTCTCGCGCAGAGCTTTTTCCCGCTCAGACGAAACGATATAATGCACGTATAGGGATACTTGCGGGAGTTATGCGATAATTGAACATTTGTTAATACTAGTTGGATTAGGCTTAAACTAGATCATTAAATCATATGATGACACACACACAGACATATATATATATCACATTCTTGATGAAGGCAAATAATTGAGAGGCATGGCTTTGGCATTTAATATTTAGAAAATGTGGCTTATGTTGTATGGCTCATTTTTTTTCTTCATTTTGGACTTAGCAATTTTCCTTTAAAGCTAGCCATTTCTCTCTCTTCTTCTTCCATGTTCCATAAAATTATAAAATTATCAGAGAAAAATTATATGTGAAATTATTACATCTCCTAATTTAGGGGATTAGCAACCCACTATATTAGGTTTCTTCACTTGGTTTCATGGAAAAGTGGAGATGTAGCTTGAACGAGGGTTTCCTCGATGTGAATCATCTTCGGCATGAAGACCGGGTTGCAAACTCATTTGGGATGGCGTAGGAGACTAACCGAAATTCAAGGGGAGGTGGCCAACGTCCTGCAAAGGTTGTAGTTCCGATAAACCACCTAGTTTAGTTTGCAATTTATTTGTAAATGATAGATCTTGGTTTAGGAATCGGTGGCTAAGTTTGTTAAAATTTTGATTTTACAATTCAGCCAAATCCGCAAATGTTACGACTGTAGCGCCGATTCGCTGACATGGTATCATTTACTTGTAATTGCAAATTGAATTTGGCGATTCAATAAAATATAACATGATCCATTTGCACAAGCCTTTTTGGTACTAATTAATGTTGCAAATTTTTTTTTAATGCCTACTGGCGGCTGTTGTTGTAGGGATTCTTTTGTTCTTTGTTTTTTGTGGCAAACATTTGACTTTGGTTGCCTTTTTCCCTTTAAAACACTTGCGACTTTAATTTATATTAAAGTTTATTTCCTCCCCTCCCCACCATTTTTTTGCTCTCCCCGACCTGCATCAGCCGACCCCAATTTTTCTATAATTGGGCTCAGTTTGATTAAAAAAAATTTGGAGAATGGGTTTTGACTGGGATGTGCTCGTCTATGTTTTGATGGGCACGTCTCTAATTTCGTTTTGGATATGCTAATTTTTATTGGATCATCATACAAATTAGTTTGATTGAATTATTTAATCAAATTAATTTGTATGTATGCGCATATGGGATGCTTGGCGTTTAACGTCGACGAATTGATATGTGATTAATTCGACGGGGTTGTATAAATGAGTCTGAGATGTTGGTTTGTGTGATTTTGTTTCAGATTGTCGCAAAAGAAAAGCCACGCGTGCGTTTGCTTGTAATAAAAAATTGTTGTATGTAATTCATTCATATAATAGCCAATTATATATTCTTTTATTCAGGATGAGCGGCCGACCTGTGGTCATCGTTACCGTGGTTGTATTATTTATTTGTCGGGACACGACGTGGTGGCGGTCGTTATTGCCGTTGTATAATACAGATTTAGGATTACCCCGCGATGAAGAGTCTGGGCAGCCGGATTCTAGAATGCAGCAGGTAGCCATCTCAAGACGTTGAGACCGGCTACCCCGTTCTAGAATTGGCGGGCTGTTAGCTGCGCTTGTAGGGGGTTAGAATAGACCCGCGGAGGAGTGCTCAAGTCACTGGATCCGAGAAAGTGATGGGTGGCCCCTTTATGATGATGATGTTGCGTTGCCTCGTTTCTGGGATTTGCGGATGACTTACCGCACTCGTAAGAGTCTTGGCTGGCTATTGTATGGGCTATTCTTGCGACCGGGGAATCTCGAGTTTCGTTTGTGGCTCAAACGAAACGCTGGATTTCTAGGAAATTCAACCATCCCATTTCTCTGTTGATTCATTATATGCATGTGATATGATTATATGTCTGTGATGATTCTTTTTCTTCATGCCTGTGATTTGATTGTATGCCTGTGATGATATATATTTATATGATGATATATCTGTAGATAGAAGATGCTAGATAATATATGATTGTCTAAATGATGGGATTGCATTAATTCGTATTAATGCAAAGAAAACAAACCTAAAACACGTCGTAGGAACCAAACCTTTTCTAAAAATATATTATAGCATTATTCTTTTACTTTGCATCGAGATATTCAGTCCTGCACCTCATTCGATAAGGTAAGAGCCCTGATCCCTTCACGGAGAATCCGCACTTAATTAAAATTCTATGTGGCTATAATTTTTTTTAAAAAAACTGCTCGGTTCCTACGGTGATATCAATTTCATTATGTTAATGGTTTTCTTCAAAACCAGTCGTAGCCCTCTGTCATTTCAGAAAGTAAAGTAATTAGTATTTGTGTTGCGTTTGTTGGCCTTCGTCAAGGCGTAGTGTACGGTAGCTAAGTGATGTCTTCTTGCTTGTATTTGATGTGATTAGCTAAGACAGTCGCATAGCCTTATTGACGGGTAGAATTTGACTAGCGGCTTATGTTTGTTGGCCTTCATCAAGGTCATAAGTTGTTATGGGCAAAAACCACAACGAGAGTTTTAATTGTTGAAACTTTCAATGAGATTGTATACCTTCTATTGAGTGGGGTGGCTTGTTGGCCTTTGTCAAGCTTACCACGCCATGATAGTTTGGGTCTCGACTCCCACTGTGGGTAATAGTTACTCTCAGGAGATTTTTTTTATATATAATCACAGCTAGTTCTCTTTCTAGGGTTTGAAGGAGCATTCAACGAAACGGTGGAAGCCATCCTGATTAGGTGAATTAATAAACCAATCTAATCAAGGTTAGATTGCACGCTGAGTGTTTCTTTTCTCTCCCCCCCCCCTATCTCTCTGTGGCAGCGACCCATGACTGATCTTAAACTAAAACTCGTAAACCAGCTCAGCTGAACCTTTTTATAAATTTAGGTTTTGGAATGTCATAATTGCCCTAATTCATGATGAAGTCATATATGTCCGTACCGGTCCTACTTCCCCTCTACCTCCTCCAGACACTTCTGTATCAAATGCAGAGATTTATAATGCTTGAAAGGTCATCTCATATAGTTACATATGAACTCGAAGAAAGTGTTTCAATCGAGGATGGTCACTAGTTCTGGAGAAAGTGAATTGTATATTGATATAATTCATTTGTTTCTCCTCTCTACGTTATCTCAAATTTGAGAGCTCCTTAAATAAGGAGTTTACATCAGTTATGCTTGTTGGATGGTCATTTTCCAATCCTGAGGCTAGAGCTGAAAGGAAGGTAAAAAAGAAAACCAACCAAGCCTAAGTTCGGTGTACATAAGGTAAGAGATAGAGACATCTTGAGGGGTTGCTGTTGAAGGGAAAGGAGATTGCAATTACTGTCATGATCCTGGGCTGTAGAAAAGACGTTATTGGGAATACTTGGCCACTCCTTGAAGTATATTGATGTTTCATCCTCTATGTATTTGTAATTGAAATTGTTTCTCAATTAACCCCGTTTCCTGGGTATGTGATACTAGATCAGGATCCCACATGTGTAAGATGTTATAGATGTTGAGAAGGAATAGAGTATTAGGAAATGATGATTTGATCCTCAAAGTCGAATTCAGAGCAAATGTTACTATTGAGGAAAATCACCTGGTTTTTCCAAGCGGCAAACTTTTGGTTTTGAATAACTTTTATTGTGCAGCAGTTTTATTTTTTAAAAATAAGCATCCGCCTCTTTATTTGATGAATAAGGATATTCAAATCTTTTAAATTATGTCATGGACATTTACCAACATCAATTGTTGATTGGGTAAGGTGCATAGATTAACGGTATAGACATTCTTAACCAAAATACAGTTTTCAATTCAAAACACACGGAGATTGAGTTAATGAACTCTAAGGACTTATACATAGTGATGTATATTGTCCGATATTCTTTAGAACAAGGGGTTGGTACTCTTACTTCCTTCCGTTTACCTATGAGTTCTCTGGTTTTAAACACATTCTTATTGAAATGCAAAATCCAAAGATTTTGAGAAGTTCATAGGGTATAAAAATAAACTAGACAACTATAAGTTGGAAGTATCAAGAGTTTTTGAAGTGTTCGAAAATGTGGATACTTAAGCTCGGTATTCCGTAATGAGAATTTGATTCTCTCTCAGATTACTCCTCTGTGGGTGCGCTCCATGACGAGTAATGTTGAGTGCCATTTTTCATTTAGGGGATATGCACTGGAAACGGCTGCATACCAATTGAATATGGTTCCATCTAAATTAGTGCATGTGATTCTATATGTTATATAGAATGTGATCATGTCTTAAGGTTGTTAAGATATAGAGTTATCCAGAATATACTTAAAAACAGAATCCGGACAAAATCAAAGCACGTTTCAGTAATGAGCAGTTTGTGGGTTATCCTATGTATAAGCAAGGATTTAACTTCTACCATTTGCAGGATCAAAAGTTGTTTTGTTCCTGACTCGCTACCGTTTTAGAAAAGGGATTTCTTGCAAAAGAAATTTGTGGGAGTATGGTAGAACTGGATGTGATTCTAGAATCACAAACGGTTACTGAAAAATTTAGTATAACTTGGAGATTCAATTGTCACTGACAAACCTTAACCGCTCTACAGATTTTAGTAGGTAACCTTAGCCACCCGAGAGAAACTTCGGTTTCCTCGTAAACTGTAAAAGGGAGGTTTGCATCATAGTGATGATAGCCCCTACTAGTTATCACCAGGCCATAAGAAGTGGTGACTTCCGACTTATGGCTGGAAACTATTATATCCAAGTTGAACTCCATGCACTCCAGCAAATTATAGGATTTGTTGGATACTCCTGATGGGGTAAAACACATCAGGAGAAATTAGATCTTTCGAGATCAGTGCAGATGAAAAGGTAGTAACCTAATAAAGCAAGACTTATAGTAAAAGTTTTTATCAAATACCCGGTGTGGATTGTGATGAAACTTTTACTTCAGTGTATGTGCTGAAGTACATATGGATATTACTTGCCACTGTTGTTTTTCATGACTATGATATTTGGCAGGTGGATGACTATAATGTATTTCTAAATGGTGATTTAGAAGTGTACGTGCATATAACTCTGCCGGAAGGTTAACGTAGTCAGTGGGAGCAACGAAAAGTGTGCAAATTGCTTAAGTCTATTTGTAGACTAAAGCGAACATAGTGGATATGGATCATCTGTTTTGATATTACAATCAAAGTGTTTTATTTTATCAAAATGATAGATGAACCTAGTATTTGTAAAAAGGGTGTAAGGAGTACTTGTTGGGGTTTTATAGCGCCCTGGCCATCTACCGTGGCCGGTATGGAACAAAAATTGGCATTTAAAAAAATGGCGCTAACGAACCCGTCCTAGAATCGAAACCATAAACCTATACTAGCTACAAAAGATGTTCTAACTATAAGGTTAGAAGTGTTATACCGAATGAACCGTGTCCTTCAGTCTTCTACCATCTTCTTTAGCTCCTTAAGGCGTCCTCGATTGAACTTGGCCGCCGGTCTTCCTCCGTCGAAGATGATCCACCCGAGAGATGTAGTAAATGGCTCTAGCTCCATACTAAGAATCTAGTGAAGCAACTAGGGACTCTAGGTTGCTAATCTAGAGTGCCTAGGATGTAGTGAAGTGTTCTATATGTGTATCTATCTCACCTCCTCTCTTGATTCTCAACACATGAGATTGTAGAGAGGGGCTTAAAGATGAAGGTGGAGGAGCACAAGAAAAGAAGTGAGGAGAGTGAAGCTCAATGGTGAGAATGGAACTCATGTAAGAAAGTGAACCATCCATCAAGTGTGAGAAAAATGAAGTAAGATTTTGTAAATCCATTTTTTTCAATAAACAATTCCAACCATGCTTGAATAGTTTGCACAAATGAATTGTTAATTCATTTGTGCGATACTATTGAAGCATGGCTCTCACCGTACTCCCCTCTTTTCTTTTAAACCTCATTTTCCATTTAAAGTAAATGGATAAAATCAAAAATGAGGTGTCCACCTTCTAGAATATTTTCCGTATAAATACGGATTACACTCTACTATATATACATACCTGTATTCGTACCGAAATATGAATACCCAAAGAGATAGATTGTACTAGTTACCCAAAGAACATAATACTAGAATATACATATCAAAATATATATACGTAAATTATTAAATCAATACCTGATTTAATAATCTGGCTCAAACCCGAGCCGGCTAGTATTATCAACCGTCCGATCGAAAGTTCTGGTAACTAGTACAATCATTCGATCGGAACCCTGCATGTATCCAATACGGAAACTACATCATTTCGCCAGAACCAGGGAAACCCTCTATGTGGGACTCTAAAGTGTCGTCAATACGCTGGCAGTGGGTTTAACCACAAGCACGTCAGTGGCACTAGTTGTACGTAACTGCTACCCAGGTATTGAGCGAAAGGAAGGCCGACAAGCAAACTCATCCGAACCCCTACTGAGCCTGTCAGTGACAATCTTCATACAGTCCGGTCTGTTCGTCTAAGAGTATCGTATATCGGGTCTAGGGAGTGGATAAATTCAGACCCCTAATAACGTGATATTTCGTGTCGGTATGAAGCCCATCACCCACTGAGAAACTACTGATCCAAATCAGTAATTCTCGTCTACCTTGGCGAAGGATTTCTGGTGATGCCCACCCGTACACCGCGCGACATCAACCCCCAATACAAGGAGAGACGAATCCCCGACGATCCGCTCACTGCCTCCATGTGGCTCGGGACTGTACCCAACTAAAACCTGTTTGCACGACTCCTTTGAGCCGTGGTAGGGTAGTAATCAAAGCACAGTGGAAACTCACATAAGACAAATGACGATCTCAGGTCGAAAGACTAACCTGTACTTATGTCACTTAAGAACTGCTATCTAACAATAGGTATAATACCATCTAGCATGTTCCCGACCTAATCCGTCCAGTGAACTCATAACCCAATGAGCACATGTATACTATCTTAGGTGACTAACTGACACCAATGGCTTGTAAGCCCGTCCACCGCCCCTCGTCGGGGTCTCGATAAGTATACACTAGTCTACTACGGAGTATCGATCCCCGGTCTCAATACTCCCTCGACTAGGGACATTTAAGGATGTGCTTATAGACCACCCAGCTCCCATGTATATGATTGCCATCATAATGCTGGCAGTCAAGCAAGAATCATATGGGCTCTATCAACATGTAATAGTGATCTATAATACTACATAATGCATGTACATGATGATAAAGACAAACCAGATAGCATACTATCATTTTGAGAAAAATTGTTCTACCCATATAGGTCCTCGCGTGCATGCGACTACAATAATTGACTTGAGGGCACTATAGCCAACAATCTCCTACTTGCACTTAAGGCTAATTATTGCGATGTCGCATACTCACAGCCCGTGTGATACCGAACACCCAACTTCTCTACTAATCAGTCTCGCAAATCTTGTTTGCGAAACTATTGCATTCAAGAAATAGCCTTAGTGAGTGGATCCGCTCCAGTGTTTATATCTTTATCTATCTATATTTCAACTTCGTGGAGAAAGACTATCTCCCGAAAATGAGTGATGCCGATCTTTAGAATTTGTCTGGATATCTGATGGGACCCAATTCACAAATGAACTCCAAATCCAACAAACTTCTTAGAACGTATTATCTGTTAGTTATATGTATGCCCTAGAGGCCATTACTGTACATAGGATTTATTGTAGTGGATGCTGGGACATATATAGGGAGGACTTTCTTGCTCGACATGATAGTATGCTATCTGGTTACTCTTTACCTTAACGTGTATACTGATTGTCTCTCTGATTACATGTTGGTAAAGCCCTTAGGATGTGTACTTGACTACCTGGACTATGATGCGGATCATACTAGTGGGGACATGGTAGTCCATAAGTACATCCTTCAAGGTCCCTAGTCGTGGGTATATCGAGACGGGGCATCGATATACCAGAGTAGACTAGCGTATACCTTCTCGACCCATACAGATGGGCGATGGATGATCCCATATCCATTGGTGTATGACATCAGAGATGATATGCGGGTGCTCAGTGGAGACTGGGAACACTGGACGGACTCGCCGAGAACTCCCAGATGGTATTATACCTTACGTCAGATGGCAGTTCTTTGGTGACACTGGTACAGGTTAGTCTGTAGACCCGAGATCGTCATAGAGTCTTGTGTGATTCCTAATGTGCTTTGATTTCCACCTTACCACGTCCAAGAGGGCGTGCAAAACGGTGGTTTTTGGGTACAGTCCCGAGTCACATGGAGGAAATGAGCGATAGGAGAGGATTCGTCTCTCCCGGTATAGGGAGTTGATGTTGCGCTGTGTTCGATTGGCTATAACCGGAAATCCCTGGCCAGGGTTGCTGAGATTTACTGGTAAGTGTTACCAGTAGTTTCTCGAACTGTTATAGACCTCATATCGACACGACTTATCGAGCTATTGGGGTCTGACGTTTACCACGCCTAGGCAAGATATGCGACATATCAGACGACGAGACCGGACTGTACGGTAAGTGTTACTGGTTGGATTCACAGGAGTGTGAGCAGGCTTGCTCGTCGATCTTCTGATCGTTCAATACCCGGGTGGCCGTTACGTTTAGCAGACCGCTTGCGGCTTGTGGATGTTTGATATGATCATCACCTTCTGCCGGCGTATTGATGAGTCTTTAGAGTCCTACACGGAGGTTTTCTGGCTCAAGCGAAACGAAATAGGAGCGCATATGAGATATGTGCGGGGCCGAGAATAAAACCAGTATGTGATACTGTATTCGATTCTCGCGATTTGTGACAGTGATCGGTTATATGCGATATAGCCGGGTTATCGGATTAAGTGTTGATTCGATAAATTGTTACTATTGATATTAGTCGGTTATATGAGATATGACCGGATCGTTAAATCAAGTGTTGATTTAATGATTTAATGTATAATTATATATTTGATATATTACTTTACATTAACTAGTATTTGTTCACTTAAGATGGATTTTCTCACTTGATGTGCACATTGTATATATGATATAGTTTTGTGCACTTGTTTGTATCATGTTTGATGATACATGCAAACTTGGGTGTATGTTTGATTTAAACCTTGGTTAAGTAAATGGTTAGGGTTTTTATTTATTCATTTATTTATTTATTTTGGCAAAAAGAGAAATGGTGGCTTGCTTTGTTTTATAGTTGAAGCTTCATGAAGCTTTGAAAAAGTCTACCATTTTTGTTTCATGCTAAACCTAACCATTCACCTAACCTTAGTTCATTCTCTACACTTAACCATGGTTGCTAATATGATAAGAATGACTTATTTTCTATTTTCCAATAATTCTTACCATATTATTTTTCTTCTTCTTCTTCTTCTTCAACAAGAAGAAAGCTTGCTACCATTAATGGCAACTTGAGAAAAAGAGTGAGAAATCCAATTCTAAAGTGAACCCACTTCCTATTTCTTCATCCTCTACCACTTGCCAAGTAGTATAGGGTGTTTTCTTCACAAGTTTCATGGCTTGGTGAAGTTGGAGCTTGATCTTGTGTTGCCTCGACGTAGATCATCTTCGGCATCGAAGTCGACGACCTAGCCAGACTATTTCTCCGATGAAGCCGACGCTAGAGCCCGGGATCCGATGATCGCAGCGAGGGGACTTCATCACGGAGCTATGGAGGTGGAGGACCGGATCTACAAAGGTTGTATTTCCGTTCACTTTTAGAGTAAAGTCGTTTGCTCGCATATGTTATCGCCTAAACTCTAGTTAACGATATGTATTAGGGTTTTTAGGCACCGGAAAAATTTGAATTCGGCATGGTTGATGCCTTGTGAGACCTCATTAGTATGCCTAGGAACCCTACAGTGGTATCAGAGCCTAGCTAGAGCCTTAGGCGATGTGTAGACGAAGATAGAAGTCCGTTCGAACTCGAAACCCTAACCGAATACCCCTCTCTGTACATTTTTTCAAAACCGGGTTTTTTCCAGATTAAAAACGCTTAAAAAATTCAGCAAGAAGTTCTAAGAATTACAGTGCAAAACGACAAAGTGATACGCCTAAAGCGCGGCGGAACCGCGGCAGAAGCTTGGCTTCTGCGGCGGTTCCGCGGCCATATGATTAGATCAGCCTTCAATTTTTGCACAGTAATTTTTTTCTTTGCTGAGTTTTCTGGGAATTTTTAATTTGCACTCAAGAGTTGAGTTTTCTGGGGTGTTTTGGGGCTTCGATGATTCGATCGGAAATTTTGACTTTGTCTATGTGTTTTTCCAGGTAATTTTTGAATATGTTAAAAGGTTCGACCGGATATAAATACCCACCTTTTCCCCTGTCGGGAAATTTCCAAGTGTTGGATCTTTCCGTGGTTTAATAACGTTCTAAGTAGTGCAAGGAACGTGATGGACCCTCTAGAAGACAACAAACCTTAACTCGATTATGTGACCGTCTTGAACTGCCCTTTGAACCTTAGGGTTTCGGGCAGTACGGCGTGCCACATGTGAGGCGTTGGCTTGACCCTTCTACGGTGGGACCGTTGGTACTGAGGGATGAAGTGGACGTTTTTAAACTTATTTCATGTGTTGATCTGTTTCGGGAAAACTTGGGTGTTTGCTTGTTCGATCGGAAAATTTAACATTTTCTATTTATCTGGAATGTGATACAATATTTGGAATTCACAAGTAGTTATGAGATAACTGAATGAATGTTATAAACATAGCAGTTTAGTCTCACTTGATCGGTTGCCATGGAATTTTGATGCGATCAAAAGTCCGTCGCAATCACGTAGCGTACGCGGATACTCGCCGGATAAACTTAATAGACAGCTACACCCCTTAGCCCCGACCAAGTGACTGTAGGAGAACCCCGTCGCCGAAAGCATCCGTTCGGGTGCTCGCGGCAGCGGTGTTCCTCCTTGGTGCACTTCGTCGGAGGCATCGGGGGTGCAGCCGTCTACTGAAGTTTGCGATGAGCATTCGATCAGGATGTCGGGAATCTTGTTGAATTGCCCGACTTGATATTGAAAAGAGTTTTCGATAATGAGACTAAAATGCGCTGTTTATAATTGTTAGGCATGCGATGTCTAAGTATTTCATTTGATTAGGCATGAGATATCTAAAGAGATTGCGGATTCCAACTGTTGTAGTTTTACACTTTCTTTTCTGTGACCGTAAGTGTAATATGTGATATCGCCGGTTTTATTGCTATATGTCAACAACAATTGGGATGCGCATATTTACTTACGTTGATGACATGAGATATTATGTGTTGCTGGATATGTTATATTGGATCGTCGTGTTTGAATAGCCGGGGGTTTTTATGTGAGATAAGTGTTTTTCTTTTTCATTCATGTAAAAACTTGTATGTAATATTCTTTTATTGGGGCACTTCCAGGTTGTGGAAGATGTCACCTTTTGTATATTATTTACTTTTCCGCACTAGGATAGACCCAAGGGGGAGAACACAAGTAACCGGGTTCTGGAGTCCAGTGGGAGACCAACTCGAGGAGTCGAGTCCGGGTCTCCTAACTCCAGAATTGGTAGGGTTGCTTGCTGCTCTCGTAGGGGTCTAGGAGTGTGGGTTTGGCTATTCATCGCGACCGTGGAATCCGTGTTTTATACTGTCTCGTATTAAAAACACGGACGTCCTAGTATATCCAATGTTTCATATGTTTCTTCCGCTGCGATATCTGTGATGTGATCATGAGATGTTCTGTGATAGATACTGTATATAGTATATATGATATATTATATAGGCGTTACTTATGTTTTACACCCGCGCTAGCCCTGCCCCACTCTGCCGTTAGTTACCTAACCTAACGGTGCACGAGGGGACATCGAGGCGAATGCGGATGGCATAAGTGTACGTCGTATTTATCTGTGATGTTTAGGTACTTAAATGATGGGACTTCATTAATATGATTAATGAAAATAAAAGAAACCTAAAGATGTTGTAGAATTGAATTTCAAAAATAAAACAGGTAGCCACAGTTCTTGCTTTGCACAGCAGTATATATGATATATCCTGCACCTTATTCGATGAGGAAAGGGCCGACGATCCCTTCACCGGGAGTGACCCCTTTAGCAATAACTGGCAGATGCTACACACTCGGTTTGTCTTTTGAAAGATTCAATAGTTTCTGCTTTGCACAGTGATATATATGATATATCCCGCACCTCATTCGACGAGGAAAGGGCCGACGATCCCTTCACCGGGAGTGACCCCTTTAGCAAAACTAGAAAAGCCTCAAAACACTCCATTTTAAAATCATTTGATTCTACAACGATATCAAGTTCATTACGCAATAGGTTTTCAGAAAAACCTGTCGTAGCCCTCCGTCATTTCAGATAAGTAGTAGTTAGTATTCGTGCTGCATTTGTTGGCCTTTGTCAAGGCGTAGTGTGCGGTAGCTGACTGGTGCTTATCTGCTTATGCATATGATGCAGATTGGGTTAGGGTAGTCGTGCGACCTTGTTGGCCTTTGTCAAGGGTGTGCGGATGGGTTTAATTCAATCAGGAAATGACGGGTTGAACTTGACTAGCATCCTATGGTTTGTTGGCCTTTGTCAAGGTCATAGGAGGTTAGGGGCAAAATTATCGAGAATTTCAAGTGTTGAAATTTGCAATGAGATTGCATACCTTCTATGAGATAGTTGGATCCCGATACCCGCTGCGAGTAAGAGTTACTCCTGGGAGAGTTTTACACATTACAATTAGCCGATCAAGTAGGTGTCTAGAAAGGTGTCAACGAGGTTATGCCTCTGGGAAAACGAGATTTACATTAATTAGGTTCGTGCGAAAGCACGGGGGACCTCCCTCAAAGTACCGACACTTGCCTGGCTGAAAGATTGGCAAAGTTGTAGTGTGTAATTAATCCCGGCTAGTCTTTCCTTTTAGGGTTTGAAGGAAGATTTGATAAAAACAGTGGGAGCCATCCTGATTAGATAAAATATAACCAATCTGATCTTGCAAGAGCATACGCTGAGTGTTTTCTTCTCTCTCTCTCTCCAGGTAGCGACCATATCACGCCTTAATCAAGATAATAATACGGATATATTGACCGAACCCGCTTGTTATACTGAGCTGGGGAACGTTGGTCCCGCTCCAACTTATAATTGTTATAAGACCGAGCAGGAAATAGGGGAATACCAGATTTTCCGTGCCGCCCAAACGAAGAAAGTGCATGCTGATGCATCATTTTCGGGTGTGTTCATTACAAAGAACTGTTTCTCAGTGTCCTTTACGTCCTTGGTATTTGATACCGGATCAGGATCCCAGATATGTAATCTGTTACATAGGGCTATAGAAAGGTAGAGAACTGAGAACGGGTGATAAGTTTAATGAGGCAGAAAACAGGGCAAGTATTGCAGCCAAGTCTGTTGGTCACTGTCACCCTGTATTCCAAATACATTGATTCTGAAGGAGTGTTATTAGATACCGAAACTGATATACAAAATCATATCAGTCTCTTTATTAGTAAAGAAATGATAAAATTTTGTATTGTTGGATAATGTTTTAAACATTTCCTATATCAAAAGTTGATCAGTTCAGGCACGTTATCTAAAAACATTGATGTTCTAAATCAAACTACAGTTCTTAGTATACGGAACACACACAAGAGGAACAATTAAGAAATGAACAGATCCTTCTTAAGGTATTGTAGACTAGGTCAGATCAATGTGACCCGACTAGCTAAAGTTACATTTAGATGCATATTTAAATCAGTTTGAATTTACATCTTATGAAACTTGCCAGTCATGTCACAAAGATAAGATGACCATAGCTCCGTTTATTGCAAGCAGAGAAAGAGTTAGTTGAACTCTTGGGATGATACATGTTGATGTATGTAAGTCCCCTGTCTACACATGCCAAGACCGGTTCTTTGTACTTCATTATATTCTCTAATGATCTCTCAAGATTCAGACATATGTTCCTGTTGAAACACAAGTCCGAACCTTTTGAGATATTCACGGAATATAAGTTAGAAGTAGAGAACCAAAATACGGGTATAAGTATTATGTCCTTTGATGCGATCAGGGAGGAGAATACTTGAGCACGGAATTCCTGGATTATTCTAAAGGAGAATGAGATTCTCTCTCAGCATTACTCCTCCGAATACACCATAGCACATTGGTGTATCGGGGCGGAGCAATCACACCCTATATGATAAGGTGTGCTCTATGATGAGTACTACTGAGTTACCTATTTCCTTTTGGGAATTATGCGCTTGAGAAGCTGCATACCTATTGAATAGGGTTCCAATCAAATCAGTTGCCTACCGCTTCATATGTGATATAGAAAGGGAAGAACTCATATCTTAAGTTGGTTAAGATTTGGGGTTGTCCGGGCTATGTCTAAATGCATAATCCGGACAAGCTCGAGGCAAGGTATGTTATGTACAACTGGAAAGGTTCCAGTTATGCAAACTACAACAGATGATTTGGTAGAACCAAAGGATTCAGTAGATTCCAATGAACCTCAGCCTCTCCGCCGATCTAGTAGGGTTCCTCACCCATCTGAGAGATACTTCGGTTTCTCTATGACAGTGGGAGTGAGGATTGCATCATGAGATGATGACCCAACTAGTTTCGAGCTGGCCATCAGGAGTAGGACTCTGTAAGAATGGCTGGATGCTTAGTGATCTGAGATGGAATCCTTATACACCAACAAAGTATGGACTTTGGTTGCTTTATCTGAAGGGTTAAATCCCCATCAGGAGCAAGTATATCTTGAGAAGATTACTTGGTGTAGATGGAAAAGTTAAGACTTTCAAAGCTAGACTTGTTAAAGGTTTTCGTCATCGACCAGGTGTGGATAATGATGAAACCTTTTCCAGTGGCTATGCTTAAGTCCATCCGGATCTTACTTGCCACGGCTACATACCATGACTACGATATCTGGCGGTTGGGTGTCATGACTGCTCTTCTAAATGATATTTTAGAAGAGAGAGTCTATAAGTACACAGTCAGAGGGCTTCGTAAACAGTGGGAGCAGCGGAAACGTGCACAAGTTGCTTTATAGGATAAAGCAGGCATCGCGGAGTTGGAACGTCCATTTTGATGTGGTAGTCAAAGAGTTTGACTTCATCAAAATGGTAGATGAATCTTGTATATACAAAAGGTAGTAGGGAGTATGGTGGTGATCCTCGTAGAGTACGTGGATGACATACTCTTGATAGGGAAGAAGTTTCCTATGCTACGCTCGGTCAATCTCCGCTTATCACAAGGATTCTCCATATAGGATCAAAGTGATACCTCCTAAATCCTGAGTTTTCATCTATGAGATAGATGTAATTGGATGTTAGGATACTCACTAGATATAGTGAGATGGTATCAATCGATCCTGGGGAGAATCACTGGAAGGGTTCTAAGGTGATAAAGATGACTGAATGTCAGTCACAGACATTGTCTTTACCCTCAGTAAAGGGACGGTATGTTGGAAGAGTTCCAAGCTAGACACCGTGGCATACTAGACGATAAAGGCTGGATACATCGCTACTTAAGATGCTACCAAAGAGGCTGTCTGGGTGTATATCAGTTCATGAGATGAACATAGTTCCTCCCATTGTGTGACAATGGAGTTGTGGCTTATGCCAAGGAACGTCCGTCCCATCAGTGATCCAGACATATTCTGAGGCAGTATCACATGATCAAGGAGATGGTTGATTTCCAAGGAGATCGAGGTTAGGAGAGCAGACTCAGAGGATAACACGGCGGATCCACTCACGAAGGCCTATTCCCAGAGAGAGACTTTTATGGGATGGTTGAGTATGAGATACTACAACTACTGTTACAGATGGCCCTAGTGCAAGTGGGAGATTGTTAGTTATATGTATGCCCTAGAGGCCATTACTGCACATAGGATGTATATTGTAGTGGATGCTGGGACATATATAGGGAGGACTTTCTTGCTCGACATGATAGTATGCTATCTGGTTACTCTTTACCTTAACGTGTATACTGATTGTCTCTCTGATTACATGTTGGTAAAGCCCTTAGGATGTGTACTTGACTACCTGGACTATGATGCGGATCATACTAGTGGGGACATGGTAGTCCATAAGTACATCCTTCAAAGTCCCTAGTCGTGGGTGTATCGAGACGGGGCATCGATATACCAGAGTAGACTAGCGTATACCTTCTTGACCCATACAGATGGGCGATGGATGATCCCATATCCATTGGTGTTTGACATCAGAGATGATATACGAGTGCTCAGTGGAGACTGGGTACACTGGACGGACTCACCGAGAACTCCCAGATAGTATTATACCTTACGTCAGATGGCAGTTCTCTGGTGACACTGGTACAGGTTAGTCTGTAGACCCGAGATCGTCATAGAGTCTTGTGTGATTCCCACTGTGCTTTGATTTCCACCTTACCACGTCCAAGAGGGCATGCAAAACGGTGGTTTTTGGGTACAGTCCCGAGTCACATGGAGGCAATGAGCGATAGGAGGGGATTCTTCTCTCCCGGTATAGGGAGTTGATGTTGCGCTGTGTTCGATTGGCTATAACCGGAAATCCCTGGCCAGGGTTGCTGAGATTTACTGGTAAGTGTTACCAGTAGTTTCTCGAACTGTTATAGACCTCATATCGACACGACTTATCGAGCTATTGGGGTCTGACGTTTACCACGCCTAGGCAAGATATGCGACATATCAGACGACGAGACCGGACTGTACGGTAAGTGTTACTGGTTGGATTCACAGGAGTGTGAGCGGGCTTGCTCGTCGATCTTCTGATCGTTCAATACCCGAGTGGCCGTTACGTTTAGCAGACCGCTTGCGGCTTGTAGGTGTTTGATATGATCATCACCTGCTGCCGGCGTATTGACGAGTCTTTAGAGTCCTACACAGAGGTTTCCTGGCTCAAGCGAAACGAAATAGGAGCGCATATGAGATATGTGCGGGACCGAGAATAAAACCAGTATTTGATACTGTATTCGATTCTCGCGATTTGTGACAGTGATCGGTTATATGCGATATAGCCGGGTTATCGGATCAAGTGTTGATTCGATAAGTTGTTACTATTGATATTAGTCGGTTATATGAGATATGAACGGATCGTTAAATCAAGTGTTGATTTAATGATTTAATGTATAATTATATATTTGATATATTACTTTACATTAACTAGTATTTGTTCACTTAAGATGGATTTTCTCACTTGATGTGCACATTGTATATATGATATAGTTTTGTGCACTTGTTTGTATCATGTTTGATGATACATGCAAACTTGGGTGTATGTTTGATTTAAACCTTGGTTAAGTAAATGGTTAGGGTTTTTATTTATTCATTTATTTATTTATTTTGGCAAAAAGAGAAATGGTGGCTTGCTTTGTTTTATAGTTGAAGCTTCATGAAGCTTTGAAAAAGTCTACCATTTTTGTTTCATGCTAAACCTAACCATTCACCTCATCTTAGTTTATTCTCTACACTTAATCATGGTTGCTAATATGATAAGAATAACTTATTTTCTATTTTCCAATAATTCTTATCATATTATTTTTCTTCTTCTTCTTCTTCTTCAACAAGAAGAAAGCTTGCTACCATTAATGGCAACTTGAGAAAAAGAGTGAGAAATCCAATTCTAAAGTGAACCCACTTCCTATTTCTTCATCCTCTACCACTTGCCAAGCAGTATAGGGTATTTTCTTCACAAGTTTCATGGCTTGGTGAAGTTGGAGCTTGATCTTGTGTTGCCTCGACGTAGATCATCTTCGGCATCGAAGTCGACGACCTAGCCCGCCCATTTTTCCGATGAAGCCGACGCTAGAGCCCGGGATCCGATGATCGCAGCGAGGGGACTTCATCACGGAACTATGGAGGTGGAGGACCGGATCTACAAAGGTTGTATTTCCGTTCACTTTTAGAGTAAAGTCGTTTGCTCGCATATGTTATCGCCTAAACTCTAGTTAACGATCCGTATTAGGGTTTTTAGGCACCGGAAAAATTTGAATTCGGCTTAGTTGATACCTTGTGAGACCTCAATAGTGTGTCTAGGAACCCTACATCATCCACTAAATTTAATAACTATCCTGCACCATACCTTCCTCGGTATCCGCTTGGACCACATGTCCAACATACTGCCCCTCAAAAGAGGGAAAACTATAACTCTGACGTCTTTCTGTCATTCAGGTCACCTTGGAAACCTGAAATGATAACCGTCTCCTGAAGGAGCCTGCCATTACCATATACCAAGAATATCCTCTTATGTTCATAACTTCTTCCCAACGTTTCTCCAGGATTGGATTAATATATGCTTATTGCAGTTAGTGCAAAAGCAATATCTGGTGTGGTACTTGACATTTCATGGTTAACTCAATTGCCTAAGCAAATGACATGTCAATCATGCAAATCCCTCTCCTCTGTAAGTCCACGTTGCCCACCCCGGTGCTTGCGGGGAGGCGGAAAACGGTATAAAAATCGGATTTTTATCGAACTAGGCAACATGGACTAACTAAAGGAGGATCTTTACTAAACAAAAACTAACTACAAGCTAACTATTTTTAGCTACATGGAAGAAAGGTTATACCTTGGGCTTTATGTCCTTCTCTCCTTGCTCCTTGGAGTGAAAGAAAGTGTTCACCTTGTCGCCTTCTCTAGTCGAAGAAGGATCCACCCGAGAGCCTCAACCTTTGGCTTCAACTTCAAGCTAGAAGTAACTAAGATGCTAGAAATGCTAATCCTAGAACCTTAGAAGAGAGTAGAGATTATTTTAGAGAGGTTTATCTCAAGCTCATGTGTTTCTCAACTCATGAGAGGGGAGAGCTTGAGAGAGAGGAAGAGGAGGAGAGAGAATCAAAATGATAGAATGAGAGAAATAATGAACCATTCTCTCTAATATGGGTGAATTATGAAATTAGATAATTAGCTAGATAATTGTCATGGTTAATCAAGACTTGACCATTGTCATTTCACATTAAATACAAATTGTAAGGATCAAAGAGCATGTTTCATATGGAATGATGATGGTCAACTTGTCAACCCAAGTCAACAAGTCAGGTATGGTCAAATGGTCAACAACCCTAACCATGCACAATTATATATAACTAATATCAATTATTCATAATACACACATAAGCATTGGGGTTAAGAAAATGACAATGGTCATTAACCCTAATCAAAGTCCTCTCCCTCTGTCTCAGTCAACTGTGCATACGCACCCGTATTCGTGATCCGAGGAACACGAATACAATGAGATAAAACCAATCCCAAATCATATACTAGGATCTGGCTTAAACCAAAGCCCGCTAGTATAAGCTGTCCGGACAGCAAACGTGCACAAGTGCGCGGATGTGAACGAACCCTGTCGCAAAACCATGCGACCTCTACTCATTTTGCCTAAAGGCGAATAACTCTCTGTGTGGGACTCTAAAGACTCGACACTACGCTGGCAGTGGGTTTAACCACAGATCGCAAGCGGCACTAGCTGTACGTAACGGTCCCCAGGTAGATGCCGATAAGAAGACTGACGAGGTGAACCCATCTGAACTCCTACTGAGCCTGAATGTGACAGTCTCCGCACAGTCCGGTCTGTTCGTCTGATACTTCGTATGGCGGGCCTAGGGGGGCGGTAAACGTCAGTCCCCTAATAGCGGTACAAGTCGTGTCGGAGTGTAGCCCAGAACACCCTAAGATAACACTGGAAACCTACCAGTATATCTCGCTTGCCCTGGCCAGGGACTACTTGTGTAATGGCTGTCCTGGACACAGCGCGATGTCAACCCCAAATACCGGGAGAGACGAATCCTGTCTAACCGTCACTGCCTCCAAGTGCTTCGGGACTGCACCCAACTACTACCTGTTTGCACGACTCCTTTGAGCCGTGGTAGGGTAGTAATCAAAGTACAGTGGGAACACACTCGAGACGAAGTGACAGTGTCAAGTCAGCGGACTAAGCTGTATTCATGTCACCTGGGAACTGATAACTGACGATAGGTATAATACCAACCAACAGTTCCCGACGAGTCCTGTCCAGTGTACTCGTAACCTAACGAGCACCCGCATACTATCTCAAGTACGACGTACTGACGGCCGTAGGACAGACCGTCTCCCACGCTGGGATGAGAAGCGCATACGCTAGTCTACTCCGGAGTATCGATGCCCTGTCTCGATAGTCCTACGACTAGGGACCTGTATAAGGATGTGCTTATGGATTACCCAGCCCCCACGAGTGTGAGCGCCATCACAACGCTAGTAATCAAGCAAAGATCCTAAAGGCTCCACTAATGCGTATATGTGATATAATAAAAGAAACACATGTACACATTAAAGCAGAGACAAACCAAGTAGTATACTACCATTTCGAGCAAGATTGTATATACAACTGTGAATATCCCAAACTTCCATCAAGTAATATACATACTAGTATGATAGAGTAATGGCCTCTAGGGCATATACACTAACAATCTTCCACTTGCACTAAGGCTATGTACTGGCGTATCGAAGACCTATCATCTCGATCAGCCGCTCGAACTGAGTCTGGGGTAAGGCCTTCGTGAATGGATCTGCAGTGTTATCTTCTGAAGCAACCCTCCGAACCTCGATCTCCTGGCGATCCACGATCTCCCTGATCAGGTGATACCGCCTCAAGATGTGTCTGGATTTCTGATGGGACCTGGGTTCCTTCGCTAAAGCTATAGCCCCGTTGTTGTCGCAATACAGAGGTATTGGATCAACAATGGACGGAACCACCTGAAGTTCTTTCAAGAACTTCCTCATCTAGACGGCTTCTTTTGCGACATCAGATGCAGCGATGTATTCCGCTTCCATAGTCGAGTCAGCAACGGTTTCCTGCTTGGAGCTCTTCCAACATACCGCCCCTCCATTGAGGGTAAAGACAAAACCTGACATGGACTTGGAATCATCCTTGTCACTCTGGAAGCTGGAGTCAGCAAAGGCCTCAATCTGGAGGTCTTTTCCGCCATACACCAAGAACATCTCCTTAGTCCTTCTCAGGTACTTAAGAATGTTCTTTACCGCTATCCAATGTTTCTCCCCAGGGTTTGACTGATACCTGCTTACCACACTCAGTGCATAAGACACATCTGGTCTGGTACACAACATCGCATACATTATAGAGCCTACCGCAGAAGCGTAGGGTATAATAGACATGCGATCCCTCTCCAAATCAGTCTTGGGAGACATCTCTTTGGAGAGGCTGATCCCGTGACAAGCCGGTAGATTACCGCGCTTGGAATCTTCCATACTGAATCTTTTCAGTATGGTGTCGATATACCTGGACTGTGAGAGTCCTAAAATCCTCTTGGATCTGTCACGGTAGATCCGGATCCCCAGAATGTATGAGGCATCACCCAGGTCTTTCATGGAGAACCTGTGTGACAAGAACCCTTTGACAGATTATAGCATAGGAATGTCATTTCCTATTAAGAGAATATCATCCACGTATAAAACGAGGAATACTACAGTTCTCGCTACAAATCTACAATAGATGCATGGTTCATCTGGATTTTTGATAAATCCAAATTCCTTGACCGTCTCATCAAAACAGATGTTCCAGCTCCGCGATGCCTGCTTTAGTCCATAAATGGACTTAAGCAAGTTGCACACCTTTCTGCTGCTCCCACTCTGAATGAAACCTTCTGGCTTGTCCATATAGACACACTCCTCTAAATTTCCATTTGGAAAAGCGGTCTTTACGTCCATCTGCCAAATCTCATAATCGTGGAAGGCAGCAATGGCAAGAAGGATCCGAATAGATTTCAGCATAGCTACTGGAGAAAAGGTTTCGTCATAGTCCAAACCAGGTCGCTGACGAAAACCCTTTGCAACCAGTCTAGCTTTATAGGTCTCAACCTGTCCATCTACACCAATCTTCTTTTTGAAGATCCACTTGCACCCTACGGGTTTTACCCCATCTGGAGCAATGTCCAACGTCCATACTTTGTTGGTGTACATAGACTCCATTTCGGTCCACATTGCATCCAGCCATTTTACCGAGTCAACGCTCTGAATGGCTTGCTGGAAGCTAGTAGGCTCATCACAATCTATGATGCAATCCTCTCTATCCCCGTCTATGAGAAAACCATAGTATCTCTCGGGCGGATGAGATTGCCTACTACTCCTGCGGAGTGGCGTGGGAATGTCCTAATCTTTCAAACCCTCTGGTTCTACTATGCTTTCAGTAATAGCTCGTGGTTCTGGAATTTCTTCCAGTTCTATTGCGCTCCCACTAATTTCCTTTTCTAAGAACTGGTGTTCTAGAAAGTGGGCATGGCGAGAAATAAAAACCTTTTGTTCCTCTTCGCAATAGAAGAAATATCCCTTGGAGTTCTTTGGATATCCCACAAACTTGCACTGTACTGAGCGTGCCTCGAGCTTGTCCGCATGCTGCTTTTTGACAAAAGCTGGACATCCCCATGTCTTAATGTGATTAAGATAGGGTCTCTTCCCACACCGCATCTGATATGGCGTAGTAGGCACAGTCTTAGTTGGAACTCGGTTCAAAAGGTATGCAGCTGATTCTAGCGCATATCCCCAGAATGATCGCAGTAACTCAACGTTACTCATCATGGACCGTACCATATCCAATAGGGTTCGGTTCCGTCTCTCCGATACACCGTTATGTTGCGGAGTGTATGGAGGAGTAAGCTGAGAGAGAATTCCATTCTCTTTTAAGTAATCCAGGAACTCGGCACTCAAGTATTCACCACCTTGATCAGATCTCAGTGCCTTGATACTTTTGCCTGTTTGTTTTTCTACTTCATTCTTGTATTCCTGGAATTTTTCAAAGGCCTCGGATTTATGTTTCATTAAGAAGACATAACTGTACCTTGAAAAGTCATCGGTAAAAGTAATGAAGTAAGAATAACCACTTCGTGCATGTGTAGACATTGGACCGCACACGTCACTGTGTACGAGTCCCAAGAGCTCGCTCGCTCTCACTCCGTGTCCAGTGAACGGAGTCTTTGTCATCTTTCCTTTGAGACAGGATTGACAAGTTGCATACGATTGATATTCGAACGGATCCAAATATCTTTCTGTATGTAACTTAGTCAACTTTCTCCCATTGATGTGACTGAGTCTACAATGCCATAAGAAAGTCTGATTGATTTCTGGAGACTTTCTTTTGTGTGTATTCTGGACATTGAAAATCTGTGGTTGGCTTAATACGTATATACCATTGCTCAATGTACCTGACCCAATCAGAACTTGATTAAGGTGAATGTTTACAACATTACTTACAAACGCAAATTCATAACCTTCTTTAGAAATCAAAGATACAGAAATGATATTACAAGTTGCATTGGGTATAAAAAAGCAATTACGTAAAACCAAAACTGTTAGTTATATGTATGCCCTAGAGGCCATTACTGTACATAGGATGTATATTGTAGTGGATGCTGGGACATATATAGGGAGGACTTTCTTGCTCGACATGATAGTATGCTATCTGGTTGATCTTTACCTTAACGTGTACACTGATTGTCTCCCTGTTACATGTTGGTAAAGCCCTTAGGATGTGTGCTTGACTACCTGGACTATGATGCGGATCATACTAGTGGGGACATGGTAGTCCATAAGTACATCCTTCAAAGTCCCTAGTCGAGGGTGTATCGAGACGGGGCATCGATATACCAGAGTAGACTAGCGTATACCTTCTCGACCCATACAGATGGGCGATGGATGATCCCATATCCATCGGTGTTTGACATCAGAGATGATATACGGGTGCTCAGTGGAGACTGGGTACACTGGACGGACTCTCCGAGAACTCCCAGATGGTATTATACCTCACGTCAGATGGCAGTTCTCTGGTGACACTGGTACAGAGTAGTCTGTTGACCCGAGATTGTCACAGAGTCTTGTGTGGTTCCCACTGTGCTTTGATTTCCATCTTACCACGTCCAAGAGGGCGTGCAAAACGGTGGTTTTTGGGTACAGTCCCGAGTCACATGGAGGCAATGAGCGATAGGAGGGGATTCGTCTCTCCCGGTATAGGGGGTTGATGTTGCGCTGTGTTCGATTGGCTATAACAGGAAATCCCTGGCCAGGGTTGCTGAGATTTACTGGTAAGTGTTACCAGTAGTTTCTCGAATTGTTATAGACCTCATATCGACACGACTTATTGAGCTATTGGGGTCTGACGTTTACCACCCCTAGACGAGATATGCGATATATCAGACGATCAGACCGAACTGTACGGTAGTGTTACTGGTTGGATTCACTGGAGTGTGAGCGGGCTTGCTCGTCGATCTTCAGATCGCTCAATACCCGGGTGGCCGTTACGTTTAGCAGACCGCTTGCGGCTTGTGGATATTTGATATGATCATCATCCGCTGCCGGCGTATTGACGAGTCTTTAGAGTCCTACACAGAGGTTTCCTGGCTCAAGCGAAACGAAATAGGAGCGCATATGAGATATGTGCGGGACCGAGAATAATGCGTGTATGTGATACCGTATTCCATTCTCGCGATGAATGTATCGATTAGGTTATATGAGATATACCCTAGTTATCGAATCAAGGATTGATTCGATAAGCCGATACATTAGACACTAGCCGGTTATATGCGATATGACCGGATCGTTAGATCAAGAGTTGATTTAATGATTTAATGCATAATTATATATTTGATATATTACTTTGCATTAACTAGTATCGGTTCACTTTAAATGGATTTTCTCGCTCGGATGCGCACATTGTATATTTGATATAGTTTTGTGCACATGATTGTATCATGTTTGATGATACATGTTAACTTGGATTTGTGTGAAGATTAAACCATGGTTGTGAGTGTGGTTAGGGTTTTGTTTATTCTCCCATTATTTATTTATTCATTTATTTGTTTATTCTTTTGGAAAATAAATGGAAAGGAGAAAAGAATGGTGGCTTAATTTGGAGTTTAGTTGAAGCTTCATGAAACTTTGATAAAGTCAACCATTCTTATCTCATTCTTAACCCTAACCATTCCCACTAACCATGATTCATTCTCTACACTTGACTAGAGTTAATATTATGATAAGTATTGTTTTTCTATTCATTTTTTAATTAACTTATCATAATTTTTTACCATCTTCTTCTTCATTTCTTCAAGTGAAGAAAGCTTGCCTCCATCAATGGCAAGTGATGAAAAAGAGTGTGAAATCCAAATCTAAAGTCTACCCACTTCCTATTTCTTCATCCTCTACCTCTTGCCAAGTAGTAGAGTGTGTTTCCTTCACAAGTTTTCAAGGCTCGGTGAAGGTGGAGCTTGATCTAGTGATGCTTCGACGTAGATCATCTTCGGCACGTTGTCGATGACCTAGCCCGTCCATTCTCCGATGAAGCCGACGCTAGAGCCCGGGATCCATCTTGGACAGCGAGGAGACTTCATTACGGAGCCGTGGAGGTGGAGCACCGGATCTACAAAGGTTGTATATCCTTATTCTCATAGTTAAGTGTTAACTAGTTAGCTTTTTCGCCTAGATTTCTAGCCAACGATCCGTAGTCGGGTTTCTCGGCACCTAGATTTTTTGAAATTGGCATGGTTGATGCCTTGTGAGACCTCGTTAGGATCCCTAGGAACCCTACAGTGGTATCAGAGCCTAGCCAGAGCCTTAGGCGAAGTCTAGACGGATTTTGAAGTCCGAACGACCCAAAACCCAAACCCAAAATAGCTCTCTGGACGTTTTCCAAATTCTGGGATTTTTCCACATTAAAA
Organism: Agapanthus africanus; assembly: GCA_030015575.1. Taxonomy (NCBI): domain Eukaryota; kingdom Viridiplantae; phylum Streptophyta; class Magnoliopsida; order Asparagales; family Amaryllidaceae; genus Agapanthus; species Agapanthus africanus. The sequence goes on along the minus strand of CM057342.1, from coordinate 331,007,609 downwards.
ATATGCAGAAAACACATCAGGAAAAAATAAGAGTTACTGTGAAATTTGGAGGCCCAATTCCACTTTCCCACCGCGGATCCGCGGCATGAGCATGGCTCATGCGACGGTTCCGCGGCCGTACGGCCACACTATTTAAATCATTTTGCACAGTAATTGTTAGTTTCCAGTGGTGATTTTTCTGGGAATTTTTAATATTTTTTCAAGAGTTGAATTTTCTGAGTTGTTTTGGGGACTCGGTGTTTCGATCGGATTATCAAACTTTGTCTATGTGATTTTCCGGATAAATTTTTAGAATATGTTAAAAAGTTCGACCGGATATGAATACCCAATTTTTCCCCTGTCGGGAAATTTCCAAGTGTTGGATTTTTCCGTAGTTTAACGACGTTCTAAGTAGTGCAAGTAACGCGATGGACCCTCTAGAAGACAACAAACCTTAACTCGATTATGTGACCGTCTTGAACTGCCCTTTGAACCTTCGGGTTTGGGGCAGTACGGCGTGCCACATGTGAGGCGTTGGCTTGACCCTTCTACGGCTGGACCGTTGGTACTGAGGCACGAACTGAATGTTGTTAGACTTATTTCATGTGTTGGATTGTATCGGGAAAACTTGGGTGTTCGATTGTTCGATCGGAAAGTTTAAGATTTTCTGTTTATCTGGAATGTGATACAATAATTGGAATTCACAAAAAGTTATGAGATAACTGAATGAATGTTATAAACGTAGCACTTTAGTCTCACTTGATCGGTTGCTACGGAATTTTGATGTGATCAAAAGTCCGTCGCAATCACGTAGCGTACGCGGATACTCGCCGGGTAAACTTAATAGACAGCCTCACTCCATAGCCCCGACCAAGTGACTGTAGGAGAACCCCGTCGCCGAAAGCATCCGTTCGGGTGCTCACGGTTGCGGTGTTCCGCCTTGGTGCACTTCGTCAACGGTATCGGGGGTGCGGCCGTCTACTAAAGTTTGCGACGAGCATTCGATCAGGATGTCGGGAATCTTGTTGAATTACCGGACTTGATATTGAAAAGAGTTTTCGATTTTGAGGCCAAAATGCGGGGTTTATAATAGTTAGGCATGCGATGTCTAAGGAATTCATTTGGTCAGGCATGCGATGTCTGAGGTGGTTGCGGATTCCAACTGTTGTAGTTTTACACTTTCTTTTCTGTGACCGTAAGTGTAATATGTGATATCGCCGGTTTCGTTGCTATATGTCAACGACAATTGGGATGCGCATATTTACTTACGTTGATGACATGTGATGTTATGTGTTGCTGGATATGTTATATTGGATCGTCGTGTTTGAATAGCCGGGGGTTTTTATGTGAGATGAGTGTTTTTCATTTTCATTCATGTAAAAACTTGTATGTAATATTCTTTTATTGGGGGCGCTTCCAGGTTGCGGAAGTTGTCACCGTTTGTATATTATTTACTTTTCTGCACTAGGATAGACCCAAGGAGGAGGGCACAAGTAACCGGGTTCTGGAGTCCAGTGGGAGACCAACTCGAGGAGTCGAGTCAGGGTCTCCTAACTCTAGAATTGGTAGGGTTGCTTGCCGCTCTCGTAGGGGTCTAGGGGTATGGGTTTGGCTATTCATCACGACCGTGGAATCCGTGTTTTATACTAGCTCGTATTGAAAACACGGACGTCCTAGTATATCCAATATTTCATATGATTCTTCTGCTGCGATATCTGTGATGTGATCATGTGATGTTCTGTGATAGATACTTTATATAGTATATATGATATATTATATAGACGTTACTTATGTTTTACACCCGCGCTATATATATTATATAGACGTTACTTATGTTTTACACCCGCGCTAGCCCTGCCCTGCTCTGCCGTTAGTTACCTAACCTAACGGTGCACGAGGGGACATTGAGGCGAATGCGGATGGCATAAGTGTACGTCGTATTTATCTGTGATGTTTAGGTACATAATTGATGGGACTTCATTAATGTGATTAATGAAATAAAAGAAACCTAAGATGTTGTAGAATCGAATTTCAAAATAAAACAGGTAGCTACAGTTCTTGCTTTGCACAGCGGTATATGCGATATATCCAGCACCTTATTCGATGAGGAAAGGACCGAGATCCCTTCACCGGGAGTGACTCCTTTAGCAATAACTGGCAGATGCTACACACTCGGTTTGTCTTTTGATTGCTTTTAAGTGTTTTTGCTTTGCACAGTGATATATATGATATATCCCGCACCTCATTCGACGAGGAAAGGACCGACGATCCCTTCACCGGGAGTGACTCCTTTAGCAAAACTAGAAAAGCCTCAAAAACACTCCATTTCAAAATTCATTCGATTCTACAACGATATCAAGTTCATTACGCAATAGGTTTTCAGAAAAACTTGTCGTAGCCCTCCGTCATTTCAGATACGTACTAGTTAGTATTCGTGCTGCGGTTGTTTGGCCTCCGTCAAGGCGTAGTGTACGGTAGCTAACTAGTGCTTATCTGCTAGCATATGATGCGATTGGATTAGGGTATTCGTACGGCGTTGTTTGGCCTCCGTCAAGGGTCGTGCGGGTGGGTTTAATTCAATCAAGAAATGACGGGTTGAACTTGACTAGCGGACTATGGGTTGTTTGGCCTCCGTCAAGGTCATAGCGAGCTAGGGGCAAAATATTATCGGGAATTTCAAATGTTGAAATTTGCAATGAGATTGCATACCTTCTATGAGATAGTTGGATCCCGATACCCGCTGTGAGTAAGTGTTATTCCTGGGAGAGTTTTATACATTACAATTAGCCGATCAAGTAGGTGTCTAGAAAGGTGTCAACGGGGTTACGCCTCTGGGAAAACGAGGTTTACATTAATTAGGTTCGTGCGAAAGCACGGGGGACCTCCCTCAAAGTACCGACACTGGCCTGGCTGAAAGATTGGCGAACTTGTAGTGTGTAATTAATCCCGGCTAGTCTTTCCTTTTAGGGTTTGAAGGAAGATTTGATAAAAAGCAGTGGGAGCCATCCTGATTAGATAAAATAATAACCAATCTATTCTTGCAAGAGCGCACGCTGAGTGTTTTCTTCTCTCTCTCTCCTGGTAGCGACCATATCACGCCTTAATCAAGATAATAATACGGATTATTGACCGAACCCGCTTGTTATACTGAGCTGGGGAACGTTGGTCCCGCTCCAACTTATAATTGTTATAAGACAGAGCAGGAAATAGGGGATTACCAGAATTCCCGTGACCGCCCAAACGAAGAGAGTGCATGCTGATGCATCATCTTCGGGTGTGTTCATTACAGAGAACTGTTTCTCAGTATCCTTTACGTCCTGGGTATGTGATACCAGATCAGGATCCCAGATATGTAATCTGTTACATAGGGCTACAGAAAGGTAGAGGACTGAGAACGGGTGATAAGTTTCATGAGGCAGAAAACGGGGCAAGTGTTGCAGCCAAGTCTGTTGGTCACTGTCACCCTGTATTACCAATACATTGATTCTGAACGAATATTACTAGATACCGAACCTGATATACAAAATCATATCACTCTCTTTATTAGTAAAGAAATGATAAAATTTTGTATTGTTGGATAATGTTTTGAACATTTCCTATATCAAAAGTTGATCGGTTCAGGCACGTTATCTAAAAGCATTGATGTTCTAAATCAAACTACAGTTCTTAGTATATGGAACACACACAAGAGGAAGAGTTCAGAAATGAACGGATTCTTCTTGAGGTATTATAGACTAGGTCAGATCAATGTGACCCGACTAGCTGAAGTTACATTTAGATGTATATTTAAATTAGTTTGAATTTACATCTTGTGAAACTTGCCAGTCATGTCACAGAGATATAATGACACCAGCTCTGTTTATTGAAAACAGAGAAAGAGTTAGTGAACTTTTGGGATGATGCATGTTGATGTATAAAGGTCCCCTGTCTACACATGCCAAGACCGGTTCTTTGTACTTCATTACATTCTCTGATAATCTCTCAAGATTCAGACATATGTTCCTGTTGAAACACAAATCCGAACCTTCTGAGATATTCACAGAATATGATTTAGATGTAGAGAACCAAAACGGGTATAAGTATTATGTCCTTTGATGAGATCAAGGAGGAGAATACTTGAGCACGGAAATCCTGGACTATTCTAAAGGAGAATGAGATTCTCTCTCAGCATTACTCCTTCGTATACACCATAGCACGATGGTATATCGGGGTGGAGCAATTACACCCTATGTGATAAGGTGTGCTCTATGATGAGTACTACTGAGTTACCTATTTCCTTTTTGGGAGTTATGCACTTGAGAAGCTGCATACCTATTGAATAGGGTTCGAATCAAATCAGTTGCCTACCACTCCATATGAGATATGGAAAGGGAAGAGCCCATGTCTTAAGCTAGTTAAGATTTGGGGTTGTCCGGCCTATGTCTGAAAGCAAAATCCGGACAAGCTCAAGGCAAGGTCTGTTATGTAGAACTGGAAGTGTTCCAGCTATACAAACTACAGCAGATGATTTGGTACAACCAGAGGATTCAGTAGAAACCAACGAACCTCAGCCTCTCCGCCGATCTAGTAGGGTTCCTCACCCACCTAAGAGATACTTCGGTTTCTCTATGACAGTGGGAGCGAGGAATGCATCATGAGATGATGACCCAACTAGTTTCGAGCTGGCCATCAAGAGTGAGACTCTGTAAGAATGGCTGGATGCTTAGCGATCTGAGATGGAATCCTTATACACCAGCAAAGTATGGACTTTGGTTGCTATATCTGAAGGGTTAAATTCCCATCAGGAGCAAGTATATCTTGAGAAGATTACTTGGTGTACATGGAAAAGTTGAGACTTTCAAAGCTAGACTTGTTAAAAGTTTGCATCATTGACCAGGCGTGGATAATGATGAAACCTTTTCAAGTAGCTATGCTTAAGTCCATCCAGATCCTACTTGCCACGGCTGCATACCATGACTACGATATCTGGTGGTTGGGTGTCATGACAGCTTTTCTAAATGATGTTTTAGAAGAGTGCGTCTATAAGTACACAGCCAGAGGGCCTCGTAGACAGTGGGAGCAGCGGAAACGTGTGCAAGATGTTTTATAGGATAAAGCAGGCATCGCGGAGTTGGAACATCTGTTTTGATGAAGTAGTCAAAGAGTTTGACATCATCAAAATGGTAGATGAACCTTGTATATACAAAAAGGTAGTAGGGAGTATGGTGACGATCCTCGTAGAGTACGTGGATGACATACTCTTGATAGGGAAGGAGTTTCCTATGCTACGCTCGATCAATCTCCGCATATCACAATGATTCTCCACATAGGATCAAAGTGATACCTCCTAAATCCTGGGTTTTTTGGATCCATGAGATAGATCTAAATGGATGTTAGGATTCTCACTAAATGTAGTGAGATGGTATCAACCGATCCTGGGGAGAATCACTGGAAGGGTTCCATGGTGATAAAGACGACTGAATGTCAGTCACAGGCATTGTCTTTACCCTCAGTGGAGGGACGGTATGTTGGAAGAGTTCCAAGCTAGATACCGTGACATACTAGACGATAAAGGCAGGATACATCGCTACTTAAGATGCTACCAAAGAGGCTGTTTGGGTGTATATTGGTTCATGAGATGAACTACGTTCATCCCATTGTGTGACAATGGAGTTGTGGCTTATGCCAAGGAACGCAGGTCCCATCAGTGATCCAGACATATTCTAAGGCAGTATCACTTGATCATGGAGATGGTTGATCTCCAGGGTGATCGAGGTTTGGAGAGTAGACTCAGAGGACAACACAGCGGATCCACTCACGAAAGGCCTTTTCCCAGAGAGAGACTTTTTATGGGATGGTTGAGTATGAGATACTACAACCACTGCTACAGATGGCCCTAGTGCAAGTGGGAGATTGTTAGTTATATGTATGCCCTAGAGGCCATTACTGTACATAGGATGTATATTGTAGTGGATGCTGGGACATATATAGGGAAGACTTTCTTGCTCGACATGATAGTATGCTATCTGGTTGATCTTTACCTTAACGTGTACACTGATTGTCTCCCTGTTACATGTTGGTAAAGCCCTTAGGATGTGTGCTTGACTACCTGGACTATGATGCGGATCATACTAGTGGGGACATGGTAGTCCATAAGTACATCCTTCAAAGTCCCTAGTCGAGGGTGTATCGAGACGGGGCATCGATATACCAGAGTAGACTAGCGTATACCTTCTCGACCCATACAGATGGGCGATGGATGATCCCATATCCATCGGTGTTTGACATCAGAGATGATATACGGGTGCTCAGTGGAGACTGGGTACACTGGACGGACTCGCCGAGAACTCCCAGATGGTATTATACCTCACGTCAGATGGCAGTTCTCTGGTGACACTGGTACAGAGTAGTCTGTTGACCCGAGATTGTCATAGAGTCTTGTGTGGTTCCCACTGTGCTTTGATTTCCATCTTACCATGTCCAAGAGGGCGTGCAAAACGGTGGTTTTTGGGTACAGTCCCGAGTCACATGGAGGCAATGAGCGATAGGAGGGGATTCGTCTCTCCCGGTATAGGGGGTTGATGTTGCGCTGTGTTCGATTGGCTATAACAGGAAATCCCTGGCCAGGGTTGCTGAGATTTACTGGTAAGTGTTACCAGTAGTTTCTCGAATGTTTATAGACCTCATATCGACACGACTTATTGAGCTATTGGGGTCTGACGTTTACCACCCCTAGGCGAGATATGCGACATATCAGACGATCAGACCGGACTGTACGGTAGTGTTACTGGTTGGATTCACTGGAGTGTGAGCGGGCTTGCTCGTCGATCTTCAGATCGCTCAATACCCGGGTGGCCGTTACGTTTAGCAGACCGCTTGCGGCTTGTGGATGTTTGATATGATCATCATCCGCTGCCGGCGTATTGACGAGTCTTTAGAGTCCTACACAGAGGTTTCCTGGCTCAAGCGAAACGAAATAGGAGCGCATATGAGATATGTGCGGGACCGAGAATAATGCGTGTATGTGATACCGTATTCCATTCTCGCGATGAATGTATCGATTAGGTTATATGAGATATACCCTAGTTATCGAATCAAGGATTGATTCGATAAGCCGATACATTAGACACTAGACGGTTATATGCGATATGACCGGATCGTTAGATCAAGAGTTGATTTAATGATTTAATGCATAATTATATATTTGATATATTACTTTGCATTAACTAGTATCGGTTCACTTTAAATGGATTTTCTCGCTCGGATGCGCACATTGTATATTTGATATAGTTTTGTGCACATGATTGTATCATGTTTGATGATACATGTTAACTTGGATTTGTGTGAAGATTAAACCATGGTTGTGAGAGTGGTTAGGGTTTTGTTTATTCTCCCATTATTTATTTATTCATTTATTTGTTTATTCTTTTGGAAAATAAATGGAAAGGAGAAAAGAATGGTGGCTTAATTTGGAGTTTAGTTGAAGCTTCATGAAACTTTGATAAAGTCAACCATTCTTGTCTCATTCTTAACCCTAACCATTCCCACTAACCATGATTCATTCTCTACACTTGACTAGAGTTAATATTATGATAAGTATTATTTTTCTATTCATTTTTTAATTAACTTATCATAATTTTTTACCATCTTCTTCTTCATTTCTTCAAGTGAAGAAAGCTTGCCTCCATCAATGGCAAGTGATGAAAAAGAGTGTGAAATCCAAATCTAAAGTCTACCCACTTCCTATTTCTTCATCCTCTACCTCTTGCCAAGTAGTAGAGTGTGTTTCCTTCACAAGTTTTCAAGGCTCGGTGAAGGTGGAGCTTGATCTAGTGATACTTCGACGTAGATCATCTTCGGCACGTTTTCGATGACCTAGCCCGTCCATTCTCCGATGAAGCCGACGCTAGAGCCCGGGATCCATCTTGGACAGCGAGGAGACTTCATTGCGGAGCCGTGGAGGTGGAGCACCGGATCTACAAAGGTTGTATATCCTTATTCTCATAGTTAAGTGTTAACTAGTTAGCTTTTTCGCCTAGATTTCTAGCCAACGATCCGTAGTCGGGTTTCTCGGCACCTAGATTTTTTGAAATTGGCATGGTTGATGCCTTGTGAGACCTCGTTAGGATCCCTAGGAACCCTACAGTGGTATCAGAGCCTAGCCAGAGCCTTAGGCGAAGTCTAGACGGATTTTGAAGTCCGAACGACCCAAAACCCAAACCCAAAATAGCTCTCTGGACGTTTTCCAAATTCTGGGATTTTTCCACATTAAAAATATGCAGAAAACACATCAGGAAAAAATAAGAGTTACTGTGAAATTTGGAGGCCCAATTCCACTTTCCCACCGCGGATCCGCGGCATGAGCATGGCTCATGCGACGGTTCCGCGGCCGTACGGCCACACTATTTAAATCATTTTGCACAGTAATTGTTAGTTTCCAGTGGTGATTTTTCTGGGAATTTTTAATATTTTTTCAAGAGTTGAATTTTCTGAGTTGTTTTGGGGACTCGGTGTTTCGATCGGATTATCAAACTTTGTCTATGTGATTTTCCGGATAAATTTTTAGAATATGTTAAAAAGTTCGACCGGATATGAATACCCAATTTTTCCCCTGTCGGGAAATTTCCAAGTGTTGGATTTTTCCGTAGTTTAACGACGTTCTAAGTAGTGCAAGTAACGCGATGGACCCTCTAGAAGACAACAAACCTTAACTCGATTATGTGACCGTCTTGAACTGCCCTTTGAACCTTCGGGTTTGGGGCAGTACGGCGTGCCACATGTGAGGCGTTGGCTTGACCCTTCTACGGCTGGACCGTTGGTACTGAGGCACGAACTGAATGTTGTTAGACTTATTTCATGTGTTGGATTGTATCGGGAAAACTTGGGTGTTCGATTGTTCGATCGGAAAGTTTAACATTTTCTGTTTATCTGGAATGTGATACAATAATTGGAATTCACAAAAAGTTATGAGATAACTGAATGAATGTTATAAACGTAGCACTTTAGTCTCACTTGATCGGTTGCTACGGAATTTTGATGTGATCAAAAGTCCGTCGCAATCACGTAGCGTACGCGGATACTCGCCGGGTAAACTTAATAGACAGCCTCACTCCATAGCCCCGACCAAGTGACTGTAGGAGAACCCCGTCGCCGAAAGCATCCGTTCGGGTGCTCACGGTAGCGGTGTTCCGCCTTGGTGCACTTCGTCAACGGTATCGGGGGTGCGGCCGTCTACTAAAGTTTGCGACGAGCATTCGATCAGGATGTCGGGAATCTTGTTGAATTACCGGACTTGATATTGAAAAGAGTTTTCGATTTTGAGGCCAAAATGCGGGGTTTATAATAGTTAGGCATGCGATGTCTAAGGAATTCATTTGGTCAGGCATGCGATGTCTGAGGTGGTTGCGGATTCCAACTGTTGTAGTTTTACACTTTCTTTTCTGTGACCGTAAGTGTAATATGTGATATCGCCGGTTTCGTTGCTATATGTCAACGACAATTGGGATGCGCATATTTACTTACGTTGATGACATGTGAAGTTATGTGTTGCTGGATATGTTATATTGGATCGTCGTGTTTGAATAGCCGGGGTTTTTTATGTGAGATGAGTGTTTTTCATTTTCATTCATGTAAAAACTTGTATGTAATATTCTTTTATTGGGGGCGCTTCCAGGTTGCGGAAGTTGTCACCGTTTGTATATTATTTACTTTTCTGCACTAGGATAGACCCAAGGAGGAGGGCACAAGTAACCGGGTTCTGGAGTCCAGTGGGAGACCAACTCGAGGAGTCGAGTCAGGGTCTCCTAACTCTAGAATTGGTAGGGTTGCTTGCCGCTCTCGTAGGGGTCTAGGGGTATGGGTTTGGCTATTCATCACGACCGTGGAATCCGTGTTTTATACTAGCTCGTATTGAAAACACGGACGTCCTGGTATATCCAATATTTCATATGATTCTTCTGCTGCGATATCTGTGATGTGATCATGTGATGTTCTGTGATAGATACTTTATATAGTATATATGATATATTATATAGACGTTACTTATGTTTTACACCCGCGCTAGCCCTGCCCTGCTCTGCCGTTAGTTACCTAACCTAACGGTGCACGAGGGGACATCGAGGCGAATGCGGATGGCATAAGTGTACGTCGTATTTATCTGTGATGTTTAGGTACATAATTGATGGGACTTCATTAATGTGATTAATGAAATAAAAGAAACCTAAGATGTTGTAGAATCGAATTTCAAAATAAAACAGGTAGCTACAGTTCTTGCTTTGCACAGCGGTATATGCGATATATCCAGCACCTTATTCGATGAGGAAAGGACCGAGATCCCTTCACCGGGAGTGACTCCTTTAGCAATAACTGGCAGATGCTACACACTCGGTTTGTCTTTTGATTGCTTTTAAGTGTTTTTGCTTTGCACAGTGATATATATGATATATCCCGCACCTCATTCGACGAGGAAAGGACCGACGATCCCTTCACCGGGAGTGACTCCTTTAGCAAAACTAGAAAAGCCTCAAAAACACTCCATTTCAAAATTCATTCGATTCTACAACGATATCAAGTTCATTACGCAATAGGTTTTCAGAAAAACTTGTCGTAGCCCTCCGTCATTTCAGATACGTACTAGTTAGTATTCGTGCTGCGGTTGTTTGGCCTCCGTCAAGGCGTAGTGTACGGTAGCTAACTAGTGCTTATCTGCTAGCATATGATGCGATTGGATTAGGGTATTCGTACGGCGTTGTTTGGCCTCCGTCAAGGGTCGTGCGGGTGGGTTTAATTCAATCAAGAAATGACGGGTTGAACTTGACTAGCGGACTATGGGTTGTTTGGCCTCCGTCAAGGTCATAGCGAGCTAGGGGCAAAATATTATCGGGAATTTCAAATGTTGAAATTTGCAATGAGATTGCATACCTTCTATGAGATAGTTGGATCCCGATACCCGCTGTGAGTAAGTGTTATTCCTGGGAGAGTTTTATACATTACAATTAGCCGATCAAGTAGGTGTCTAGAAAGGTGTCAACGGGGTTACGCCTCTGGGAAAACGAGGTTTACATTAATTAGGTTCGTGCGAAAGCACGGGGGACCTCCCTCAAAGTACCGACACTGGCCTGGCTGAAAGATTGGCGAACTTGTAGTGTGTAATTAATCCCGGCTAGTCTTTCCTTTTAGGGTTTGAAGGAAGATTTGATAAAAAGCAGTGGGAGCCATCCTGATTAGATAAAATAATAACCAATCTATTCTTGCAAGAGCGCACGCTGAGTGTTTTCTTCTCTCTCTCTCCTGGTAGCGACCATATCACGCCTTAATCAAGATAATAATACGGATTATTGACCGAACCCGCTTGTTATACTGAGCTGGGGAACGTTGGTCCCGCTCCAACTTATAATTGTTATAAGACAGAGCAGGAAATAGGGGATTACCAGAATTCCCGTGACCGCCCAAACGAAGAGAGTGCATGCTGATGCATCATCTTCGGGTGTGTTCATTACAGAGAACTGTTTCTCAGTATCCTTTACGTCCTGGGTATGTGATACCAGATCAGGATCCCAGATATGTAATCTGTTACATAGGGCTACAGAAAGGTAGAGGACTGAGAACGGGTGATAAGTTTCATGAGGCAGAAAACGGGGCAAATGTTGCAGCCAAGTCTGTTGGTCACTGTCACCCTGTATTACCAATACATTGATTCTGAACGAATATTACTAGATACCGAACCTGATATACAAAATCATATCACTCTCTTTATTAGTAAAGAAATGATAAAATTTTGTATTGTTGGATAATGTTTTGAACATTTCCTATATCAAAAGTTGATCGGTTCAGGCACGTTATCTAAAAGCATTGATGTTCTAAATCAAACTACAGTTCTTAGTATATGGAACACACACAAGAGGAAGAGTTCAGAAATGAACGGATTCTTCTTGAGGTATTATAGACTAGGTCAGATCAATGTGACCCGACTAGCTGAAGTTACATTTAGATGTATATTTAAATTAGTTTGAATTTACATCTTGTGAAACTTGCCAGTCATGTCACAGAGATATAATGACACCAGCTCTGTTTATTGAAAACAGAGAAAGAGTTAGTGAACTTTTGGGATGATGCATGTTGATGTATAAAGGTCCCCTGTCTACACATGCCAAGACCGGTTCTTTGTACTTCATTACATTCTCTGATAATCTCTCAAGATTCAGACATATGTTCCTGTTGAAACACAAATCCGAACCTTCTGAGATATTCACAGAATATGATTTAGAAGTAGAGAACCAAAACGGGTATAAGTATTATGTCCTTTGATGAGATCAAGGAGGAGAATACTTGAGCACGGAAATCCTGGACTATTCTAAAGGAGAATGAGATTCTCTCTCAGCATTACTCCTTCGTATACACCATAGCACGATGGTATATCGGGGTGGAGCAATTACACCCTATGTGATAAGGTGTGCTCTATGATGAGTACTACTGAGTTACCTATTTCCTTTTTGGGAGTTATGCACTTGAGAAGCTGCATACCTATTGAATAGGGTTCGAATCAATTCAGTTGCCTACCACTCCATATGAGATATGGAAAGGGAAGAGCCCATGTCTTAAGCTAGTTAAGATTTGGGGTTGTCCGGCCTATGTCTGAAAGCAAAATCCGGACAAGCTCAAGGCAAGGTCTGTTATGTAGAACTGGAAGTGTTCCAGCTATACAAACTACAGCAGATGATTTGGTACAACCAGAGGATTCAGTAGAAACCAACGAACCTCAGCCTCTCCGCCGATCTAGTAGGGTTCCTCACCCACCTAAGAGATACTTCGGTTTCTCTATGACAGTGGGAGCGAGGAATGCATCATGAGATGATGACCCAACTAGTTTCGAGCTGGCCATCAAGAGTGAGACTCTGTAAGAATGGCTGGATGCTTAGCGATCTGAGATGGAATCCTTATACACCAGCAAAGTATGGACTTTGGTTGCTATATCTGAAGGGTTAAATTCCCATCAGGAGCAAGTATATCTTGAGAAGATTACTTGGTGTACATGGAAAAGTTGAGACTTTCAAAGCTAGACTTGTTAAAAGTTTGCATCATTGACCAGGCGTAGATAATGATGAAACCTTTTTAAGTAGCTATGCTTAAGTCCATCCAGATCCTACTTGCCACGGCTGCATACCATGACTACGATATCTGGTGGTTGGGTGTCATGACAGCTTTTCTAAATGATGTTTTAGAAGAGTGCGTCTATAAGTACACAGCCAGAGGGCCTCGTAGACAGTGGGAGCAGCGGAAACGTGTGCAAGATGTTTTATAGGATAAAGCAGGCATCGCGGAGTTGGAACATCTGTTTTGATGAAGTAGTCAAAGAGTTTGACATCATCAAAATGGTAGATGAACCTTGTATATACAAAAAGGTAGTAGGGAGTATGGTGACGATCCTCGTAGAGTACGTGGATGACATACTCTTGATAGGGAAGGAGTTTCCTATGCTACGCTCGATCAATCTCCGCATATCACAATGATTCTCCACATAGGATCAAAGTGATACCTCCTAAATCCTGGGTTTTTTGGATCCATGAGATAGATCTAAATGGATGTTAGGATTCTCACTAAATGTAGTGAGATGGTATCAACCGATCCTGGGGAGAATCACTGGAAGGGTTCCATGGTGATAAAGACGACTGAATGTCAGTCACAGGCATTGTCTTTACCCTCAGTGGAGGGACGGTATGTTGGAAGAGTTCCAAGCTAGATACCGTGACATACTAGACGATAAAGGCAGGATACATCGCTACTTAAGATGCTACCAAAGAGGCTGTTTGGGTGTATATTGGTTCATGAGATGAACTACGTTCATCCCATTGTGTGACAATGGAGTTGTGGCTTATGCCAAGGAACGCAGGTCCCATCAGTGATCCAGACATATTCTAAGACAGTATCACTTGATCATGGAGATGGTTGATCTCCAGGGTGATCGAGGTTTGGAGAGTAGACTCAGAGGACAACACAGCGGATCCACTCACGAAAGGCCTTTTCCCAGAGAGAGACTTTTTATGGGATGGTTGGGTATGAGATACTACAACCACTGCTACAGATGGCCCTAGTGCAAGTGGGAGATTGTTAGTTATATGTATGCCCTAGAGGCCATTACTGTACATAGGATGTATATTGTAGTGGATGCTGGGACATATATAGGGAGGACTTTCTTGCTCGACATGATAGTATGCTATCTGGTTGATCTTTACCTTAACGTGTACACTGATTGTCTCCCTGTTACATGTTGGTAAAGCCCTTAGGATGTGTGCTTGACTACCTGGACTATGATGCGGATCATACTAGTGGGGACATGGTAGTCCATAAGTACATCCTTAAAAGTCCATAGTCGAGGGTGTATCGAGACGGGGCATCGATATACCAGAGTAGACTAGCGTATACCTTCTCGACCCATACAGATGGGCGATGGATGATCCCATATCCATCGGTGTTTGACATCAGAGATGATATACGGGTGCTCAGTGGAGACTGGGTACACTGGACGGACTCGCCGAGAACTCCCAGATGGTATTATACCTCACGTCAGATGGCAGTTCTCTGGTGACACTGGTACAGAGTAGTCTGTTGACCCGAGATTGTCATAGAGTCTTGTGTGGTTCCCACTGTGCTTTGATTTCCATCTTACCATGTCCAAGAGGGCGTGCAAAACGGTGGTTTTTGGGTACAGTCCCGAGTCACATGGAGGCAATGAGCGATAGGAGGGGATTCGTCTCTCCCGGTATAGGGGGTTGATGTTGCGCTGTGTTCGATTGGCTATAACAGGAAATCCCTGGCCAGGGTTGCTGAGATTTACTGGTAAGTGTTACCAGTAGTTTCTTGAATGTTTATAGACCTCATATCGACACGACTTATTGAGCTATTGGGGTCTGACGTTTACCACCCCTAGGCGAGATATGCGACATATCAGACGATCAGACCGGACTGTACGGTAGTGTTACTGGTTGGATTCACTGGAGTGTGAGCGGGCTTGCTCGTCGATCTTCAGATCGCTCAATACCCGGGTGGCCGTTACGTTTAGCAGACCGCTTGCGGCTTGTGGATGTTTGATATGATCATCATCCGCTGCCGGCGTATTGACGAGTCTTTAGAGTCCTACACAGAGGTTTCCTGGCTCAAGCGAAACGAAATAGGAGCGCATATGAGATATGTGCGGGACCGAGAATAATGCGTGTATGTGATACCGTATTCCATTCTCGCGATGAATGTATCGATTAGGTTATATGAGATATACCCTAGTTATCGAATCAAGGATTGATTCGATAAGCCGATACATTAGACACTAGCCGGTTATATGCGATATGACCGGATCGTTAGATCAAGAGTTGATTTAATGATTTAATGCATAATTATATATTTGATATATTACTTTGCATTAACTAGTGTCGGTTCACTTTAAATGGATTTTCTCGCTCGGATGCGCACATTGTATATTTGATATAGTTTTGTGCACATGATTGTATCATGTTTGATGATACATGTTAACTTGGATTTGTGTGAAGATTAAACCATGGTTGTGAGAGTGGTTAGGGTTTTGTTTATTCTCCCAATATTTATTTATTCATTTATTTGTTTATTCTTTTGGAAAATAAATGGAAAGGAGAAATGAATGGTGGCTTAATTTGGAGTTTAGTTGAAGCTTCATGAAACTTTGATAAAGTCAACCATTCTTATCTCATTCTTAACCCTAACCATTCCCACTAACCATGATTCATTCTCTACACTTGACTAGAGTTAATATTATGATAAGTATTGTTTTTCTATTCATTTTTTAATTAACTTATCATAATTTTTTACCATCTTCTTCTTCATTTCTTCAAGTGAAGAAAGCTTGCCTCCATCAATGGCAAGTGATGAAAAAGAGTGTGAAATCCAAATCTAAAGTCTACCCACTTCCTATTTCTTCATCCTCTACCTCTTGCCAAGTAGTAGAGTGTGTTTCCTTCACAAGTTTTCAAGGCTCGGTGAAGGTGGAGCTTGATCTAGTGATGCTTCGACGTAGATCATCTTCGGCACGTTGTCGATGACCTAGCCCGTCCATTCTCCGATGAAGCCGACGCTAGAGCCCGGGATCCATCTTGGACAGCGAGGAGACTTCATTGCGGAGCCGTGGAGGTGGAGCACCGGATCTACAAAGGTTGTATATCCTTATTCTCATAGTTAAGTGTTAACTAGTTAGCTTTTTCGCCTAGATTTCTAGCCAACGATCCG
Organism: Agapanthus africanus; assembly: GCA_030015575.1. Taxonomy (NCBI): domain Eukaryota; kingdom Viridiplantae; phylum Streptophyta; class Magnoliopsida; order Asparagales; family Amaryllidaceae; genus Agapanthus; species Agapanthus africanus. The sequence continues at coordinate 330,991,403 of CM057342.1, read as the reverse complement.
TAGTCGGGTTTCTCGGCACCTAAATTTTTTGAAATTGGCATGGTTGATGCCTTGTGAGACCTCATTAGGATGCCTAGGAACCCTACAAAAACATGTCCATCTGACATTCCCAGGTGATAGTCCCCCACGGCCTCAGCATCCATGCTAGCTCCGTTTGCAACTTTGAGGGTCATGTCACCTGCCTTCAAAAACCTACGCTTTCTCAACCCCTGCAAAAAATTACAGATATGAGATCCTGATCTGGTATCCAATACCCAAGAAGTTGAGTTTATTGATAGACAGTTTTCAATAACATACACACCTGAAGCTGAAGCCGCAACTTGCTTCAGATCCTGTGTTCTGGCCTTCCAAGCCTTACAATCTTTCTTCCAGTGTCCACTCTTGTGACAGTAGAAGCATTCTTCTTTCCCCACAAACTTCCCCGCTACTTTTGTTGCTTTTGCCTTTCCCTTTGTATCCACTTTACTAACACCACCCCTTGGTTTGGCGGGGGCTTTCTTCTTCTTTCCCTTGGCTTTCGCCCTGGACTTAGAAGAGGAAGATCCTCCTACAAACAAAGTGGATGTTTCCCTACCTTTCTGTAGGGTGCCCTCTGCACTCCTCAGCATGTTGAGGAGCTCTAAAAGTTCAACTTCCTTTTCCTGTAAGTTGAAGTTCAGGATGAACTGGGCGTAAGTGGAAGGAAGGGACTGGAGAATCAAGTCCGTATAGAGCTCATTCTCCAACGTGGTCCCAAGTTCCGCGAGCTCCTCTATGTAGCTAATCATCTTAAGCACGTGTTCCGCTACCGATGATCCGACGGCCAATCTTGCCGAAAACAGCTTCTTCGACACTTCGTATCGTGCTATACGAGACTGCTCTCCATACAGTTCTTTTGTATGAAGAAATATGGATTCTAAGTCCATATTCTCGTGCCTCCTCTGATGTTCGTGTTGGAGATAGTGCCCTCAGAGTCAATTATTGGATCACAGGCACGTGATTGCAATGATTGAGGGAGGACCTATCCCGGTAGGACAGTCTTACTCGAGGTGATAGTATGCTATCTGGTTTATCTTTATCATCGTGTACTGCTTAGGTGACCTGACAGGTCGCTATTACACGTTGATAGAGCCCCTAGGATTCTTGCTTGACCACCAGCAGTATGAGGGCGATCATATAAGTGGGAGCTGGGGGTCTATAAGCACATCCTTAAAAGGTCCCTAGTCGTGGGAGATTCGAGACAGGGCATCGTTTCTCCAGAGTAGACTAGTGTATACAGTCGAGACCCCGACGAGGGGCGGTGGCCGGTATCACAAGCCATTGGTGTCAGTTAGATCACCTAAGATGTATACAGGTGCTCATTGGGTTATGAGTACACCGGACAGGACTCGCCGGGAACATGCTAGTTGGTCATATACCAGACGTCAGATGGCAGTTCCCTGGTGACATGTGTACAGGTTAGTTCATCGACCTGGGGATCGTCATTTGTCTCGTGTGAGTTTCCACTGTACTTTGATTACTACCCTACCACGGCTCAAAGGAGTCGTGCAAACAGGTTTTAGTTGGGTACAGTCCCGAGCCACATGGAGGCAGTGAGCGTATCTTCAGGGGTTCGTCTCTCCCGGTATTGGGGGTGAGGTCGCGCTGTGTCTAGGAGAGCCATTACACGAAGCCCTCGGCCGAGGCAAGGAGATTTACTGGTAGGTATTCCAGTAGTATCTCAGGGTGTTCTGGGCTACACTCCGACACGACTTGTACCGCTTTTGGGGGTCTGAATTTTACCAACCCCCTAGGCCCGCCATGCGATGCTCATAGACGAACGGACCGGACTGTACGGATATTGTCACTGACAAGCTCAGTAGGGTGTCAGGCTGAGTTCGCTCACAGACGTCCCTTTTGGTCAATACCTGGTAGCCCGTTATGTATTGGCTTATACCTCTAACGTGCTAGTGGTTAAATCCACAACCAAGGTGTTGATGAGTCTTTAGAGTCCCCCGCATTCAGTTACTCAAGCTTTCGGGCGAAAAGCTGTAGAGGCCGTATGGAGATATGGCAAGGTCCGATCAGATACGTGCGGTATTGCACGGATCAGGATCAGACAGTTTGTACTACAGGCCGTATGGATATATGGCAGGGTTCAATCAGATACGTGCGGTATTGCACGGATCAGGATCGAACGGATAATACTAGCCGGCTTTGGTTTAAGCCGGATCCTAGTATAGTACAGTGTAGATTTTGTCTCATTGCTTTTGTATTCCGGTCGGAATACAGATGCGGGTGTGTATGCACAGTTGTGGGGTTTTCCTGTAATTTATTACGGGACCAGTTTTCTGGAGTTGCCAGTTTGCTTTCCGTTTCGGCCATTTTCATTTGTATCTTTCAATGGCCGAAAATTGGTGGAGGAGGGCTTATTTGCATTTGTGCAAATAAGCATTTGTGGAGGGTGGTCTTTGCATTTTATTGTATCATGATACTTGCACCATCATTTGACTTCTTTTGACAATGATGGCTTGACTTTTGTTTTCATGATGGTTGTGGTGGAGTGTTGGTCTTTGTTCATGATCATGCTTGATGATGATGGTGTTGGAGTGTTGGTTTAGGCTAGTGATCATTTTCTTTGCATGATGGCCTTTTCTCTCACTTGCATTGTTCTTGTGGCTATCTTTTTCACTCACTCCCTCACTCTCATTCTCTCCACCAGCATATGCATGGCCGGCCACAATGAGGGAAGGGGGCTGTCCAAATTTTTGGATGGGGATTTTGTTGTTCTTTTCATGCTCCAAAAATCCCCAAGTTCCTCTACATAATTCTTGTATCATACCTCCACCAATATGGCAATTCCTACAACCCCAAAATGAGACACAAGTTCTACTATACATTCTACAGCAATTCTTGGACACGTCGACTAGCCAGCTTCGTGCCCGAGTTGCCTCGGCATTGAGGTGGGAGCCCGTAAAAGACGTAGGCGATGTGGTGCACTTCCGGCAATGAGGTGGAGACAGGACATTCCGCGCGAGATCGGGACGACGATGAGAAGACCGGAGGACTCGGATCTGTCGGTATATCTCTATTCCCTTTCTTGTAGTTAGCTAGGACTAGTTAATGGTTCGATCCGGGTGTTTAGTGCGCGGTGGTGCCGGTTTGCTAGTTTGCAAAAATTAAAGTTTATCACCGCTTCCGCATTTGGCCGTCGGATTGACGGCCGGGGCGCCGCCGTGCACTTACAGTGGTATCAGAGCCTCGCCATTAATATAGTCTAGCTTTGTCTAATGTGTTTTACATTTCCGATCGAACAAAATTCCAAAAACCCGTGTTTTCTTCACATCAGTTTTCTGTTGAATTTTTTCTTGCTCGAAAAATTTTTCAGGTTGCTGAAAAGTGATGTACTGGAAATTATAAGAACACTGTAGAAATTCGATACAGTGACTCCACAGTGGGAGCGCGGAACTGCGGCCAAACACCCCTTTGGGCCGCGGTTCCGCCGCACTATGTTGAGATCACTGCATCAAATTTCTGCAGTTGCTCTTTGGCATGATTTTAGGGTTTCTGGAATATTATTTTTGAGCCCAGAATTTCTTGATGTGCTACAGTAGTACATGGGGGCCCACTTGTTAAAATTTGATCGATCGGATATTTTAAACACATTATTTCACAGTATTTACATTATATCTGCGACCGTGAATGTCACTCGATCGGTAAATCCTGTCTAACTGCTATAGCCCGGTTAGTCGGATTTGCGAACGTGATATTCACGTTGATGTTTTGTGATTTTGCTGTGATGTTGCGGATCGGTCGTGGGGGATAGCCTGGATGCAATGCTGGTACAGTGTTTTGTTGTATTATGTACATTTGATATTGCGGGGCGAGCGTCCGACATGTGGACTGCCGTCACTGCCTGATTGTATTATTATTTTGGGGCACGACCAGGTTGCGGTCGATGTACCCGGTGTATGTATATTTTACTTTCTGTACTAGGATTTCCCCGCGGAGGGGTGCACGGATAGCCGGGTTCTAGAGGGAAACAAGCCCGCAACTCATGGCATTGAGACGGAGGGGGCTTTACTCTAGAATTGGCGGGCTGTTCGCCGCACTGGTAGGGGGTACAGGTTGACCCAGGAGGGGTGCCCAAGTTACCGGATTCCGTGAAGTGCTGGGTGGTCCATTCACGTTGCTGAAGGGGGCTGCTTCGCATCAGGTTTTGGCGGGTAACTTGCCGCGCCCGTAGGGGTCTAGGATTTTCATTGCACAGGCTATCCACACGACCAGGGGAACGTCGGGTTTCAGCGGCTCTGTGAAACCCGGGGATCCCAGATATCTGTTTTATTCTGTGATGCTGTACATTTCTGTGATGTTGCATTTTATCACGCCTTGAGCGAAATATAATATATTGGTATATATATTAGTAGATGTTGTATATGTTTTGCATCCGCGCTAGTCCAGTCCCCGCTCTGTCGTTAGTTAGCTAACCTAACGGGTAATGACGGGACCCGGTGGCGAATGCGGATGGCATATACGTACGTCATATTATTTTCGTTCTTTGTGGTGTGATCATATTGATGGGACTGCGTTGATTCGGATCAATGCAAGTAAAACAAACCTATTCTGATGTTGTTGGAACACTTTTCAAAAAGCTGTTATTGCAAGGACGTTCTCTTTTGTTTTGCATCGTGGTATTCAGTTGGAATATCCTGCTCCTCAGTCGACGAGGCAAGGGCCGAGATCCCTTCACCGGGAGTGACCCCTTGGACAAAAGTTTGCGTCAGGGCAATAACTTCACTATAGCCGATTACTTTTGCTTTGCATCGTGGTATTCAGTTGGAATATCCTGCACCTCATTCTACGGGGAAAGAGCCGAGATCCCTTCACCGGGAGTGACCTCTTTAGCAATGGTTTTCGTCACTATATTTTTATAAAGCTATCAGTTCCTTCAACGATATCAAGTTCACTACGTTAAAGGTTTTCGCCAGAAACCATTCGTAGCCCTCCGTCGTTTCATATGGATGGTCAATAGTATTCAAGCTGTGTATGTTGGCCAAAGTCAAGGCACAGTGATTGGTAGCTATTGGGGTATTCATATGCAGCATAGATAGATGCGTTGGTTTGGGACAGTCGTACTGCCATTTTGGCCAAAGTCAAGGGTAGGTACGGGTGGATTCAAATTAACCTGGAGAATGACGGGTAGAACTTGACATGTGACTTATGATATGTTGGCCAAAGTCAAGGTCATAAGAGCATGGGGCAAAAATCACATCGGGAGTTTTAAAAGAACTGAAACTTGCCAGATATGCACATACCTTCTGGAGTGTGATACCGTGAGCGAATTCCGTCACGTTGTCGTGCGATGATAGTTGGATCCCGATTCCCACTGATGAGTTAGTTTACTCCTCGGGTGACCCCGACTAATTCTTCTTTCAGGTTTGGAGGAGAATTTGACGGTACAGTGGGAGGTTTCCAGATTAGATAAATTGGTAACCATTCTGATCTAGGTTAGAGTGCACGCTGAGTGTTTCTTTTCTCTCTCTCTTTGGCAGCGACCATTGACCCGACCCTAAGACTATGACTCAGTGACCAAAATTAACCGAACCTTCTTATAACACTGGCTTTTGGATTGTCAGAGTTGCACACCTCATTGCCACTCCCACTTTTACCCTTTTCTCCAGGACACCCCGTATTACTACGAACGTCCACTTCCATTGGACAAAACCATCGTATGGTTATATACGAACTCGAAGGAATTTATTCGAGGATGGTTTCCGGTTCTGGAGAAAACGGATAGGATTATTCAGTTGTCTTTTCCTTTTACCTTCTCTCAGGTTGCGAGTACTCCTTGGTTTAGGAGATAGTACACCTATTACGCAAATTGGATAGTCTTCTTCCAAACCTTAGGCTGGTGCCGACCGGTAGTGAATGAAGAAAACCAATTAGCCTAACGATGGTGTACAGAAGGTATTAAGTTAAGACAAAGCAAGGGATTAGTAAGAGGGCAAAGTAAATTGCGACTGATATTCACGACCAAACCAGGTATTTCATTACCACTCCCAAATCACCTTTGTATTTCTCCAGGACACTCCGTATCACTATGAAGATCCACAGTTTATTGGATACTCCATCGTATGGTTATATACGAACTCGAAAGGAACTTGTTCCAGTTCGGGGATGGATTCTGGTTCAGGAGAAATAGGAATAAGGTTTATTCAGGTGTCTTTTATCTTCACCTTCTCTCGCATTGCGAGTGTTCCTAGGATTGGGACAGTACACCTATTATGCTTATTGGATAGTCTTCTTCCAAACCATAGGCTGGTGCCGAACGGTAGGGAAGGAAGAAAACCATTTGGCCTAAAGGGGTGTGCAGAAGGTAATGACCAAAGACATATAAAGGGATTTGGAGAGGTGGCAAAGAATTACACGGTTACAGTTGTGAATCTGGAAGAGGCATTACTAGGAATACCGGGATACCCCATCGAAACATTTCATTGTTTCAGTTTCATTGTGTACTGTTAAAAGAAAACTGATTTCCCAATTAAGACACTTGCTCCAGGGTATGTATTTACCAGGTATGATTCTCACATCTGTATGGTTTTACAGATGATGAGTGGGAGTAAGTTATTGGGAATTAGGTGATCATCCTCATTATATCGGGATTCGTTGTAATCGGTGATATTTGAGGAAGTCACCTGGACTGTTTGCCGGTCGGCAAATATTTGGTTTTGAATATCCGCTGTCATGCACCAATTTCAAATTGATATATCTGTACGTCTATTTTCATAGAGTGAGATATACCTTTTTGAAATTATGTCTACGACATTTGCCTATATCAGTAGATGGTTAGGTAAGGAGCATTAAACAGCGGTGTAATTCTTCTTAACCATAAGTACAGTTTTCAACCTACGACACACAGTGAATGAGTTATCAGACTCAAGGGACTTATACAGAGTATTGTATGTTGTCCAGGGTCCATCAGGGCAGAGGGGTTGGTCCTCGTACTATATTCGGTTTACTTATGACTTCTCTAGTTTTTAGACAGGTGTTTCGTGGAAACACAGGGTCCGAATTTTGAGAAGTTATAGGTATATGAATAGAGTAGAGAACCAGGTGTAGCAGGTATCGGGATTCTTCAAAGTGATCGAAGATGTAGATACTTGTCAATGGTATTCAGTTGATAGTAGCGATTAAGAGAACTTGCTTCTCTTTCAGGTTACTCATAATTGGAAGCATTCCTAAGTTGAGTAACGCTGATAGGCTTTCTTTCATTTAGTTGACATGCACTGGGGACAGCTGCATGATTTGAATCTGGTTCAACTAAATCAGTGCCTCTGTTTCTATATTGGATGTAGAACAGTTCATATCTTAACGATGTTAAGGTACGGGGAGTTGTCCGGATTATGCTTAAAACCAGACTCTGGATAACTCAAGGCACGTTTTCTGTAATGGCTGTTTGTGGGTTGACCCAGGCTATGACGAGGGTTGACTTTCTACCATCTGGAAGATCAATAGTGATATTGTTCTGAACTCGCCACAGTTTTAATAAAAATGGATTTTTTCAGAAAACAGTAGTGAGAGTATGGTAGAACTGGAAGTGATTCCAGAACCGCAAACGATTACTGAAGATTTGATAGGAACCTAAAGATTCAATCTGGATTGACATTCCATTGGCCACTCCGCAGATACGGTGGGTAACTTCAGGCACCCGAGAGGTACTCCGGTAGCCTCAAGGACGGTGACAGGGAAGTTCTTGTTTACCCACACTTGCCAATGCTGTTGTTCCAGGCTGTGAGACCCGGCAGGAGGATGAGTATAGCGTCGTTCTGAACTAGCTTTAGAAGTGTACGTCTATATGACTCTGTCAGAGGGTTGTCGTAGTCAGTGGGAGCAGCGGAAGCATTGGTGGACAGGTGGCTTATGTCTATTTATAGACTAAAGCAGATATTGCGGAGATAGATCATCTATTTCTGACGTGACAGTCATAGGCTTGACTTCATCAGAATAGGGGATGGATCTGTTAAGAAGGTAGTAGGGTGTGATGTCATGGTATTTGGATGACATACACAGAGTGGGAAGTGATATTCCTATACTACGATCGGTTATACTTTGGTTGTCACACAGTGGTTTCTCCACACCGGACTTGGACATTATATCAGACATACTGGTTGCTAGATCTATGGTTTTAGATCTAGATTTGGGTGGTTTCCCAATCAGAGTACTTAGACAGCATTCTAAGAGTATTTAGAATGGACGACTCCTGGCACGGTAGTGTACCTGCAGGTGATGGAGTCACCCTCTCTAAAGCTGTCTTACAGACTAAAGGGGAGAGGGATGTGCATGATTGGCAAATCACTTGCTTAGGCAATTGAGTCAATCGTGAGATGTCAAGTACCACACCAGATGTTGTTCTTGCACTAGGTGCAATAAGTTGACATTAATCCAATCCTGGAGAAACAGTCGGAAGCAGTTTTAGAACATAAGTGGATGTTCTAGGGATATGATAACGATAGCCTCATTCGGGAGACAGTTATCATTCCAGGCTTCCAAGGTGACTTGGACGACAGGGAGGTTGTCAGAGTTATAGTTTTCCTTCTGACGAGGGGCAGTATTTTGGACAGGTGGTCCAAGGCAATACTGAGGGAGGAATGGCGCAGGATACTGATTAAGTTCAGTTGACGATACAGTCTAAGAAGTTTGGATTTGAAGTTTATTTATGAGCTAGGTCCCATCAGACATCCAGACATATTCTAAGACAGGTATTGCTCATTTCGGAAGATGGCTTTCTCCGCGAACTTAAGATATAGAGAGACATAGAAAGAAATATCAAGGCGGATCCACTCACTGAGGCTATTCCTCGAACGCATTAGTTTCGCAAATGGGATTTGTGAGACTGACTAGTAGAGGAGTTGGGTGTTCGGTATCACACAGGCTGTGAGTATGCGACATCGCAATAATTAGCCTTGAGTGCAAGTGGGAGATTGTTGGAGATAGTGCCCTCAGAGTCAATTATTGGATCACAGGCACGTGATTGCAATGATTGAGGGAGGACCTATCCCGGTAGGACAGTCTTACTCGAGATGATAGTATGCTATCTGGTTTATCTTTATCATCGTGTACTGCTTAGGTGACCTGACAGGTCGCTATTATGTAAGTGCACGGCGGCGCCCCGGCCGTCAAACCGACGGCCAAATGTGGAAGCGGTGATAAACTTTAATTTTGCGGACTTAGCAAACCGGCACCACCGCGCACTAAACCCCGGATCGGGCCATTAAACTAGTTCTAGCTAACAACAAGACGGGTTAGAGATATACCGAGTGATCCGAGTCCTCCGGTCTTCTCGTCGTCGTCCCGATCTCCCGCGGAAACTCCGGTCGTCGCATCCTTGCCGGAAGGGCACCACATCGTCTGCATCTTTTACGGGCTCCCACCTCAATACCGAGGCAACTCGGGCACGAAGCTGGCAAGTCGACATGCCCAAGGTTTGCTGTAGAATGTGTAGAAGCATGTCTCTTTTGGGGTTATGAGGTTGCCATGGTTGGAGGAATTTTGCACTAGAATTTCATGGATGCTTGATGGAGAAAAATGAGCATGCATGAAAATGAGCTCGGCCACAAGAAGAAAAAGCTCACTGGAAAAATTACATTTGGGTGAGGTGTGAATGTTTTATTAAAACCTTGCTTCAATTAAAACATTCCCCCCAAAAAAAATAAACAGCACACTCCATTAGCACACAGGGGGGGCCCACGAAATTTACAAGAAGGAAAATTCTCACCAAATTAAACCTCACTCCAACAGTGGCCGGCCCCCCAACTTATCCATCACAAAATCACATCAAAACCCATACCCTCTCATAACTCAATAAATGCATGAATAGCAAAGAAGATATCATAATCAATCCTTTTGCAATAAACCCCTCCACAATGAGTTATTTGCAAACTTGCAAATAACCCCCTCCAACGAAAAGTCCGGTCGTGAAGGAACAATGAAAAACCGGCCGGAACGGAATGCAAACTGGCAACCCCAGAAAACTGGTCCCATAATAAATTACAGGAAAACCCCGATACTGTGCATACACACCCGCATTTGTATTCCGACCGAAATACAAATGCAAAGAGACAAAACTACACTATCAAATACTAAGATCCGGCTTAAGCCAAAACCGGCTAGTAAAAACCGTCCGATCACGATCCGTGCAATACCGCACGTATCTGATCGAACCCTGCCATATCTCCATACGGCCTCTACAGCATTTCGCCCGAAAGCTGAGTAACTGAATATGTGGTGGACTCTAAAGACTCGTCAACACTATGGCTGTGGATTTAACCACTAGCACGTCAGAGGTATAAGCCAATACGTAACGGGCCACCAGCTATTGACCAAAAGGGACGTCGATGAGCGAACTCATCCTGACACCCTACTGAGCCTGTCAGTGACAATATCCGTACAGTCCGGTCCGTTCGTCTATGAGCATCGCATGTCGGGCCTAGGGGGTGGGTAAAAGTCAGACCCCCAAAAGCGGTACAAGTTGTGTCGGAGTGTAGCCCAGAACACCCTGAGATACTACTGGAATACCTACCAGTAAATCTCCTGCCTTGGCCAAGGACTTCGTGTAATGGCTCTCCTAGACACAGCGCAACCTCACCCCCAATACCGGGAGAGACGAACCCCCGAAGATCCGCTCACTGCCTCCATGTGGCTCGGGACTGTACCCAACTAAAACCTGTTTGCACGACTCCTTTGAGCCATGGTAGGGTAGTAATCAAAGCACAGTGGGAACTCACACAAGACAAATGACGATCCCCAGGTCGATGAACTAACCTGTACACATGTCACCTGGGAACTGCTATCTGACATGAGGTATAAGACCAACTAGCATGTTCCCGGCGAGTCCTGTCCGGTGTACTCATAACCCAATGAGCACCTGTATACATCTTAGGTGAACCAACTGACACCAGTGGTTTGTGAGACCGGCCACCGCCCCTCGTCGGGGTCTCGACTGTATACACTAGTCTACTGTGGAGAATCGATGCCCTGTCTCGAAACTCCAACGACTAGGGACCTTTTAAGGATGTGCTTATAGACTCCAGCTCTCACTTATATGATCGCCCTCATACTGCTGGCAGCCAAGCAAGAATCCTAGGGGCTCTATCAACGTGCAATAGTGACCTGTCAGGTCACCTAAAGCAGTACACGATGATAAAGGTAAACCAGATAGCATACTATCATCTCGAGTAAGACTGACGTACCGGGATAGGTCCTCCCTCAATCATTGCAATCACGTGCCTGTGATCCAATAATTGACTCTGAGGGCACTATCTCCAACAATCTCCCACTTGCACTCAAGGCTAATTATTGCGATGTCGCATACTCACAGCCCGTGTGATACCGAACACCCAACTCCTTTACTAGTCAGTCTCACAAAGCTCGTTTGCGAGACTATTGCGTTCGAGGAATAGCCTCAGCGAGTGGATCCGCCTTGATGTTTCTTTCTATGTCTCTCTATATCTCAAGTTCGCGGAGAAAGCCATCTCCCGAAATGAGCAATACCTGTCTTAGAATGTCTGGATGTCTGATGGGACCTAGCTCATAAATGAACTCCAAATCCAAACTTCTTAGACTGTATCGTCAACTGAACTTAATCAGTATCCTGCGCCATGCCACCCTCAGTATTGCCTTGGACCACCTGTCCAGAATACTGCCCTTCGTCAGAAGGAAAACTATAACTCTGACAACCTCCTTGTCGTCCATGTCACCTTGGAAGCCTGGAATGATAACTGTCTCCCAAATGAGGCTGTCGTTATCATATCCCTAGAACATCCACTTATGTTCTAAAACTGCTTCCGACTGTTTCTCCAGGATTGGATCAATATCAACTTATTGCATCTAGTGCAAGAACAACATCTGGTGTGGTACTTGACATCTCATGATTGACTCAATTGCCTAAGCAAGTGATCTGCCAATCATGCACATCCCTCTCTACTTTAGTCTGTAAGACACCTTTAGAGAGGGTGACTCCATCACCTGCAGGTACACTACCGTGCCAGGAGTCGTCCATTCTAAATACTCTTAGAATGCTGTCAAGGTACCCTGATTGGGAAACCACCCAAATCTAGATCTAAAACTATAGATCCAGTAACCAGTATGTCTGATATAATGTCCAAGTCCTTTGTGGAGAAACCACTGTGTGACGACCAAAGTATAACCGATCGTATTATAGGAGTTTCCTTTCCTACTCTGTGTATGTCATCCAAAACCAGGACATCACACCCTACTACCTTCTTAACTGATCCATCCCTTATTCTGATAACGTCAAACCCATGACTGTCACATCAGAAATAGATGATCTATCTCCGCTATATCTGCTTTAGTCTATAAATAGACATAAGCCTGATGTCCACCAATGCTTCTGCTGCTCCCACTGACTACGAAAACCCTCTGGCAGAGTCATATAGACATGCACTTCTAAAGCTAGTTTAGAACGACGCTATACTCATCCTCCTGCCGGGTTTCGCAGCCTGGAATAACAACAATAGCAAGTGTGGGTAAACAAGAACTTCCCTGTCACCGTCCTTGAGGCTACCGGAGTACCTCTCGGGTGCCTGAAGTTATCCACCTTATCTGCGGAGTGGCCAATGGAATGTCAAATCAGATTGAATCTTTAGGTTCCTTATCAAATCTTCAGTAATCGTTTGCGGTTCTGGAATCACTTCCAGTTCTACCATACTCCCACTACTGTTTTTGAAAAAATCCATTTTTATTAAAACTATGGCGAGTCTAGAACAATATTACTATTGATCTCCCAGATGGTAGAAAATCAACCCTCGTCATAGCCTGGGTCAACCCACAAACAGCCATTACAGAAACGTGCCTTAAGTTATCCAGAGTCTGGTTTTAATCATAAGCCGGACAACTCCCCGTACCTTAACAATGTTAAGATATGAACTGTACTATATCCAATATAGAACCAGAGGCACTGATTTAATTGAACCAGATTCAAATCATGCAGCTATCTCCAGTGCATGTCAACTAAATGGAAGGAGGCCGATCAGCGTTACTCAACTTAGGAATGCTTCCAATTATGAGTAACCTGAAAGAGAAGCAATTTCTCTTTATTATTACTATCAACTGAATACCATACACAAGTATCTACATCTTCGATCACTTTGAAGAATCCCGATACTTTCTACACTTGGTTCTCTACTCTATTCAAATACCTATAACTCCTCAAAACTTAGACCCTGTGTTTCTACGAAACACATGTCTAAGAACTAGAGAAGTCATAAGTAAATCGAATATAGTATGAGGACCAAGCCCTTTGTCCTAATGGACACTGGACAACATACAATACTCTGTATAAGTCCGCTGAGTCTGACAACTCTTTCACTGTATGTCGTAGGTTGAAAACTGTACTTATGGTTAAGAAGAATTACACCGCTGTTTAATGCTCCTTACCTAACCATCCACTGATATAGGTAAATGTCATCGACATAATATCAAAAGGTATATCTCACTCTATGAAAATAGACGTACAGATATATCAATTTGAAATTGGTGCATAACAGCGGATATTCAAAACCAAATATTTGCCGACCGGCAAACATCCCAGGTGATCTCCTCAAATATCACCGATTACAACGAATCCCGATATAATGAGGATGATCACCTAATTCCAAATAACTTACTCCCACTCATCATCTGTAAAACCATACAGATGTGAGAATCAAACCTGGTAAATACATACCCTGGAGCAAGTGTCTAATCGGGAAATCAGTTTTCTTTTAACAGTACACAGTTGAACTGAAACATTGAAATGTTTCGATGGGGTATCCTGGTATTCCTAGTAATGCCTCTACCATTATCCAGATTCACAACTATAACCGGATAATTCTTTGCCACCTCACCAAATCCCTTTATATGTCTTTAGTCATTACCTTCTGCACACCCCTTAGGACAAATGGTTTTCTTCCTTCCCTACCGTTCGGCACCAGCCTATGGTTTGGAAGAAGACTATCCAATAAGCATAATGGGTGTACTGTCCTAATCCTAGGAGCACTCGCAATGCGAGAGAAGGTGAAAATAAAAGACAACCGAATAAACCTTATTCCTATTTCTCCTGGACCAGAATCCATCCCCGAACTGGAACAAGTTCCTTTCGAGTTCGTATATAACCATACGATGGAGTATCCAATAAACTGTAGATTTTCGTAGTGATACGGAGTGTCCTGGAGAAATACAAAGGTGATTTAGGATTGGCGAAGTAATACTTGGTTTGGTCGTGAATATCAGTCGCAATTTACTTTGCCCTCTTACTAACCCCTTGCTTTGTCTTAATCTTAATACCTTCTGCACACCATCTTATGCTAATTGGTTTTCTTCATTCCCCACTGTTCGGCACCAGCCTAAGGTTTGGAAGAAGACTATCCAATTCGCGTAATAGGTGTACTATCTCCTAAACCAAGGAGTACTCATAACTTGAGAGAAGGTAAAAGGGAAAAGACAACTGAATAATCCTATCCGTTTTCTCCAGAACCGGAAACCATCCTCGAATTCCTTCGAGTTCGTATCTAACCATACGATGGTTTTGTCCAATGGAAGTGGGCGTTCGCAGTAATACGGGGTGTCCTGGAGAAAAGGGTAAAAGTAGGAGTGGCAATGAGGTCTGCAACTCTGACAATCCAAAAGCCAGTGTTAAGAAGATTCGGTCAACTTGGTCACTGAGTCATAGTCTTAGGGTCGGGTCAATGGTCGCTGCCAAAGAGAGAGAGAAAAGAAACACTCAGCGTGCACTCTACCCTAGATCAGAATGGTTACCAATTTATCTAATCAGGAAACCTCCCACTGTACCTCAAATTCTCCTCCAAACCTGAAAGAAGAATTAGTCGGGGTCACCCGAGGAGTAAACCAACTCATCAGTGGGAATCGGGATCCAACTCTCATCGCATGATAACGTGACGGAATCCGCTCACGGTATCACACTCCAGAAGGTATGCGCATATCTGGCAAGTTTCAGTTCTTTTGAAACTCCCGATGTGGATTTTTACCCCATGCTCTTATGACCTTGACGAAGGCCAACAAATCTTAAGTCACATGTCAAGTTCTACCCGTCATTCTCCAGGTTGATTTGAACCCACCCGCACAAGCCCTTGACGAAGGCCAACAAGGCTATACGACTGTCCCAAACCAACGCATCTATCTATGCTGCAGAAAGGCAACAAGCAGCTACCAAACACTATGCCTTGACGAAGGCCAACAAACATAGCATGAATACTACGTGCTACCCGTCTGAAACGACGGAGGGCTACGAATGGTTTCTGGCGAAAACCTTTAACGTAATGAACTTTATATCGTTGAAGGAACGGATAGCTTTTTAGAAAATATAGTGACGAAAACCTTTACTAAAGAGGTCACTCCCGGTGAAGGGATCTCGGCTCTTTCCCCGTAGAATGGGGTGCAGGATATTCCAAATGAATACCACGGTGCAAAGCAAAAGTAATCGGCTATAGTGAAGTTAATGCCCTGACGCAAACTTCTGTCCAAGGGGTCACTCTCGGTGAAGGGATCTCGGCCCTTGCCTCGTCGACTGAGGAGCAGGATATTCCAAATGAATACCACGATGCAAAACAAAAGTGAACGTCCTTGCAATAACAGCTTTTTGAAAAGTGTTCCAACAACATCAGAATAGGTTTGTTTAACTTGCATTGATCCGAATCAACGCAGTCCCATCAATTGATCACACCACAAAGAACGAAAATATACTGACGTACGTATATGCCATCCGCATTCGCCACTGGGTCCCGTCATCACCCGTTAGGTTAGCTAACTAACGGCAGAGCAGGGACTGGACTAGCGCGGATGAAAAACATATACAACATCTACTAATATATATACCAATATATAGTATTTCGCTCAAGGCGTGAATAAAATGCAACATCACAGAAATGTACAGCATCACAGAACAATACAGATATCTGGGATCCCCGGGTTTCACAGAGCCACTACTGAAACCCGACGTTCCCCTGGTCGTGTGGATAGCCTGTGCAATGAAATCCTGGACCCCTACGGGCGCGGCAAGTTACCCGCCAAAACCTAAAGCGAGGCAGCCCCCTTCAGAGCCGTGAATGGACCACCCAGCACTTCACGGAATTCGGTAACTTGGGCACCCCTCCTGGGTCAAACTGTACCCCCTACGAGTGCGGCGAATAGCCCGCCAATTCCAGACTGAAGCCCCCTCCGTCTCAATGCCCTGAGATGCGGGCCCGTTGCCCTCTAGAACCCGGCTATCCGTGCACCCCTCCGCGGGGTAACCCTAGTACAGAAAGTAAAATATACATACAACGGGTACATCGACCGCAACCAGGTCGTGCCCCAAAAGAATAATACAAACAGGCAGTGACGGCAGTCCACATGTCGGACACTCGCCCCGCAATATCAAATGTACATAATACAACAAAACTGTACTAGCATTGCATCCAGGCTATCCCCCACGACCGATCCGCAACATCACAGCAAAATCACAAAACATCAACGTGAAAGTCACGTTCGCAAATCCGTCTAACCGGGCTATAGCAGTTAGACCGGATTTACCGATCGAGTGACATTCACGGTCGCAGATATAATGTAAATACTGTGAAATAATGTGTTTAAAATATCCGATCGATCAAAAATTAACAAGTGGGCCCCCAAGCAATACTGTAGCACTCACAGAAAATCTGGGCCCAATTTTAATATTCCAAAACCCCAAGTTTTAGCCCACAAGCCCACTGGAAAAAAATGATGACATGATCCCTCATTCATGCGGCGGATCCGCGGCCTTCAGAGTGGTAATGGCCGTGGATCCGCGGTCGTACGGAGGGATCGTGTTGTCGAATTTTTCCAGTGTTCTTAGAACTCCCTGCACATCATTCTGAGACAACCTGAATACTTTTTCGAGACCAAAAAATTTCAACAGAAAACTGTCGTGAACAAAAATGCAAGTTTTGGAATTTTGGTCGATCGGAAATGCAAAACACATCAAACGAAGCTAGACGAAGTTAATGGCGAGGCTCTGATACCAATGTAAGTGCACGGCAGCGCCCCGGCCGTCAAACCGACGGCCAAATGCGGAAGCGGTGATAAACTTTAATTTTGCGGACTTAGCAAACCGGCACCACCGCGCACTAAACCCCGGATCGGGCCATTAAACTAGTTCTAGCTAACAACAAGACGGGTTAGAGATATACCGAGTGATCCGAGTCCTCCGGTCTTCTCGTCGTCGTCCCGATCTCCCGCGGAAACTCCGGTCGTCGCATCCTTGCCGGAAGGGCACCACATCGTCTGCATCTTTTACGGGCTCCCACCTCAATACCGAGGCAACTCGGGCACGAAGCTGGCAAGTCGACGTGCCCAAGGTTTGCTGTAGAATGTGTAGAAGCATGTCTCTTTTGGGGTTATGAGGTTGCCATGGTTGGAGGAATTTTGCACTAGAATTTCATGGATGCTTGATGGAGAAAAATGAGCATGCATGAAAATGAGCTCGGCCACAAGAAGAAAAAGCTCACTGGAAAAATTACATTTGGGTGAGGTGTGAATGTTTTATTAAAACCTTGCTTCAATTAAAACATTCCCCCAAAAAAAAATAAACAGCACACTCCATTAGCACACAGGGGGGGCCCCACGAAATTTACAAGAAGGAAAATTCTCACCAAATTAAACCTCACTCCAACAGTGGCCGGCCCCCCAACTTATCCACCACAGAATCACATCAAAACCCATACCCTCTCATAACTCAATAAATGCATGAATAGCAAAGGAGATATCATAATCAATCCTTTTGCAATAAACCCCTCCACAATGAGTTATTTGCAAACTTGCAAATAACCCCCTCCAACGAAAAGTCCGGTCGTGAAGGAACAATGAAAAACCGGCCGGAACGGAATGCAAACTGGCAACCCCAGAAAACTGGTCCCATAATAAATTACAGGAAAACCCCGATACTGTGCATACACACCCGCATTTGTATTCCGACCGAAATACAAATGCAAAGAGACAAAACTACACTATCAAATACTAAGATCCGGCTTAAGCCAAAGCCGGCTAGTAAAAACCGTCCGATCACGATCCGTGCAATACCGCACGTATCTGATCGAACCCTGCCATATCTCCATACGGCCTCTACAGCGTTTCGCCCGAAAGCTGAGTAACTGAATGTGTGGTGGACTCTAAAGACTCGTCAACACTATGGCTGTGGATTTAACCACTAGCACGTCAGAGGTATAAGCCAATACGTAACGGGCCACCAGCTATTGACCAAAAGGGACGTCGATGAGCGAACTCATCCTGACACCCTACTGAGCCTGTCAGTGACAATATCCATACAGTCCGGTCCGTTCGTCTATGAGCATCGCATGTCGGGCCTAGGGGGTGGGTAAAAGTCAGACCCCCAAAAGCGGTACAAGTCATGTCGGAGTGTAGCCCAGAACACCCTGAGATACTACTCGAATACCTACCAGTAAATCTCCTGCCTTGGCCAAGGACTTCGTGTAATGGCTCTCCTAGACACAGCGCGACCTCACCCCCAATACCGGGAGAGACGAACCCCCGAAGATCCGCTCACTGCCTCCATGTGGCTCGGGACTGTACCCAACTAAAACCTGTTTGCACGACTCCTTTGAGCTGTGGTAGGGTAGTAATCAAAGCACAGTGGGAACTCACACGAGACAAATGACGATCCCCAGGTCGATGAACTAACCTGTACACATGTCACCTGGGAACTGCTATCTGACATGAGGTATAAGACCAACTAGCATGTTCCCGGCGAGTCCTGTCCGGTGTACTCATAACCCAATGAGCACCTGTATACATCTTAGGTGAACCAACTGACACCAGTGGCTTGTGAGACCGGCCACTGCCCCTCGTCGGGGTCTCGACTGTATACACTAGTCTACTCTGGAGAATCGATGCCCTGTCTCGAAACTCCCACGACTAGGGACCTTTTAAGGATGTGCTTATAGACTCCAGCTCTCACTTATATGATCGCCCTCATACTGCTGGCAGCCAAGAAAGAATCCTAGGGGCTCTATCAACATGCAATAGTGACCTGTCAGGTCACCTAAAGCAGTACACGATGATAAAGGTAAACCAGATAGCATACTATCATCTCGAGTAAGACTGTCGTACCGGGATAGGTCCTCCCTCAATCATTGCAATCACGTGCCTGTGATCCAATAATTGACTCTGAGGGCACTATCTCCAACAATCTCCCACTTGCACTCAAGGCTAATTATTGAGATGTCGCATACTCACAGCCCGTGTGATACCGAACACCCAACTCCTCTACTAGTCAGTCTCACAAAGCTCGTTTGCGAGACTATTGCGTTCGAGGAATAGCCTCAGCGAGTGGATCCGCCTTGATGTTTCTTTCTATGTCTCTCTATATCTCAAGTTCACGGAGAAAGCCATCTCCCGAAATGAGCAATACCTGTCTTAGAATGTCTGGATGTCTGATGGGACCTAGCTCATAAATGAACTCCAAATCCAAACTTCTTAGACTGTATCGTCAACTGAACTTAATCAGTATCCTGCGCCATGCCACCCTCAGTATTGCCTTGGACCACCTGTCCAGAATACTGCCCTTCGTCAGAAGGAAAACTATAACTCTGACAACCTCCTTGTCGTCCATGTCACCTTGGAAGCCTGGAATGATAACTGTCTCCCAAATGAGGCTGTCGTTATCATATCCCTAGAACATCCACTTATGTTCTAAAACTGCTTCCGACTGTTTCTCCAGGATTGGATCAATATCAACTTATTGCATCTAGTGCAAGAACAACATCTGGTGTGGTACTTGACATCTCATGATTGACTCAATTGCCTAAGCAAGTGATCTGCCAATCATGCACATCCCTCTCTACTTTAGTCTGTAAGACACCTTTAGAGAGGGTGACTCCATCACCTGCAGGTACACTACCGTGCCAGGAGTCGTCCATTCTAAATACTCTTAGAATGCTGTCAAGGTACCCTGATTGGGAAACCACCCAAATCTAGATCTAAAACTATAGATCCAGTAACCAGTATGTCTGATATAATGTCCAAGTCCTTTGTGGAGAAACCACTGTGTGACGACCAAAGTATAACCGATCGTATTATA
The DNA here is from genome assembly GCA_030015575.1 of Agapanthus africanus. Classification (NCBI taxonomy): domain Eukaryota; kingdom Viridiplantae; phylum Streptophyta; class Magnoliopsida; order Asparagales; family Amaryllidaceae; genus Agapanthus; species Agapanthus africanus. The sequence goes on along the minus strand of CM057342.1, from coordinate 330,971,317 downwards.
GGAGTTTCTTTTCCTACTCTGTGTATGTCATCCAAAACCAGGACATCACACCCTACTACCTTCTTAACTGATCCATCCCTTATTCTGATAACGTCAAACCCATGACTGTCACATCAGAAATAGATGATCTATCTCCGCTATATCTGCTTTAGTCTATAAATAGACATAAGCCTGATGTCCACCAATGCTTCTGCTGCTCCCACTGACTACGACAACCCTCTGGCAGAGTCATATAGACATGCACTTCTAAAGCTAGTTTAGAACGACGCTATACTCATCCTCCTGCCGGGTTTCGCAGCCTGGAACAACAACAATGGCAAGTGTGGGTAAACAAGAACTTCCCTGTCACCGTCCTTGAGGCTACCGGAGTACCTCTCGGGTGCCTGAAGTTACCCACCTTATCTGCGGAGTGGCCAATGGAATGTTAAATCAGATTGAATCTTTAGGTTCCTTATCAAATCTTCAGTAATCGTTTGCGGTTCTGGAATCACTTCCAGTTCTACCATACTCCCACTACTGTTTTTGAAAAAATCCATTTTTATTAAAACTGTGGCGAGGCTAGAACAATATTACTATTGATCTCCCAGATGGTAGAAAATCAACCCTCGTCATAGCCTGGGTCAACCCACAAACAGCCATTACAGAAACGTGCCTTAAGTTATCCAGAGTCTGGTTTTAATCATAAGCCGGACAACTCCCCGTACCTTAACAATGTTAAGATATGAACTGTACTATATCCAATATAGAACCAGAGGCACTGATTTAATTGAACCAGATTCAAATCATGCAGCTATCTCCAGTGCTTGTCAACTAAATGGAAGGAGGCCGATCAGCGTTACTCAACTTAGGAATGCTTCCAATTATGAGTAACCTGAAAGAGAAGCAATTTCTCTTTATCATTACTATCAACTGAATACCATACACAAGTATCTATATCTTCGATCACTTTGAAGAATCCCGATACTTGCTACACTTGGTTCTCTACTCTATTCAAATACCTATAACTCCTCAAAACTTAGACCCTGTGTTTCTACGAAACACATGTCTAAGAACTAGAGAAGTCATAAGTAAATCGAATATAGTATGAGGACCAAGCCCTTTGTCCTAATGGACACTGGACAACATACAATACTCTGTATAAGTCCGCTGAGTCTGACAACTCTTTCACTGTGTGTCGTAGGTTGAAAACTGTACTTATGGTTAAGAAGAATTACACCGCTGTTTAATACTCCTTACCTAACCATCCACTGATATAGGTAAATGTCATCGACATAATATCAAAAGGTATATCTCACTCTATGAAAATAGACGTACAGATATATCAATTTGAAATTGGTGCATAACAGCGGATATTCAAAACCAAATATTTGCCGACCGGCAAACATCCCAGGTGATCTCCTCAAATATCACCGATTACAACGAATCCCGATATAATGAGGATGATCACCTAATTCCCAATAACTTACTCCCACTCATCATCTGTAAAACCATACAGATGTGAGAATCAAACCTGGTAAATACATACCCTGGAGCAAGTGTCTAATCGGGAAATCAGTTTTCTTTTAACAGTACACAGTTGAACTGAAACATTGAAATGTTTCGATGGGGTATCCTGGTATTCCTAGTAATGCCTCTACCATTATCCAGATTCACAACTATAACCGTATAATTCTTTGCCACCTCACCAAATCCCTTTATATGTCTTTAGTCATTACCTTCTGCACACCCCTTAGGCCAAATGGTTTTCTTCCTTCCCTACCGTTCGGCACCAGCCTATGGTTTGGAAGAAGACTATCCAATAAGCATAATGGGTGTACTGTCCTAATCCTAGGAGCACTCGCAATGCGAGAGAAGGTGAAAATAAAAGACAACCGAATAAACCTTATTCCTATTTCTCCTGGACCAGAATCCATCCCCGAACTGGAACAAGTTCCTTTCGAGTTCGTATATAACCATACGATGGAGTATCCAATAAACTGTGGATTTTCGTAGTGATACGGAGTGTCCTGGAGAAATACAAAGGTGATTTAGGATTGGCGAAGTAATACTTGGTTTGGTCGTGAATATCAGTCGCAATTTACTTTACCCTCTTACTAACCCCTTGCTTTGTCTTAATCTTAATACCTTCTGCACACCATCTTATGCTAATTGGTTTTCTTCATTCCCCACTGTTCGGCACCAGCCTAAGGTTTGGAAGAAGACTATCCAATTCGCGTAATAGGTGTACTATCTCCTAAACCAAGGAGTACTCATAACTTGAGAGAAGGTAAAAGGGAAAAGACAACTGAATAATCCTATCCGTTTTCTCCAGAACCGGAAACCATCCTCGAATTCCTTCGAGTTCGTATCTAACCATACGATGGTTTTGTCCAATGGAAGTGGGCGTTCGCAGTAATACGGGGTGTCCTGGAGAAAAGGGTAAAAGTAGGAGTGGCAATGAGGTCTGCAACTCTGACAATCCAAAAGCCAGTGTTAAGAAGATTCGGTCAACTTGGTCACTGAGTCATAGTCTTAGGGTCGGGTCAATGGTCGCTGCCAAAGAGAGAGAGAAAAGAAACACTCAGCGTGCACTCTACCCTAGATCAGAATGGTTACCAATTTATCTAATCAGGAAACCTCCCACTGTACCTCAAATTCTCCTCCAAACCTGAAAGAAGAATTAGTCGGGGTCACCCGAGGAGTAAACCAACTCATCAGTGGGAATCGGGATCCAACTCTCATCGCATGATAACGTGACGGAATCCGCTCACGGTATCACACTCCAGAAGGTATGCGCATATCTGGCAAGTTTCAGTTCTTTTGAAACTCCCGATGTGGATTTTTACCCCATGCTCTTATGACCTTGACGATGGCCAACAAATCATAAGTCACATGTCAAGTTCTACCCGTCATTCTCCGGGTTGATTTGAACCCACCCGCACAAGCCCTTGACGAAGGCCAATAAGGCTATACGACTGTCCCAAACCAACGCATCTATCTATGCTGCAGAAAGGCAACAAGCAGCTACCAAACACTATGCCTTGACGAAGGCCAACAAACATAGCATGAATACTACGTGCTACCCGTCTGAAACGACGGAGGGCTACGAATGGTTTCTGGCGAAAACCTTTAACGTAATGAACTTGATATCGTTGAAGGAACGGATAGCTTTTTAGAAAATATAGTGACGAAAACCTTTACTAAAGAGGTCACTCCCGGTGAAGGGATCTCGGCTCTTTCCCCGTAGAATGGGGTGCAGGATATTCCAAATGAATACCACGGTGCAAAGCAAAAGTAATCGGCTATAGTGAAGTTAATGCCCTGACGCAAACTTCTGTCCAAGGGGTCACTCCCGGTGAAGGGATCTCGGCCCTTGCCTCGTCGACTGAGGAGCAGGATATTCCAAATGAATACCACGATGCAAAACAAAAGTGAACGTCCTTGCAATAACAGCTTTTTGAAAAGTGTTCCAACAACATCAGAATAGGTTTGTTTAACTTGCATTGATCCGAATCAACACAGTCCCATCAATTGATCACACCACAAAGAACGAAAATATACTAACGTACGTATATGCCATCCGCATTCGCCACTGGGTCCCGTCATCACCCGTTAGGTTAGCTAACTAACGGCAGAGCAGGGACTGGACTAGCGCGGATGAAAAACATATACAACATCTACTAATATATATACCAATATATAGTATTTCGCTCAAGGCGTGAATAAAATGCAACATCACAGAAATGTACAGCATCACAGAACAATACAGATATCTGGGATCCCCGGGTTTCACAGAGCCACTATTGAAACCCGACGTTCCCCTGGTCGTGTGGATAGCCTGTGCAATGAAATCCTGGACCCCTACGGGCGCGGCAAGTTACCCGCCAAAACCTGAAGCGAGGCAGCCCCCTTCAGCGCCGTGAATGGACCACCCAGCACTTCACGGAATCCGGTAACTTGGGCACCCCTCCAGGGTCAACCTGTACCCCCTACGAGTGCGGCGAATAGCCCGCCAATTCCAGACTGAAGCCCCCTCCGTCTCAATGCCCTGAGATGCGGGCCCGTTGCCCTCTAGAACCCGGCTATCCGTGCACCCCTCCGCGGGGTAACCCTAGTACAGAAAGTAAAATATACATACAACGGGTACATCGACCGCAACCAGGTCGTGCCCCAAAAGAATAATACAAACAGGCAGTGACGGCAGCCCCTAGGATTCTTGCTTGACCACCAGCAGTATGAGGGCGATCATATAAGTGGGAGCTGGGGGTCTATAAGCATATCCTTAAAAGGTCCCTAGTCGTGGGAGATTCGAGACAGGGCATCGTTTCTCCAGAGTAGACTAGTGTATACAGTCAAGACCCCGACGAGGGGCGGTGGCCGGTCTCACAAGCCATTGGTGTCAGTTAGATCACCTAAGATGTATACAGGTGCTCATTGAGTTATGAGTACACCGGACAGGACTCGCCGGGAACATGCTAGTTGGTCATATACCAGACGTCAGATGGCAGTTCCCTGGTGACATGTGTACAGGTTAGTTCATCGACCTGGGGATCGTCATTTGTCTCGTGTGAGTTCCCACTGTACTTTGATTACTACCCTACCACGGCTCAAAGGAGTCGTGCAAACAGGTTTTAGTTGGGTACAGTCCCGAGCCACATGGAGGCAGTGAGCGTATCTTCAGGGGTTCGTCTCTCCCGGTATTGGGGGTGAGGTCGCGCTGTGTCTAGGAGAGCCATTACACGAAGCCCTCGGCCGAGGCAAGGAGATTTACTGGTAGGTATTCCAGTAGTATCTCAGGGTGTTCTGGGCTACACTCCGACATGAGTTGTACCGCTTTTGGGGGTCTGACTTTTACCAACCCCCTAGGCCCGCCATGCGATGCTCATAGACGAACGGACCGGACTGTACGGATATTGTCACTGACAAGCTCAGTAGGGTGTCAGGCTGAGTTCGCTCACAGACGTCCCTTTTGGTCAATACCTGGTAGCCCGTTATGTATTGGCTTATACCTCTAACGTGCTAGTGGTTAAATCCACAACCAAGGTGTTGATGAGTCTTTAGAGTCCCCCACATTCAGTTACTCAAGCTTTCGGGCGAAAAGCTGTAGAGGCCGTATGGAGATATGGCAAGGTCCGATCAGATACGTGCGGTATTGCACGGATCAGGATCAGACAGTTTGTACTACAGGCCGTATGGATATATGGCAGGGTTCGATCAGATACGTGCGGTATTGCACGGATCAGGATCGAACGGATAATACTAGCCGGCTTTGGTTTAAGCCGGATCCTAGTATAGTATAGTGTAGATTTTGTCTCATTGCATTTGTATTCCGGTCGGAATACAGATGCGGGTGTGTATGCACAGTTGTGGGGTTTTCCTGTAATTTATTACGGGACCAGTTTTCTGGAGTTGCCAGTTTGCTTTCCGTTTCGGCCATTTTCATTTGTATCTTTCAATGGCCGAAGATTGGTGGAGGAGGGCTTATTTGCATTTGTGCAAATAAGCATTTGTGGAGGGTGGTCTTTGCATTTTATTGTATCATGATACTTGCACCATCATTTGACTTCTTTTGACAATGATGGCTTGACTTTTGTTTTCATGATGGTTGTGGTGGAGTGTTGGTCTTTGTTCATGATCATGCTTGATGATGATGGTGTTGGAGTGTTGGTTTAGGCTAGTGATCATTTTCTTTGCATGATGGCCTTTTCTCTCACTTGCATTGTTCTTGTGGCTATCTTTTTCACTCACTCCCTCACTCTCATTCTCTCCACCACCATATGCATGACCGGCCACAATGAGGGAAGGGGGCTGTCCAAATTTTTGGATGGGGATTTTGTTGTTCTTTTCATGCTCCAAAAATCCCCAAGTTCCTCTACATAATTCTTGTATCATACCTCCACCAATATGGCAATTCCTACAACCCCAAAATGAGACACAAGTTCTACTATACATTCTACAGCAATTCTTGGGCACGTCGACTAGCCAGCTTCGTGCCCGAGTTGCCTCGGCATTGAGGTGGGAGCCCGTAAAAGACTTAGGCGATGTGGTGCACTTCCGACAATGAGGTGGAGACAGGACATTCCGCGGGAGATCGGGACGACGACGAGAAGACCGGAGGACTCGGATCTGTCGGTATATCTCTATTCCCTTTCTTGTAGTTAGCTAGGACTAGTTAATGGTTCGATCCGGGTGTTTAGTGCGCGGTGGTGCCGGTTTGCTAGTTTGCAAAAATTAAAGTTTATCACCGCTTCCGCATTTGGCCGTCGGATTGACGGCCGGGGCGCCGCCGTGCACTTACAGTGGTATCAGAGCCTCGCCATTAACATAGTCTAGCTTTGTCTAATGTGTTTTACATTTCCGATCGAACAAAATTCCAAAAACCCGCGTTAGGGTTTTACATTTCCGATCGAACAAAATTCCAAAAACAACTCAAGTATGGTCAAATGGTCAACAACCCTAACCATGCACAATTATATATAACTAATATCAATTATTCATAATACACACATAAGCATTAGGGTTAAGAAAATGACAATGGTCATTAACCCTAATCAAAGTCCTCTCTCTCTGTCTCAGTCAACTGTGCATACGCACCCGTATTCGTGATCCGAGGAACACGAATACAATGAGATAAAACCAATCCCAAATCATATACTAGGATCTGGCTTAAACCAAAGCCCGCTAGTATAAGCTGTCCGGACAGCAAACGTGCACAAGTGCGCGGATGTGAACGAACCCTGTCGCAAAACCATGCGACCTCTACTCATTTTGCCTAAAAGCGAATAACTCTCTGTGTGGGACTCTAAAGACTCGACACTACGCTGGCAGTGGGTTTAACCACAGACCGCAAGCGGCACTACGTAACGGTCCCCATGTAGATGCCGATAAGAAGATTGACGAGGTGAACCCATCTGAACTCCTACTGAGCCTGAATGTGACAGTCTCCGCACAGTCCGGTATGTTCGTCTGATACATCGCATGGCGGGCCTAGGGGGCGGTAAACGTCAGTCCCCTAATAGCGGTACAAGTCGTGTCAGAGTGTAGCCCAGAACACCCTGAGATAACACTGGAAACCTACCAGTATATCTCGCTTGCCCTGGCCAGGGACTACTTGTGTAATGGCTCTCCTAGACACAGCGCGATGTCAACCCCCAATACCGGGAGAGACGAATCCTGTCTAACCGTCACTGGCTCCAAGTGCTTCGGGACTGCACCCAACTACTACCTGTTTGCACGACTCCTTTGAGCCGTGGTAGGGTAGTAATCAAAGTACAGTGGGAACACACTCGAAGCGAAGTGACAGTGTCAAGTCAGCGGACTAAGCTGTACTCATGTCACCTGGGAACTGATAACTGACGATAGGTATAATACCAACCAACAGTTCCCGATGAGTCCTATCCAGTGTACTCGTAACCTAACGAGCACCCGCATACTATCTCAAGTACGACGTACTGACGGCTGTGGGACAGACCGTCTCCCACGCTGGGATGAGAAGCGCATACGCTAGTCTACTCCGGAGTATCGATGCCCTGTCTCGATAGTCCTACGACTATGGACCTGTATAAGGATGTGCTTATGGATTACCCAGCCCCCACGAGTGTGAGCGCCATCACAACGCTGGTAATCAAGCAAAGATCCTAAGGGCTCCACTAATGCGTATATCCCAAGCTTCCATCAAGTAATATATATACTAGTATGATACAGTAATGGCCTCTAGGGCATATAAATTAACATCCTCATCAGTCTGAAAGACATCTCTTTAGAGAGGGTGACTCCATCACCTGCGGGTATACCACCACGCCAGGAGTCGTCCATTCTAAAACACTTTAGAGTAGTGTTAAGTACCCAAATTGGGACACTTCCCAAATCTAGATCTAGTCACCAGAATCCCTGATATTTTATCCAGATCCTATGTGGAGAAACAACTTGTGACAGCCACAGCATAACCGATCGTAGTATAGGAATATCACTCACTATCAAGAGCATGTCATCCAAATACTAGGACATCACTCCCTACTACCTTCTTACCAGGTCCATCTGTTATTCTGATGAAATCAAACTCTATGAATGTCACATCAAAACTAGATGATCTTTCTCCGCTTTACTTGCTTTAGTCTATAAATAGATATAAGCTACTTGCCCACCATGCTTCCTCTGCTCCCACTGACTACAACAACCTTATGGCAGAGTTATATACACGTGCAATTCTAAAAAAATTTAGAACGGCGTTATACTCATCCTCCTGCCAGATCTCATAGTCTAGAACAACAGTAGCGGCAAGCTTGGGTCATCAAAAACTTCCCTGTCACCGTCTTTGAGAAGACCGAAATACCTCTTGGGTGGCTGAGGTTACCCACCAAATCTGCAAAGTGGCTAATGAAGTGTCGAATCTAATTGAATCTTTAGGTTCTACTAAATTTTCGATAATCGTTTGTAGTTCTGGAATTACTTCCAGTTCTACCATACGCCCACTAATGTTTCATGAAAAGAATCCATTTTACTAAAACCGATGGCGAGTCAAGAACAATATAACTATTGATCTTCCAAATGGTAGAATGTTAACCCTCGTCAAAACCCGGGATAACCCACAAACTGCCATTACTGAAACGTGCCTTGAGCTTATCCGAATTCTAGTTTTAAGCACAAGCCGGACAACTCCATATACCTTAACATCGTTAAGATATGAATCCAATCTATATCCAATATAGAAACAAAGGCACTAATTTAATTGGAATCAGATTCAAAAATCAAGCAGATGTTTCTAGTGCATATCAACTAAATGAAAGAAGGCCAAGCAGCATTACTCATCAAGATGCATACTCACGGATGAGTAACCTGAGAGAGAAGCAAGTTCTCAAATATATTACTTACAACGGAATACCTAGCATAAGTATCTACATCTTCGATCACCTCGAAGAATCCTGATACTTACAATATATGGCTCTCTACTTTATTCTTATACCTATAACTTCTTAAAATCTGGACCTTGTATTTCAACGAAATACTTGTCTAAAACTAGAGAAGTCATAAGTAACCATAATATAGTACGAGTACCAACCCCTTTGTCCTAATGGACATCGGACAACATACAATACTTTGTATAAGTCTTCTGAGTTTAATAACTCAAATCTTGTGCGTTGTAGGTTGAAAACTGTACTATGGTTAAGAAGAATTACACCGCTGTTGAATGCACCTTACCTAACCATCAACTGATATAGGTAAATGTCATAGACATAATTTCAAAAAATTATATCTCACTTTATAAAATAAACGTAAAGATATATCAGTTTGAAATTGGTGCATAACGACGGATATTCAAAACCAAATATTTTCCGTTAAGCAAAACCCAGGTGATTTCCTCAAATATCACCAATTACAAAGAATTCTGATATATTGAGGATCTAATCACCCAATTCCCAATATCTTACTCCCACTCAGCATCTGTAACACCATACAGATGTGAGAATCAAGTCTGGTAAATACATACCCTGGAGTCAGAATCTAATTGGGAAAACAGCTTTCAATTAACACCACACAGTAAAACTGAAATATGAAAATGTTTCGAAGGGGTGGCCGGGTATTCCTAGTAATGCATCTTCCATTATTCAGATTCAAGACAGTAACCGTATATTTCCTTGCCCTCACTCCAATCCTTTCATATGTCTTTACTTCTTACCTTCTGTATACCATACTTAGGCTAATTGGTTTTCTTCCTTCCCTACCTTTCGGCACCAGCCTAAGATTTGGAAGAAGACTATCCAATAAGCGTAACAGGTGTACTCTCCTAATACTAGGAGCTCTCGCAACCAGAGAGAAGGTAAAGAGAAAAGACAACCGAATAATTCTATTCAATTTCTCCCGAACAGGAAACCATCCTCGAACTGAAACAAGTTCCTTCAAGTTTGTATGTAACTCTATGATGGCACATCCAGGAAATATGGATCTTCGTAGTGATATGGAGTGTTCTGGAGAAAAGCAAAGGGGAAGTAGGAGTGGCAGGGATATACACGGCTTTGTTGTGAATGATAGTAGTCCCAATTTTCTTTGCTCTCACTCTAATCCCTTTATATGTCTTTATTTATTACCTTATGTACACCACTCTTAGGCTAATTGATTTTCTTCCTTCCCTAGCTTTCGGTACCTGCCTATAGTTTGGAAGAAGACTATCCAATAAGCGTAATAGGTGTACTCTCCTAATAGCAGGAATCCTCACAACCTGAGAGAAGGTAAAGAGAAAAGACAATCGAATAATCCTATTCAATTTCTCCAGAACCAGAAACCATCCTCGAACTGAAACAAGTTTCTTCGAGTTCGTATGTAACTATACGATACCCAAGAAATATGGATCTTCGTAGTGATACGGAGTGTTTTGGAGAAATGCAAAGGGAAAATAGGAGCAGCAGGGATACATGCAACTTATATCGTGAATCATGACAATCCAAAAACCAAAGTATGTAAGAAGGTTCAGTTAACTTGGTTTATGAGTTTTAGTTTAAGGTCAGGTCATGGTCACTGCAAAAGAGATAGAGAAAAGAAACACTCATCGTGCACTCTAACCTAAATTAGATTGGTTAATCACTTTATCTAATTATGATAGCTCCCACTGTTTCCTCGAATTCACCTTCAAACCCTAAAAGGAGAATTAGTCGGGATCATCTGAAAATCACCCGAGGAGTAACACCTAGTCATCAGTGGGAATCGGGACCCAACAATCATAGTCTGATAACTTGATGGAAGCCACTCAAGTCACCACACTCCAGAAGGTATGCGCATACCTGGCAAGTTTCCTGTATATTTGAAACTCTTGATATGGTTTTTGCCCCTAACGACCTATGACGTTGACAAGATCAACAAATCATAAGTCGCTAGTCAAGTTCAACCCGTCATTATCTTGATTACCCTAGACCCATCCGCATAAGCCCTTGATAAGGTCAACAAGGCTACGTGACATTCCTAGTTAATCGCATTATATGCTACAAACAAGCACCACGCAGCTACCGTACACTACGCCTTAACAAGGTCACAAACGCAGCACGAATACTGAGTACTACTCGTAGGAAACGACGAAGGGCTACGACTGGTTTTTAGCGAAAAACCTTTAATGTAATGAACTTGATGTCGTTGAAGGAACTCGAGCAGTTTTTGAAAAAGGATTGGTTTAAGCTCCGCAATTTTAAAACAAGTGGTTTTGTAGAAAACCATGGTTTTGAAGAAAACCGAGTAGTTTATAGTCACGTAAACTTTTTCCAAAAAGGTCACTCCATGTGAAGGGATCTCGGCTCTTTCCTCATCGAATGAGGTGCAGGATATTCCTAACTGAATACCATGATGCAAAGCAAAAGATTCGACTATAGTGAAGTTATTATAATGACGCAAACTTTTGCCTAAAAGGTCACTCCCCATAAAGGGATCACGGCTCTTACCTCGTCGAATGAGGTGCTGGATATTCATAACCGAATACCGCTGTGCAAAGCAAAATGAAACATCTGTAATGTCAGTTTTCAAAAATTGGTTCCAACAACATCATTTAGGTTTGTTTTCCTTGCATTAATCAGAATTAATGCAGTCCCATCAATTAATCCATATCACACCAGAAAAGAACAAAAATACAATGTACGTATATGCCATCCGCATTCGCAACAGGGCCCTGTCATGCACCGTTAGGTTACTTAACTAACGGCAGAGCGGGGGCTGGACTAGCGCGGATGAAAAACATATACAATATCTACTAGTATAATAAATATATATATATATATAACATTCGTCTCATGCATGATATAAGCAACATCACAGAAAAGCGATACGCAACATAGAATAATGGATAATCTATGAGCCCCGGGTTTCCTTTGAGCCGCAAATGAAACCTGGCGTTCCCCGGTCATGTGGATAGCCTGTGCAATGTATAACCAAGATCCCTATGAGTGCGGCAAGCTACCCTCCAATCCAAGAAGTGAGACAACCCCAATCAACAAAGTGAATGGGCCACCCAGCACTTCACGGAATCCGGTAACTTGAGCACCCCTCCATAGGTCATCCAATACCCCCTACGAGTGCGGCGAATAGCCCGCCAATTCTAGAGTAAAGCCCCCTCCATCTCAACGCCATGAGATGCGAGCCCGTTGCATTCTAGAACTCGGCTACTCGAGCACTCCATCGTGGAGTAATCCTAATACAGAAAAGAAAAGTATATACACAATGGTGACATCAACCTCAACTCGGTCGTGCCCCAATAAAAGAATATACAATCAGGCAGAGACGGCTGTCCACATGTCGGACGCTCGCCCCGTAATAATTTATATACAAATGAATCTGAACTGTACTACTACCATTGCACTATAGGCTATCAACCACGACAATCCAACCACAATATCAGCACAACACAGAATATCAACGTGAATATCATGTTCGCAAACTCGTCTAATTGAACATATAGCAACTAGTCGGGTTATACCGCTCAATGATATTCACGGTCGCAGATATTAACACATGCACTGATAAACACGTATTCAAAATTTCGAATGACTAAAACTTTTCCACATTGGCCCCAAATACAAACCAGCACTCAAACAAATCTGGGCCAAAGCCAAATATCCCAAAAATCATATTTCCATGAACTAGAGCCCCAGAAAAAAATTGGGGCACTGTAGCCCAAAAAGGGCCACGGTTCAGCCGCAAAATGTGCCATTTTGCTTCTGTTCCGCAGCCGTTTTTTGGGATTAGGTGCCCAAGTTTTTTTCTCAGCTCTAGTTTTGCCTGCAAATAATTTTAATACAACCAGAAAAAAAATTTGAACAACTTTGAAATTCAAAAAACAAGCAACGGTTTTGGTAATACAATTCGGAAAATTCCGTCGATCGATATTTTAAACTTGTGCAAACTAGCTAGTAAGGGTTTATCGGGTGTCTCTGATACCATGTTGGGGTTTGCTAGCGCCCTGGCCATCTACCGTGGCCAGTGCGGAACAAAAATTGATGTTTAAAAAAATGGCGCTAACAAACCCGTCCTAGAATCGAAACCATAAAGCTACACTAGCTATAAAAGATGTTTTAGCTATAAGGTTAGAAGTGTTATACCAAATGAAACGTGTCCTTCGGTCTTCTACCATCTTCCCTAGCTCCTTGAGACGTTCTCGATTGAACTTGGCCGCCGGTCTTCCTCCGTCGAAGATGATCCACCCGAGGGATGTAACTCATGGCTCTAGCTCCACACTAAGAATCTAGTGAAGCAACTAGGGACTCTAGGTTGCTAATCTAGAGTGCCTAGGATGTAGTGAAGTGTTCTATGTATGTATCTATCTCACCTCCTCTCTTGATTCTCAACACATGAGATTATAGAGAGGAGGTTAAAGATGAAGGTGGAGGAGCTCAAGAAAAGAAGTGAGGAGAGTGAAGCTTAATGGTAAGAATGAAACTCATGTAAGAAAATGAACCATCCATCAAGTGTGAAAAAAAATGAAGCAAGGTTTTGTAAAACCATTTTTTTAAATAAATAATTCCTACCATGCTTAAATAGTTTGCACAAAAGAATTGTTAATTCATTTGTGCAAAACTATTGAAGCATGGCTCTCACCATACTACTTTGTCACGACCCGAAAAGTACCAAGCGTGACTGGCACTTAAATTACGAAACGTCTCAAGGCGTACGTAATCTAAGTAAGCCAAAACCCAGAAATCAAAACCAAGTAAAGCAGTAGAATGAAGGAAAAACCAATTTAAAGCAAGTAGTTTAACAACATAAGCCGAAGTATTTCATCCTTAAAACCTCAAGTCTTTTCTAAAAATTTCGGCACAGTTTCCTTTGTAAATACTAACCCCAAACGGGTACAAACCTGATAAAGCATGTATAATGAATAAAGGCATCCCCAAGCGGGAGCTAGCTCTTCGCCAACCGGTGGACAAAACCACACAATGCAATATAATATTCAACGCCGGAAGGCGAGGATCAAACTCAGGATAAAAATCCAACATCATCAAGAAAACAAGAGGAAAACCATATAATACAGCGCGCGACTCTAAGGTCGAAAGAATATACACTGGTCTTCTATGTCTATCAAATAATACAAGTCTGTTTGATGGAGTTTTACTAGATACAACTGAAATAACAAATATACAATGGTGGTCCTGATGCAAAAGAACCCACCTACCAAAGCAATCACCCGGAAGGAACAGTGTGCCAGCAAAGCCGCAACGAAACCTGTACGGCAAAACCTGCAAGGAACTGTGGCACAACGGGGGTGAGTTGCCAACTCATGAGTAGAAAACATCACAGAGCAGAAATCGTATGTATGACACTATCCTAGGTCATATCAAGTAATATCCTCAAATAATATCCTGATCCATCTACATATAAGTGCAATACCACGTGCTCATGTCAGTGCCTCAGATAACAACATATCAGATATATGATGTATGAATGCATTACGAATGAAAACAGAATACATCATGAGTGAGACAACTGTTTTCTTTATTTAATGAGATTTCTGTATGTATATAAATCGAGTATCATCAATGAAATCAATAGAGAAATCAGTGTCAAGTATCGACACAAAACATAAATCTAAATACCTCAATATCTCAGGCTCCGGCTTTCCGGACTGGCCTGTATCATCAAATCTCAATATCTCAGTGTCTCAAATCTCAATATCTCAATACCTCGGGCTCCGTCAGTCCAGATTGTCCTATATCATCAATCATACGACCATGAACGGTATCCTCTGGATATCCGTCGTGCCAGACAATCACCGGTAGGCAGTCTTCCCCTGCCGGGCTCATCGTCTACAACTCGAGCTTCTTGCCCCGGGGTACCATACCGGGTCCACCATGTACCCGCAGACGGTTCATCCAACTCCTCGAATCGGGTCTCGAAAACCATCTCAGAACCGAGAAAACATCATGGCGGACAATACTCATCATATCAAGGAAAACCGCATCTATCTCTTTAAAACAAATCATCAGTTTATAAAACTTTCACATGCGGTTTCCAAATCCAGAAATCTTAAGAAGGATCCGAAATCAACAAAATCATGATATCAATAAACAGTGAATACCGGCATAAATTTCCATAATACCGCATGACCAATGAATATATGAATGCATCAGATATCATTCAATAAATGCAATAGTTAAACTAGCATATGAAAGCTATAACATATTACAACTATCAACTAGCAAGCAATGTCAATGAATATTATTCTCTAAAGTGTACGTGATATGGGAATTACCGATAATGATGTGTGTGAGCCGGCGAGTAGGTGTACGTAGAACATACGCATCATGGGTAATAGTGCGGGTGTCCTAACAGCAGGGTTTCATAATAATTACAGATAACATATATATAAGCATGCAATGCGATGAAACATCCTGAATATACAGAAAGTGATATAGCAACAGCAACACTGAAGAATAAACCTACCCAATATACGAGTCGTACAGTTTTAGTATTTAAAATACTCACAATTCTCCACTTTTGAAAACTAGGATGACTCGAGCCCAGTCAAAAGGGTAAGGAAATCCACCTAAGTCTGAGCCGATCTATATATATACCTAGTAGTCGGTGATCTTGCCTCAATAGTATCACGTACGATACAATATATATATATATATATATATATAACATCCTCGAGTCAAGAGTGCGGATCTAACATCATAACTATATCTCGTACGGTAAATCTATCGTACGGCATCCCAAATCTGGCTACGGGTCAAATATCATATCTATCTCATTACTCATCTGGTATCCTTATCATCATATGTCATGAACTGGGGTGCAGATCTAAGTCTAGTACAAACTGATACCATCAACAAAAATATATGTGCTTGTGTCTGAAACACATCGCCTAAAGATCCGCTATACTATCATGTCGTATCTCCTAATACGAACCAAATCACACCACCGGTCTCATGGCACCATGCCCAATCCTCATCGACTCATCTCCAAATACCATATACTATCCTCATCAACCGAATATAAGTGTATGTATATATATACACACCAACGCATCCACACACACACACACACACACACACACCCCCCTAAACCATATCCCGTGTACGCACGTGTGTGTTTGTCAACCTTACTCTAGGGTTCACGACTAAGAACCCAACTAAACCCTTTTCTTCAAATCTCGCTAACACTATCCCATGATCTCCTAATGCTTTTCTTGATAAGTTTCATATCTCGCAATAACCCATATATGTATATCTATACCACGTCACATCAAAATCTTATGAAATTGCGGGGGTGCTATACACCATCCACCCGATTTCCCCCGTAGATATAAATTTACTCACCTTGATCTTCGCTCTCTGGAGTCGATGACGCCACACTCATCCTCGTCATCTCGAAGTCCACGTAGGGTACCTACATATCATATATAGCATCGTAAACGAAATCACGCACGAAAACCAAAATGTCGCACGAATCACCCATAGGTCAAAACCTATGGTTTACATCTCGCAATTCAACCAAATAACCCTCGATGTAGACGTACAAACGCCAAGTGATCGATATCAAACAAAATATCAATACTTAAATTCATAAACACAATGAAACATACGGTAGAAACCAAGAAAATATGCTCCAGATTTTAGTTCAGGTCAAAACTAAGTGCACAAACAGTACCGGGATGATGTATAGGGTGTAAATGACCTACAGAAGCAACCTGGGCACCTAATTCACCAATGTGGCCGGCCCTTATCCCCAAAAATCCGGCCTCCTCGGTTTTATAGGCTCAGAATGTGTTCGTATTGGTAGGGTGGCCTCCTGGGGGTTCATCTAGGTCAATGGTATTGTTTACTTTTCTCAAAAATGCTCCAGATCACTCCAGATTTCCCTGCACCCACTATATATTCATAAAACCGACACGGTTAATTCTAAAGTTTGTATTCTCTATTCTAAACTCAGTTCCAGGTCTAGAATTTGATCTCTAGGGTCTTGTACAGCCACTACACATCACTAATTCCACTCAATCACCCCATACCCTTCTCCAGAAATTCCCAAGTTCACAAATCCACCATCAAACCAATTCTAAACTAACACTAGAATATAAGGAAGCTTAAGACTAACTAAATGGTAGAAATTATACCTCATTTAGGCCTCTCTAGACAGCCCTAGCTCCACAAGTCATCAAAATCCAACTTTGCTTGGTCCATTATGTAGAGGATGAAGATAAGATCATTTTTTGTGAAAGGGGTATAGGGTTTTGACAAGGTTTGTGAGATGAGATATGGAGGTTGAGGTGGAGGAAGATGAGGTTGGAGGAAGATGAAGAAGGGGAAGGAAATGATGGGGGAAGATATGGCATCATCCCCCCTTCTCTCTCACTTATTCTCTCTCTCTCTCTCTCTCTCCAATCATTCGCCTTTTTACCTCTTTTCATTTCTTTTTCTTTTTCCTTCACAAAACCAAACACATTATGAAACCAAAAACACAAATGCAATAACATGTAACCAAATGCAACATGACATGGTGCACTAGCCACGGAAAACTGTAAAAATACGGATTTGGCTTAATCGCGATTAGCAGTGCACTAATCGGGTTTTTATTTAAACTGCATATAATAAATCTTAAAAATACCAAACCTTTTAAATATATTTTTAAATGAGTAAATCATTTTAATTCCCAATTATTTCACAATTATTGGTATATATTTATACCCTTTTTCGAAAACCCCAATTTCGCAAATCGGCAGTTTTCGGGAAAAATATTATTTTAATATTAAATTCCAAAAATAATATTTTATATTTTCTAAAATGTTACAATTATCCCCCCTTAAATAAATTCGGTCCCCAAATTTAAATTTAAACCCCCAACTGCTAAAACATTTCAATAATCAGCTAAAATCAACGGGGCTCCGAAATCACGGAAGATATAAAAACACTACAGTGCATCTCGTGCGCCTGAAAAATGAGTACAAAACTCAAAATCGAACTCCGTCAAGCGTTACGCAAATCACCGGATTTGCACGCATATCCTCGGAGTTATAATGGAGATACAGATCTCGAAATCAAATACCGAAATCCAATATACTCTAATCAAATACTATAATATGTATATAGTACGCATCCTTGAAAAATCATCAAAAACCGAATAGAACACATGCAAAATCCTTTCTAAATCGCCGCGTGATGCGTAACTCACGGCATAAGTAGCGGAAGTTTATTGTAAGAAAATAATCCCATATACATATATATATCTTTTGTTTAACATACGTCCCGCCGTTTTGAAAAATAATTTAGAAGGGTTTCCCTTTGTAAAAAAAAATCGTGTCACCTCAGACACGTAGGTAAATAGTGAGACTATAGCTCCCTTTTGGAAATCCCTTCGATAACTATCGATGCATGCAAAACATAATCAGGTACTGTCCTCACACTAGTCCTACTCAGCTACTATACCAAATAGTAAATATCATAAACATCATCTCAAAGAGAAATCAAATCCAAAATATGTACATTAGTAATACGCGCGTCTGGTGCGCAAGGAAATCGAAATCAATGAATGTGTCATACATGTGCATAGAAACAAAATCTAAGTGCAACGGGTGTGCACGAAAACACCTATCAAGGGCAACGAGTGTGCCTGACAACAAAATAAGTGCATCTGATATGTACGAAGAATCCCGATTTAGTGCATCAAGTGTGCACCAAAATCGCATCACGTGCGCCAAATATGCGCAAAAATCCCAATCAAGTGCACAAAGTGCACGGAAACAATATCAAATATCATAATCGAAATCGACGGTATATAATAAACCTCAATCCAATCAGGTATACCACGGTATAAAATCTCACAACCATGTGCATCAGCGTGCACAAAATCGAATCAAAATACTAAAAGTGCATGGAAACTACACCGAAAGCACAAATCAAATCTCATACATACCATAGGCATGAAATCAAAATCAACATCTCGAATGACATCAAATCAAAGCGAGTGCAACTGTGGTGCACAAAATCTCAATCCAGTACAACTAACATGCATAAATGAAAACCCCAATCGAGTGCATCCGGTGTGCACAAAACCAAACCTCTTATCATGCGCTCAACATGCGTGAAAATCCAAATCAAGTGCATCCATCCTGCACGAATGAAGGCTAAATCAAGTGCATCCAACATGCATGAATGAAATCTAAATCAAGTGCATCCAACATGCACGAATAAAATCTAAATCAAGTGCATCCAACATGCACGAATAAAATCTAATCAAGTTCATCCAACATGCACGAATAAAATCTAATCAAGTGCATCCAATGAGCACAAAATCCAATATCAAGCGCCTAATATGGGCAAAAATCCAACCCAAGCGCGTCAGTCCGTGAAAAGTATCTAGTGCAGTAACATGCATGAAAACGAACATTAAGTGCAGACACGCACAAAACACAAATCTGGTAACACAAATGCTCAAGATATAGATCGGGTGCAACCAAGGTACGGAGTATATGTCCGGTGCAACCAATGCACAAAATATCTAGCTGGTGCAACAAATGCTCGAAATACGAATCCGGTGCATCCATTGCATGAAATACAACTCCAGTGCATCCAGTGCACGAAATACAAATACAGTGCAACAATTGCACAAAATACCAATCCGGTGCATCAAGTGCACAAAATACAATTCCGGTGCAGCAAATGCGCAAAATACAATTTCCGGTGCATCAAATGCACAAAATATCTAATCCGGTGCATCCAGTCCATGAAATACCAAATACAGTGTATCTAGTGCACGAAATAACAAATACAGTGCATCCAGTGCACCAAATTCAAATACATTGCATCCAGTGCACGAAATACCAAATCCAGTACATCCAGTGCACGAAATAACAAATACAGTGCATCCAGTGCACCAAATACAAATACAGTGCATCCAGTGCACGAAATACCAAATCCAGTGCATCCAGTGCACGAAATACCAAATACAGTGCATCCAGTGCACGAAATACAAATACAGTGCATCCAGTGCACAAAATACCAAATCCAATGCATCCAGTGCACGAAATACCCAATACAGTGCATCCAGTGCACAAAATACCAAATCCAGTGCATCCAGTGCCTAAAATACCACATACAGTGCATCCAGTGCACGAAATAGAAATACAGTGCATCCAGTGCACAAAATACCAAATACAGTGCATCCAGTGCACGAAATACCAAATCCAGTATATGAAATCCACGGAATCATAAACATGTGCAGTCAAGGCACAAAATCAATATCAAGTGCAATAAATATGCACAAATCATAAATCAACACAACGGTATATAAAAACATATATCAAGTGCACTAACTATGCACGAAAATGTAAATACCCAGAAGGTGCAGTCATGGTGCACGAAAACAATACCATAAAGCCCAATCATCAAAACTCAAATCCAAGCGATATAAGCGTGATACTCGGATCACAAATGTAAGACTACGGTAGCGCCCCGGCCGTCTTTCCGAGGCCAAAATGCGGAAACGAAAACTTTTTCAAAACTAGAAACCGGCGCTATCGTATGCTTAAAACCCGGATCGAACCATTAACCTACAACTAGCTATCTAGAGAAGGGATAGAAGGGTTATACCGATCGATCCGTGTCCTTCGATCTTTGGCCACCATCCCAAGCTCATCGCGGCATCTCCGGTCTCGATCTCCTCGTCGGAAAGGGCACCACATCATCGATTCTTTTTACGGGCTCCCGCTTCATCCGAAGCAACTCGGGCACGAAGTGTGCTAGCCGACGTGTCCAAGGTGATGTAGAGAATGTTTGTGATCACTTTGTCTCTTGCATCAATGACTTGGATGGAGGTTGAAGGTATTGCCATTGATGGAGATAATGAGCTAGAGGAAGAAGAAGAAGAAGAGGCCTTTTTTCCTTTTGTGATATCATATGATAAAATGAGAGAGAGAGTATCATAATACAAGAGCCAACCTCACCCTTGGCTGCCCCCCCTCTCCTCTCATCAAATCAACTCACAAAACCATCACATTATGTGACACATGCACAAAGAAAGAGACCATGAGTCATCACTTATGCATATGTCACAATTAATGCTCCAAATAATGATTTCTAGCTCATTATTTCCATATGCAAACATTAATCCAAATGTTTGCCACAACAAAAAGATACGGCAACATCTAAAGTAAACTCGTGACGGATCACAAGGATACCCCTCACCTGTATATACATACCTGCATCCGCATTCCGACTGAATGCGAATGCGAGGAGACTAAAGTAATCCAACAAATCTAATACTAGGATCCGGCTTAAACCAAAGCCCACTAGTATGATCCGTCCGATCATGATCCGTGCACTACCGCACGTATATGATCGAACCCTGCCATATATCATACGGCCTCTAAATTGTTTCGTCCGAAACTTGAGAAACTGTCTGTGGGGGACTCAAAAGACTCGTCAATACTTCGGCTGTGGATTTAACCACTAGCTTGTCAGAGGTACTAGCCGTACGTAACGGGCTACCAGGTATTGACCAAAAGGGAGGTCAATGAGCGAACTCATCCTGACACCCTACTGAGCCTGTCAGTGACAATATCCGTACAGTCCGGTCCGTTCGTCTATAAGCATCGCATGGCGGGCCTAGAGGGTTAGTAAAAGTCAGACCCCCAAAAGCGGTACAAGTCGTGTTGGAGTATAGCCTATAACACCCTGAGATACTACTGGAATACTTACCAGTAAATCTCCTGCCTTGGCCAAGGACTTCATGTAATGGCTCTCCTAGACACAGCGCGACCTCACCCCCAATACCGGGAGAGACGAACCCATGCCGATCCGCTCACTGCCTCCATGTGGCTCAGGACTGTACCCAACTAAAACCTGTTTGCACGACTTCTTTGAGCCGTGGTAGGGTAGTAATCAAAGCACAGTGGGAACTCACATGAGACAAATGACGATCTCAGGTCGATGAACTAACCTGTACACATGTCACCAGGGAACTGCTATCTAACGTCAGGTATATTACCAACTAGCATGTTCCCGGCGAGTCCTGTCCGGTGTACTCATAACCCAATGAGCACCTGTATACATCTTAGGTGAACCAACTGACACTAATGGCTTGTGAGACCAGCCACCGCCCCTCGTCGGGGTCTCGACTGTATACACTAGTCTACTAATGGAGTATCGATGCCCAGTCTCGAAACTCCCACGACTAGGGACCACTTTAAGGATGTGCTTATAGACCCCAGCTCCCACGTATATGATCGCCATCATACTGCTGGTAGTCAAGTAAGAATCCTAAGGGCTCTATCAATGTGTAATTGTGACCTATAAGGTCACCTAAAGCAGTACACGATGATAAAGATAAACCAGATAGCATACTATCATCTTGAGTAAGACTGTCCTACCGGTATAGGTCCTCCCTCAATCATTGCAATCACGTGCCTGTGATCCAATAATTGACTCTGAGGGCACTATATCCAACAATCTCCCACTTGCACTCAAGGCTAATTATTGTGATGTCGCTTGCTCACAGCCCGTGTGATATCGAACACCCAACTCCTCTACTAATCAGTCTCACAAAGCCCGTTTGCGAAACTATTGCATTCGAGGAATAGCCTCAGTGAGTGGATCCGCTATGATGTTTCTTTCTATGTCTCTCTTTATCTCAAGTTCGCGGAGAAAACCATCTCCCGAAATGAGCAATACCTGTCTTAGAATATGTCTGGATATCTGATGGGACCTAGTTCATAAATGAACTCCAAATCCAAACTTCTTAGACTGTATCGTCAACTGAAACCAATCAGTATCCTGCGCCATGCCTCCCTCTGTATCCGCTTGGACCACCTGTCCAAAATACTGCCCCTCGTCAGAGGGAAAACTATAACTCTGACAGCCACTCTATCATTCAGGTCACCTTGGAAGCCCGGAGTGATAACTGTCCCCCGAAAGAGGCTGTCGTTATCATATCCCTAGAACATCCACTTATGTTCTAAAACTGCTTTCGAACGTTTTTCCAGGATAGGATTAATATCAACTTATTGCATCTAGTGCAAAAACAACATCTGGTGTGGTACTTGACATCTCATGATTGACTCAATTGCCTAAGCAAGTGATCTGCCAATCATGCACATCCCTCTCCCCTTTAGTCTGTAAGACACCTTTAGAGAGGGTGACTCCATCACCTGCAGGTACACTACCGTGCCAGGAGTCGTCCATTCTAAAACACCTTTAGAACACTGTCTAAGTACCCAGATTGGGACACTACCCAAATCTAGATCTAAAACCGTAGATCTAGTATCCAGAATGTCTGATATAATATCCAATTCCTATGTGGAAAAACCACTGTGTGACAACCAAAGTATAACCAATCGTAGTATAGGAATATCACTTCCTACTCTGTGTATGTCATCCAAATATCAGGACATCACACTCTACTACCTTCTCAACAAATCCATCCCCTATTCTGATGAAGTTAAAACTTATGACTGTCACATCAGAAATAGATGATCTATCTCCGCTATTTCTGCTTTAGTCTATAAATAGACATAAGCCACTTGTCCACTATGCTTCCGCTGCTCCCACTGACTACGACAACCCTCTGGCAGAGTCATATACACGTAAATTTCTAAGGCTGGTTTAGAACGACGCTATACTCATCCTCCTACCGGGTCTCACAGTCTGGAACAACAGCAATGGCAAGTCTGGGTAAACAAGAACCTCCCTATCACCGTCTTTGAGCATACCGAAGTACCTCTCGAGTGCCTAAGGTTACCCACCATATCTGCGGAGTGGTCAATGGAATGTCAAACCAGATTGAATCTTTAGGTTCTTATCAAACTTTCAGTAATCGTTTGCGGTTCTGGAATCACTTCCAGTTCTACCATACTCCCACTACCGTTTTGTGAGTAAATCCATTTTACTAAAACTGTGGCGAGTCAAGAACAATATCACTATTGATCTTCCAGATGGTAGAAAATCAACCCTCGTCATAGCCTGGGTCAACCCACAAACAGCCATTACAGAAACGTGCCTTAAGTTATCCAGAGTCTGCTTTTAAGCATAAGCCGGACAACTCCCTGTACCTTAACATTGTTAAGACATGAACTATTCTATATCCAATATAGAAATAGAGGCACTGATTTAATTGGAACCAGATTCAAATCATGCAGCTGTCTCCAGTGCATGTCAACTAAATGGAGAGAGGCCGATCAGCATTACTCAACTTAGGAGTGCTTCCAATTATGAGTAATCTGAAAGAGAAGCAAGTTCTCTTAATCATTACTATCAATTGAATACCATACACAAGTATCTACATTTTCGATCACCTTGAAGAATCCTGATACTTGCAATACCTGGTTCTCTACTTTATTCATATACCTATAACTTCTCAAAACTTAGACCTTGCATTTCTACGAAACACGTGTCTAAGAACTAGAGAAGTAACAAGTAAACAGAATATAGTACGAGTACCAACCTCTCTGTCCTAATGGACACTGGACAACATACAATACTCTGTATAAGTCCCTTGAGTCTAATAACTCATTCCCTGTGTGTCGTAGGTTGAAAACTGTACTTATGGTTAAGAAGAATTACACCGCTGTTTAATACTCCTTACCTAACCATCCACTGATATAGGTAAATGTCATGGACATAATTTCAAAAAGTTATCTCACTTTATGAAAAATAAACGTACAGATATATCAATTTGAAATTGGTTCATAACAACGGATATTCAAAACCAAATATTTGCCATCCGGCAAACAGCCCAGGCGATTTCCTCAAATATCACCAATTACAACGAATCCCGATATAATGAGGATGATCACCCAATTCCCAATAACTTACACCCACTCATCATCTGTAAAACCATACAGATGTGAGAATCAAACCTGGTAAATACATACCCTGGAGTAAAGACTAATTGGGAAATCAGTTTTCTTTTAACAATACACAGTGAAACTGAAACATGTAAATGTTTCGAAGGGGTATCCGGGTATTCTTAGTAATGCCTCTTCCATTATCAGATTCACAACTGTAACCGTATATTTCTTTGCCATCTCTCCAAATCCCTTTATATGTCTTTAGTCATTACCTTCTGTACACCCGTTTAGGCCAAATGGTTTTCTTCCTTCCCTACCGTTCGACACCGGCCTATGGTTTGGAAGAAGACTATCCAATAAGCATAATGGGTGTACTGTCCTAATCCTAGGAGCACTCGCAACCCAAGAGAAGGTGAAGATAAAAGACAACTGAATAAAACCTTATTCCTATTTCTCCTGAACCAGAATCCATCCCCGAACTGGAACAAGTTCCTTCGAGTTCGTATATAACCATACGATAGAGTATTCAAATAACTGTAGATCTTCATAGTGATACGGAGTGTCCTGGAGAAATACAAAGGTGAAGTAGGAGTGGCGATGAAATACTTGGTTTGGTCGTGAATAGCAGTCGCGGTTTACTTTGCCCTCTTACTAATTCCTTTATTTGTCCTTACTTAATACCTTCTGCACACCTTCGTTAGGCTAATTGGTTTTCTTCATTCCCCACCGTTCGGCACCTGCCTATGATTTGGAAGAAGACTATCCAATTAGCATAATAGGTGTACCGTCCTAATCCAAGGAGCACCCGCAACCTGAGAGAAGGTAAAAGGAAAAGACAACTGAATAGTCCTATTCGTTTTCTCTTAAACCAGAAACCATCCTCGAATTTGGAACAAGTTTCTTCGAGTTCGTATATAACCATACAATGGTTTTATCTAATGGAAGTGGATGTTTGTAGTAAAACGGGGTGTTCTGGAGAAAAAGGGCAAAAGTAGGAGTGGCAATGAGGTATGCAACTCTGACAATCCAAAAGCCAGTGTTTAAGAAGGTTTGGTCAACTTGGTCACTGAGTCATAGTCAAGGGTCGGGTCATGGTCGCTGCCAAAGAGAAAGAGAAAAGAAACACTCAGCATGCACTCTAACCTAGATCAGAATGGTTATCACTTTATCTAATCAGGAAACCTCCCACTGTTACCTCAAATTCTCCTCCAAACCTGAAAGAAGAATTAGTCGGGATCACCCGAGGAGTAAACCAACTCATCAGTGGGAATCGGGATCCAACTATCATCGCATGATAACTTGATGGAATCCACTCACGTTATCACACTCCAGAAGATATGCGCATACCTGGCAAGTTTCAGTTTCTTTAGAAACTCCCGATATGATTTTTACCCCATGCTCTTATGACCTTGACTTTGGCCAACAAATCATAAGTCACATGTCAAGTTCTACCCGTCATTATCCAAGTTAATTTGAACCCACCCGTACCTACCCTTGACTTTGGCCAACAAGACAGTACGACTGTCCTAAACCAACGCATCTATCTATGCAACAGAAAAGTAACAAATAGTTACCATACACTATGCCTTGACTTTGGCCAACAAACATAGCATGAATACTAAGTGCTACCGCTCTGAAATGACGGAGGGCTACGAATGGTTTTTGGCGAAAAACCTTTAACGTAATGAACTTGATATCGTTGAAAGAACCGGATAGCTTTTTATAAAATTATAGTGGCGAAAAGCTTTACAAAAGAGGTCACTCCCGGTGAAGGGATCTCGGCTCTTTCCCCGTAGAATGAGGTGCAGGATATTCTAACTGAATACCATGATGCAAAGCAAAAAAGTAATCGACTATAGTGAAGTTATTACCCTGACACAAACTTCTGTCCAAGGGGTCACTCCCGGTGAAGGGATCTCGGCCCTTGCCTCGTCGACTGAGGTGCTGGATATTCATAACCGAATACCACTGTGCAAAATAAAAGAGAACGTCCTTGCAATAACAGCTTTTTTGAAAAATGTTCCAACAACATCAGATTAGGTTTGTTTAGCTTTCATTGATCCGAATCAATGTAGTCTCATCAATTGATCACACCAATAAAGAACGAAAACACGATATACGTATATGCCATCCGCATTCGCCACTGGGTCCCGTCACCACCCGTTAGGTTACTTAACTAACGACAGAGCGGGAACTGGACTAGCGCGAGTGTAAAACATATACAACATCTACTAGTATATATATCAATATATAATATTCGCTCAAGGCGTGATAAAATGCAACATCACAGAGAGTAATAACCATTACAGAACAATACAGATAATCTGGGATCCCCGGGTTTCATAGAGCCGCTACTGAAACCCGACGTTCCCCTGGTCGTATGGATAGCCTGTGCAATGAAATCCTAGACCCCTATGGGCACGGCAAGTTACCCGCCAAAACCTGAAGCGAAGCAGCCCCTTCAACAACGTGAATGGACCACCAGCACTTCACGGAATCCGGTAACTTGTGCACCCGTCCTTGGGTCAACCTGTACCCCCTACGAGTGAGGCGAATAGCCCGCCAATTCTAGAGTGAAGCCCCCTCCGTCTCAAAGCCATGAGATGCGGGCCCGTTGCCCTCTAGAACCCGGCTACCCGTGCACCCCTCCGCAGGGTAATCCTAGTACAGAAAGTAAAATATACAACGGGTACATCGACCTCAGCCCGGTCGTGCCCCAAAAGAATAATATACTAACAGGCAGTGACGGCAGTCCACATGTCGGACGCTCGCCCCGCAATATCAAATGTACAAATACAACCAAACTGTACTACCATTGCATCAAGACTATCCACCACGACAAATCCGCAATATCACAGCACAACACAGAATATCAACGTGAATGTCACGTTCGAAAATCCGTCTAAAGGGATATAGCAATTAGACAAGATTTACCGAGCAAATGACATTCACGGTCGCAGATATAATGTAAATACTGTAAACTAACGTATTTAAAATTTCGATCGACAAAACTTCCCAAAGTAAGCCCCAAGTACAATTCCAGCACTGAAAATAATCTGGGCCAAAACTACATATCAAAAAAATCATATTTCCATGAAATAAAGCCCTAGAAAAAATTTGGGTTACTTTAGCCCAAAAAGGGCCGCGGAAGGGCCGCCAAATGCCACATTGAGCGGCGGTTACGCGGCGTAATTTTGGACTTAGGTCTCCAAACTTTTTCTGTAGCTTTAGAAATTCCTGAATGTATTTTTAAGATGCCTAAAATAATTTTTTGAACAACTTTGAAAATCGACAGCAAGCATACTGAAATGGAAATACGAATCGGAAATTTCGATCGATCGATATTTCAAACACGTTAGAACAAGGTAGTAAAGGTTAATGACGTGGCTCTGATACTATGTAAGACTACGGTAGCGCCCCGGCCGTCTTTCCAAGGCCAAAATGCGGAAACGAAAACTTTTTCAAAACTAGAAACCGGCGTTATCGTATGCTTAAAACCCGGATCGAACCATTTACCTACAACTAGATATCTAGAGAAGGGATAGAAGGGCTATACCGATCGATCCGTGTCCTTCGGTCTTTGGCCACCATCCCAAGCTCATCGCGGCATCTCCGGTCTCGATCTCCTCGTCGAAAAGGGCACCACATCATCGACTTTTTTTACGGGCTCCCGCTTCATCCGAAGCAACTCGAGCACGAAGTGTGCTAGCCGACGTGTCCAAGGTGATGTAGAGAATGTTTGTTATCACTTTGTCTCTTGCATCAATGACTTGGATGGAGGTTGAAGAAGTTGCCATTGATGGAGATAATGAGCTAGAGGAAGAAGAAGAAGAAGAGGCCTTTTTTCCTTTTGTGATATCATATGATAAAATGAGAGAGAGAGTATCATAATACAAGAGCCAACCTCACCCTTGGCTGCCCCTCTCTCTCCTCTCATCAAATCAACTCACAAAACCATCACATTATGTGACTCATGCACAAAGAAAGAGACCATGAGTCATCACTTGTGCATGTGTCACAATTAATGCTCCAAATGATGATTTCTAGCTCATTATTTCCATATGTAAACATTAATCCAAATGTTTGCCACAACAAAAAGATAAGGCAACATCTAAAGTAAACTCATGATGGATCACAAGAATACCCCTCACCTGTATATACATACCTGCATCCGCATTCCGACTGAATGCGAATACGATGAGACTAAAGTAATCCAACAAATCTAATACTAGGATCCGGCTTAAACCAAAGCCCACTAGTATGATCCGTCTGATCATGATCCGTGCACTACCGCACGTATATGATCAAACCCTGCCATATATCATACGGCCTCTACATCGTTTCGCCCGATACTTGAGAAACTGTCTGTGGGGGACTCTAAAGACTCGTCAATACTTCGGCTGTGGATTTAACCACTAGCTCGTCAGAGGTACTAGCCGTACGTAACGGGCTACCAGGTATTGACCAAAAGGGAGGTCGATGAGCGAACTCATCCTGACACCCTACTGAGCCTGTCAGTAACAATATCCGTACAGTCCGGTCCGTTCTTCTATGAGCATTGCATGGCGGGCCTAGGGGGTTGGTAAAAGTCAGACCCCCAAAAGCGGTACAAGTCGTGTCGGAGTATAGCCCAGAACACCCTGAGATACTACTGGAATACTTACCAGTAAATCTCCTGGCTTGACCAAGGACTTCGTGTAATGGCTCTCCTAGACACAGCGCGACCTCACCCCCAATACCGAGAGAGACGAACCCCTGCCGATCTGCTCACTGGCTCCATGTGGCTCGGGACTGTACCCAACTAAAACCTGTTTGCACGACTCCTTTGAGCCGTGGTAGGGTAGTAATCAAAGCACAGTGGGAACTCACATGAGACAAATGACGATCTCAGGTCGATGAACTAACCTGTACACATGTCACCAGGGAACTGCTATCTGATGTCAGGTATAATACCAACTAGCATGTTCCCGGCGAGTCATGTCCGGTGTACTCATAACCCAATGAGCACCTGCATACATCGTAGGTGAACCAACTGACACCAATGGCTTGTGAGACCAGCCACCGCCCCTCGTCGGGGTCTCGACTGTATACACTAGTCTACTAATGAAGTATCGATGCCCAGTCTCGAAACTCCCACGACTAGGGACCGCTTTAAGGATGTGCTTATAGACCCCAGCTTCCACATATATGATCGCCATCATACTGCTGGTAGTCAAGCAAGAATCCTAAGGGCTCTATCAATGCGTAATAGCGACCTATAAGATCACCTAAAGCAGTACACGATGATAAAGATAAACCAGATAGCATACTATCATCTTGAGTAAGACTGTCCTGTCGGTATAGGTCCTCCCTCAATCATTGCAATCACGTGCCTGTGATCCAATAATTGACTCTGAGGGCACTATATCCAACAACAAATGCAAATCGCGACAAAATACATTGAGGTACGCCTCCTACAATATCGAAGGGTGTCGGTACGCCCAAAACTGGCAGAGCAAGAACATCCACTGCCTCCTGCTCACGGTCTGGCGTCATCTGTCTCTGGTACTTCATTTCTCTATGGATTACCAATCTTGCAATCCATTGGCTCGTCGGCCTGGTTCGGTGTACTAACGGAAACGATCCACTCTAGCATACCCTCTAAAGATCTCTGGCCAACTATAATAGTCACTCATAACAAGTCTCGTCAATGATGCCGAACTCTGGTCTCCTGGGTGTGCGTAATACAATTGATCCTGGGTCCAGGTCTTCTCATTTAGTATTTCCAGAAAGATCTTGTCGGGGTCCCTCCCAATCTCATTTCTGCCGAATGGTCCAGAAGTTATCATCTCTTACTAAATCTGTATCTATTTCCGGAACGGCTGCATACTCATCACGACTTCTTCTGGAAGATATATCCATGTACAACGTCTCTGCATACGTATCACATCTCTGATGTCAGCGGAATGGAACGTCATCTCGTCACAATCTCGTTCGAACCTCTTACTCCACTTTTCTTTAATGTCGACTGATTCGGACTCGTCTCCTCGTGGCTGCATGGACTGCGCTCCAACGGCTATACTCGTACCTGGAGTCTCCCAAGCAATGTATCCCATCATATGATATCCGAATGATATCGAACTTTTCGATCAATTCATCAAGGTTCCATAATACCCCAAGTGCTCAATATCTTGGGTACAGTTTAATAGTATCGAATATATGCCATAGCACCTATGGACCAACCGTAGAAGGGAAAACCCAAGCCTCATTAATAGCACCGCTGAACTGATGTAAACCCTAAGGTTTCGAAGCGTTCTCATGATCATTATATCGAGTTAGGGTTTCATTCTTCTAGAGGGTCCGTAGAATTACTTGCATTATTTTCCGAATACCTTAAACTTGGAAAATGGGTTCCTGACATTCGATCGTCTATATCGACTCTCAACGTATCAGCGTGAAGTCGTCTCTAGCTAGAATCAATCAATCTGATGACCTCGCATCGGGATAGGCAATGAATCACCTGTCCTAGACTTTCATCTTTGGTGACTAGTGTTCTTCTATCATATCTCAAAGTATAACTCGTGCGGCATTAGCTTCAAACATCTGGGGCGATATCTTTTCATATGCCGAAATCAATGGCTCATTCGTCTTCACGTTGAACAGTGCCTCAATCATCAAAATAATCTGTGCTTTGACGGTCATCACAATCTGGCTGGCCTCTAGCAGTGGCCCAAACCTCTGGTGCTGCTCTGCACGTCCGAGAAATCTCGTAAAAGCGGTCCATCAATCGCTCATGGCGCGAAAACACAATAAAATGACGCCTCTATGCAATCGTATGTCCCTGGAATCATGCCCTGGTCAGTCCTCGCCCGTGACGAGCTCGTGCTGACCGCAACTCTAGCCGCAGCTCTCTCTACCCGTACAATCATGGTAACAAAACAATAACTGGTACTGATGAGGATAGATCATAGGAATGAATATAATACTGTGCAAAGAATTGTACATCCTAAGGCTTCTTAAGCGGAGTATCGTATCGTAAGTATGCCACGGAACATACACACGGTACGTCACTCTACTTGAGTCACCTACTCCATCAACCAAGGGTCATCCTACACTCCGAAGGTAAAGCCTAACGCTCTGATACCAACTTTGTCACGACCCAAAAAGTACCGAGCGTGACTGGCACATAAATTACGAAACGTCTCGAGGCGTACGTAATCTAAGTAAGCCAAAACCCAGAAATCAAAACCAAGTAAAACAGCAGAGTGAAGGAAAAACCAATTTAAAGCAAGCAGTTTAACAACATAAGCCGAAGTATTTCATCCTTAAAACCTCAAGTCTTTTCTAAAAATTTCGGCAGAGTTTCTTTTGTAAATACTGACCCCAAACGGGTACAAACCTGATAAAGCATGTATAATGAATAAAGGCATCCCCAAGCGGGAGCTAGCTCTTCGCCAACCGGCGGACAAAACCACACAATGCAATATAATATACAACGCTGAAAGGCGAGGATCAAACTCAAGATAAAAATCCAACATCATCAAGAAAACCAGAGGAAAACCATATAATACAGCGCGCGACTCTAAGGTCGAAAGAATATACACTGGTCTTCTATGTCTATCAAATAATACAATTCTGGTTGATGGAGTTTTACTAGATACAACTGAAATAACAAATATACAATGGTGGTCCTGATGAAAAAGAACCCACCTACCAAAGCAATCACCCGGAAAGAACAGTGTGCCAGCAAAGCCACAACGAAACCTGTACGGCAAAACCTGCAAGGAATTGTGGCACAACAGGGATGAGTTGCCAACTCGTGAGTAGAAAACATCACAGAGCAGAAATCGCATGTATGACGCTCTCCTAGGTCATATCAAGTAATATCCTCAAATAATATCATGGTCCATCTACATATAAGTGCAATACCACGTGCTCGTGTCAGTGCCTCAGATAGCAACAAATCATATATATGATGTATGAATGCATTACGAATGAAAACAGAATACATCATGAGTGAGACAACTGTTTTCTTTATTTAATGAGATTTCTGTATGTATATAAATCGAGTATCATCAATGAAATCAATAGATAAATCAGTGTCAAGTATCGACACAAAACATAAATCTCAATACCTCAATATCTCAGGCTCTGGCTATCCGGACTGGCCTGTATCATCAAATCTCAATATCTCAGTGTCTCAAATCTCAATATCTCGATAACTCGTGCTCCGTCAGTCCGGATCGGCCCATATCATCAATCACACGACCACGAACAGTATCCTACGGATATCCGCCGAGCCAGACAATCACCGGTAGGCAGTCTGCCCATGCTAGGCTCATCGTCTACAACTCGAGCTTCTTGCCCTGGGGTACCGAGTCCACCATGTACCCGCAAACGGTTCATCCAACTCCTCGAATCGGGTCTCGAAAACCATCTCAGAACCGAGAAAATATTATGGTGGACAATACTCATCATATCAAGGAAAACCGCATCTATATCTTTAAAAAAAATCATCAGTTTATAAAACATTCACATGCGGTTTCCAAATCCAGAAATCTCAAGAAGGATCCGAAATCATCAAAATCATGATATCAATAAACAGTGAATATCGGCATAAATCTCCATAATACTGCATGACCAATGAATATATGAATGCATCTGATATCATGCAATAAATGCAATAATTAAACTAGTATATGAAAGCTATAACATATTGCAACTATCAACTAGCAAGCTATGTCAATGAATAGTATTCTCTAAAGTGTATGTGGTTTGGAAATTACCGATGATGATGTGTGTGAGCCGGCGAGCAGGTGTACGTGGAACATACGCATCATCGGTAATGGTGTTGGTGTCCTGACAGCATGGTTTCATAATAATTACAGATAACATATATATAAGCACGCAATGCGATAAAACATCATGAATATACAGAAAGTGATATAGCAACAGCAACACTGAAGAATAAACCTACCCAATATACGAGTCATACAGTTTTAGTATTTAAAATACTCACAATTCTCCACTTTGGAAAACTAGGATGACTCGAGCCCAGTCAAAAGGGTAAGGAAATCCACCTAAGTCTGAGCCGATCTATATATATACTTAGTAGTCGGTGATCTTGCCTCAATAGTATCACGTACGATACAATATATATATATATATATATATATATAACATCCTCGAGTCAAGAGTGCGGATCTAACATCATAACTATATCTCGTACGGTAAATCTATCGTACGGCATCCTAAATCTGGGTACGGGTCAAATATCATATTTATCTCATTACTCATCTGGTATCCTTATCATCATATGTCATGAACTGAGGTGCAGACCTAAGTCTAGTACAAACTGATACCATGAACAAAAATATATGTGCGTGTGTCTGAAACACATCGCCTAAAGATCCGCTATACTATCATGTCGTATCTCCTAATACGAACCAAATCACACCACCGATCTCATGGCACCATGTCCAATCCTCATCGACTCATCTCCAAATACCATATACTATCCTCATCAACCGAATATAAGTGTATGTGTCTATACACACACACACACACACACACAAATATAAACATATACACCCAAACCATATCCCGTGTACGCATGTGTGTGTTTGTCAACCTTACTCTAGGGTTCACGACTAAGAACCCAACTAAACCCTTTTCTTCAAATCTCGCTAACAATATCCCATGATCTCCTGATGCTTTTCTTGCTAAGGTTCATATCTCGCAATAACCCATATATGTATATCTATACCACGTCACATCAAAATCTTATGAAATTGCGGGGGTGCTATACGCCATCCACCCGACTTCCCCCGTAGATATAAATCTACTCACCTTGATCTTCGCTCTCTGGAGTCGATGACTGATTGATAGGAAAAAGTGTGTTTGTAGTTAACCGCAATCAATAACGGTGTCGCGTATAGCTAGACCGAGATGAGTACGGGTCGTCCTCTGGGAAACGTGGAACCTTTTACTTTTAGTTTAGATGTGTTGAGAAAGAGAAGAGAGATAAAGAATTTTATAGAAATATTTCTAGATCTACATTAAAGAAGAATGTAAAATATAGATCTAGATTATTTTAAAGATGTAATTAATATAATAAGAGGGCTTGTAGGGTTCGTTAGGATTTAGTAGTTATGGACGATTAATTAAAAGTTACCCTTTTTATCCATTAATAGATTTAGAACTAGAACGACGGTGATGCGTGTAGATTAGGGTTTCTGGAGGAAAAAAGAATCCCACTCTTAACCCTTATCTCGACACGGAACTCCGTTCATATCTAGTCTTTACCAAAACAATCATTAATCTAATCTCTAATCGCGGTCGGAACTAGCAAAGAATTGCTAGCGCGTCCGATTAGGATGTTAATGATTGTTTTGATAAAGTTCCTAAAGTTTATAGGACTTAAAAAGGGTTTAGTTATTTTCATCGTCCATTAGCCTACCCTAATCCTACGAACCCTAACAAGCGGAGAATTACTCACGCATGTTGGGAGAAGAAGATGAAAAGACAAAGAGGGAAAACATAATGTAAGATGCAAAAACAATTAAATAAAATAACTACCTTTATTAATCGACTTGAACAAACTACACTTTAATCCGTA
This sequence comes from Agapanthus africanus, assembly GCA_030015575.1. NCBI lineage: Eukaryota > Viridiplantae > Streptophyta > Magnoliopsida > Asparagales > Amaryllidaceae > Agapanthus > Agapanthus africanus. The sequence continues at coordinate 330,935,993 of CM057342.1, read as the reverse complement.
GAAAATGATTACAAACTAGTTGCTTCTCGATCTTTCCTAAAGAGGTAGTCGAACAGTCGATGATCAGCCTGGATGCATGAGCATCTGGAGCTTCGTGATCTCTTCGGCTTGATAACTTTTCCAAAAGGCTCTCGGTGCCCTTTTATAGTGCAAAGCCAGAATCTTCTTGTTGAAAACTTGGTAAAATTCATCATAGATTTAGGCCCCAAAATTTTAGCCAACGATCTCTTTATATTGCCGCGGATCCGCGGCCAACAGGGGGGTTTGGCCGCGGTTCCGCGGCCAATGGTGGGGATCTCTTGATCATTTTTCTTGGGCTTTGTGATTTTGACATGTGGCAATCCTAGGCACCTTCAGAATTCAGAAATCTTCTCTTGGTTGCTCCCAGACTTGGTCTCCAAGTTTTGCTCCTTAATTTGGCAAGTTTTCTTCAACAACTTGATTTGTTTGATAAATTCTGCATAACAACTTGGAAAATTCTGCACAATAATCTCAAATAATATTTAGTATACTTAGTTCTACTAGGATTTGGTCAATAGATTTATTTGCATACATTTTTCTACCTAATACTAATTAAAATATATTAACACATGGAAAATGGTGTTTTTACACATAAACCCTCATATGTATAATATATTAAAATAAAGTCCTTTTTTAATATGAAAATGGTAGGAAAAATGTAATACAAATGTGCAGTTTTATCAACTGAACAAATACCCCCAAACTTATCTTTGATCGTCCCGAGCAAACTAGTTTATTTAAGAGGAGAAAAAGAAAGGAGAAAACTAAGCACACTTTCGTGGGCAGACACGATTGCACTGAGCACGTGCAACAAGCCGTTAAACCTCTAGGTGTCTCTAGTAGGAGGAGTGTTGTCTCCTGAGGGTTTTCAGCGGATTACACCCACAAAATCCAATAACAAAAGAAAGATGGTGAGATTTACATATAAAGATAAGAACCATAGAAGAAAGGCCTTGAAAAGAAGAGTTTCCAACTATACTAGCTTTCAGTTGTCATAAGCCCTATCTTAATAGTCATGAAAAAATGTTAGAAATCACATTATCCCTCAATAAAACATCGTCTTTAGTCTTCATTCCTACCTTTCATCTAAACATTGATCATATAACCCCACGTGTGTGTAAAGAACATCCCTACACTCGGAGAATTCAATTCAAGCTATCATACTCTTGTCCATCTACCTTAGTACTTTTTAATTTGATGAATATTAAGATTTGCTCACACATTTTCATGCGACCGTTAATACTTCTTGAGGTACTAACAGACCGATTACTCATGTGCTTGCTGATTAGGTGGTAATATTTTCCTCGTCTTGCACCACCTAAGGCTTAGCAGTGACTCCCAGACCAGTTGGCCTTAGGGCACTAGGTGAAGAGGCACCCTCGCTATATTTTTTTATTGCTGCCTTGGCGATAACAAAACCAGTGTTCATTTTTTTCTTTTCACCATTTTTATATTTTCTTCATTTTTTTTCATACTTTGGCTTTTAGACAAGAGCATTTCAAGGTATCCTCTACTATCCCGAGTTTCAAGACGTGTGTAAGTGCATATAGTAGGGTATCAACATTCAAATGCTTGGCTTCCAGAATAGAAACTATTTTTCAGACTTATTTTTATCCTCAGATTAGTGACTTCCTTCATCTTACTAACCCTTGGGACAACAGCTCATAACTACTTATTACCAGTTCGTATAAAGAAACTTCTAATTTTCTTGGTTTTCTTAAACTATTCCTATCTTTTGGATGTAATGTTTCACTTTCTATTCTTTTGTTATAAAAAAATTTTAATGCCCGGTGTCAAAGATAATTCAGTGAATACAAACCTCCCCCCCCCCCAGACCTGTTTTCAGCAGTGTCTTCACTGATGTAGTCTTTTGAGAACATGGACCTGTATACTAAGGGAGAGATACAAGGGGTAAAATAATAGTTAAATGAAAAATTCTCCCAAACTTATTCTTTGACACGCACAAATATTCAATCAAATCCATTTTTTACTCACCTCCATTCTTAAAATGAGAAAATGTTACAAAAACATGGAGGTGAGGCGGAGGAAATTTAGTTTTGATAAAGCGGCTCCTGTAAAAACAGGAGCTCCTCCGCGGGGTCAGCAGAAAAATACGGTTTTAATCTATGCCCATTTACTTTAAAAATTGAACCGTTTTTCAAATTTTCGACCTCAACTGCCCCGTGCTGGTGTATATACCGCACCACAAAAGGTCCTTTCCAACGAGATTTAAGCTTACCCGGATGAAGTTGGAGACGGGAATCGTAAAGAAGGACTTGTTGCCCCGATGTGAAGGTTTTCTAAAAAGATTTTTATCGTGGAACACTTTAGTCCTATTCTTTACTATCACCGCATTATCATAAGCTTCATCGCGGAGTTCGCTTAGCTCATTCAATTGCAGCTTCCGATAGCTGCCTGCATGCTCAAGATCAAAATTAAGCTCTTTAATAGCCCACATTGCCTTATGTTCAATCTCGACAGGGAGGTGGCATGCCTTCCCAAACACAAGACGGTATGGAGATATACCAAGATCGGTCTTATAAGCGGTGCGGAAAGCCCAAAGAGCATCCGTCAATTTGGTTGACCAATCCTTACGGTTTTTTGAAACCGTCTTCTCCAATATCTGTTTGATCTGCCTATTTGAGATCTCAGCCTGCCTGCTTGTTTTGGGGTGATAGGGTGTAGAAAGCTTGTGAGTGATTGAATATTTCCGCATCAAGGCCTCGAAAGACCTATTGCAGAAATGTGTCCCGTTGTCGCTAATTATAGCACGAGGGTGTCCGAATCGCGAAAAGATATTTTCTTTAAGGAACTTAATGACAACCTTGTTGTCATTAGTGCGACACGGTATAGCTTCCACCCACTTCATAATCAACCGCTAACAAGATATATAGATTCCCAAAGGAGTTGGGAAAAGGGCCCATAAAATCAATACCCCAAACATCAAATATTTCCACAACCAATATAGGTTGGAGCGGCATCTCATTCCTTCGTGAAATCCGACCCAAATGCTGACATCACGGACAAGTTTTGCAATGTTCAAATGCATCTTTAAATAATGTTGGCCAATAAAAGCCACATTGCAAAACTTTCTCCGCCGTTTTTCGAGGTCCAAAATGACCGTCGCATGCCTGATCATGACAAAATGATAACACGCTCTTGAATTCATCGTTAGGGACACACCTGCGAATGATTTGATCGGAACAATACTTGAATAGATATGGTTCATCCCAGTAAAAATATTTTACTTGGGATAGAAATCGAAGTTTGTCTTGTTTCGACCAATCGCTAGGTATAAGTCCCGTCGCAAGATAGTTTACAATATCCACGAACCAAGGTTCGTAGGATACATTCAAGAGCTGTTCGTCGGGAAATGAGTCATTTATCGGCACGGTCACAGTTGGCGAAGAAGTGATGCGTGAAAGATGGTCGGCTACAACGTTTTCACATCCACTCTTGTCTTTGATGACAAGATCAAATTCTTGTAACAATAGGATCCAACGTATGAGCTTGGCCGTCGCATCCTTCTTCGATAAAAGATGTTGTAGGGCAGAGTGATCTGTGTAAACCACAATAGGCAAGCCAATCAAGTAGGGCCTGAATTTCTCTAATGCAAATACAACTGCCAAGAGTTCTTTCTCGGTAGTTGTGTAATTTATTTGTGCATCATTCAAGGTCCTACTTACATAGTAAATTACATGTGGCATCTTATCAATGTGTTGTTCTAAGACCGTACCAATAGCAAAATCTGATGCATCACACATAAGCTCGAACGGGTGGTTCCAATCCGGAGATGATAAAACGGGGGCTGTAGTGAGTGATTCTTTAAGCGATTCAAAAGTAGCCTCACAATCCGAATCGAAGTGAAAAGTAGTGTCCTTGGCCAATAGAAGGGTTAAGGGTCTAGCAATTTTGCTAAAGTCCTTAATAAATCTCCTATAAAATCCTGCATGACCAAGGAAGGATCGTATATTTTTGACGCAGTTGGGACGAGGGAGGTTTTGAATGACATCTATTTTAGCTCTGTCAACCTCAATGCCTTTATGTGAAATTATATGTCCAAGTACAATACCTTCTTGGACCATAAAATGACATTTTTCCCAATTCAAAGTCAAGTTCTTATCCTTACAGCGGGTAAGAACAGCGTCAAGATTACGAAGGCAGTCCTCAAAGGAGTCCCCAAAAATGGAGAAATCGTCCATAAAAATTTCCAGAAAATTTTCCACCATATCTGAAAATATCCCCATCATGCACCGCTGAAATGTAGCGGGAGCGTTGCATAACCCAAAGGGCATGCGTCTATAAGCAAAAGTTCCGAAAGGACAAGTAAAAGTGGTTTTATCTTGATCCTTTTCGGCGATGGGGACCTGGTTATAACCAGAGTATCCGTCCAAGAAACAGTAGTATTCGTGTCCCGCTAATCGTTCTAACATCTGGTCAATGAAAGGTAGAGGGAAATGATCTTTCCTCGTCGCGGCATTGAGTTTCCTGTAATCGATACATACGCGCCACTCAGTTTGGGTGCGTGTTTGGATTAACTCATTAGCCTCATTAGTGATGACCGTGATGCCAGACTTTTTAGGGACCACATGAATTGGACTTACCCATTGGCTATCAGATATGGGGTAAATTATTCCACTATCAAGGCACTTGACGATTTCTTTCTTTACCGCCTCCTTCATAACAGGATTTAACCGTCTTTGTGGGTCTCGGGTTGGTTTGGCTTCATCCATCAGATGTATGTGATGTTCAACAATTAAGGGACTAATCCCTTTGATGTCAGCCATTGTCCAACCAAATGCTTGCTGATTCGATCTCAACACTGCCAAAAGTGCATTCTCTTGCTCTACGGCTAGAGAAGCGGATATAATTACTGGCAAAGTCTCATTCTCTCCTAAATATGCATATTTAAGATGAGAAGGTAGCGGTTTGAGATCAAGAATTGGCGGAGAGACAATAGAAGGAGGGGTAACAGAATGATATTCGGACTCCTTAAGAGGTTCAAAACTTGCATAAGATATTGACTCGGAAAGTGCTGCTGACTTTTGCAACGAGTCAACGGGTTCAATCTCAAGGTCGGACTCATTGAACATATCCTCACTGTAAAGTGGTGCAAGATCAAACGATGTCTCATTAATGTTGTCGAGAACATCAAAGCAAAGCTCCTCATCCATGCAGCTTTCGGAAGCTATCTCGTGGATGGAACAAACATCCAGCAAATGAGCAGAAGGTTCTGATGGCTGACTTCTTAGCTTGTAAATATTAAGCTCAATTGTCATTTTCCCGAAGGATAAGTTCATAGAACCGTTACGATAATTAATTACAGCGTTAGAAGTTGCTAGGAAGGGTCGACCAAGTATCACCGGGATTTGATTGTGTGGGTTTGCCATAGGTTGTGTATCTAAAACAATAAAGTCCACGGGAAATATGAATTCCCCGACTTTAATTAACACATCCTCTAGTTCGCCCCGAGGTTTGGTGATAGATCGGTCTGCCATTTGGAGAGTACAATGGACGGGTTTTAACTCTCCAATTCCTAACTGCTCGTATACTGAATAAGGAAGCAAGTTGACGCTAGCGCCTAGATCGAGTAAAGCACGATTTATATTTTTGCCCCCAATAGAAATAGAGATTGTAAGACAGCCGGGGTCCTTACGTTTCTTTGGTATTTGTTGGGTAAAAGCTGTGCTAACATTACTCGTCATGAAAACCTTTTTAGGCACTTGAGTTTTTCTCTTCCTAGTGCACAAGTCTAAGGATTCTTGCATAAGATGGGACTTGTTGAATAGCATCTAAGAGAGGAATATTCACGCTCACTTACTTAAACATTTCCACAATCTTCTCCATTTGCGGGTTAAGTCTGTTGGCCCTTAATCTGTTTGGAAATGGAGCTCGATCAATAAGTTTTGGGTCCAACGTTTATGGAGAAGACTGTGGGGACGGACTCGATCCCAAAATTGGAGTGGGAATCGACTTAGATAGATTTGGCGAAATGGGCGAAGGGTTCAAGCCTTGGGGAAAACGGAGAATAGGCTCGGTTGAAGGTGGAAGACTAGACGAGTTAGGGGAAGAAGAAGAAGAAGAAGGGGTATCAAATGTGTCACTAACATCAAATTGCTCACCCACTCGGTTATTCAGCACTCTTCCCGATCTCAACGTAGTGACGGCATTCACATTATGACTTTGTGAATGGCCAGGATTCGGTAGGGGTTGAGATGGGAGTTTCCCTTTCTCTCTCGCATTGCGGCGTTTAATTGTGCGATTTGGTTTTCTATTGATTTGATACTCTCACCATGGGAGGAGGAGTTTTTCGTTAGGGTATCAATAGAAGACTTCATCTCAGCCGAAAATTGCATGGATTGTTTCATGAACATATCCAAAGTTTGTGCAACTGAGTTGTCAGTACCGGCCACTTGTGGTGTAGAAATGTTGGCCGGATTTTGGAAATTCTGTGACTGAAAGGGGGGCTGATTCTGCGGTTGTGGTTGTTGTGGAGGAGGTCTTTGATAATTACTTTGTTGGTTTTGATTCCAAGCAAAGTTAGGATGATTCCTCCATCCTTGATTATATGTGGAAGAATAAGGGTCGTTTCTAGGTCGCTGCTGAAAAGCAGCATTAGCTTGAAACGATGCATTCATAGGACATTCTTCCGTTAAGTGTGAAGGATCCGAACAGCAACCACAAACAGTCTTGGGAAGCGTGACCTGATTTAGGGAGACTGATGAAAGTTTGTTCTCAATAGAATCGAGTTTCTTCTGCATCGCTGCCATTTCGGTTTTTACTGTGATGGAAACATCTAGCTGGTGAATACCTCCCTTAGTTGTAGGTGGTCTTACGCTTTCCCACTGCAACGTGTGTTCAGCGAGATCTTCCAGATATTTCCATGCTTCACCATTATCTTTAGACATGAAATTGCATTAACACATTGTTTCAAGCATCTGCTTTGTCGTTGGATTAATGCCTTCATATATAATCCGACATAAATCCCATCTTTGTATTCCGTGATGGGGGCATTGGACAAGCAGATCTTTGAAACGTTCAAAGCACTTCCAAAATGGTTCATTGGGAAGCTGGGTGAACTGGTTGATCTCGCTCCTAATGTGGGCAGTCTTATGATTTGGGTAAAACTTCTTAAGAAATGCTACGACGAATTCATCGCAATTAGTGATAGAGTGTGCGGCGGTATTATAAAGCCATTTTTCTGCCAAGTCGCACAGTGTGAATGGGAGAACACGTAAGCGCATAGCATCTAAAGTCAATTGTGAAGTACCCATCATTGCGTATACGTTTTCGAATTTGGTGATGAAAACGTACGCGTCTTCCGACTCAAGCCCGTGAAATTTGGGCAGCAGGTTGATGTAGTGGGGTTTAATTTCGAAATTATCCCCGTTAGGTGGTGGAAGAGATAGACAAGTAGGAAGGGGACCACGAATAGGATAGCATCTCTCTTGGAGAGAGATGCGCGGTGGATTCTGCTCACCAACGGGCGGTGGCAGCGTGGTGTTATAATTAGATGGAGTGCCGTCCATCACGGTCGATGTGGTGTGTGGTGGGGGAAAAGAAGATGAAGAAGTACCGACTTCGGCGTCGATAGCAGGAACGCGGACAAGACGGGCACTAGGATCCCGTGTCCAGCCGAGCATGCACTAAGCGGGTTTAGTGCAAGTGGCAGCGTGTGTGTGATTTAAATTTGGCTTGTTTTGAAAAAGTGGGACTCAAGACAAATCTCCCTAAGATGCACAAGCAACCCTAGAACTAAGGTCACCTAAGTCCAGTCTCTAGACCGCTCCTAGACTTCCAAAGGACAAACCACAGGATAAATCCTCTACCGCCTCCGTACTACCCTTGTAGCCAGGTAAGTGCCAGGTAAGTGGGAAGGAACCACGTCGTGGGCCTAATTAAAAACCACTAGCCTTTGTCACACTTGCCTAGGCACTACAAAAGTAATGCAGATAAACGATAGATTACCCACGACCTTCCTCTGTCCTTATTGAGCGCGACAGTCCTTAGAGTCTGGTCTAGATATTTTTTAAATTAATGAAGGGTTGATGTATATGCTCGGTTTGTGATTTGTGGGGCTTAGGAAGGGTGATGAAATCCCCACCTAAACTTGATTTAGTCTTTGCCCCTTAAAATCCGTATTAAATATGCAAAACAAAACCAATCACAAAACTTTTGCAAAAAGATTTTTTTAAGCGGCGCAATTTTGCAAAGAATCCTGCAGAAAATAGATTTTTTTGGATTTGAGGAGAGAGAGAAGAAGTTAAGAAAGATACCAGAGAATTCTGTGGCTCTAACTCTTCTATCCTGCCGCGATTCCGCCGCAAAAAGTGCCTTTATGCCGCGGTTCCGCCGCGTAGTAGAGAGAACAGTTGATGAAAATTTTTCTGCGGTCTCCTTTGCTCCTCTGGATCTCTAAAAATGTCTCTGTTTCCTGTTTTCCTCAATTCTGTGACTCCAGATCTCCTTGCAAAAATTCACGCACAAATCGTTAAATATGCAATTTGCAGTTTTGTTTTAATAATGATATGACTCTTCTAAGAATTCAACACAAATAGTAAAAATAAAAAATTACGCACGTATCCCCGGCAACAGCGCCATTTGATTGATAGGAAAAAGTGTGTTTGTAGTTAACCGCAATCAATAACGGTGTCGCGTATAGCTAGACCGAGATGAGTACGGGTCGTTCTCTGGGAAACGTGGAACCTATTACTTTTATTTTAGATGTGTTGAGAAAGAGAGGAGGGATAAAGAATTTTATAGAAAGATTTCTAGATCTACGTTAAACAAGAATGTAAAATATAGATCTAGATTATTTTAAAGATATAATTAATATAATAAGAGGGCTTGTAGGGTTCGTTAGGATTTAGTAGTTATGGACGATTAATTAAAAGTTACCCTTTTTATCCATTAATAGATTTAGAACTAGAACGACGGTGATGCGTGTAGATTAGGGTTTCTGGAGGGAAAAAGAATCCCACTCTTAACCCTTATCTCGACACGGAACTCCGTTCATATCTAGCCTTTACCAAAACAATCATTAATCTAATCTCTAATCGCGGTCGGAACTAGCAAAGAATTGCTACCGCGCCCGATTAGGATGTTAATGATTGTTTTGATAAAGTTCCTAAACTTTATAGGACTTAAAAAGGGTTTAGTTATTTTCATCGTCCATTAGCCTACCCTAATCCTACGAACCCTAACAAGCGGAGAATTACTCGAGCATGTTGGGAGAAGAAGATGAAAAGCAAAGAGGGAAAACATAATGTAAGATGCAAAAACAATTAAATAAAATAACTACCTTTATTAATCGACTTGAACAAACTACACTTTAATCCGTAGAAAATGATTACAAACTAGTTGCTTCTCGATCTTTCCGAAGGAGGTAGTCGAACAGTCGATGATCAGCCTGGATGCGTGAGCGTCTGGAGCTTCGTGATCTCTTCGGCTTGATAACTTTTCCAAAAGGCTCTCGGTGCCCTTTTATAGTGCAAAACCAGAATCTTCTTGTTGAAAACTTGGTAAAATTCATCATAGATTTAGGCCCCAAAATTTTAGCCAACGATCTCTCTATATTGCCGCGGATCCGCGGCCAACAGGGGGGTTTGGCCGCGGTTCCGCGGCCAATGGTGGGGATCTCTTGATCATTTTTCTTGGGCTTTGTGATTTTGACATGTGGCAATCCTAGGCACCTTCAGAATTCAGAAATCTTCTCTCGGTTGCTTCCAGACTTGGTCTCCAAGTTTTGCTTCTTAATTTGGCAAGTTTTCTTCAACAACTTGATTTGTTTGATAAATTCTGCATAACAACTTGGAAAATTCTGCACAATAATCTCAAATAATATTTAGTAGACTTAGCTCTACTAGGATTTGGTCAATAGATTTATTTGCATACATTTTTCTACCAAATACTAATTAAAATATATTAACACATGGAAAATGGTGTTTTTACACATAACCCTCATATGTATAATATATTAAAATAAAGTCCTTTTTAATATGAAAATGGTAGGAAAAATGTAATACAAATGTGCAGTTTTATCAACTGAACAATGACGCCACGCTCATCCTCGTCGTCTTGAAGTCCACATGGGGTACCTACATATCATATATAGCATCGTAAATGAAATCACGCACGAAAATCAAAATGTCGCACGAATCACCCATAGGTCAAAACCTATGGTCTACATCTCGTAATTCAACCAAATAACCCTCGATGTAGACGTACAAATGCTAAGTGATCGATATCAAACAAAATATCAAAACTTAAATTCATAAACACAACGAAACATACGGCAGAAACCAACAAAACATGCTCCAGATTTTAGTTCACGTCAAAACAAAGTGCACAAACAGTACTGGGATGATGTATAGGGTGTAAATGACCTACAGAAGCAACCTGGGCACCTAATTCACTAATGTGGCAGACCCCTACCGCCAAAAATCCGGCCTCCTTGGTTTTATAAGCTCAGAATGTGTTCGTATTGGTAGTGTGGCCTCCTGGGGGTCCATCTAGGTCAATGGTATTGTTTACTTTTCTCAAAAATGCTCCAGATCACTCCAGATTTCCCTGCACCCACTATATATTCACAAAACCGACACGGTTAATTCTGAAGTTTGTATTCTCTGTTCTAAACTCAGTTCCAGGTCTAAAATTTGATCTTTAGGGTCTTGTACAGCCACTACACATCACTAATTCCACTCAATCACCCCAAACCCTTCTCTAGAAATTCCCAAGTTCATAAATCCACCATCAAACCAATTCTAAACTAACACTAGAATATAAGGAAGCTTAAGACTAACTAAATGGTAGAAATTATACCTCATTTAGGCCACTCTAGATAGCCCTAGCTCCACAAGTCATCAAAATCCAACTTTGCTTGGTCCATTATGTAGAGGATGAAGGGGAGATCATTTTTTGTGAAAGGGGTATAGGGTTTTGACAAGGTTTGTGAGATGAGAAATGGAGGTTGAGGTTGTAGGGTTGCTAGGCACGCACACAAGGTTTTACGAGACATCAACCTTGCCCGATTTAAAATTAGCCGTGCCGAACAACCCGAAACCGGATCTTTAAACTAGGGTTTAGACGAAAACATGCATGTTAAACTCTTTAACACTAAGTGAGAGGGATTACAACCTTTGTAGATCCGGTCCTTCACTTCTTAAGCTCCGTGTTGAGGTCCCTTCGCTGCGATCATCGTGTTCTGGACTCTCGAGAGGGTTCACGAAGAGAATGATGCAACCTTTGCTTCCGATCTTCGATACAAAGATGATCTACCTTGAAGATTCGTTAACACAAGCTAACACTCATAATATGAAGTGAACACCCTCATCTAAATGGCAAGGATAGATGAGGATGATGAAGTAGGATTTTTGCTCTCATTTATAATCTTTTTCTCACCCATTTTCATCACAAAAGAAAGCTTTTTCAAAAAGAAGCTCAAGCTAGAAGAAGATGAATGAAGATGATAATTTTAATCCTTTTGTGATGAACAATGTATTATAGTAGTGGTTACAAATCTAACCAAGGGTTAAGCATGAAAGAGTTAACCCTTGTAGAGAGTTAACTAGAGTTAATGGTTGGATTGGGTTAACATAATATCTCACAAAAATATTAAGCAACCACAAAGTCAAAGCTTCATGAAGCTTCATGGAAGCTTCTTGCAAAAGCTAACCCTAATCCAAACCCTAACCAAGTTTAAACCCTAATCCAATGTTAAATTTGTAACCCTAACATGTTACAATATTATATATATCACATACACAATATATTTTGTAACAATAGAAAATAATACAATTAACATATATCGCATATATATCAATGTATTATCCCGTGAGAAAATGAATCTTTTAGTGAGCTAATATTAGTTAATGTAATTTAATATATCATATATATTATTATACATTAAATTATCGAATCAATACTTGATCCGACAATCCGGCTATATCACATATAACCGACTAATACGATGACCCGGCTATATCACATATACCCGGCCGATATCTCATATCGCGAGAATCCAATACGGTATCACATATCACATTATCCTCAGTCCCGCACATATCACATATGTGCTCCTACTCCGTTTTGCCTGAGCCAAGAAACTTCTGTGTAGGACTCTAAAGAATCGTCAATACGCCGGCAGTAGGTGATGATCATATCAAACACCCACAAGCTGCAAGCGGTCAGCTAAACGTAACAGCCACCCAGATATTGAGCGCTCAGAAGATCAACAAGCAAGCCTGTACATTCTCCTGTGAATCCAAACAGTAACACTCCCGTACAGTCCGGTCTCGTCGTCTGATATGTCGCATATCTTGCCTAGGGGTGGTAAACGTCAGACCCCAGTAGCTCGATAAGTCGTGTCGATATGAGGTCTATAATAGTTCGAGAAACTACTGATAACACTTACCAGTAAATCTCAGCAACCCTGGCCAGGGATATCCGGTTATAGCCAATCGAACATAGCGCAACATCAACTCCCTATACCGGGAGAGACGAATCCCCTCCTATCGCTCATTGCCTCCATGTGATTCGAGACTGTACCCTAAAGCCACCTTTTTGCACGCCCTCTTGGACGTGGTATAATGGAAATCAAAGCACAGTGGGAATCACACAAGACTCTATGACGATCTTGGGTCAACAGACTACTCTGTACCAGTGTCACCGGAGAACTGCCATCTGACGTAAGGTATAATACCATCTGGGAGTTCTCGGCGAGTCCGTCCAGTGTACCCAGTCTCCACTGAGCACCCGTACACCATCCTTGATGTCAAACACCGATGGATATGGGATCATCCATCGCCCATCATATGGGTCAAGATGCGTATACGCTAGTCTACTCTGGTGCATCGATGCCCTGTCTCGATACACCCTCGACTAGGAACAGTTATAGGAAGTACTCGTCGACTACCGTGGCCCCACTAGTATGATCTCATCATAGTCCCAGTAGTCGAGTACATATCCTAAGGGCTTTATCAACATGTAACATAGAGACAGTCAGAGTACATGTTATGATAAAGTACAACCAGATAGCTTACTATCATGTCGAGCAAGAAAGTCCTCCCTATATATGTCCTAGCATCCACTACAATATATATCGTATGTACAGTAATGGTCTCTAGGGCATACATATAACTAACAATCTCCCACTTGCACTAGGGCCATCTGTTGTGGTATCACATACCCAACAATTAGCTGCGGTTGAAGTATCTCATACTCAACCATCCCATAAAAGTCTCTACTGGAAAAAAGGCCTTTGTGAGTGGATCCGCGCTGTTGTCCTCTGTGTCTACTCTCCTAACCTCGATCTCCCTGGATATTAACCATCTCTATGATCAGGTGATACTGCCTAAGAATTATATCTGGATTTCTGATGGGACGGGGGTTCCTTGGCTAAAGCCATAACTCCATTGTCACACAATGGTAGGAACGAAGTTCATCTCATGAACTTATATATATCCAGAATGCCTCTTTGGTAGCATCTTTAGTAACGATGTATCTTGCCTTTAATCGTCTAGTATGTCACGGTATCTAGCTTGGAACTCTTCCAACATACCGTCCCTCCACTGAGGGTAAAGACAATGCCTGCGACTGACATTCCGTCGTCCTTATCACCCTGGAACCTTTCCAGTGATTCTCCCCAGGATCGTTTGATACCATCTCACTACAACTAGTGAGTATCCTAACATCCAATTAGATCTATCTCATAAAACCAAAATCCAGGATTCATGAGGTATCACTATGATCCTATATGGAGAATCATTGTGATCAGCGGAGATTGACCGAGCGTAGCATAGGAAACTCCTTCCCTATCAAGAGTATGTCATCCACGTACTCTACGAGGATCACCACCATACTCCCTACTACCTTTTTGTATATACAAGGTTCATCTACCATTTTGATGAAGTCAAACTCTTTGACTACCACATTAAAATAGATGTTCCAACTCCGCGATGCCTGCTTTATCATATAAAACATCGTGCTCACGTTTTCGCTGCTCCCACTGTCTACGAAGCCCTCTGGCTGTGTACTTATAGACGCTCTCTTCTAAAACATCATTTAGAAAAGCAGTCATGTACCCAACCACCAGATATCGTGTAGGGTTCCTAGGCACTCTCAAGAGGTCTCACAAGGCATCAACCATGCCAATTTCAAAATTTACGGTGCCGAGAAACCCTAGACTACGGATCGTTAACTAGAAATCTAGGCGAAAGATGCAACTAGTAAACTACTTTACTAAGAGAACGGAAATAAAACCTTTGTAGATCCGGTCCTCCACCTCCATAGCTCCGCAATGAAGTCTCCTCGCTGTCCAAATGGAATCCCGGGCTCTAGCGTCGGCTTCATCGGAGAAATGGGCGGGCAAGGTCGTCGGCTTCGTGCCGAAGATGATCTACGTCGAAGCATCACAAGATCAAGCTCCCACTTCACCAAGTCATGAAACTTGTGAAGAAAACACACTCTACTACTTGGCAAGAGGTAGAGGATGAAGAAATAGGAAGTGGGTTCACTTTAGAATTGGATTTCTCACTCATTTTCATCAATCACCATTGATGAAGTCAAGGTTCTTCATCTTGAAGAAGAAGAAGAAGATGATGATAATATTATGATAGAATAAAAAGATTAACTTAAAAAGATAATCCCATTCATTCTTATCATAATAGTTACCATGGTTAAGTGTAGAGAAAGAACCAAGGTTAAGTGAAGTGGTTAGGGTTAAGTATGAGACAAAATGGTCACATAGTCAAAGCTTCATGAAACTTCAACTAGCATCCAAAGAAAGCCACCATTCATTTATTTTGCAAAATAAATAAACAAAATAAATAAATGATTAAGCAAAAGAAAACCCTAACCATTACACAACCATGGTTTAATCTTTACACAAACCCTTGTGAGCATGTATCATCAAACATGATACAAAAAGGTGCACAAAAAATATATCACATATACAATGTGCATCAAGTGAGAAAATCCTATTAAAGTGAACCAATACTAGTTAATGCAAAGTAATATATCAAATATATAATTATACATTAAATCATTAAATCAACACTTGATTCAATGATCCGGTCATATCGCATATAACCAACTAGTATCCAATGTATCGGCTTATCGAATCAATCCTTGAATCGATAACTAGGTTATATCGCATACAACCAATCGATACATTCATCGCGAGAATGGAATACGGTATCACATACACGCATTATTCTCGGTCCTGCACATATCTCATATGCGCTCCTATTTCGTTTCGCTTGAGCCAGGAAACCTCTGTGTAGGACTCTAAAGACTCGTCAATACGCCGGCAACAGATGATGATCATATCAAACACCCACAAGCCGCAAGCGGTCTGCTAAACGTAACGGCCACCCGGGTATTGAGCGATCAGAAGATCGACGAGCAAGCCCGCTCACACTCCAGTGAATCCAACCAGTAACACTACCGTACAGTCCGGTCTGATCGTCTGATATGTCGCATATCTCGCCTAGGGGTGGTAAACGTCAGACCCCAATAGCTCGATAAGTCGTGTCGATATGAGGTCTATAACAATTCGAGAAACTGCTGGTAACACTTACCAGTAAATCTCAGCAACCCTGGCCATGGATTTCCTGTTACAGCCAATCGAACACAGCGCAACATCAACTCCCTATACCGGGAGAGACGAATCCCCTCCTATCGCTCATTGCCTCCATGTGATTCGGGACTGTACCCAAAAACCACCGTTTTGCATGCCCTCTTGGACGTGGTAAGGTGGAAATCAAAGCACAGTGGGAACCACACAAGACTCTATGACGATCTCGGGTCAACAGACTACTCTGTACCAGTGTCACCAGAGAACTGCCATCTGACGTAAGGTATAATACCATCTGGGAGTTCTCGGCGAGTCCGTCCAGTGTACCCAGTCTACACTGAGCACCCGTATATCATCTCTGATGTCAAACACCAATGGATATGGGATCATCCATCGCCCATCTGTATGGGTCGAGAAGGTATACGCTAGTCTACTCTGGTATATCGATGCCCCGTCTCGATACACCCACGACTAGGGACCTTGAAGGATGTACTTATGGACTACCATGTCCCCACTAGTATGATCCGCATCATAGTCCAGGTAGTCAAGTACACATCCTAAGGGCTTTACCAACATGTAACAGAGAGACAATCAGTGTACACGTTAAGGTAAAGATCAACCAGATAGCATACTATCATGTCGAGCAAGAAAGTCCTTCCTATATATGTCCCAGCATCCACTACAATATACATCATATGTATAGCAATGGCCTCTAGGGCATACATATAACTAACAATCTCCCACTTGCACTAGGGCCATCTGATAGCAGTGGTTGTAGTATCTCATACTCAACCATCCCATAAAAATCTCTCTCTGGGAACATGCCTTTGTGAGTGGATCCGCTGTGTTGTCCTCTGAGTCTACTCTCCAAACCTCGATCTCCTTGGAGATCAACCATCTCCATGATCAGGTGATACTGCCTTAGAATATGTCTGGATCACTGATGGGACGGGCGTTCCTTGGCACAAGCCACAACTCCATTGTCACACAATGGGAGGAACTTAGTTCATCTCATGAACCAATAAACACCCAAACATCCTCTTTGGTAGCATCATAAGTAGCGATGTATCCTGCCTTTATCGTCTAGTATGTCACGGTATCTAGCTTGGAACTCTTCCAACATACCGTCCCTCGATTGAGGGTAAAGACAATGCCTGTGACTGACTTTCAGTCGTCCTTATCACCCTGGAACCCTTCCAGTGATTCTCCCGAGGATCGGTTGATACCATTTCACTACAACTAGTGAGAATCCTAACATCCATTTAGATCTATCTCATAGATCCAAAATCTAGGATTTAGGAGGTATCACTTTTTTATCCATATGGAGAATCATTGTGATAAGCGGAGATTGACCGAGCGCAGCATAGGAAACTCCTTCCCTATCAAGAGTATGTCATCCACGTACTCTACGAGGATCATCACCATACTCCCTACTACCTTTTTGTTTATACAAGGTTCATCTACCATTTTGATGATGTCAAACTCTTTGACTAAATCATCAAAATAGATGTTCCAACTCCGCGATGGCTTCTTTATCTTATAAAGCTTCTTATGCACGTTTCCGCTGCTCCCACTGTCTACGAAACCCTCTGGCTGTGTACTTATAGACGTCCTCTTCTAAAACATCATTTAGAAAAGCAGTCATGGCACCCAACCGCCAGATATCATAGTCATGGTATGTAGCCGTGGCAAGTAGGATCTGGATGGACTTAAGCATAGCTACTTGAAAAGGTTTCATCATCATCCACGCCTGGTCGATGACGAAAAGCTTTAACAAGTCTAGCTATGAAAGTCTCAACTTTTCCATCTACACCAAGTAATCTTCTCAAGATATACTTGCTCCTGATGGGGATTTAACCCTTCAGATATTGCAACCAAAGTCCATACTTTGTTGGTGTATAAGGATTCCATCTCAGATCGCTAAGCATCCAGCTATTCTTACAGAGTCCCACTCCTGATGGCCAGCTCGAAACTAGTTGGGTCATCATCTCATGATGCAATCCTCGCTCCCACTGTCATAGAGAAACCGAAGTATCTCTCAGGTGGGTGAGGAACCCTACTAGATCGGCGGAGAGGCTGAGGTTCGTTGGAATCTACTGAATACTTTGGTTCTACCAAATCATCTGCTGTAGTTCGTATAGCTGGAACCTTTCCAGTTCTACATTACAGACCTTGCCTCGAGCTTGTCCGGATTTTGCTTTTCAGACATAGGCTGGACAACCCCAAATCTTAACCATCTTAAGATATGGGCTCTTCCCTTATCATATCAAATATGAAGTGGTAGGCAACTGATTTGATTTGAACCCTATTCAATAGGTATGCAGCTTCTCAAGTGCATAACTCCCAAAAAGGAAATAGGTAACTCAGTAGTACTCATCATAGAGCACACCTTATCATATAGGGCGTGAGTGCTCCACCCCGATATACCATCGTGCTATGGTGTATATGGAGGAGTAATGCTGAGAGAGAATCTCATTCTCCTTTAGAAATGTCCAAGAATTTCGTGCTCAAGTATTCTCCTCCCTGATCGCATCAAAGGACATAATACTTATACCCTCATTTGGTTCTCGACTTCTAACTTATATTCCGTGAATATCTCAAAAGGTTCGGACTTGTGTTTCAACAGGAACATTGGTCTGAATCTCGAAAGATCATCAAAGAATGTAATGAAGTACAAAGAACCAGTCTTGGTATATGTAGACAGGGGACCTACATACATCAACATGTATCATCCCAAGAGTTTACTTAACTCTTTCTCTGTTTCCAATAAACGGAGCTATGGTCATTTTATCTTTGTGACATGACTGGCGAGTTTCACAACATGTAAATTCAAACTAATTTAAATATGCATCTTTATGTAACTCTAGCTAGTCGGGTCATATTGATCTGACCTAGTCTACAATACCTCAAGAAGAAATCGTTCATTCTGAACTCTTCCTCTTGTGTGTGTTCAGTATACTAAAGAACTGTAGTTTGATTTAGAACATCAACGCTTTTAGATAACGTGCCTGATCCGATCAACTTTTGATATAGGAAATGTTCAAAACATTATCCGACAATACAAAATTTTATCGTTTCTTTACTAATAAAGAGACAGATATGATTTTGCATATCAGGTTCGGTATCTAATAACATTTGTTCAGAATCAATGTATTGGTAATACAGGGTGACAGTGACCAACAGACTTGGCTGCAACACTTGCCCCGTTTTCTGCCTCATGAAACTTATCACCCGTTCTCAATTCTTCTACCTTTCTGTAGCCCTATGTAACATATTACATATGTGGGATCCTGATCTGGTATCACATACCCAGGACGTAAAGGATACTGAGAAACAGTTCTCTGTAATGAACACACCCGAAGATGATGCATCAGCATGCACTCTCTTCGTTTGGGCGGCACGAAAATTCTGGTAATCCCCAATTTCCTGCTCTGTCTTATAACAATTATAAGGTGGAGCGGGACCAACGTTCCCCAGCTCAGTATAACAAGCGGGTTCGGTCAAATATCCGTATTATTATCTTGATTATAGCGTGATATGGTCGCTACCTGGAGAGAGAGAGAAGAAAACACTCAGCGTGCGCTCTTGCAAGAATAGATTGGTTATTATTTTATCTAATCAGGATGGCTCCCACTACTTTTTATCAAATCTTCCTTCAAACCCTAAAAGGAAAGACTAGCCGGGATTAATTACACACTACAAGTTCGCCAATCTTTCAGCCAGGCCAGTGTCGGTACTTTGAGGGAGGTCCCCCGTGCTTTCGCACGAATCTAATTAATGTAAACCTCGTTTTCCCAGAGGCGTAACCCCGTTAACACCTTTCTAGACACCTACTTGATCGGCTAATTGTAATGTATAAAACTCTCCCAGGAGTAACTCTTACTCGCAGCGGGTATCGGGATCCAACTATCTCATAGAAGGTATGCAATCTCATTGCAAATTTCAACACTTGAAATTCCCGATAATATTTTGCCCCTAACGTGCTATAACCTTGACGAAAGCCAACAAACCATAGCCCGCTAGTCAAGTTCAACCCGTACATTTCTTGATTGAATTAAACCCACCCGCACGACCCTTGACGAAAGCCAACAAAGCCGCACGACTACCCTAATCCAATCGCATCGTATGCTGGCAGATAAGCAGCATATAGCTACCGCACACTGCACCTTGACGAAAGCCAACAAATGCAGCACGAATACTATATACAACTTATCTGAAATGACGGAGGGCTACGACAGGTTTTTCTGAAAACCTATTGCGTAATGAACTTGATATCGTTGTAGGATCGAATGAATTTTGAAATAGAGTGTTTTTTAGGCTTTTCTAGTTTTGCTAAAGGAGTCACTCGCGGTGAAGGGATCGTCGGTCCTTTCCTCGTCGAATGAGGTGCGGGATATATCATATATATCACTGTGCAAAGCAAAAAACACTTAAAAGCAATCAAAAGACAAACCGAGTGTGTAGCATCAGCCAGTTATTGCTAAAGGAGTCACTCCCGGTGAAGGGATCTCGGTCCTTTCCTCATCGAATAAGGTGCAGGATATATCATATATACCTCTGTGCAAAGCAAGAACTGTAGCTACCTGTTTTATTTTGAAATTCAATTCTACAACATCTTAGGTTTCTTTTCTTTCATTAATCACATTAATGAAGTCCCATCATTTAAATACCTAAACATCACAGATAAATACGACGTACACTTATGCCATCCGCATTCGCCTCGATGTCCCCTCGTGCACCGTAGGTTAGGTAACTAACGGCAGAGCGGGGCAGGGCTAGCGCGGGTGTAAAACATAAGTAACGCCTATATAATATATCATATATATTATATACAGTATCCATCACAGAACATCACATGATCACATCACAGATATCGCAGCAGAAGAAACATATGAAATATTGGATATACTAGGACGTCCGTGTTTTCAATACGAGCCAGTATAAAACACGGATTCCACGGTCGCGATGAATAGCCAAACCCACACCCCTAGAGCCCTACGAGAGCGGCAAGCCACCCTACCAATTCTAGAGTTAGGAGACCCGGACTCGACTCCTGGAATTGGTCTCCCACTGGACTCCAGAACCCGGTTACTTGTGCTCCCCTCCTTGGGTCTATCCTAGTGCAGAAAAGTAAATAATATACAAAGGGTGACATCTTCCGCAACCTGGAAGTGCCCCAATAAAAGAATATTACATACAAGTTTTTACATGAATGAAAATGAAAAACACTCATCTCACATAAAAACCCCCGGCTATTCAAACACGACGATCCAATATAACATATCCAGCAACACATAACATCACATGTCATCAACGTAAGTAAATATGCCCATCCCAATTGTCGTTGACATATAGCAACGAAACCGGCGACATCACATATTACACTTACGGTCACAGAAAAGAAAGTGTAAAACTACAACAGTTGGAATCCGCAACCTCCTCAGACATCACATGCCTGACCAAATGAATTTCTTAGACATCGCATGCCTAACAATTATAAACCCCGCATTTTAGTCCCATTATCGAAAACACTTTTCAATATCAAGTCGGGCAATTCAACAAGATTCCCGACATCCTGATCGAATGCTCGTCGCAAACTTTAGTAGGCGGCCGCACCCCCGATGCCGTCGACGAAGTGCACCAAGGTGGAACACCGCTACCGCGAGCACCCACTACTACGAATAATGGTTGCCCCTACGGATTTATCCGTAGGGGCAACCCACTGCCCCTACGGATATCTGCGTAGGGGCGAAAAAATACCCCGTAGGTGCACAGGCCGCAGGTGTAAGTTGAGGCCCTGAACTTGCCCCTACGGGCAAATTATTGCCCCTACGGATATATCGGTAGGTGTTATAGCCCCTACGGAGTACTCCGTAGGGGTAATCAAATCATATATATAATTTTTTTTTTTTGAATATATTGTATATACCTACGGATACATCCGTAGGTCCTTGTTCTACCCCTACAGATAAATCCGTAGGGGATAGGAAGTGGCCCCTACGGACATATCCGTAGGGGCACTCCCAACACCCTGCACTGAGATCAGGGGGGAAAATATCAGGAAACCTGATATTTTGCCCCTACGGATAAATCCGTAGGGGATATACAGTGGCCCCTACGGACATATCCGTAGGGGCACTCCCAACACCCTGCACTGAGATCAGGGGGGAAAATATCAGGAAACCTGATATTTTGCCCCTACGGATAACGCCGTAGGGGCAACCTATGTACCTACGGCTTAATCCGTAGGTACATATTGTCTATATTTTTTTTTTAAAAATTGGCTGCTTGATTTTTTCCCGCCCTGTGCACAATACTATATACATCAATCAAATCATATATTGCAGTATTCATAATCACATCTCACGCATATATATAATATACAAAAGAAACCCAAAAACTTAATATGATATAAATACAAACCAATATCAATATCGTTTCAAAATGTAGTACAATGTGATATAAATACATGTTTCAAAAAATAAGAACCAAAAAGCTACCCTAGTTCGGTCCAGCTCCACCTCTGAATAACGTTAGAATAACGCGCGCCTGCTCCTCGGTCAATACACTCTGCAATGCTATAAATAAGGGAGTCTGAGCGGTATGTGGAGCTGGCGATGTGGTCTGCGCAGCCGCCGTCGAGGTAGTCGCTTGCGGAGCCGCGGCTGCGGGAGTCTGAGTGGGCGGTGGAGCTACAGGAGCTGTCTGCGGAACCGCAGCCGATGTAGTGGCTTGCGGAGCCGCAGCCGAAGGAGATGCATGTGGAGGCTCGGCCGATCTACCCTGTCGCGTCTGGACATAACGTGTGTAAGAAGCATGTAAGAACTGTGTATTATTCGAATTCGTTTCATTATTAAGTTATTTCGAAACCCTGTTTGGATATCTAGTTTGGAAAAGCGTTGTTTATTTTAATTACATATGTATGTATGATTAATCAAACTTAAGTCTAAAACCAAATAAGCTCAAGCTACGTACTAATTATGGATATGTTGATATGTATATAATATGAAATGATATTTTATTATAAAGTAGTATACATACCAGCATCTCCTTCAACTCCTGAACGGTGGCCCTCAAGCTATCCAGTTCCTGATGGACATGCCGGTCACTGGAGACGGAGGAAGTAACCGCCGGGGTGGAGTCCAACCTCATATGGGCCCTGCTAGGGCCCAATCCCCGGCCTCTCTCCCAACCTCCGTGGTGCCCTCCGTGTGCGGCGTCCAGAACTGGGGTCAGCAGCCTCGGATCGTTCTGTCCGGTAAAATCGATCCCCGAGGCCTGGGCCTGCTCAACCACCCGCTCCTACACCCACATTAAGCAGTAAAGTATAAGTATAAAATTTAAACTTGAACCTTCCAAAACTAAAATTTCAAATTTGGGTAGAAAAAATATTAACACTTACGCAGTACTCCTGGGTAGCAACGTCGGGACATCGAAGCTCGCCCGTGGCGGGATCTGTCGAGGTGCCGTGGACGGCAAGATATGCGGACAGCACGCTCGGTGTACCACCTAACGCCACGGTCCGAGATGTCTGCAATATTAGAAAGTAACTCTTAATATTAGAAATATTAGAGAATAACTCTTAATATTGCAGAATATTAGAGAATAACTCTTAATTTACCGATAACTCCATGGCTCGAGTAATGTTCCTCGAGCCACCTGTGTAAGTGGGGCGACCCCTCTTCGCCGACTTCCTGTTCTCCGTATTCTGAGCGGCCTGTTTCTGCACAACGCATTAACATTTAGTTTTCTAATTAAGAAACACAAAGAAATAAATTATATCATAAATAATGAATTAAATTTAAAATACATACTTGTTTGCGTTCGGAGTCGAAATAAGCACACAATAGAGGCCATGTCTCTACGTCGACTCTCGCAAACGCCGGAGTAGATAGGAGGGCCGCTCTCTCTGCCTCGGGGGTCGCTATCCACAAGGAGTAGCAGTCGGCCTTCATCTCATTCCTGTTGTATCGGACCTTGGCCTGCATGTTCTTCATCAGGCCATTGTACAGAGCATGAAGGTCGAGCACCCTCCCCGGGTGATCAGGGTCGGCTACAGGCTGAAAATCGTAATCCAACTGAAAATACAAAAAAAAACATTGTTATTAGATTGCAAGTGTTAATAATAAATATATTGGATAGATCAAATGAAAATATATATTAATACATACCCGAGCCTGATCAAAGAAGAGGGCGAATGAGCGCTGGTGCTGCTCGCCCCACTCAACGTGAAGTGGATAGTTCTTCACGATCCGGCTCTCGTCCCCCAAATACCGGCCGAACCTCTCGGCATGAGGACCGGTATAGCGATAGTCAAGGGTAAAAAATAGGGGGAATGCTGCCTCCCCCCTAGCTCTATCAGGCCTCAGCCTATGGGACTGATTCGGGCCTCGAGTCCCCCTCTGGGGATGGAGAGGCCCTGCGTCTGCACGAAATATCAAGACAATCAATAATAAGACAAAGTTGTATTAAGAAATCAAGGTGAAACAAAAATTCAAGTGTGATATATACCTCCGGTGACTAGCGCACGAGCCTGGTCCCGAGCAGCAGCACGAGCGGGACGATAGTTCCTCCGGTGAGGAACAACCGGGGTCCCGGACCCGGACACATCCCCTCCAACTATAAAATAAACATCGACGCTAAATTTCCATGAAGTTCATATTTATTCTATAGAGCATATGTAAAATAAATAAATATTTTAAATTTATTCATACTAACCTGCAGACGATGCGGAGGGTATGGAAGCGGCAGGAGTGGCCCCTGTGGAAGGTGTGAACGCACCACCTATAATTAGACAATTAAAAATAGATTATATAAGTAATTGCAAAAAGAATGTGTAGATCAATAATATAACGTTCTAAATCAATATGCATGCACTATAGGACATATAAACATACCCGCAGGTGCGGTGGTGTCACCACCTACAGCTAGACAATAATAAAAATTGCTAAGTAAGAGCAAAAGGAATGTGTATATTTATGATATAGCATTCTAAATCAATATACATACACTATATGATATATAAACATACCTGGAGGAGCGGGGGTGGCCTCTGTCCCAGATGTGGACGCATCACCAACAACTAGACAATCAAACATTGACAATATAAGTAATTTTGACATAAACATGCATGAATATCTGTAATATTACATTCAAAATGGATATGCGTGCAGTAAACCTGGAGGTCTGGCCAAATCAACTCGGAAGGAGGCATCCGAAGGGGTCTCCGATCTGGGTGCAAGACCGGCCCTCTGAAGCTCCCTACGGAGCTCTCCGGGCGGCAGAACCGTTCTGCCTCGGCCTCTGCCTCTGCCGCGGCTGGAGCTCCTGCCACCCCTCGCTGCTCCCGACATCGTCATCAAATCTAGATAAACGGTTCGTGGACGCATTAGACAATCATTAAAAGTATTGACTATATATGATCTAGAGCGTAAAATGTGAAGTAATAATATAACATTACTGATAACCTTTTTCGTTTCGTGGGCGCATCATACATATCTACTTGGATTTCATCGTCAATGTCATTTCTAACCCACGTAACTTCATGATCGGTCGAAGACAACCCGTCCTTCGAAACAGACGGTCGGAGCACTTTAAGCCTTCTCTCTTCTTCGTCCTCATCGCTGTCCTCGTATTCTGGGACATCGTAGACATCTCTAGGTTTCCATCGGCATACAACACTCCACCGCGGATGCTTCAAACACTGTGAGTAGTATACTTGGAACGCTTGGTTCGGAAAGATAAACGGATCGTCCTGACCGTAAAATCGAAGTGTGTTCACACTGGTCAATCCATATTCATCTTTCCAAGTCCCAAGACTGCTTCTCCATCTGTCTGTATCGGTTCGCGGATCGTACCAAGTACAGTGGAATATATAAAAGGGTTCTGATCGTCCGGGATAGTGGATGCCGAGTATACAATTTAAGTACCCATAGTAAATCACACCGTCCGATCCTACCGTCGGAATCCCACTATTCTGAGTGGTTCTAGATGTTTCTATGTCCTTAACTTCGAATTTGTATCCAAGGACACCAAATCCTTTGTAATATGCAACCTCCATACTAGGAAATTGAGCTAAACATCTTGAATCACTCTCAAATGATGCAGACAAGTTCGGATCGTGGATCTAACAAAACAAATTTTACGATAAATACATAACGATACAAGTTTAGATTAAAACTGATAGCAATAAAATGTAATTCGAATAACTTACATGCTCTGTGACCCAATCACAAAAATTATCCTGATGGTATTTTTCCAAACGCTCTTCGTTCCAATCAGGATGCCCCTCACGTACCTCGTTAAAATGAGTTCTGTTTTTGACAAATAATTGTGACATTAATATTATGTCATTTCATACACACACAAACACAGATATAACAATTAATCTAAAAGAACTTACTCTCTAATTTGTTCAAGACATGCGCAATTAAGCAAGATAAACCGGTATATCTTGTTGACAAACATAATGTCTACCCTCTTATACTCGGCTTTACCATATGGCCGGTCTTGAATTCTTCGTGGTCGGTTAAGCCTTGTCTCAATGTTCTCGTCCAGATAGCGGGAACAAAATGTGGTTGCTTCATCAAGAAGATAACCTTGCATGATAGAACCCTCTGGTCGATTTTTATTGCGTATATACTTCTTAAGAGTGTAAAGGTACCTAATGAGAATATGTTGAATAAATAAACACGGGCATACAGGACAACAATAAATTTATAAATTGCGCGAAACGAAAAATTACACGTACCTCTCGACGGGATACATCCATCGATATTGTACCGGTCCGGCTAACTTCGCCTCAGTTGCAAGATGAACCGTCAAGTGTATTATGATATCGAAGAATGACGGTGGGAAAATACGCTCAAACTTGCAAAGTATCAACGCAATAGAATTTTCTAGTTTATCCAGCGTCGCAACCTCCAGTGTTTTAGCACACAACTCTCAGAAAAAACAACATAGGTCGTTGATTACTAGACCAACCGAGTCGGGGAGAGAAGTCCTGAGGGCTAATGGAAGAAGGTGCTCCACGATAACATGGTGATCATGACTTTTCAGCCCATCGATCTTGCCCTTCACAAATTTTATTTTCTTGCTGAATGATCCTGAGAAACCTGTGGGAACTTTCAAGTCATGCAACACCTGCAGGAATCTTTTCTTCTCCGGTTGTGACATATGATAAGCGGCATTGGGAAGTACAAACTTGCCCGGTTTACCCGCTACCGGTTTAGGGTGCAGTTCACTTCTTATTCCCCACTCTTGTAGATCCATCCGGGCATTCATGTTGTCTTTCGATTTCCCGTCTTTACACAGAAGTAAATTAAGTATGTGCTCTGATACTCCCTTCTCTATATGCATGACGTCCAGACAATGACGCACTGAATTTGTAGACCAGTACGGAAGCTCGAAGAAAATGCTTAACTTGTTCCAATATTGTGGTTTGACCTGTCTCGTCGGATCCATCCCGAAGGTCACGTTATTGTAACCATCCCATTTAGCAGTCACGTCCTCTCCGGACAATGGGGATGGAGGCCCAAGAAGCTCCTGATGACCATCAAAGTGAACCGTGTCTAACCTATAGGGGTGGTCTGGAGGCAGAAAACGTCGATGGCCGCAATAACAAACCTTCCTGCTAAAATTCAAAAATTTTGATGTTGTGTGTTCATGGCAATGAGGACATGCTTTGTGACCATGTACGGACCAACCTGATAGCATTCCATACGCAGGAAAGTCATTAATTGTCCACATTAAAGCCGCACGCAGTATGAAGGTTGTATTTGTGTTTGAATCATATGTCACTACACCATCAATGAACAAAGTTTTCAGCTCCTCGATCAGAGGTCGGAGATAGACGTCGATATTGTTCCCCGGTGAGTTTGGTCCGTCGATAAGAAGAGGCATCATAAAGTATGATTGGTCCATAGCCAACCAAGGCGATAGATTATAAATTATCATTACAACGGGCCATGTACTGTGACTTCCAGCCATATAGTTGAATGGGCAGAAGCCATCGGCAGCCAGTCCGAGCCGGACATTGCGAGGATCGCTACTGAATATTGCGTGCCTCCTATCGAAATCCTTCCATGCCGGTGAATCTCTTGGATGGCTCATTTTTCCATTTTCGCTTGGAGGAGCACGGTGATGCCAAATCATTGCCTCGGCTGTTTTCTTGCACCTGAATAGCCTCTGTAGCCTCTGTGTTATGGGAAAGTATCGTGCTATCTTCACAGGTATATCAGGCTTCTTATCAGAAACTTTCGGCTTATACCTGGCCTCTCCGCATGTTGGACACTCTTTCAAATCTGAATTCTCTTTCCGGTACAACACGCAATTTTTAGGACATGCTTGAATCTTCTCGCACTTTATACCCAAATCAGACATCATCTTCTGGGCTTCGTACCAGCTTTCGGGCACATTATTTCCCGGAGGCATAGAATCTTTCAAGAACGAAAGAAGCATTGTGAATGACTTGTTGCTCCATCCATTTAGGCACTTAATCTGGAAAAGTTGGACGAACCATGAGAGGGTGGAATACTTCGCATTCTCATAAATTGGTTTCCTAGCATCATTCATGAAATTTTCATATTTATCCGCACGCGGTCCCTGACCGGAAGGAATGTCATCTTCGGTACGAATAGATTCACCTAGGGCAGCCTCTACCATATCCTCCATTTCTTCTGATGGAAATAAATTTCCGTATCCTGCCGTATTACCGAATTCTTCTTCTTCTCCTGCCGCATTATCGTGTTCTCCTTCTTCTTCTACCGCGGTACTGCATTCTTCTCCTTCCCCGTGATATTTCCAAGTTGAATAAAGTCTAGTAAACCCATGTTTTACAATATGAAGCTCTGCCAATTCTACCTTCTGCCAGTACTTATTGCCACATCTATCGCACGGACAGAGAATCTTCTCTATTATGATCTTATTATGTGCTCGTGCAAATTCAAGGAAAGCAGCAACTCCTGCGACAAACTTAGGTTGCATACGTTGTTTCCAATCCACATACATCCAGTCCTTAACTCTGACGTACTCATGGGCCATGTTAGACTGAATAACATATAAATTGTAGGTTATGCAGACTATATTGAGAAATATAAGAACGGGATAGTTACTGACAAAGGAGAAAATCCGTGTATATGCTTTGTGTGTGCGTTTGTCGTTGAAAAGAATAAATTATCGCACGTTATGTTAACCGATAGACGGGGACTAAGTGGCGCTTTTAGTTTCATATATGGGTATCGATGGGAATATGAAGGTTTCATATTATCATATATTGGTTTTAACCCGAACATCTCGAATCGCTCTCTAGTTATGCATTTGTATGTGTGTGTTCCGGCTGTCGGGGGTAGGCTTCTATCCCATTAAGAATGTATAGAGCGAACGCCCAACACTTGTGCTTTCAACCGTTTCGAGTAAATTTCGGCAGCACCTCCCCGCTGTTCTCCGAGTACACTGTAATAGAATAGATAATCATTTCAAAGCTGTGAAACAACGTTGAAATGAACATCTAATCTATCTTTGTACACGGAGAACCAGCGGAAAGGTACCGACGAAATATCTCGAAACGGATGAAAATACAAGTGAATGAAGGCGTTTGCTTTATACATTCTTAACTTGTCCACACGGGACAAATCTATGGGTTACCATACGATTGAATTTTCTCGTCGCGTAGACTATACGACGGTTGTTAGTATCGAGCTATACTGTCCGATATTTAACAACCTTCGTATAGTTCTAGGTCACGACGAGCATCGCACGTATGTTAACCGATAGACGGGGACTAAGTGGCGCTTTTAGTTTCATATATGAGTTTCGATAGGGATATGAAGGTTTCATATTATCATCGAGTATCATATATTGGTTTTAACCCGAACATCTCGAATCGCTCTCTAGTTATGCATTTGTATGTGTGTGTTCCGGCTGTCGAGGGTAGGCTTCTATCCCATTAAGAATATATAGAGCGTACGCCCATCACTTGTGCTTTCAACCGTTTCGAGTAAATTTCGGCAGCACCTCCCCGCTGTTCTCCGAGTACACTGTAATAGAATAGATAATCATTTCAAAGCTGTGAAACAATGTTGAAATGAACATCTAATCTATCTTTGTACACGGAGAACCAGCGGAATGGTACCGACGAAATATCTCGAAACGGATGAAAACACAAGTGAATGAAGGCGTTTGCTTTATACATTCTTAACTTGTCCACACGGGACAAATCTATGGGTTACCATACGATTGAATTTTCTCGTCGCGTAGACTATACGACAGTTGTTAGTATCGAGCTATACTGTCCGATATTTAACAACATTCATATAGTTCTAGGTCACGACGAGCATCGCACGTATGTTAACCGATAGACGGGGACTAAGTGGCGCTTTTAGTTTCATATATGAGTTTCGATGGGGATATGAAGGTTTCATATTATCATCGAGTATCATATATTGGTTTTAACCCGAACATCTCGAATCGCTCTCTAGTTATGCATTTGTATGTGTGTGTTCCGGCTGTCGGGGGTAGGCTTCTATCCCATTAAGAATGTATAGAGCGAACGCCCATCACTTGTGCTTTCAACCGTTTCGAGTAAATTTCGGCAGCACCTCCCCGCTGTTCTCCGAGTACACTGTAATAGAATAGATAATCATTTCAAAGCTGTGAAACAACGTTGAAATGAACATCTAATCTATCTTTGTACACGGAGAACCAGCGGAAAGGTACCGACGAAATATCTCGAAACGGATGAAAACACAAGTGAATGAAGGCGTTTTCTTTATACATTCTTAACTTGTCCACACGGGACAAATCTATGGGTTACCATACGATTGAATTTTCTCGTCGCGTAGACTATACGACGGATGTTAGTATCGAGCTATACTGTCCGATATTTAACAACCTTCGTATAGTTCTAGGTCACGACGAGCATCGCACTTATGTTAACCGATAGACGGGGACTAAGTGGCGCTTTTAGTTTCATATATGAGTTTCGATGGGGATATGAAGGTTTCATATTATCATCGAGTATCATATATTGGTTTTAACCCGAACATCTCGAATCGCTCTCTAGTTATGCATTTGTATATGTGTGTTCCGGCTGTCGGGGGTAGGCTTCTATCCCATTAAGAATGTATAGAGCGAACTCCCATCACTTGTGCTTTCAACCGTTTCGAGTAAATTTCGGCAGCACCTCCCCGCTGTTCTCCGAGTACACTGTAATAGAATAGATAATCATTTCAAAGCTGTGAAACAACGTTGAAATGAACATCTAATCTATCTTTGTACACGGAGAACCAGCGGAAAGGTAGCGACGAAATATCTCGAAACGGATGAAAACATAAGTGAATGAAGGCGTTTGCTTTATACATTCTTAACTTGTCCATACGTGACAAATCTATGGGTTACCATACGATTGAATTTTCTCGTCGCGTAAACTATACGACGGTTGTTAGTATCGAGCTATACTGTCTGATATTTAACAACCTTCGTATAGTTCTAGGTCACGACGAGCATCGCACGTATGTTAACCGATAGACGGGGACTAAGTAGCGCTTTTAGTTTCATATATGAGTTTTGATGGGGATATGAAGGTTTCATATTATCATCGAGTATCATATATTGGTTTTAACCCGAACATCTCGAATCACTCTCTAATTATGCATTTGTTGTGTATTCTTGTTGTATGTGTGTGTTCCGGCTGTGGGGGGTAGGCTTCTATCCCATTAAGAATGTATAGAGCGAACGCCCATGCCCCTTTTACCAATCAAGAGAATACTACTAATAACTTATTGATAACATAAACAATATAATAATATTTTAGTATGTCAGGTTAAAATAATTGTATTAGCAAATACATTTTAGATAGTTATATAGACTACAAATTTCCAGAGAGAAAAAGTGGATGGGCAAGGAGAACAGAAGTTCCACTGTATTCACTTTTTGGATGGAACGATTTTGGTAGGCGGAAATCTATCATATACCAAAAAAGTTCTAACTGAAACCATCAACTTCCAATATTAGATTCATTCATAACTAACAATAAAAGGTTCTACTTCTCATTTTATTTGACTGGCACCAAATAAACCTATCCCATTAAAGATATACTTCAAAGTTCCAAACACCAATTCCAATTGACTAACTCCCTTACTTAATTTGGGTCAACAACATAAGCTTATTGAATATTATCAATCACTAAAGTAATATTAAGGAGTATGATAAAGTTCAATGTCAAGACCATGCATAAATTCTCGGAAGAAATATTCAAAAAAAAATGATATCATGATCACTCAAGTAATATCTAATTTTCCCACAATAATTGAAAGGCATAGAGTTGAAGGGGATTATGAAGAAAGAATGGACCCAGTCACCACCCATCAAGCAGCTTTCTCCCTACACCAATTTACTTTCTGTTTTATGAAAGGCATCCTAGTGTTGTCAAATATCTTACGACATGCAAATCAATCTTACGATTCAATACAAGATACAGGAAAATTAATAAGTATCTTATGAATGTATTTGTTGGATGATTGGATCAAGTAGTTTTAGGATACAATTTTTGCATCTTACAATATAATATAATGGAATCACAAATATTCAACCCAACTAATAAATGTGTTTCAAATATATTTAGAAAGATTTTTTAGTCACATTTTGGTTGCTAGTTTTAAGATGAGAAAACGGAGTATACGTTTGAATTTCCTATGTTGGCGGGACACATAACATCACTAAATTCATCGATCCATCCATGTATTTTGTTGTCATCAATCCACCTAACCCTAACCCCAACCTAACCCTAGCCCCAGCCCCAGTGGCAGCCCCCAGCCCCAGCCCAGCCCAGCCCCAGCCCCAGCCCCCAGCCCCCAGCCCCAGCCCAGCCCAGCCCAGCCCCAACCTAACCCTAACCCTAACCCCAGCGCGGCCAGCTAAACCCCAACACGCACCAACCCTAAGGCAAACCCTAACCCCAGCCCCAGCCCCAGCAGCAGCGAACCCCAACCCTAACCCTAACCCCGACCCCGACCCCGACCGTGACCCCTGCCGAACCTCAACTCGCGCGCGCAACCCCCCGACCCCAGACCCAGCACGTATGTTAATCAAAAAATTCTTTAATTTACCTTAAGATTTACTCACCTGACCGGCGGTGGCGACGACCCGAACGGCGCTGGCGACGACCTGAACGGCGCTGGCGACGACCTGAACAGCGGTGGCGACGAGAACGCCGGTGGCGACGAGGACGACGACGGTGGCGACGAGGAGTTGTTTTCGCGCGTGATCGAGATCGAGAGAGAAAGAAATTGTGAGCGTAGGCGATCGAGATCTGAGCTTTAGTAATTTGATATTTAGTTGCCCCTACGGATATACCCGTAGGTTCTTTGTTTGCGTCTCCGTAGGGGCAAACACCAAATTAAGAATTAATATTTTTATTCTTGGACGTCTGGGCCCGTAGGGGCAACCTTTTAGCCCTACGGATTAATCCGTAGGGCCAAGTTAAATCTGCCCCTACGGATTCCAATATCCGTAGGGGCAACCCCCTATTTTACTAGTGACCCGAACGGATGCTTTCGACGACGGGGTTCTCCTACAGTCACTTGGTCGGGGCTATGGAGCGAGGCTGTCTATTAGGTTTACCCGGCGAGTATCCGCGTACGCTACGTGATTGCGACGGACTTTTGATCACATCAAAATTCCGTGGCAACCGATCAAGTGAGACTAAAGTGCTATGTTTATAACATTCATTCAGTTATCTCATAACTTTTGTGAATTCCAATTATTGTATCACATTCCGGATAAAAAGAAAATATTAAACTTTCCGATCGAACAATCGAACACCCAAGTTTTCCCTATACAGCTCAACACATGAAATAAGTCTAAAAACATTCAGTTCGTGCCTCAGTACCAACGGTCCAGCCGTAGAAGGGTCAAGCCAACGCCTCACATGTGGCACGCCGTACTGCCCCAAACCCGAAGGTTCAAAAGGCAGTTCAAGACGGTCACATAATCGAGTTAAGATTTGTTGTCTTCTAGAGGGACCATCGCGTTACTTGCACTACTTAGAACGTCGTTAAACCACGGAAAAATCCAACACTTGGAAATTTCCCGACAGGGGAAAAGGTGGGTATTTATATCCGGTCGAACTTTTTAACATATTCTAAAATTTATCCGGAAAGCCACATAGACAAAATCTGATACTCCGATCGAAACACCGAATCCCCAAAACAACCCCAGAAAATTCAACTCTTGAATAAATATTAAAAATTCCCAGAAAATCCAGCATAGTAAAATAGGAGTTACTGTGCAAACAGTGGATGATGATGTCATCCTTTAGCCGCGGAACCGCCGCAGAAGGCATGCTTCTGCCGCGGTTCCGCCGCACTTTGTACTGTTCATGAGTCAAATTTTGCACCGTAATTCTATAATTCCCTGCTGAATTTTTTAAGCATTTTTAATCTGGAAAAATCCCAGTTTTTGAAAAAAGTACAGAGAAGGCTATTGCATTAGGGTTTCGAGTTCGTACGGACTTCAAACTTCGTCTACACTTCGCCTGAGGCTCTAGCTAGGCTCTGATACCACTGTAGGGTTCCTAGGCACTCTCAAGAGGTCTCACAAGGTATCAACCATGCCAATTTCAAAATTTACGGTGCCGAGAAACCCTAGACTACGGATCGTTAACTAGAAATCTAGGCGAAAGATGCAACTAGTAAACTACTTTACTAAGAGAACGGAAATACAACCTTTGTAGATCCGGTCCTCCACCTCCATAGCTCCGCAATGAAGTCTCCTCGCTGTCCAAATGGAATCCCGGGCTCTAGCGTCGGCTTCATCGGAGAAATGGGCGGGCAAGGTCGTCGGCTTCGTGCCGAAGATGATCTATGTCGAAGCATCACAAGATCAAGCTCCCACTTCACCAAGTCATGAAACTTGTGAAGAAAACACACTCTACTACTTGGCAAGAGGTAGAGGATGAAGAAATAGGAAGTGGGTTCGCTTTAGAATTGGATTTCTCACTCATTTTCATCAATCACCATTGATGAAGTCAAGGTTCTTCATCTTGAAGAAGAAGAAGAAGAAGAAGATGATAATATTATGATAGAATAAAAAGATTAACTTAAAAAGATAATCCCATTCATTCTTATCATAATAGTTACCATGGTTAAGTGTAGAGAAAGAACCAAGGTTAAGTGAAGTGGTTAGGGTTAAGTATGAGACAAAATGGTCACATAGTCAAAGCTTCATGAAACTTCAACTAGCATCCAAAGAAAGCCACCATTCATTTATTTTGCAAAATAAATAAACAAAATAAATAAATGATTAAGCAAAAGAAAACCCTAACCATTACACAACCATGGTTTAATCTTTACACAAACCCTTGTGAGCATGTATCATCAAACATGATACAAAAAGGTGCACAAAAAATATATCACATATACAATGTGCATCAAGTGAGAAAATCCTATAAAAGTGAACCAATACTAGTTAATGCAAAATAATATATCAAATATATAATTATACATTAAATCATTAAATCAACACTTGATTCAATGATCCGGTCATATCGCATATAACCAACTAGTATCCAATGTATCGGCTTATCGAATCAATCCTTGAATCGATAACTAGGTTATATCGCATACAACCAATGGATACATTCATCGTGAGAATGGAATACGGTATCACATACACGCATTATTCTCGGTCCTGCACATATCTCATATGCGCTCCTATTTCGTTTCGCTTGAGCCAGGAAACCTCTGTGTAGGACTCTAAAGACTCGTCAATACGCCGGCAGCAGATGATGATCATATCAAACACCCACAAGCCGCAAGCGGTCTGCTAAACGTAACGGCCACCCGGGTATTGAGCGATCAGAAGATCGACGAGCAAGTCCGCTCACACTCCAGTGAATCCAACCAGTAACACTACCGTACAGTCCGGTCTGATCGTCTGATATGTCCCATATCTCGCCTAGGGTTGGTAAACGTCAGACCCCAATAGCTCGATAAGTCGTGTCGATATGAGGTCTATAACAATTCGAGAAACTGCTGGTAACACTTACCAGTAAATCTCAGCAACCCTGGCCAGGGATTTCCTGTTACAGCCAATCGAACACAGTGCAACATCAACTCCCTATACCGGGAGAGACGAATCCCCTCATATCGCTCATTACCTCCATGTGATTCGGGGCTGTACCCAAAAACCACCGTTTTGCACGCCCTCTTGGACGTGGTAAGGTGGAAATCAAAGCACAGTGGGAACCATACAAGACTCTATGACGATCTCGGGTCAACAGACTACTCTGTACCAGTGTCACCAGAGAACTGCCATCTGACGTAAGGTATAATACCATCTGGGAGTTCTCGGTGAGTCCGTCCAGTGTACCCAGTCTACACTGAGCACCCGTATATCATCTCTGATGTCAAACACCAATGGATATGGGATCATCCATCGCCCATCTGTATGGGTCGAGAAGGTATACGCTAGTCTACTCTGGTATATCGATGCCCCGTCTCGATACACCCACGACTAGGGACCTTGAAGGATGTACTTATGGACTACCATGTCCCCACTAGTATGATCCGCATCATAGTCCAGGTAGTCAAGTACACATCCTAAGGGCTTTACCAACATGTAACAGAGAGACAATCAGTGTACGCGTTAAGGTAAAGATCAACCAGATAGCATACTATCATGTCGAGCAAGAAAGTCCTCCCTATATATGTCCCAGCATCCACTACAATATACATCATATGTATAGCAATGGCCTCTAGGGCATACATATAACTAACATATCGTAGTCATGGTATGTAGCCGTGGCAAGTAGGATCTGGATGGACTTAAGCATAGCTTTGAAAGTCTCAACTTTTCCATGTACACCAAGTAATCTTCTCAAGATATACTTGCTCCTGATGGGGATTTAACCCTTCAGATAAAGCAACCAAAGTCCATACTTTGTTGGTGTATAAGGATTCCATCTCAGATCACTAAGCATCCAGCCATTCTTACAGAGTCACACTCCTGATGGCCTGCTCGAAACTAGTTGGGTCATCATCTCATGATGCAATCCTCGCTCCCACTGTCATAGAGAAACCGAAGTATCTCTCAGGTGGGTGAGAAACCCTACTAGATCGGCGGAGAGGCTGAGGTTCGTTGGAAACTATTGAATCCTTTGATTCTACCAAATCATCAGCTGCAGTTTGTATAGCTGGAACATTTCCAGTTCTACATAACAGACCTTGCCTCGAGCTTGTCCGGATTTTGCTTTTAGACATAGGCCGGACAACCCCAAATCTTAACAAACTTAAGATATGGGCTCTTCCCTTTCCATATCACATATGAAGTGGTAGGAAACTGATTTGATTTGAACCCTATTCAATAGGTATGCAGCTTCTCAAGTGCATAACTCCCAAAAGGAAATAGGAAGCTCAGTAGTACTCATCATAGAGCACACCATATCACATAGGGTGCTATTGCTCCGCCCAGATATACCATCGTGCTATGGTGTATACGAAGGAGTAATGCTGAGAGAGAATCTCATTCTCCTTTAGAATAGTCCAGGAATTCCGTGTTCAAGTATTCTCCTCCTTGATCTCATCAAAGGACATAATACTTATACCCGTTGTTGGTTCTTTACTTCTAACTTATATTCTGTGAATATCTCAAAAGGTTCGGACTTGTGTTTCAACAGGAACATATGTCTGAATCTTGAGAGATTATCAGAGAATGTAATGAAGTACAAAGAACCGGTCTTGGCATGTATAGACAGGGGACTTACATACATCAGCATGTATCAATCCAAAAAGTTCACTAACTCTTTCTCTGTTTCCAATAAATAGAGCTATGGTCATCTTATCTTTGTGACATGACCAACAAGTTTCACAAGATGTAAATTCAAACTAATTTAAATATGCATCTATATGTAACTTCAGCTAGTCAGGTCTCATTGATATGACCTAGTCTACAATGCCTCAAGAAAGATTCGTTCATTTCTGAACTCTTCCTCTCGTGTGTGTTCTGTATACTAAGAACTGTAGTTTGATTTAGAACGTCAATGCTTTTAGATAACGTGCCTGAACCGATCAACTCTTGATATAGGAAATGTTCAAAACATTATCCAACAATACAAAATTATATCCTTGCTTTACTAATAAAGAGATTGATATGATGTTCTATATCAGGTTCGGTATCTAATAACATTTGTTCAGAATCAATGTATTCTAGTAATACAGGATGATAGTGACCAACAGACTTGGCTGCAACACTTGCACCGTTTTCTGTCTCATGAAACTTATCACCCATTCTCAGTTCTCTACCTTTCTGTAGCCCATGTAACAGATTACATATACGGAATCCTGATCCGGTATCTCATACCTAGGACGTAAAGGATACTGAGAAACAGTTCTCTGTAATGAACACACCCGAAGATGATGCATCAACATGCACTCTCTTCGTTTGGGCAGCACGGGAAATCTGGTGTTCCCCAATTTCCTGCTCTGCCTTATAACAATCATAAGTTGGAGCGGGACCAATGTTCCCCAGCTCAGTATAACAAGCGGGTTCGGTCAATATATCCATTTTATTATCTTGATTAAGGCGTGATATGGTCGCTACCTGGAGAGAGAGAGAAGAAAACACTTAGCGTATGCTCTTGCAAGATTAGATTGGTTATTTAATATATCTAATCAGGATGTCTCCCACTGTTTTAATCAAATCTTCGTTCAAACTCTAAAAGGAAAGACTTGCCGGGATTAATTACACTCTACAAATTCGCCAATATTTCAGCCAGGCCAGTGTCGGTACTTTGAGGGAGGTTCCCCGTGCTTTCGCACGGACCTAATTAAAGTAAACCTCGTTTCCCAGAGGCGTAACCCCGTTAACACCTTTCTAGACACCTACTTGATCGGCTAATTGTAATGTGTAAAACTTTCCCAGGAGTAACTCTTACTCGCAGCGGGTATCGGGATCCAACTATCTCATAGAAGGTATGCAATCTCATTGCAAATTTCAACACTTGAAATTCCCAATAATATTTTACCCCTAGCAGCTATATGATCTTAACATAGTCAACATATCATAAGTGCTAGTCAAGTTCAACCCGTCATTTTCCGATTGAATTAAACCCACCCGCACGACCCTTAACATAGTCAAAAAAGTCGCACGACTACCCTAATCCAATCGCATCATATGCTTATACAGATAAGCACTAATCAGCTACCGCACACTACGCCTTAACATAGTCAACAAACGTAGCACGAATACTAACTAGTACTTATCTGAAATGACGGAGGGCTACGACAGGTTTTTAAGAAAACCTTTTGCGTAATGAACTTGATATCATCGTAGAATCGAGTGATTTTTAAATGGAGTGTTTTTTAGGCTTTTCTAGTTTTGCTAAAGGGGTCACTCCCGGTGAAGGGATCGTCGGCCCTTTCCTTACTGAATAAGGTGCAGGATATTTCACAAATATCATTATGCAAAGCAAGAACTATAGAAGCAATCAAAAGACAAACCGAGTTTGTAGCATCTGCTAGTTTCACTAAAGAGGTCACTCCCGATAAAGGGATCTCGGCTCTTTCCTTATCGAATAAGGTGCTGGATGTTCTACAAGGAACACCGCTATGCAGAGCAAGAACTAGAGCTACCAGTTTTTAAACAAGTTTCTACAACATCTTTAGGTTTCTTTTAGTTTCATTAATCTCATTAATGAAGTCCAATTTTATTATGCTTCACAAGCATCACTTTTGAAACGAAATCTGCAATATAACATATCTCTCATATATATAATATAAACATTCGTCTCAGGCAGTAATATAATCTCATCACAGAACACTGCAGCAGAAGAACATATATGAAATATTGGATATACTAGGACGTCCGTGTTTTTAATACGAGCCTGTATAAAACACGGATTCCACGGTCGCGATGATAGCCAAACCCACATCCCTAGACCCCTACGAGAGCGGCAAGCAACACAGCCAATTCTAGGGTTAGGAGACCCGGTCCCGACTTCTCGAGATGGTCTCCCACTGGACCCTAGAACCCGGTTACTTATGCTCCCCTCCTTGGGTCTACCTAATGCGGAAAAGTAAATAATATACAATGGTGACATCATCCTCAGCCCGGAAGTGCCCCAATAAAAGAATATTACATACAAATGAATTTTACATGAATGAAAAAGAAAAACTCTCATCTCACATAAAACCCCCGGCTATTCAGAACACGACGATCCAATATAACATATCACAGCAACACATAATATCTCATATCATCAACGTAAGCAAGTATGCGTATCCCGATTGTCGTTGATGTATAGCAACGA
This sequence comes from Agapanthus africanus, assembly GCA_030015575.1. Lineage (NCBI taxonomy): Eukaryota > Viridiplantae > Streptophyta > Magnoliopsida > Asparagales > Amaryllidaceae > Agapanthus > Agapanthus africanus. The sequence goes on along the minus strand of CM057342.1, from coordinate 330,896,094 downwards.
AGCCGGCGATACACCACATACTACGCTTACGGTCACAGAAAAGAAAGTGTAAAACTACAACAGTTGGAATCCGCAACCTCCTTAGACATCGCATGCCTAACCAAATGAATTCCTTAGACAGCGCATGCCTAACAATTATAAACCACGCATTTTAGTCTCATTATCGAAAACTCTTTTCAATATTAAGTCGGGTAATTCAACAAGATTCCCGACAACCTGATCGAATGCTCGTCGCAAACTTTAGTAGACGGCCGCACCCTCGGATGCCGTCGACGAAGTGCACTAAGGCGGAACACCACTGCCGCGAGCACCCGAACGGATGCTTTTGGAAACGGGGTTCTCCTACAGTCACTTGGTTGGGACTATAGGGCCTGGCTGCCTATTAAGTTTACCCGGCGAGTATCCGCGTACGCTACGTGATTGCGATGGACTTTTGATCACATCAAAATTCCGTGGCAACCGATCAATTGAGACTAAACTGCTAGATTTATAACATTCAAATTAGTTATCTCATAACTACCTGTGGATTCCAAATATTGTATCACATTCCAGATAAATAGACAATGTTAAACTTCCCGATCGAATAATCAAACACCCAAGATTTCCCCAATATATCTCAACATTTGAAATCAGTTTAAAAACATCCATCACATACCACAGTACTAATGGTCCAGCCGTAGAAGGGTCAAGCCAACGCCTCACATGTGGCACGCCGTACTGCCCCAAACCCTAAGGTTTATAGGCAGTTCAAGACGGTCACATAATCGAGTTAAGGTTTGTTGTCTTCTAGAGGGTCCACCGCGTTACTTGCACGACTTAGAACGTTCTTAAACTCGAGAAAAAATCCAACTTTTGAAAAAATTTCCGACAGGGGAAAAAGTGAGTTATTGATATCCGTTCGAACATTTTAACAGTTTCTAAAAATTACCCGGACAAAACTAAACGAAGTTAAATTACCCGATCGAATCAACGAGTCCCCAATATAACCCTAGAAAACTCAACACTTGAGTGGAATTAAAAAATTCCCATAAAAAATTGCCAAGAAAGGACCTAAGAATAAATACAAGAAATTCCAGGGACTAATTCAAAATTTTAGCCGCGGAACTGCCGCCAAACCCTTGGTTTGGCCGCGGTTCCGCGGTCAAATCAGCAAATTAAGTGTCCGTACTTCACAGTAATTCTTAGTTTTTTCTGCTTGTTTTTCTGAGCATTTTTAATTCATAAAAAACCACAATTTTGAAAAATGTACAGAGAAGGGTAAACATCGGGGTTTCGGGTTTCGATCGGACTTTAAACTTTGCTCAGACTTCGCCTAAAGCTCTAGCTTGGCTCTGATACCATTGTAGGGTTGCTAGGCACGCACACAAGGTTCTACGAGACATCAACCATGCCCGATTTAAAAATTAGCCGTGCCGAACAACCTGAAGCCGGATCTTTAAACTAAGATTTAGGCGAAAACATGCATGTTAAACTCTTTAACACTAAGTGAGAGGGATTACAACCTTTGTAGATCCGGTCCTTCACTTCTTAAGCTCCGTGTTGAGGTCCTTTCGCTGCGATCATCGTGTTCTGGACTCTCGAGAGGGTTCACGAAGAGAATGATGCAACATTTGCTTCCGATCTTCGATACAAAGATGATCTACCTTGAAGTTTCGTTAACACAAGCTAACACTCATAATATGAAGTGAACACCCTCATCTAAATGGCAAGGATAGATGAGGATGATGAAGTAGCATTTTTGCTCTCATTTATAATCTTTTTCTCACTCATTTTCATCACAAAAGAAAGCTTTTTCAAAAAGAAGCTCAAGCTAGAAGAAGATGAATGAAGATGATAATTTTAATCCTTTTGTGATGAACAATGAATTATTGTAGTGGTTATAAATCTAACCAAGGGTTAAGCATGAAAGAGTTAACCCTTGTAGAGAGTTAACTAGAGTTAATGGTTTCGATTGGGTTAACATAATATCTCACAAAAATATCAAGCAACCACAAAGTCAAAGCATCATGAAGCTTCATGGAAGCTTCATGCAAAAGCTAACCCTAATCCAAACCCTAACCAAGTTTAAACCCTAATCCAATGTTAAATTTGTAACCCTAACATGTTACAATATTATATATATCACATATACAATATATTTTGTAACAATAGAAAATAATACAATTAACATTATCGCATATATATCAATGTATTATCCCGTGAGAAAATGAATCTTTTAGTGAGCTAATATTAGTTAATGTAATTTAATATATCATATATATTATTATACATTAAATTATCGAATCAACACTTGATCCGACAATCCGGCTATATCGCATATAACCGACTAATACGATGACCCGGCTATATCACATATACCCGGCCGATATCTCATATCGCGAGAATCCAATACGGTATCACATATCGCATTAACCTCGGTCCCTCACATATCACATATATGCTCCTACTCCGTTTTGCCTGAGCCAAGAAACCTCTGTGTAGGAATCTAAAGAATCGTCAATACGCCGGCAGTAGGTGATGATCATATCAAACACCCACAAGCTGCAAGCGGTCAGCTAAACGTAACAGCCACCCAGGTATTGAGCGCTCAGAAGATCAACAAGCAAGCTTGTACATTCTCCTATGAATCCAAACAGTAACACTCCCGTACAGTCCGGTCTCGTCGTCTGATATGTCGCATATCTTGCCTAGGGGTGGTAAACGTCAGACCCCAGTAGCTCGATAAGTCGTGTCGATATGAGGTCTATAACAGTTCGAGAAACTACTGATAACACTTACCAGTAAATCTCAGCAACCCTGGCCAGGGATTTCCGGTTATAGCCAATCGAACACAGCGCAACATCAACTCCCTATACCGGGAGAGACGAATCCCCTCCTATCGCTCATTGCCTCCATGTGATTCGGGACTGTACCCAAAAGCCAACTTTTTGTACGCCCTCTTGGACGTGGTATGATGGAAATCAAAGCACAGTGGGAATCACATAAGACTTTATGACGATCTTGGGTCAACAAACTACTCTGTACCAGTGTCACCGGAGAACTGCCATCTGACGTAAGGTATAATACCATCTGGGAGTTCTCGGCGAGTCCGTCCAGTGTACCCAGTCTCCACTGAGCACCCGTACACCATCCTTGATGTCAAACACCGATGGATATGGGATCATCCATCGCCCATCATATGGGTCAAGATGCATATACGCTAGTCTACTCTGGTGCATCGATGCCCTGTCTCGATACACCCTCGACTAGGAACAGTTATAGGAAGTACTCGTCGACTACCGTGGCCCCACTAGTATGATCTCATCATAGTCCCAGTAGTCGAGTACATATCCTAAGGGCTTTATCAACATGTAACATAGAGACAGTCAGAGTACATGTTAAGATAAAGTACAACCAGATAGCATACTATCATGTCGAGCAAGAAAGTCCTCCCTATATAAGTCCTAGCATCCACTACAATATATATCGTATGTACAGTAATGGCCTCTAGGGCATACATATAACTAACAGCGGTGGAGGGAGATGAGGTTGGAGGAAGATGAAGAAGGGGAAGGAAATGATGGGGGAAGATATGGCAGCAACCCCCCCTTCTCTCACTTATTCTCTCTCTCTGTCTCTCTCCAATCATTCACCTTTTTACCTCTTTTTCATTTCTTTTTCTTTTACCTTCACAAAACCAAACACATTATGAAACCAAAAACACAAATGCAATAACATGTAACCAAATGCAACATGACATGGTGCACTAGCCACGGAAAACTGTAAAAATACGGATTTGGCTTAATCGCGATTAGCAGTGCACTAATCGGGTGTTTATTTAAACTGCTTATAATAAATCTTAAAAATGCCAAATCCTTTAAATATATTTTTAAATGAGTAAATCATTTTAATTCCCAATTATTTCATAATTATTGGTATATATTTATACCCTTTTTCGAAAACCCCAATTTCGCAAATCGGCAGTTTTCGGGAAAAATATTATTTTAATATAAAATTCCAAAAATAATATTTTATATTTTCTGAAATGTTACAATACTCCCCTCTCTTCTTTTACACCTGATTGGATGATTTATTTTGCATCAAAGAATTGTTAACCGCAATCAAGAACGACATCGCTTGGTAGCTAGCCGGTGAGTACGGGTCGGTCCATAGGGATGTTGTGTATTTCCTAATTGTTCTAACGAGTTAATTCCAAACGGCGTTGGGATAATTATCTCTGAAAACTAAGTTGATTTAGACTAGGATTTAAAATCTTGCTAGGTTTAGGTTTAGGTTAAGTTTGGAAAATTAAGATTTCCCACCGCTTTCAATGCCCTAATTTAAATCTCTTAAAGTGTTATAGTAATAATTAATAAAGGGGATTAGGACGATCGGGAAGAAACGATGTTTTTTCCTCTAGGTCCTTGTCCGTCCATTCTTAATTCTTACCCTAACCTCCATGGAAAACATGCACAACCGGTCTTTTTAAACTACGGTATCACCGTTACCTCGTGGGTAGGGTGCCGTAGGGAGCGGTGTGTGTATGTATGCATGGAATCCTATTAATTAATATGTGATGGGCAAGAAAGGGATGAGAGATTTGCATCTCTCAAACCTTCCCTATTCCTAACTCTAACAAGTGAGGAACTACTCACTCATTAGGGGATCGATAAAAGACATGTTTTTATTTGAGTTTTTGATTTAAAAAGACTAACTATCTAAACTACGGCAGATTAATGAAAAGCTCTAATCTAATTTAACTAGGGCAGATAATTAATCTATACTATGGCAGAAATAAAAATTAAGAACTAGGACAATAAAAAGAATCTACTTACTTTATTGATGCTCTCAAAACATTACAAAAGATTTCTGAATTTTTGATCAATGAAAAGAGGCATACCTCAAAAAGAGGCTTTTCTATTTATAGATCATAGAAATCCTAAGGTTACAATCGATTCACGTCTGCATTTACAATTTTACCCCCTAAAAAATCTAGTCAACGCACCGCCACGCCGCCACAGAAATTTCCACCGACCCGGGCTCAACACGGCCGCGGAATCGCGGCCAAGTGCCATGTTTGGCCGCGGATCCGCGGCCAAAAAGGAGGCTTGTTGTCTGCTTTTTGCTGTGCTGCTTCTGGTTGCATTTGTTTTCCTGTTTCTTCAGTTGGTTCTTCAGAATATCTTCTAGTTTTCTTCCAGTTTTTCACAGTGCATAATGTCGTGGACTTTTACCGTTTGCTTCGTGTCGAAGTCTTGAACCTTGCGCTGCTTTTGTGCTTTGTGAACTTGTTCATTGATCTTCATTGTCCCTCAAAATGTAGGCATGATCAAGATTCCACCATTTATCGGTCGTAGTCTCACTTTTGTATCATCTTTTCATCAATTTCACTGTTTTTGTTCCAAGAACCTGTAACCTACAACTATGTAGCAGACATGGATCAAAAGCACCTGTTTATTTATAAAATGAATAAGAAGGGAGAATACAATAATGCAAAATTATGGTACGAACAAATACCCCCAAAATTATCTTTTGCTCGTCCTCGAGCAAACCTAATTTTATTCTTGAAAAAGACCTAGCCTCACTTTCGCAGGGAAACGCGATTGCACTGAGCTCGTGCAACAAGCCGTTAAACCTCTAGGTGTCCCTAGTAGGAGGAGTGTTGTCTCCTGAGGTTTTCAGCGGATACTACCCACAAAATCCTATCAATTAGGCCCATTGACTTTTATTCTCCAATTAGGTTTTCTAACAAGAAACTCTATTATCTTCGACTCAGAAATTATCCACCCGTATTTGTCACGCTTCCTTATTATTTAACTTAAGATTATATATGTTCTGTAGACTTACTTAGCTTTTAGCATCTTTTAAGTTTTCCTTCTAGGGTTCTATCTCAAGTTAGGAATTTTTATCATCTCTATTAAATATATAAGTCCTATTCTTCATTCCTATCTCTTATCTAAACCCCAATCACATACCCCTACGTGTGTGTATATATCACCCCTACACTTGGAAATTCAAATCAAGCTATCATACTCTTGTCCGTCGTCCAAAGAACTTCTTAATTGGTGAATTTTTAGATGAAATTTGCTCACACATCTTTCATGCGACCGTTAATACTTCTTGAGGTACCAACAACCGATTACAAAATGTGTTTGCACATTAAAGCGTAATTCCTAGTCATGTAACACCTAAGGCTTTAGCAGTGACTCCCAAACCAGTTGGTCTAAGGCACTAGGTGATGAAGCACCCTCGCTAAATATTTTTTCTATTTTTGCAGCCTTAAGTAATTACAAAAACCAGTGTTCATTTTTTTCTTTATTCACACTTGTATTTTTTTTTCTTCGTACTAAGGACTTTAGACGAGAGCATTTCAAGGTCTCTTCTACTATCCCAAGTCTCAAGGTTCGTGTTTGTGCAATTTGTAGGGTATATATTTTCAGAATTTAGACTTAAGCTTAGGAATTATTTTTCAAACTTATACTTTAATAAAAATATCAATACTTTTCCCTTGTTTTAACTTAGCCCAAGAAGTTAACTCGAAATTTGCCTATTTCTAAATAAACTACAAAGACATATATTTTCTACTGTTAAATTTTAAGAAAGGTTATTTTTAGGGTTTTTAATTTACTAAGTCTAAGGTCTAGTTGTTCCTAACTAGTCAACCTATTTGTCAAACTCAAGTCAATTAAGGCCAAAATTGAATATTTTAATTTTTATATTTTTTTTTCAAATTTTTCAGTTTTTATTTTATTTTTATTTTTCTATTTTTTTTTATTTTCCAGTTTTTCAATTTTTATGATTTTTATATAAGGATGCAATGCAGAATTTAAACATACAAAAGAAAGAGAAAAAATATATACAAAAAATTAAAAAAAATGTATGCAATGCAAAAGATAACTATATACAACCACCAACTCCCCCAAACTTACTTAAAGCAGTGCCCTCACTGCTCGGCCCCACGCCACGCTCGCGAGCGTGAACGTGAACGCTCCTCCCTAACCAGCAGGGTTTGAATCCCCCGCTCTACCTCCGTCAACCGACGGTCGTGCTCCCTCGCTGTCACTCTAAATTGCTCTCGCAACTCATCAATACCCCTAACATCTCTCCGCATCAATTGTGCATGTTCTAGAGGGGTCATTTCTCCTTCGCTCGCGGTCGAGCTAGAGCTAGGTGTTTGGGAAAATACATGTCCTGCCGGTTCGGTTCTAGACTACACATCTGTCAATCGAGAATAGGACGTAGAAACGCCCTCACTAAGAGGCCTGACCGGAATGCCTCCATGCATATAAAAATCGAACTCCTCCACTGGGAGGAAATATCGACAAAATTGTGTGACCAGCATGGGACAAGGGTAATTTGCGGCTCGTTTTCCCGCACCTAAAGAGTTTAGCAATACTGTGCACATGTCGAAACGGGGGTTCTTAGTCATAAGAGTATGCACAATATGCAAGGAGGGTGTAAAAAATGTTGTGTTATGGGAGCTACCGAAAATATTATTTTGTGCCCACCGGCACACAGTCAAAACATTCACGAAAAGGGTTCGCACTTGGATACCCTTACGTGGCTCCCTTGAGCAATCATTGCCCATCAAGGGCATGTAATCCTCAAATTGCAAGGGTTGGTCATGTGCAGGTATGCGAGAGATTAGTGTGACTTCGTGTATGATATCCCTATCTATGATAATTTCTCGATCACCCCATTGCAATTTAATAAACCCAAATTGGTTGAGGCACCCATCCTCCATACATTCATAAAAATGAGTGACTAAATCCGGCAACTCATACGCATTAGGGTGATTATAAATCAGAAAGTTCCAACCCCGACGCGCAATTTCATTTGCAAAATAACTACCGTATAGCTCATGTGAAAAAACTTGCGAAAAATCGCATTCTAGCTGCATGTTGTGTGCCATGATGTGTTCTACAGATCTAAAAATTGAAAAACAGAGGGTTTTTTTTAGCAAGCGTACCTCCCCTAAAAATTTCAGGGGGCGAAGAACAGAGACAACGGCGGTTGCGCGGCGGGAGGAGGCTATGGCGGCGGAATCGCGGCACGATGGAGGGATCTCTTCTGCAGAATTTTCTTGAGGCGGCGCTAGGGTTTTTAGGAGATGAATATTAGGGTTAAGAGCAGAGAAGGGGGTCGGGTCCTTTAAATAGGGAGAATTGATGGACATTTGCAGATAAACCCCTCTCAAAAGAGGAATTTATTTGCAAATAAATTTTTTTATTTATTTATTTAATCTGCAAATTTACAAAAATGTCCAAATTTTTTTTATATTATTTTGTTTTTTATTTTTATGTTATTTTGTATTTATATATTTACAAATGATACATACCCCCAAACTTGTGTGAAACAAAGTGTTGGCTAGATGATCGAAAATTTGGGGGCAAAATGGAGGAATAGCAATTAGTGTAAATCGGCTCCTGCAAAAACAGGAGCTCATCCGACGAGTCCGCGGTAAGAAACGGTTTGAGTCGATGTCCGTTCACTTTAAACAAAGTACCGTCCTCCGGGTTTTCTAGGTCCACCTCACCGTGCGGATATACGGTGCGTAGCAAAAACGGCCCTTTCCACCTAGATTTGAGCTTGCCGGGGTGAAAGTGTAACCGAGTGTCATAAAGCAAAACCTGTTGACCAGGTTTAAACGTTTTGCGCATAAGGTGTTTGTCATGGAACACCTTAGTTCGGTTTTTAACAATGACAGCATTATCATAAGCCTCATCCCGCAGCTCTTCTAGTTCATTTAATTGCAGCTTTCGATTTCTGCTTGCATCCCTCATCGATAAGTTCAACTCCTTAATCGCCCAAAATGCTTTATGCTCAATCTCAACTGGGAGGTGGCAAGCCTTCCCATAAACAAGCCGGTATGGAGACATACCAAGATCGGTCTTGTATGCAGTACGGAATGCCCATAGTGCATCAATCAGTTTGTGGGGCCAATCTTTACAGTTTTTAGAAACCATCTTCTCCAAGATTTGTTTAATTTGCCGATTCGAAACCTCGGCTTGCCCACAGGTTTGGGGATGGTATGGTGTTGACAATTTGTGAGTAATGGAATATTTCCGCATTAAGGACTCAAAAGTCCTATTGCAGAAGTGAGATCCATTATCACTTATAATCGCTCGAAGGTGCCCAAACCGAGAAAAGATGTTTTCTTTAAGAAATCGAACGACAACCTTGTTGTCATTCGTTCGGCTAGGCACAGCCTCGACCCATTTTGACACATAGTCAACAGCCAAAAGAATATACACATTCCCAAAGAAATTGGGAAATGGTCCCATGAAGTCTATTCCCTAAATATCAAAAATATCCACAACCAAAATTGGTTGGAGCGGCATTTCGTTTCTCCGCGATATCCGGCCCAAGTGTTGGCACCGGGAGCATGTCTTGTAGTATTCATATGTATCTTTAAAGAGTCGTGGCCAATAGAAACCACACTGCAAGATTTTCTCGGCTGCCTTCTTAGGGCCAAAGTGCCCGCCACACGCTTGATCGTGGCAAAAAGACAGCATACTCTTAAACTCATTTTCAGGTACACACCGACGAATGATTTGGTCGGAACAGTATTTAAAGAAATACGGCTCATCCCAGTAAAAATGTTTTACTTGGGAAAAGAATCGGAGTTTATCCTGTTTCGACCAATCTTTAGGTATCAAGCCAGTGGCCAAGTAGTTTACGATATCAGCGAACCATGGTTCGCATGACATAGTTAAGAGTTGCTCATCGGGAAAAACATCTTTAATTGGAATTTCAAGTGTAGGCAAAGAAGGAAGTCGTGAAAGGTGATCGGCCACTACATTTTCACATCCTCTTTTGTCCCTTATGACAAGGTCAAACTCTTCTAGCAAGAGGATCCAACGTATTAACCGCGATTTAGCATCCTTCTTCGCAAAAAGGTGGCAAAGAGCTGAATGGTCCGTATACACAATCACTGGAGAGCCGATTAAATAAGGCCAGAATTTTTCAAGTGCAAACACAACGGCTAAAAATTCTTTTTCTGTTGTTGTGTAGTTAAGTTGAGCCTCATTTAATGTTCGGCTAGCGTAATAATTTACGAGCGGCATCTTATTAATGTGTTGTCCAAGAACAGCACCAATGGCGAAATCAGATGCATCGCACATAATTTCGAATGGATGCGTCCAGTCTGGAGATGAAAGAATGGGCGCAGAAATGAGTGAGTGTTTCAATGACTCGAACGCTTCCATGCAAGTTGAGTCAAAATCAAAAATTGTGTCCTTGGCCAATAAGAGAGTCAAGGGTCTAGCTATCTTGCTAAAATCCTTGATAAACCGTCTATAAAAACTGGCATGGCCAAAGAAGGCTCGGATGTCTTTGACGCATTTAGGAGGAGGAAGATTGGAAATGACTTCAAGTTTGGCTTTATCAACCTCTATGCCGTTTTGCGAGATGACATGTCCTAAGACAATGCCTTCTCGTACCATAAAGTGGCACTTCTCCCAATTTAAGGTGAGGTTCTTATCCCTACAGCGGGTAAGAACTGTGTCAAGGTGTAGCAAACACTCGTCGAAGGAGTCACCGAAAATGGAGAAATCATCCATAAAGATCTCTAAATATTTCTCCACCATGTCAGAAAAGATCCCCATCATACACCGCTGAAATATAGCGGGTGCATTGCATAGCCTAAAGGGCATGCGACGGTAAGCGAAAGTATCGAAATGAAAAGTAAATGTGGTCTTGTCTTGATCCTTTTCGGCGATGGGGATTTGATTATAGCCGGAATAGCCATCCAAAAAGCAATAAAATTCGTGCCCAGCCAATCGCTCTAGCATTTGGTCAATGAAAAGTAAAGGAAAGTGGTCTTTCCTTGTCGCGGCATTGAGTTTTCTATAGTGTTAGTTATATGTATGCCCTAGAGGCCATTACTGTACATTGGATGTATATTGTAGTGGATGCTGGGACATATATAGGTAGGACTTTCTTGCTCGACATGATATTACGCTATCTGGTTGCTCTTTATCTTAACATGTATACTTTTTGTCTCTCTATTACATGTTGATAAAGCCCTTAGGATGTGTGCTCGACTTCCAGGACTGTGATGTAGATCATACTAGTGGGGCCTGGGTGGTCCATGAGTACATCCTTCAATGTTCCTAGTCGTGGGAATATCGAGACGGGACATCGATATTCCAGAGTAAACTAGCGTATATCATCTCGACCCATGTGATGGGCGATGGATGATCCCATTTCCATTGGTGTTTGACATCAGAGATGGTATGCGGGTGCTCAGTGGAGACTGGGTACACTGAACGGACTCGCCGAGAACTCCCAGAGGGTATTATACCTCACGTCAGATGGCAGTTCTCTGGTAACACTGATACAGCTTAGTCTGTTGACCCGAGATCGTCATAGAGTCTTGTGTGTCTCCCACTGTGCTTTGATTTCCACCCTACCACGGTTCTACTGAGTCGTGCAAACAGGTGGTTTTTGGGTACAGTCCCGATTCATATGGAGGTAATGAGCGATAGGAGGGGATTTATCTCTCCCGGTATTGGGAGTTGATGTTGCGCTATGCTCGACTGGCCATAACTGGAAATCCCTGGCCAGGGTTGCAGTGATATATTGGTAAGAGTTATCAGTAGTTTCATGATTTTTATGCACCTCACGTCGGCATGACTTATCGAGCTATTAGGGTCTGACGTTTACCACCCCTAGGCGAGATATGCGACATATCAGACGAACAGACCGGACTGTACGGTAAGTGTTACTGGTTGGATTCACAGGAGTGTGAGCGGGCTTGCTCGTCGATCTTCTGATCGCTCAATACCCGGGTGGCCGTTACGTTTAGCAGACCGCTTGCGGCTTGTGGGTGTTTGATATGATCATCATTTGCTGCCGACGTATTGACGAGTGTTTAGAGTCCTACACAGAGGTTTCCTGGCTCAAGCGAAACGAAATAGGAGCGCATATGAGATATGTGCGGGACCGAGAATAATACCAGTATGTGATATTGTATTCTATTCTCGCGATTTGTATCATGGGACGGTTATATGTGATATAGCCGGGTTACCGAATCAAATGTTGATTCGATACATTGATACACATGATATTAGTCGGTTATATGCTGTATGACCGGATCATTAAATCAAGTGTTGATTTAATGATTTAATGTATAATTATATATTTGATATATTACTTTGCATTAACTAATATTGGTTCACTCAAGATTGATTTTCTCACTTGAAATGCACAAGTTGTATATGTGATATATTTTTGTGCACTTGTTTGTATCATGTTTGATGATACATGCAAACTTAGGTTTGTGTTTACTTTAAACCATGTTTAAGTGAATGGTTAGGGTTTTATTATCTTCTCTTGATTATTTATTTTATTTATTTATTCTTTTTAGTAAGAAAAGAAATGGTTGCTTCTTTTGGATTTTCTTTGAAGCTTCATGAAGCTTTGAAAAGTTCAACCATTTTTATTTCTTTTGCTTAACCTAACCATTCACCTAACCCTAGTTTATTCTCTACACTTAACCATGGTTGCATTATTATAACCATCACTTGTTTTTCTATTATTAATAATTCTTTTTCATTCTTCTTCTTCATCTTCTTCATGAAGAGAAAAAGAAAAACCTTTGCTTGAAATTTCTAAGTGATGATTCCAAGTGAGAAATCCAAATCAAAAGTGAACCCATTTCCTATTTCTTCATCCTCTACCACTTGCCATGTAGTATAGGGTGTTTTCTTCACAAGTTTCATGACTTGGTGAAGGTGGAGCTTGATCTTGAGTTGCCTCGACGCAGATCATCTTCGGTATCGAAGTCGACGACCTAGCCCGATCATTTCTTCGACGAAACCATCGCTAGAGTCCAGGATCCGATGATCGCAGCGGAGGGACATCATCATGGAGCTAAGGAAGTGGAGGACCAGATATACAAAGGTTGTAGTCACTTTCCTTTTAGTTAAAGTTGTTAACTTGCATCTTTATCGTCTATCCTCTAGTTAACGATCTTGCATAGGATTCTTCGGCACATGAAAAATTTGATTTTGGCATGTTTGATCTGTTGTGGAACATCATGGGTGTGCCTAGGAACCCTAAAGTGGTATCAGAGCCTAGCTAGAGCCTTAGGCGATGCATAAACGATGTTAGAAGTCCGATCGAACCCGAAACCCTAATCCCAAATCACTCTCTGGACATTTTCTGAAATTGTGGTTTTTTATGAATTAAAAATACCTGAAAAATTTAGCAGGGAAATATAAGAATTGTGGTGAAAAACGACCCCCTAAATCGTACATTCCACCGCGGAACCGCGGCAATAGCCTGCTTGGGCCGCGGTTCTGCGGCCGTACAGAGGAGTTAGGTCATCTTTTTTGCACCATAATCCCTATTTCTGTGATTTATATTTTATGGGTATTTTTATTATGACTCAAGAGTTCAGTGTTCTGGGGTTGTATTGGGGACTCGATGATTCGATCGGATTATTTAACTTTGTTTACTGTGTTTTTCCGGGTATCTTTAGAACATGTTAAAAGGTTCGACCGGATATGAATACCCACTTTTTCCCCTGCCGGGAAATTTTCAAGTGTTGGATTTTTCCGTGGTTTAAGGACGTTCTGAGTAGTGCAAGTAACGCGATGGTCCCTCTAGAAGACAACAAACCTTAACTCGATTATGTGACCGTCTTGAACTGCCCTTTGAACCTTATGGTTTGGGGCAGTATGGCGTGCCACATGTGAGGCGTTGGCTTGACCCTTCTACGGCTGGACCGTTGGTACTGAGGCATAAAGTGAATGTTTTTGAACTTATTTCATGTGTTGAGCTGTTTCGGGAAAACTTGGGTGTTCGATTGTTCGATCGGAAAGTTTAACATTTTCTATTTATCCGGAATGTGATACAACATTTGGAATTCACAAGTAGTTATGAGATAACTGTATAAATGTTATAAACATAGCAGTTTAGTCTCGAATGATCTGTTGCCACGGAATTTTGATGCGATCAAAAATCCGTCGCAATCACGTAGCATACGCGGATACTCGTCGGTAAACTTAATAGACAGCTACACCCCATAGCCCCGACCAAGTGACTGTGGGAGAACCCTGTCACCGAAAGCATCCGTTCAGGTGCTCGCGGCAGCGGTGTTCCGCCTTAGTGCACTTCGTCGACGGTATCGGGGGTGCGGCCTTCTACTAAAGTTTGCGACGAGCATTCGATCAGAATGTCGGGAATCCTGTTGAATTGCCCGACTTGATATTGAAAAGTGTTTTCGATATAGAGACTAAAATGCGGGGTTTATAATTGTTAGGCATGCGATGTCTAAGTAATTCATTTGATTAGACATGTGATGTCTAAAGAGGTTGCGGATTCCAACTGTTGTAGTTTTACACTTTCTTTTTCTGTGACCGTAAGTGTAATATGTGATATCGCCGGTTTCGTTGCTATATGTCAATGACAATTGGGATGCGCATATTTACTTACGTTGATGACATGTGATGTTATGTGTTGCTGGATATGTTATATTGGATCGTCGTGTTTGAATAGCCGGGGGTTTTTATGTGAGACGAGTGTTTTTCATTTTCATTCATGTAAAAACCTTGTATGTAATATTCTTTTATTGGGGCACTTCCAGGTTGCGGAAGATGTCACCTTTTGTATATTATTTACATTTCCGCACTAGGATATACCCAAGGAGGAGGGCACAAGTAACTGGGTTCTGGAGTCCAGTGGGAGACCAACTCGAGGAGTCGAGTCCGGGTCTCCTAACTCTAGAATTGGTAGGGTTGCTTGCCGCTCTCGTAGGGGTCTAGGGGTGTGGGTTTGGCTGTTCATCACGACCGTGGAATCCCTGTTTTATACAGGCTCGATATAAAACACGGACGTCCTAGTATATCCAATATTTTATATGATATTTTCTGCTGCGTCATCTGTGATGTGATCATGTGATTTGTTCAGATAGATATTGTATATAGTATATATGATATATTATATAGACGTTGCTTATGTTTTACACCCGCGCTAGCCCTGCCTCACTCTGGCGTTAGTTACCTAACCTAACGGTGCAGACGGGACATCGAGGCAAATGCGGATGGCATAAGCGTACGTTATATTTATCTGTGATGTTTAGGTGGACTTAAATGATAGGACATTCATTAATGAGATTAGTGAAAGAAAATAAACCTAATTGATGTTGTGGAATCGAATTTCAAAATAAAAACAGGTAGCTACAGTTCTTGCTTTGCATATTGGTGTTCCTTGAAGAACATCCTGCACCTTATTCGATGAGGAAAGGACCGAGATCCCTTCACCGGGAGTGACTCCTTTAGCAATAACTGGCAGATGCTACACACTCGGCACTCGGTTTGTCTTTTGATTGCTTCTATAGTTTTTTGCTTTGCACAGCAGTATATGGGATATATTCTGCACCTTATTCGATGAGGAAAGGGCCGACGATCCCTTCACCGGGAGTGACCCCTTTAGAAAAACTAAAAAATCCTCAAAAACGCTCTATTTAAAAACCATTTGATTCCGTAACGAGATCAAGTTCAAAGCGTTAAAGGTTTTATTAAAAACCATTCGCAACCCTCCGTCATTTTAGGAAGTAGAGTACTTAGTATTCGTGCTGTGTTTGTTGACCATAGCCAAGGCACAGTGTACGGTAACTAAGTGATGTCTTCCTACACCGCATATGATGCGATTAGTTAGGACAGTCGCGTGACTTTATTGACCTTAGTTAAGGGTCATGTGGGTGGGTCTAATTAATCACGAAATGACGGGCAGAACTTGACTAGTACTTATGATTTGTTGACCATAGTTAAGGTCATAGGTGCTAGGGGTAAAAACCTTTATCGGGAGTTTCAAGTGTTGAAATTTGCAATGAGATTGCATACCTTCTATATGATAGTTGGATCCCGATACCCACTGCGAGTAATTGTTACTCCTGGGAGAGTTTTGCACTTTGCAATTAGCCGATCAAGTAGGTGTCTAGAAAGGTGTCAACGTGGTTACGCCTCTGGGAAAACGAGGTTTACTATAATTAGGTCCGTGCGAAAGCATAGGGAACCTCCCTCAAAGTACCGACACTGGCCTGGCTGAAAGATTGGCGAACTTGTAGAGTGTAATTAATCCCGGCTAGTCTTTCCTTTTAGGGTTTGAAGGAAGATTTGATAAAAACAGTGGGAGCCATCCTGATTAGATAAAATAAATAACCAATCTAATCTTGCAAGAGCGCACGCAGAGTGTTTTCTTCTCTCTCTCTCCAGGTAGCGACCATATCACGCCTTAATCAAGATAATAATACGGATTATTGACCGAACCCGCTTGTTATACTGAGCTGCGGAACGTTGGTCCCGCTCCAACTTATAATTGTTATGAGAAAGAGCAGGAAATAGGGGAATACCAGAATTCCTATGCTGCCCGAACGAAGAAAGTGCATATGATGCATCTCCTTTGGGTGTGTTCATTACAAAGAACTGTTTCTTAGTATTCTCTGCATCCTGGGTATTTGATACCGGATCAGGATCCCAGATATGTAATCTGTTACATAGGGCTACAGAAAGGTAGAAAACTGAGAACGGGTGATAAGTTTCATGAGACAGAAAACGGGGCAAGTGTTGCAGCCAAGTCTGTTGGTCACTGTCACCCTGTATTACCAATACATTGATTCTGAACAAATGCTATTAGATATCGAACCTGATATACAAAATCATATCAATCTCTTTATTTATTAAAGAAATGATAAAATTTTGTATTGTTGGATAATGTTTTGAACATTTCCTATATCAAAAGTTGATCGGTTCAGGCACGTTATCTAAAAGCATTGACGTTCTAAATCAAACTACAGTTCCTAATATACAGAACACACACAAGAGGAATAGTTCAGATATGAACGATTCCTTCTTGAGGTATTGTAGACTAGGTCATATCAATGTGACCCGACTAGCTTAAGTTACATTTTAGATGCATATTTAAATCAGTTTGAATTTACATCTTGTGAAACTTGCCAGTCATGTCACAAAGATAAGATGACCATAGCACTGTTTATTGAAAACAGAGAAAGAGTTAGTGAACTCTTGGGACTGATACATGATGATGTATGTAAGGTCTCCTGTCTACACATGCCAGGACTGGTTCTTTATACTTCATTACGTTCTCTGATGATCTCTCAAGATTCAGACATATGTTCCTGTTGAAACACAAGTCTGAACCTTTTGAGATATTCACAGAATATAAGCTAGAAGTAGGGAACCAATACGGGTATAAGTATTATGTCCTTTGATGTGATCAGGGAGGAGAATACTTGTGCATAGAATTCCTGGATTATTCTAAAGGAGAATGAGATTCTCTCTCCGTATTACTCCTCTGAATATACCACAGCATAACGGTGTATCAGGGCGGAGCAATAGCACCCTATATGATATGGTGTGCTCTATGATGAGTATTACTGAGTTACCTGTTTCTTTTAAGGGGGTTATGCACTTGAGAAGCTGCATACCTATTGAATTAGGTTCGAATCAGATCACTGCCTACCACTCCATATAAGATATGGTATGGGAAGAGCCTATCTCTTAAGTAAGTTAAGATTTGGGATTGTCCGGCCTATGTCTAAAGCAAAATCCGGACAAGATCGAGGCAAGGTCAGTTCTGTAGAATTGGAAAGGTTCCAGCTATACAAAACTGCACCTGATGATTTGAAAGAACCAAAGGATTCAATAGTCCCCGACGAACCTCAGCCTCTCCGCCGAACTAGCAGGGTTCCTCATCCGCTTGAGAGATACTTCGGTTTCTCGATGACAGTGGGAGCGAGGAATGCATCATGAGATGATGACCCAACTAGTTTCGAGCAGGCCATCGAGAGTAAGGACTCTGTAAGAATGGCTGGATGCTTAGCGATCTGAGATGGAATCCATCTACACCAACAAAATATGGATTTTAGCTGCTATATCTGAAGGGTTAAATCCCCATCAGGAGCAAGTATATCTTGAGAAGATTACTTGGTGTAGATGGAAAGGTTGAGACTTTCAAAGCTAGACTTGTTAAAGGTTTTCGTCATCGACCAGGCATGGATAATGATGAAACCTTTTCCAGTAGCTATGCTTAAGTCCATCCGGATCCTACTTGCCATTGCTACATACCATGACTACGATATCTGGTGGTTGGGTGCCATGACTACTTTTCTAAATAATGATTTAGAAGAGAACGTCTATAAAAACACAGCCAGAGGGCTTCGTAAACAGTGGGAGCAGCGGAAACGTGTGCAAGTTGCTTTATAGATTAAAGCAGGCATCGCGGAGTTAGAATGTCTGTTTTGATGTGGTAGTCAAAGTGTTTGACTTCATCAAAATGGTAGATGAACCTTGTATATACAGAAAGGTAGTAAGGAGTATGGTGGTGATCCTCATAGAGTACATGGATGACATACTCTTGACAGGAAAAGAGTTTCCTATGCTACATACGGTCAATCTCCTCTTATCACAAGGATTCTCCATATAAGATAAAGTTGATGCCTCCTAAATCCTGGGATTTGGGTCTATGAGATAGATCTAAATGGATGTTAGGATTCTCACTAGCTGTAGTAAGATAGTATCAATCGATCCTGGGGAGAATCACTGGAAAGGTTCCAGGGTGATAAGGACGACTGAATGTCAGTCGCGGGCATTGTCTTTACCCTCAGTAAAGGGACGGTATGTTGGAAGAGTTCCAAGCTAGATACCGTGGCTGACTAGACGATAAAGGCTGGTAACATCGCTATTAAAGATACTACCAAAGAGGCAGTTTGGGTGTATAGTGGTTCATGAGATGAACTAGGTTCCTACCGTTGTGTGACAATGGAAGTGTGGCTTTGGCCCAGGAACCATGGTCCCATCAGTGACCCAGACATATTCTGAGGCAGCATCACCTGATCATGGAGATAGATGATCTCCTGGGTGATCGAGGTTAGGAGAGTAGACTCAGAGGACAACACGGCGGATCCACTCACGAAGGCCTTTTCCCTAAGAGAGACTTTTAGGGGATGGTTGAGTATTAGATAATACAACCACTGCTACAGATGGCCCTAGTGTAAGTGGGAGATTGTTAGTTATATGTATGCCCTAGAGGCCATTACTGTACATTGGATGTATATTGTAGTGGATGCTGGGACATATATAGGTAGGACTTTCTTGCTCGACATGATATTACGCTATCTGGTTGCTCTTTATCTTAACATGTATACTTTCTGTCTCTCTATTACATGTTGATAAAGCCCTTAGGATGTGTGCTCGACTTCCAGGACTATGATGTAGATCATACTAGTGGGGCCTGGGTGGTCCATGAGTACATCCTTCAATGTTCCTAGTCGTGGGAATATCGAGATGGGGCATCGATATTCCAGAGTAGACTAGCGTATATTTTCTCGACCCATGTGATAGGCGATGGATGATCCCATATCCATTGGTGTTTGACATCAGAGATGGTATGCGGGTGCTCAGTAGAGACTGGGTACACTGAACGGACTCGCCGAAAACTCCCAGATGGTATTATACCTCACGTCAGATGGCAGTTCTCTGGTAACACTGGTACAGCTTAGTCTGTTGACCCGAGATCGTCATAGAGTCTTGTGTGTCTCCCACTGTGCTTTGATTTCCACCCTACCATGGCTCTACTAAGTCGTGCAAACAGGTGGTTTTTGGGTACAGTCCCGATTCACATGGAGGCAATGAGCGATAGGAGGGGATTCGTCTCTCCCGGTATTAGGGGTTGATGTTGCGCTATGCTCGACTGGCCATAACTGGAAATCCCTGGCCAGGGTTGCAGTGATATACTGGTAAGAGTTATCAATAGTTTCACGATTGTTACGGACCTCACGTCGGCATGACTTATCGAGCTATTGGGGTCTGACGTTTACCACCCCTAGGCGAGATATGCGACATATCAGATGAACAGACCGGACTGTACGGTAAGTGTTACTGGTTGGATTCACAGGAGTGAGCAGGCTTGCTCGTCGATCTTCTGATCGCTCAATACCCGGGTGGCCGTTACGTTTAGCAGACCGCTTGCGGCTTGTGGGTGTTTGATATGATCATCACCTGCTGCCGGCGTATTGACGAGTCTTTAGAGTCCTACATAGAGGTTTCCTGGCTCAAGCGAAACGAAATAGGAGCGCATATGAGATATGTGCGGGACCGAGAATAATACCAGTATGTGATACTGTATTCTATTCTCGCGATTTGTATCATGGGACGGTTATATGTGATATAGCCGGGTTACCGAATCAAATGTTGATTCGATACATTGATACACATGATATTAGTCGGTTATATGCAGTATGACCGGATCATTAAATCAAGTGTTGATTTAATGATTTAATGTATAATTATATATTTGATATATTACTTTGCATTAACTAATATTGGTTCACTCAAGATTGATTTTCTCACTTGAAATGCACAAGTTGTATATGTGATATATTTTTGTGCACTTGTTTGTATCATGTTTGATGATACATGCAAACTTGGGTTTGTGTTTACTTTAAACCATGTTTAAGTGAATGGTTAGGGTTTTATTATCTTCTCTTGATTATTTATTTTATTTATTTATTCTTTTTAGCAAGAAAAGAAATGGTTGCTTTTTTTGGATTTTCTTTGAAGCTTCATGAAGCTTTGAAAAGTTCAACCATTTTTGTTTCTTTTGCTTAACCTAACCATTCACCTAACCCTAGTTTATTCTCTACACTTAACCATGGTTGCATTATGATAACCATCACTTGTTTTTCTATTATTAATAATTCTTTTTCATTCTTCTTCTTCATCTTCTTCATGAAGAGAAAAAGAAAAATCTTTGCTTGAAATTTCTAAGTGAGAAATCCAAATCAAAAGTGAACCCACTTCCTATTTCTTCATCCTCTACCACTTGCCATGTATTATAGGGTGTTTTCTTCACAAGTTTCATGACTTGGTGAAGGTGGAGCTTGATCTTGAGTTGCCTCGACGTAGATCATCTTCGGCATCGAAGTCGACGACCTAGCCCGATCATTTCTTCGACGAAACCATCGCTAGAGTCCGGGATCCAATGATCGCAGAGGAGGGACATCATCATGGAGCTAAGAAAGTGGAGGACCGGATCTACAAAGGTTGTAGTCACTTTCCTTTTAGTTAAAGTTGTTAACTTGCATCTTTATCGCCTATCCTCTAGTTAACGATCTTGCATAGGATTCTTAGGCACATGAAAAATTTGATTTTGGCATGTTTGATCTGTTGTGGAACATCATGGGTGTGCCTAGGAACCCTACATATAGTCGATGCAAACTCGCCACCCAGTTTGGGTGCGAGTGGGTATTAACTCATTTGCCTCATTGGTTATGACCGTAATGCCCGATTTCTTTGGGACAACATGAATGAGGCTAACCCACTGGCTATCCGAGATACGGTAAATGATACCACTATCAAGACATTTTACAATCTCCTTCTTGACAGCCTCTTTCATTATGGGGTTGAGGCGTCTTTGTGGATCCCGTACTGGCTTGGCATCATCCATCATGTGTATATGATGTTCAACTATGAGGGGACTAATCCCCTTGATGTCCGCCATAGTCCAGCCAAAACCTTGCTGGTTGTTTTGCAAGACCATTTCAAAGGGCTTTCTCTTGCTCAAGAGCTAGAGAGGCCGATATGATAATAGGAAGGGTCTCATTCTCACATAGGTAAGCATATTTAAGGTGAGATGGCAAAAGCTTTAGTTCGAGTTTAGGAGGTGAAACAATTGAAGGTAACATTGGTGAAACTGTTTCAAACTCGAAGGATTCCATCAACGGTTCAAATCGAGTGTAGGCAACCGAATCGGATGGTTGAACTAACTCATCCGAAAAATCAAAAGACTCAAACTTGGGTGGTGAGTCTTCAAAATCGTCCAAAAAGGTGAAACACTCATAATCATTTTCCGGCGTGAAAGCTGTGTCAGATTCTAAGAGGAACGCACTAGAGGCGTCAAAACTACTGTGGTCGAACAGAAATTTTTCGATCTCACAGTCCTCCTGTGTGATCTCATAGATCGAGCAAACATCATGTATACTAGAATTAGGCTCGGAGGGCTGATTCCCCAACTTAAGGTTGAGCAACCTTTCTCAACATGTGCGTGACCGGGATTTGGCAATGGTTGAGATGGAAGCTTTCCTTTTTCTCGCTCGCTCAACGCAGCATTTAGTTGTGCAATTTGTGCCTCAATAGATTTGATGCTTTGATTGTGTGAGGCACTGTTTTGCACCAAAAATTGAATGGAAGTCTCCAACCTTGTTGTGGATTGTGTAGATTGCTTTAGAAATGCATCTAGACTTCTTTCTAGCGAGGTAACCTTATCATTATTTGGTTGAACAAAATTGTTTTGAGGGTAAGAGTTGTTGGGCACAACATTGTTCATTTGGTTTGGGTAAGGTTGTGGTTGGAAAGGTTGCTGGTATTGAGTTTGTGGAGGTGCTTGTTGTTGTGGAGGAGGAGGCCTTTAAAAGTTGTTGTTTCCTTGGAATTGTTGATTTTGATTCCAAGCAAAATTTGGGTGACTCCTCCAACCCGGATTATAAGTCGAAGAGTATGGATCACTTCTTTGTCTTTGCTGAAAGGCAGCATTGACTTGATCTTGTCCTTGAACAGGTGGATTGTAAGGACACTCTTCGGTAAGATGTGATGGATCCGAAAAACAAGCACAAACAGTTCGTGGGTGGAAAGCAGGGGCAGGAGAAGGCGATGAGATTTTGGTCTCAAATCGCTTCTAGCTTTTTCGTAAGTGCGGCCATCTCGGCCTTCATTGCAATCGACATATCTAATTGATGTATGCCTGCCCTAGACTAACCAATAGAAGAAGATGAGGTGGTCTTGGTGCTTTCCCACTGAAATGTTTGTTTAGTAAAATCCTCGAGAAACTGTCAAGTTTCCTCACTTGATTTGGTTAGAAAGTGACCTTGACAAATGGTTTCCAACAATTGCTTCGTTGCTGGGTTCAATCCTTCATATAATGTTTGGCAAAGTTGCTAATTTTCGATACCATGGTGAGGGCATTGAACAAGTAGATCTTTAAATCTTTCAAAACACTTCCAAAAGGGTTCGGAAGGAAGCTGGGAAAATTGAATAATCTCATTGCGAATTCTCGCGGTCTTGTGATGTGGATAAAACTTTTTAAGAAAAACTTTAACAAACTCTTCCCAATTTTTAATTGAGTGCGATGCTGTGCTGTATAACCATTTCTCGGCTAAGTCACATAAGGTGAAAGGAATGACCCTTAGCCTTATAGCATCATTAGACAGTTATGTTGTCTTCATCATTGCGCAAACGTTTTGGAATTTGTTTATGAAGATATAGGCATCTTCGGATTCCAGTCTGTGAAATTTTGGCAACATGTTGATGAAGTGGAGTTTGATCTCAAAATTGTCCCCATTTGCCGGTGGGAGTGAAAGACAAGTAGGTAAGGCGGTGCGAATAGGGTAGAAAAGATCCTGGAGCGCGATTCGTTGGGGCACTTCAACAGGCGGGTGTTGTGGATTATTCGCACCTAGCAGAGGTGGAATCAGTCCCGCGGGTAAGGGATTGTTAGGATTAAATCCCGACATCTCCTTAGAAAAAGAAGAATGTGAAGGTGAAGGTAAGGAAGTGGAAGGAATTTCGACTTCGGAGTCGAAAGCGTCGTCAGTCGGTACCAACGAGACACGGACTAATCGGGCACTAGTGTCCCTAGTCCAACCGGACATACACTAAAGAGGTAGTGTAGTCAAAAAGTGGAAAACAGAATGTGGGGGTAAGAAAACGTCAATGGAAAGAAAGTGGGTGTAAGTGGGGTGCACGGATTTCTTAGCGACAAGTTGCAAGTTTTTGTAAAAAAATTTCCTTTTTTTTTGTTTTTTTATAAGGGCTTTTTGCAAAAAGATTTTTCGATAAAAGGCTTAGACACACGTTCATTCAATCACAGATGCACAATCAAGCCTAAATCTAGGGTCACCTAGATCAGCTAGACAGCTCCTAACTATTCCAAAGGGCAAGAAGTAGGACCTCAAACCACCTCTTCACCGCCAATTGTGGCCAGGTAAGCAAAAGTAGAGAAAGGAGGGATCCGCTCACGAATCACCGTGAGACGGGCCTTTTAAAGTTACCTTTCACTGCATGTCTAGCCTAGGCACCACAAAGTCAGGTTAGGATCAACAGTCGATGCCTACAACTAGTCTTTTGTCCTATTGAGTGCGAAGTCCTTAGGGCTGAATCTAATCTTTTTTAATTAACTTGATGGTCAATACAATATGCTTTATGTGATTTTTGGGGTCCTGGGAAGGGTAATGAAATTCCCACCCAATATGGATTGGTGTAAAAGCCCCTTAAAGTCAATTAAAATATGCAAAGCAGTAAACACAATCACTTGCAAACAATTTTTTTTTTGGGCGGCGCAAAGAATCCTGCACAAGATCAATTATTGGAGAAGGGGAGAAATTTTTGGCGCAAAGAATCCTGCAGGCAAATTTTATAGAGGAGATATCAGGGGGTTCAAGAAGGAGAAAAGAAGCTTACAGATGAGATTTCACCAGCTGACGTCACCACAGCGCGGCGGAAGCGTGGCCAGAAGTGGGTTGCGGCGGCGGAAACGCAGTCGTTTCGACGGTTCGGTTCTCGAGATTTCTTCTGTTCCTCTGTTATGATTTTCCTCTGTTATTCAGATCTAGGGTTTTCTGTTTTTCTCTCTGGATTTTTTCAGATCCGAACTCGTTCGTCGATCCTACAAAATTCACACGAAACACCCTTCAAACAATAACAAGATGATAAATTTTTTTATATTTTTTAATTTTTCAGTTTTTATGGGTTTTATGATTTTATATTAACCCGAAATTGCAAAAAGAAAATACTACGCCATCCCCGGCAACGGCGCCATTTGATTGGATGATTTATTTTGCATCAAAGAATTATTAACCGCAATCAAGAACGGCGTCACTTGGTAGCTAGCTGGTAAATATGGGTCGGTCCACAGGGATGTTGTGTATTTCCTAATTGTTCTAACGAGTTAATTCCAAACGGTGTTGGGATAATTATCTCTAAAAACTAAGTTGATTTAGACTAGGATTTAAAATCTTGCTAGGTTTAGGTTAAGTTTGGAAAATTAAGATTTCCCACCGCTTTCAATGCCTTAATTTAGATCTCTTTAGGTGTTATGGTAATAATTAATAGAGGGGATTAGGACGATCGGGAAGAAACGATATTTCTTTCTCTAGGTCCTTGTCCGTCCTTTCTTAATTCTTACCCTAACCTCCATGGAAAACATGTAAGTGCACGGCGGCGCCCCGGCCGTCAATCCGACGCCGGAATGCGGAAGCGGTGAAAAACTTAAATTTTTGCGGACTTAGCAAACCGGCACCACCGCGCACTAAACACCCGGATCGAAACCATTAACAAGTCTAAGCTAACTAGAAGATGGGTTAGAGATATACCGACGATCCAAGTCCTCCGGTCTTCTCGCCATCGTCCCGATCTCCTGCGGAATGTCCCGTCTCCTCCTCGTCGCCGGAAGTGCACTACATCGCCTACTTTGTTTACGGGCTCCCACCTCAATGCCGAGGCAACTCGGGGACGAAGCCGGCTACTCGACGTACCCAAGATTTGCTGTAGAATATAATGTGGATTGCATGTCTCATTTTGGGATTATGGAGTTGCCTTTTTGTGGAGGAAGAAGAACTTGGAGAGAGGTGGGAAAAATGTGGCATACAAAAAGAATGAGAATAACAATTTTTCCCCCACCAAAAGAAATGAATCCCATTCCTCTTCCTAGGAATGGCCGGCCCCCTTTTCTCAAGTGTGATTGGAGAGAGAAAGAACCAAGACAAGGGGGGTGGTTGGAAAGCAAAAAAATGATGAGGAAAAATCAAATGATCACCACAAATCCAACACACAAAGGCAACCATCATCTCATGCATGATGGCTTCAAAAAGTCAAGCCATCATGAGAAGGAGAAGTCAATGATGGTGCACATCATGAAAACCATCATGATGCTACAATAAGCAAAGACCCCCTCCACAAAAAGCCTATTTGCAACAATGCAAATAAACCCTCCTCCACCAATCTTCGGCCAATGAACGGAACAAAGAAAATTGGCCGAAACGGAAAGCAAACTGGCAACTCCAAAAACTGGTCCCGTAATAAATTACAGGAAAAACCCCGATACTGTGCATACACACCCGCATCTGTATTTCGACCGAAATACAAATGCAATGAGACAAAGTCTACACTGTACTATACTAGGATCCGGCTTAAACCAAAACCGGCTAGTAATATCTGTTCGATCCTGATCCGTGCAATACCGCACGTATCTGATCGAACCCTGCCATATAACCATACGGCCTATAGTACAGACTGTCCGATCCTGATCCGTGCAATACCGCACGTATCTGATCGGACCTTGCCATATCTCCATACGGCCTCTACAACCTTTCGCCCGAAAGCTGAGTAACTGAATGTGGGGGACTCTAAAGACTCGTCAACACCTTGGTTGTGGATTTAACCACTAGCACGTCAGAGGTATAAGCCAATACGTAACGGGCTACCAGGTATTGACTAAAAAGGACGTCGATGAGTGAACTCATCCTGACACCCTACTGAGCCTGTCAGTGACAATATCCGTGCAGTCCGGTCCGTTCGTCTATGAGTATCGCATGGCGGGCCTAGGGGGTTGGTAAAAGTCAGACCCCCAAAAGCGGTACAAGTCGTGTCGGAGTGTAGCCCAGAACACCCTGAGATACTACTGGAATACCTACCAGTAAATCTCCTTGCCTTGGCCAAGGACTTTGTGTAATGGCTCTCCTAGACACAGCACGACCTCACCCCCAATACCGGGAGAGACGAACCCCTGAAGATACGCTCACTGCCTCCATGTGGCTCGGGACTGTACCCAACTAAAACCTGTTTGCACGACTCCTTTGAGCCGTGGTAGGGTAGTAATCAAAGTACAGTGGGAACTCACACGAGACAAATGACGATCCCCAGGTCGATGAACTAACCTGCACACATGTCACCAGGGAACTGCCATCTGACGTCTGGTATATGACCAACTAGCATGTTCCCGGCGAGTCCTGTCCGGTGTACTCATAACCCAATGAGCACCTGTATACATCTTAGGTGATCCAACTGACACCAGTGGCTTGTGAGACCGGCCACCGCCCCTCGTCGGGGTCTCGACTGTATACACTAGTCTACTAATGGAGTATCGATGCCCAGTCTCGAAACTCCCACGACTAGGGACCTTTTAAGGATAAGCTTATAGACCCCAGCTCCCACTTATATGATCGCCCTCATACTGCTGGTGGTCAAGCAAGAATCCTAGGGGCTCTATCAACGTGTAATAGCGACGCGTCATGTCACTTAAAACAGTACACGATGATAAAGGTAAACCGGATAGCATACTATCATCTCGAGTAAGACTGTCCTACCGGGATAGGTCCTCCCTCAATCATTACAATCACGTACCTGTGACCTAATAATTGACTTTGAGGGCACTATCTCCAACAATCTCCCACTTGCACTCAAGGCTAATTATTGCGATGTCGTATACTCACAGCCCGTGTGATACCGAACATCCAACTCCTCTACTAGTCAGTCTCACAAAGCTCGTTTGCGGAACTATTGCGTTCGAGGAATAGCCTCAGTGAGTGGATCCGCTTAGTTGTTTCTTTCTATGTCTCTCTATATCTCAAGTTCGCGGAGAAACCCATCTCCCGAAATGAGCAATACCTGTCTTAGAATGTGTCTGGATGTCTGATGGGATATAGTTCATAAATGAACTCCAAATCCAAACTTCTTAGACTGTATCGTCAACTGAACTTAATCAGTATCCTGCGCACCATGCCTCCCTCAGTATTGCCTTGGACCACCTGTCCAAAATACTGCCCCTCATCAGAAGGAAAACTATAGCTCTGACAACCTCCTTGTCGTCCAAGTCACCTTGGAAGCCTGGAATGATAACTCTCTCCTGAATAAGGCTGTCGTTATCATATCCCTAGAACATCTACTTATGTTCTAAAAGTGCTTCCGACCGTTTCTCCAGGATTGGATTAATGTCAACTTATTGCATCTAGTGCAAGAACAACATCTGGTGTGGTACTTGACATCTCACGATTGACTCAATTGCCTGAGCAAGTGATCTGCCAATCATGCACGTCCCTCTCCCCTTTAGTCTGTAAGACACCTTTGGAGAGGGTGACTCCATTACCTGCAGGTACACTACCGTGCCAGGAGTCGTCCATCCTAAATACTCTTAGAATGCTGTCAAGTACCCTGATTGGGAAACCACCCAAATCTAGATCTAAAACCATAGATCTAGTAACCAGTATGTCTGATATAAAATCCATTTCCTTTGTGGAGAAACCACTGTGTGACGACCAAAGTATAACCGATCGTAGTGTAGGAGTTTCTTTTCCTACTCTGTGTATATCATCCAAATACCAGGATATCACACCCTACTACCTTCTCAACAGATCCATCCCCTATTCTGATGAAGTCAAACCCATGACTGTCACGTCAGAACTAGATGATCTATCTCCGCTACATCTGCTCTAGTCTATAAATAGACATAAGCAACCTGTCCACCAATGCTTCCGCTGCTCCCACTGACTACGACAACCCTCTGGCAGAGTCATATAGACGTACACTTCTAAAACTGGTTTAGAACGACGCTATACTCATCCTCCCGCCGGGTCTCGTAACCTGGAACAACAGCAATGGCAATTGTGGGTAAACAAGAACTTCCCTGTCACCGTCCTTGAGGCTACCGTAGTGCCTCTCGGGTGCCTGAAGTTACCCACCTTATCTGCGGAGTGGCCAATGGAATGTCAATCCAGATTGAATCTTTAGGTTCCTTATCAAATCTTCAGTAATCGTTTGTGGTTCTGGAATTACTTCTAGTTCTACCATACTCCCACTACTGTTTTCTGAAAAAATCCATTTTTAATAAAACTGTGGCGAGTCTAGAACAATATCGCTATTGTTCATCCAGATGGTAGAAAGTCAACCCTCGTCATAGCCTGGGTCAACCCACAAACAGCCATTACAGAAACGTGCCTTGAGTTGTCCAGTGTCTGGTTTTAATCATAAACCGGACAACTCCCCGTACCTTAACATCGTTAAGATATGAACTGTTCTATATCCAATATAGAAACAGAGGCACTGATTTAATTGAACCAGATTCAAATCATGCAGCTGTCCCCAGCGCATGTCAACTAAATGGAAGGAGGCCGATCAGCGTTACTCATCTTAGGAATGCTTCCAATCATGAGTAACCTGAAAGAGAAGCAAGATCTCTCAAATCATTACTATCAACTGAATACCGTACACAAGTATCTACATCTTCGATCTCTTTGAAGAATCCCGATACTTGCTACACCTGGTTCTCTACTCTATTCAAATACCTATAACTTCTCAAATTTCGGACCCTGTGTTTCCACGAAACACTTGTCTAAAAACTAGAGAAGTCATAAGTAAACCGAATATAGTACGAGGACCAACCCCTCTGTCCTGATGGACCCTGGACAACATACAATACTCTGTATAAGTCCCTTGAGTCTGATAACTCATTCACTGTGTGTCGTAGGTTGAAAACTGTACTTATGGTTAAGAAGAATTACACTGCTGTTTAATGCTCCTTACCTAACCATCCACTGATATAGGTAAATGTCGTAGACATAATTTCAGAAAGGTATATCTCACTCTATGAAAATAGACGTACAGATATATCAATTTGAAATTGGTGCATAACAGCGGATATTCAAAACCAAATATTTGCCGACCGGCAAACAGCCCAGGTGATTTCCTCAAATATCACCGATTACAACGAATCCCGATATAATGAGGATAATCACCCAATTCCCAATAACTTACTCCCACTCATCATCTGTAAAACCATACAGATGTGAGAATCGTACCTGGTAAATACATACCCTGGAGTAAGTATCTAATCGGGAAATCAGTTTTCCTTTAACATTACACAGTGAAACTGAAACATTGAAATGTTCCGATGGGGTATTCTGGTATTCCTGGTAATGCCTCTTCCATTATCCAGATTCACAACTGTAACCGTGTGTTTCTTTGCCACCTCTCCAAATCCCTTTATATGTCTTTAGCCGTAACCTTCTGTACACCCCTTTAGCCCAAATGGTTTTCTTCCTTCCCTACCGTTCGGCACCCGCCTATGGTTTGGAAGAAGACTATCCAATGAGCAAAATGGGTGTACTGTCCCAATCCTAGGAACACTCGCAATGCGAGAGAAGGTGAGGATAAAGGACAACCGAATAAACCTTATTCTTATTTCTCCTGAACCAGAATCCATCCCCGAACTGGAACAAGTTCCTTTCGAGTTCGTATATAACCATACGATGGAATATCCAAATAACTGTGGATCTTCGTAGTGATACGGAGTGTCCTGGAGAAATACAAAGGTGATGTGGGAGTGGTAATGAAATACTTGGTTTGGTCGTGAATATCAGTCGCAATTTACTTTGCCCTCTTACTAATCCCTTGCTTTGTCTTAACTTAATACCTTCTGCACACCATCGTTATGCTAATTGGTTTTCTTCATTCCCCACCGTTCGGCACCAGCCTAAGGTTTGGAAGAAGACTATCCAATTTGCATAATAGGTGTACTATCTCCTAAACCAAGGAGTACTCGCAACCTGAGAGAAGGTAGAAGGAAAAGACAACTGAATAGTCCTATCCGTTTTCTCCAGAACCGGAAACCATCCTCGAATAAATTCTTTCGAGTTCGTATCTAACCATACGATGGTTTTGTCCAATGGAAGTGGACGTTCGTAGTAATACGGGGTGTCCCGGAGAAAAGAGTAAAAGTAGGAGTGGCAAAGAGGTCTGCAACTCTGACAATCCAAAAGCCGGTGTTAAGAAGGTTCGGTCAATTTGGTCACTGAGTCAAAGTCTTAGGGTCGGGTCAATGGTCGCTGCCAAAGAGAGAGAGAAAAGAAACACTCAGCGTGCACTCTAACCTAGATCAGAATGGTCACCAATTTATCTAATCTGGAATCCTCCCACTGTACCTCAAATTCTCCTCCAAACCTGAAAGAAGAATTAGTCGGGGTCACCCGAGGAGTATACTAACTCATCAGTGGGAATCGGGATCCAACTCTCATCGCATGACAACGTGACGGAATCCGCCCACGGTATCATACTCCAGAAGGTATGCGCATATCTGGCAAGTTTCAGTTCTTTTGAAACTCCCGATGTGATTTCTGCCCCATGCTCTTATGACCTTGACTTTGGCCAACAAATCATAAGTCACATGTCAAGTTCTACCCGTCATTCTCCAGGTTGATTCGAATCCACCCGCACAAGCCCTTGACTTTGGCCAACAAGGCTATACGACTGTTCCAAACCAACGCATCTATCTATGCTGCATATGAATAACCAACAGCTACCAAACACTGTGCCTTGACTTTGGCCAACAAACACAGCTTGAATACTATTGACTACCCATATGAAACGACGGAGGGCTACGAATGGTTTCTGGCGAAAACCTTTAACGTAAAGAACTTGATATCGTTGAAGGAACGGATAGCTTTTAAAAATATAGTGACGAAAACCTTCGCTAAAGAGGTCACTCCCGGTGAAGGGATCTCGGCTCTTTCCCCGTAGAATGGGGTGCAGGATATTCCAAATGAATACCGCGATGCAAAGCAAAAGTAATCGGCTATAGTGAAGTTAATGCCCTGACCCAAACTTCGGTCCAAGGGGTCACTCCCGGTGAAGGGATCTCGGCCCTTGCCTCGTCGACTGAGGAGCAGGATATTCCAATGAATACCACGATGCAAAACAAAAGTAAACGTCCTTGCAATAACAGCTTTTTGAAAAGTGTTCCAACAACATCAGATTAGGTTTGTTTTTAAACTTGCATTGATCCGAATCAATGCAGTCCCATCAATTGATCACACCAAAAAGAACGAAAATATACTGATGTACGTATATGCCATCCGCATTCGCCACTGGGTCCCGTCATTACCCGTTAGGTTAGCTAACTAACGACAGAGCGGGGACTGGACTAGCGCGGATGCAAAACATATACAACATCTACTAATATATATACCAATATATTATATTCGCTCAAGGCGTGAATAAAATGCAACATCACAGAGAATGAACAGCATCACAGAAACAATACAGATATCTGGGATCCCCGGGTTTCACAGAGCCACTGCTGAAACCCGACGTTCCCCTGGTCGTGTGGATAGCCTGCGCAATGTAATCCTAGACCCCTACGGGCGCGGCAAGTTACCCGCCAAAACCTGAAGCAAGGCAGCCCCCTTCAGCAACGTGAATGGACCACCCAGCACTTCACGGAATCCGGTAACTTGGGCACCCCTCCTGGGTCAACCTGTACCCCCTACGAGTGCGGCGAATAGCCCGCCAATCCTAGAGTGAAGCCCCCTCCGTCTCAATGCCATGAGATGCGGGCTTGTTGCCCTCCAGAACCCGGCTATCCGTGCACCCCTCCGCGGGGCAATCCTAGTACAGAAAGTAAAATATACATACACCGGGTACATCGACCGCAACCAGGTCGTGCCCCAAAATAATAATACAAACAGGCAGTGACGGCAGTCCACATGTCGGACGCTCGCCCCGCAATATAAAATGTACATAATACAACCACAACTGTACTAGCATTGCATCCAGGCTATCCCCCACGACCGATCCGCAACATCACAGCAATACACAGAACATCAACGTGAATGTCACGTTCGCAAATCCGTCTAACCGGGCTATAGCAGTTAGACCGGATTTACCGATCGAGTGACATTCACGGTCGCAGATATAATGTAAATACTGTGAAAATGTGTTTAAAATATCCGACCGATCAAATTTTAACAAGTGGGCCCCAAAACAATACTGTAGCAGTTAAAGAAATTATGGGCCCAATATTAATATTCCAAAAACCCCAATTTAACCCCAGAAGCCCACTGGAGAACTTTGGCCCATTGATCTCTCTGAACTGCCGCGGAACCGCGGCCCAAGGTAGGGTTTGGCCGCGGTTCCGCGCTCCACTTAAGAGATCACTTTGCCGAACTTTTCCAGTGGCCTTATATCTTCCTGTACAGTACTTTTATACAACCTGAAAAATTTTTAGGGACCAAAAAATTTCAACAGAAAACTGCCGTGACAAAATACGGGTTTTTGGACATTTCGATCGATCGGAACTGAAAAACACATTACACAAAGCTAGACTAAGTTAATGGGGAGGCTCTGATACCACTGTAAATGCACGGCGGCGCCCCGGCCGTCAATCCGACGCCGGAATGCGGAAGCGGTGAAAAACTTAAATTTTTGCGGACTTAGCAAACCGGCACCACCGCGCACTGAACACCCGGATCGAAACCATTAACAAGTCTAAGCTAACTAGAAGATGGGTTAGAGATATACCGACGATCCAAGTCCTCCGGTCTTCTCGCCATCGTCCCGATCTCCTGCGGAATGTCCCGTCTCCTCCTCGTCGCCGGAAGTGCACCACATCGCCTACTTTGTTTACGGGCTCCCACCTCAATGCCGAGGCAACTCGGGGACGAAGCCGGCTACTCGACGTACCCAAGATTTGCTGTAGAATATAATGTGGATTGCATGTCTCATTTTGGGATTATGGAGTTGCCTTTTTGTGGAGGAAGAAGAACTTGGAGAGAGGTGGGAAAAATGTGGCATACAAAAAGAATGAGAATAACAATTTTTCCCCCACCAAAAGAAATGAATCCCATTCCTCTTCCTAGGAATGGCCGGCCCCCTTTTCTCAAGTGTGATTGGAGAGAGAAAGAACCAAGACAAGGGGGGTGGTTGGAAAGCAAAAAAATGATGAGGAAAAATCAAATGATCACCACAAATCCAACACACAAAGGCAACCATCATCTCATGCATGATGGCTTCAAAAAGTCAAGCCATCATGAGAAGGAGAAGTCAATGATGGTGCACATCATGAAAACCATCATGATGCTACAATAAGCAAAGACCCCCTCCACAAAAAGCCTATTTGCAACAATGCAAATAAACCCTCCTCCACCAATCTTCGGCCAATGAACGGAACAAAGGAAATTGGCCGAAACGGAAAGCAAACTGGCAACTCCAAAAACTGGTCCCGTAATAAATTACAGGAAAAACCCCGATACTGTGCATACACACCCGCATCTGTATTTCGACCGAAATACAAATGCAATGAGACAAAGTCTACACTGTACTATACTAGGATCCGGCTTAAACCAAAACCGGCTAGTAATAAATGTTCGATCCTGATCCGTGCAATACCGCACGTATCTGATCGAACCCTGCCATATAACCATACGGCCTATAGTACAGACTGTCCGATCCTGATCCGTGCAATACCGCACGTATCTGATCGGACCTTGCCATATCTCCATACGGCCTCTACAACCTTTCGCCCGAAAGCTGAGTAACTGAATGTGGGGGACTCTAAAGACTCGTCAACACCTTGGTTGTGGATTTAACCACTAGCACGTCAGAGGTATAAGCCAATACGTAACGGGCTACCAGGTATTGACTAAAAAGGACGTCGATGAGCGAACTCATCCTGACACCCTACTGAGCCTGTCAGTGACAATATCCGTGCAGTCCGGTCCGTTCGTCTATGAGTATCGCATGGCGGGCCTAGGGGGTTGGTAAAAGTCAGACCCCCAAAAGCGGTACAAGTCGTGTCGGAGTGTAGCCCAGAACACCCTGAGATACTACTGGAATACCTACCAGTAAATCTCCTTGCCTTGGCCAAGGACTTTGTGTAATGGCTCTCCTAGACACAGCACGACCTCACCCCCAATACCGGGAGAGACGAACCCCTGAAGATACGCTCACTGCCTCCATGTGGCTCGGGACTGTACCCAACTAAAACCTGTTTGCACGACTCCTTTGAGCCGTGGTAGGGTAGTAATCAAAGTACAGTGGGAACTCACACGAGACAAATGACGATCCCCAGGTCGATGAACTAACCTGCACACATGTCACCAGGGAACTGCCATCTGACGTCTGGTATATGACCAACTAGCATGTTCCCGGCGAGTCCTGTCCGGTGTACTCATAACCCAATGAGCACCTGTATACATCTTAGGTGATCCAACTGACACCAGTGGCTTGTGAGACCGGCCACCGCCCCTCGTCGGGGTCTCGACTGTATACACTAGTCTACTAATGGAGTATCGATTCCCAGTCTCGAAACTCCCACGACTAGGGACCTTTTAAGGATAAGCTTATAGACCCCAGCTCCCACTTATATGATCGCCCTCATACTGCTGGTGGTCAAGCAAGAATCCTAGGGGCTCTATCAACGTGTAATAGCGACGCGTCATGTCACTTAAAACAGTACACGATGATAAAGGTAAACCGGATAGCATACTATCATCTCGAGTAAGACTGTCCTACCGGGATAGGTCCTCCCTCAATCATTACAATCACGTACCTGTGACCTAATAATTGACTCTGAGGGCACTATCTCCAACAAAACATGCACAACCGGTCTTTTTAAACTACGGTATCACCGTTACCTCGTGGGTAGGGTGCCGTAGGGAGCGGTGTGTATATGTATGCATGGAGTCCTATTAATTAATATGTGATGGGCAAGAAAGAGGTGAGAGATTTGCATCTCTCAAACCTTCCCTATTCTTAACCCTAACAAGTGAGGAACTACTCACTCATTAGGGGATCGATAAAAGACATGTTTTTATTTGAGTTTTTGATTTAAAAAGACTAACTATCTAAACTGCGGCAGATTAATAAAAAGTTCTAATCTAATTTAACTAGGGCGGATAATAAATCTATACTAGGGCAGAAATAAAAATTAAGAACTAGGGCAATAAAAAGAATCTACTTATTTTATTGATGCTCTCAAAACATTACAAAAGATTTCTGAATTTTTTATCAATGAAAAGAGGCATACCTCAAAAAGAGGCTTAGGGCTTCTATTTATAGATCATAGAAACCCTAGGGTTACAATCGATTCACGTCTGCATTTACAATTTTACCCCCTAAGAAACCTAGTCAACACACCGCCACGCCGCCACAGAAATTTCCACCGACCCGGGCTCAACACGGCTGCGGAACCGCGGCCAAGTGCCATGTTTAGCTACGGATCCGCAGCCAAAAAGGAGGCTTGTTGTCTGGTTTTTGCTGTGCTGCTTCTGATTGCATTTGTCTTCCTGTTTCTTCAGTTGGTTTTTCAGAATGTCTTCTAGTTTTCTTCCAGTTTTTCACAGTGCATAATATCGTGGACTTTTACCGTTTGCTTCGTGTCGAAGTCTTGAACCTTGCGCTGCCTTTGTGCTTTGTGAACTTGTTCATTGATCTTCATTGTCCCTCAAAATGTAGGCATGATCAAGATTCCACCATTTATCGGTCATAGTCTCACTTTTGTATCATCTTTTCATCAATTTCACTGTTTTTGTTCCAAGAACCTGTAACCTGCAACTATGTAGCAGACATGGATCAAAAGCACCTGTTTATTTGTAAAATGAATAAGAATGCGGATTATAATAATGCAAAATTATGGTATGAACAACACCTCATTTTCCATTTAAAGTAAATGGATAAAATCTAAAATGAGGTGTCCACCTTCTAGAATGTTTTCCATATAAATATCGATTACACTCTACTATATATACATACATGTATTTGTACCGAAGTATGAATACCCAAAGAGATAGAATAACGCAAAGAACATAATACTAGAATATACATATCGAAATATATATACGTAAATTATTAAATCAATACCTGATTTAATAATCCGGCTCAAACCCGAGCCGGCTAGTATTATCAACCGTCCGATCGAAAGTCCGGGTAACTAGTACAATCATTCGATCAGAAACCGGCACATATCCAATACGACAACTATATCATTTCGTCAGAACCAGGGAAACCCTCTGTGTGGGACTTTAAAGACTTGTCAATACGCTGGCAGTGGGTTTAACCACAAGCACGTCATCGGCACTAGCTGTACGTAACGGCTACCCAGGTATTGAGCGAAAGGAAGGCCGACGAGAAAACTCATCTGAACCCCTACTGAGCGTGTCAGTGACAATCTCCATACAGTCTGGTCTGTTCGTCTAAGAGTATCGCATATCGGGTCTAGAGGGTGGATAAAGTCAGACCCCTAATAACGCGATATTTCGTATCGGTATGAAAGCCATCACCCACTGAGAAACTACTGATCCAAATCAGTAATTCTCGTCTACCTTGGCCAAGGATTTCTGGTGATGGCCACCTGTGCACCGCGCGACATCAACCCCCAATACCAGGAGAGACGAATCCCCGACGATCCGCTCACTGCCTCTATGTGGCTCGAGACTGTACCCAACTAAAACCTGTTTGCACAACTCCTTTGAGCCATGGTAGGGTAGTAATCAAAGCACAGTGGGAACTCACATGAGATAAATGACGATCTCAGGTCGATAGACTAACCTTACTCATGTCACCTGGGAACTGCTATCTGACAATAGGTATAATACCATCTAGCATGTTCCTGGCGAGTCCGTCTAGTGTACTCATAACCCAATGAGCACATGTATACTCTCTTAGGTGACTAACTGACATCAATGGCTTGTGAGACCGGCCACCGCCTCTCGTCGGGGTCTCTATAAGTATACACTAGTCTACTCCGGAGTATCGATGCCCGGTCTCGATACTCGCTCGACTAGGGACATTTAAGGATGTGCTTATAGACCACCTAGCTCCCACGTATATGATCGCCATCATAATGCTGGTAGTCAAGAAAGAATTCTATGGGCTCTATCAACATGTAATAGTGATCTGTAATACCACATAATGCATGTACATGATGATAAAGACAAACCAGATATCATACTATCATTTTTAGTAAGACTGTTTTACCCTATAGGTCCTCTCTCAATCATCACAATCGTGTGCCTGCGACTACAATAATTGACTTGAGAGAACTATAGCCAACAGTACTATCATCTGGATGTAATATTCCTGATAGAAAGTGATGTTCTTTTGCTACATCTGGTTAAACTGTAGTTGCCACATATGCTTCTCTATATAGGATTTGGATAACATATCATCCATCTGGGGATAAGGTCTATAGAGATAGATCTAGTAAAGTTTTGGGATTATCCCAATTCAGGTATATTGACACCATTTTAAATGAATTTAGAATGGACAACTTATAACGTGGTAGTGTACCGGCATGTAGAAGAGTCACCCTCTTTAAAGAGATATCTTTTCGACTAATGATGAGAGGGACTCGCGTGAATGATGTTCCACTTGCTTCGGAAATTGGGTCAATCATGCGATATCATGTCCCAGACCAGATATTGTAATAAGCAGATATTAGTCCAATTCTAGAGAAACAAAGGGAAGCAGTGAAGAACATTTGAGGATGTTCTTGGTGTATGGTAATGGCGGCCTCCATCAGGAGGAGGTTACCGATTCACGCTTCCAAGCTAACATGGATGACAGAGTGTCTGTCATAAGTTATAAGTTTTTCCTTTTCTGAGGAGCAATTATTGGAAAAGGTTCCAAGTTGGATACTGAGATAGACGTAACGCTGGATGCTGATTATGACCCAGCAAAGGATATAGCCTAAGAAATAGCTGGATAAAAAATTTCATTTATGAACTCAGTCCCGTCGTCTATCCAAACAAATTCTTAGGAATATATCGCTCAGTTCGGGAGATAGTTGATCTCCGTAAAATTGAGATACAGAGAGATAAGGTTAGAAACATTGTAGAGGATCCACTCACTGGGGATGTTCTCGAACACAATTTGCGAAACTGTTAGTAGAGAAGTTGGGTATGCAAAGCACATGAGATGTAGGTATGCGATACCGTAATAATTGGCCTTAAATGAAAGTGAGATATTGTTGAATATAGGCGCTCTCAAGCCAATTATTGTAATTGAAAGAGAACCGATACGGAGAGCAGCCTTACTCGGGATGATAGTATGCTATCTAGTTTGTCTTTATTTTTCATGTGTATACGTTTTACTCATTATCACGTATCGCTAATACATGAGATAAAGCCTATAAGATGTTTGCTTGACTACTAGGATTATGATTGAGATCATACTAGTGGGGCCTAGCAGTCCATAAGCACATCCTTAAATGTTTCTAGTCGTAGGAGTATCGAGACTGGGTATCGGTACTCCAGTTTAGACTAGTATATACGTTTCTTGACCCCGATCGGGGCGATGATTGATCCTATAGCCATTAGTGTTTGACACTAAAGATTGTATACATGTGCTCATTGGAAATGAGTTTCACTGGACGGACTCACCGAGAACTCCTGGTTAGTACTATACCAATTGTCAGATTGCAATTCTCTAGTGACATGAGTATAGGGTAGTCCTTAGACCTGAGATCGTCATTTTTCTTATATGTGATCCCATTATACTTTGATTACTATCCTACCACGGATCTACTGAGTCGTGCAGATAAGTTTTAGTTGGGTATAGTTCCGAAACACATGGAGGCAGTAAGCGGTCGAAAGTATTCATCCCTCTCGGTATAGGGAGTCGATGTCGCGCTGTGCAGGACACGACTGTTACCAGAAGTCCGTAGCCACGGCAGATGAGATAAACTGATAAGTGTTATTAGTTATCTCTCTGGTGGTTATGAGTCCTCTATCAGCATGACTTATCGGGTTATTGGGGTTTGAAAGATTCCAACCCCCAGACCCGGTATGCGACACTCTCAGACGAAAAGACTGAATTGTACGATGACTGTCGCTCATAGGCTCTGATCGCGATCGGGCGAGTTTACTTGTTGACCTTTCTTTTGATCAATACCTGGGTAGCCGTTACATACAGCTAGTGCCGCTAACGTACTTGTAGGTTATCGAATATGATCCTAACCTACTGCCAGGGCATTGATTGAGTCTTTAGAGTCCCACGTAGAGGTTTTTTCCGCTCAGGAGAAACGATTTCATGCGTGTATAGGGATACTTGCGGGAGTTCGATTATATACGGTAATTGAATATTTGTTAATACTAGCCGGTTTAAGCTTAAAACAGATCATTAAATCATGTGATGATTTAATAATATATATGTATATTGGATATATATATATATAGTATTATACTCACTTTATATTTTTTTCTCTCATTTGTATCTGTATACGATACGAATACGAGTTTATGTGTGTGTGTATAACTTTCTAGCTGAAGACACCTCATCATTGTTATTTTTATTTTATTTTTATTGAAAGAAAAATAAAGAAGGATGAGGTGTAAAGAAAATAATTAAGAGGCAAGGCTTATGTTGTATGGATCATTTTTTTCTTTTCATTTTGTACTTAGCAATTTTTCTTTTCGTTTTGTACTTAGCAATTTTTCTTTTCGTTTTGTACTTAGCAATTTTTCTTTAAAGCTGGCCCTTTCTTTCTTCTTCTTCCTCCTCTAGAGGGTTTCATAAAATTATGAGAGAAAAATTATATGTGAGATAATTACATCTCCTAATTTAGTAGATTAACAACACACTATATTAGGTTTCTTCACTTGGTTTCATGGAAAAGTGGAGATGTAGCTTGAACTAGGGTTTTCTCGATGTGGATCATTTTCGGCATCGAGACCCGGTTGCAAACTCATTTGGGATAGCGTAGGAGACTAACCGGAGTTCAAGAAGAGCTGGCCAACGCGCTTCAAAGGTTGTAGTTCCGATAAACCACCTAGTTTAGTTTGCAATTTATTTGTAAATGATAGATCTTGGTTTAAGAATCGGTGGCTAAGTTTGATAAAATTTTGATTTTACAATTCCGCCGAATCCGTAAATGTTGCGACTGTAGCGCCGATTCACTAACAAATTCAACCCCTAAAAATCTATTTGGGGGCAAATTAGAATAGGGATCGGATGAATTGGGTTTAAAATATGCCCCCATTGAACCGTCGTTACTTCCCTAATAGAGTTAAAGGAACATTCATGTATGATTCTGTTTATAACAATTTAGGGGGCTGGATAGGCAACTTAAGGGATTAGGAAGACGTAGTGTAAATAGTCTGATTGTTGGGAAACAAAATATATATATAATTTAGGGTGGGTACGTTAAGTAAAAATTATTTTTTTAAAAAGGGTGTTTTACAAGATGGACCCTCAAAATAATTACTAAATTGCCCCCAATCCTTGACTAGTACTATTTACTCTTCCAAAACCTTTTAGTTGTTACTTTTTACTCCTCTCCATGATTTCCATCTAAAAGTAACGTCGCCATTAAGAATTTTTTAATACCTTCCCAATCACTCTCGACTTCAGAACCGATCTTTTTTCTATTTTAAATATTTCTACCAATTACCCTCGACCTCTATCTCTCTCTTCAATTTAGGTTTTCAACATATCCTTAGCCTATAAATTTGACAACATTTGCATCCACCATTGCATTGGAAGAGAAGATAGAGGAAGAAAATCATGCTTCCATGGCGAAGTGAGTTTTGATAGAGTAAATCCCTAACCCTAGTTTTGATTTGGAGCCGAACTTGATGATTTTAGATATAAGAGAAGGGTTTGGGGTTTTATAAATCATAGCCCTGGCATCCTTCCGTTAGATGCCTAACAGAGTGAAAGAAAGATAATCATGACAAGTCGGGAGACTTTCAAGAAATCATTTAGAGTTTTGGGATAGTCAATAGTAATTATTAAGTATTGGGATTTTTAGTAATTAATCAAGTTTTGAAGGACCATTTAGGAAAATACCCATAAATATAAATAAAATGATTTTTAAAATTTTATTTTAAACAGTAATATTTTAAAGGCTTGTAAGAATTATTCTTGAAATTTTAAAATGATTTTAGCAAATTACCCATAAAGTTTATAAGATGTAAAAAAGATTTTTAAAAGTTTTAAATAGAAGCTCTCTATTTTTAATACGCATACCTTTTTGGGCTTTTCTGTGGGCCATAAATAAGAAGGGTTTTTTTTTCTTCTGTTAGCCCTCCCATACTTCAATATTTTTCTCTGTCCACCCTATATAGTTAGTATTTACCTATAACCCCCCTGTACTTATAAGTTACTCCTGCAGCCCCCAACTTCACTTTTGAAAACTATTTCTCCTCCTTCCCGGCAGTCGCCGTCCCCACCGCCGCCATCTTGTTCCTCCTCTTTTTC
Organism: Agapanthus africanus; assembly: GCA_030015575.1. Classification (NCBI taxonomy): domain Eukaryota; kingdom Viridiplantae; phylum Streptophyta; class Magnoliopsida; order Asparagales; family Amaryllidaceae; genus Agapanthus; species Agapanthus africanus. Next base: position 330,854,071 of record CM057342.1, on the reverse strand, counting down.
AATCCATCGCCTCCTTGTTCCTCCTCCTCGTCAACGCCACTGCCACCGCCATCATCACCAACATCTTTTTCCTCCTCCTCCTCTTTCACCCATCGCCTCTTTCTTCTTCCTCTTCCTTCTCAACGCCACCATCACCATCACCACCACATTCTTCTTCCTTTTCTTCTTCAACCCACAACCGCCGCCGCCGCCATCCTTCTTCCTCCAAGAATAGCTGCGGCAGCGGTTGTCGGTTGAAAGAGAAAAGAAAGAAGAAGGTGGTGGTGATGGTGGCAGCGGTGTTGAAGAGGAGGAGAAAGAAGTTGGTGTTGATGGGTTGAATTATAAGAGAAGGAGGGGGAGGAAGATGGTGATGATGGTGGTGTTGACGGTGACGGTGTTGAAAAGAAGGAGAAAGAAGATGGCGGTGGTGGAGACGGGGGCGATGGCGGAGGAGGAGGAATAATTTTAAAAAGTGAAGTAGGAGGCTGCAGGAGTAACTTATAACTATAGGGAGGGACAGAGAAAAATATTAAAGTATGTGATGATGCTCAATAACGGTAATTTCTTAGATCATGACACGTGGCGGATGACGTGTCATACGCGTAAGCCAGTTAGGCCCCTGAGGGCCACGGAGGGAGAACCAATGTGCTACAGTGGGGGCTTCCCTCAAACCCTGTCTCCGAGGTTGCAGCCCACTCCTTGCCCCCGAGAACCTCAGCAGCCAAACCAACTGTCCCTTTGCTCTACTCCGAACTATCACCGGCCCGAGCCTCCTCGGCCCTCTCAGCTCGCCTTCGGGCTCTAGCAGAACCAAGATAGCTCGGCCTCCCGCTCGTCCCCGAGCTCTCCCGCCGAGCTCATCTTCCTCGGTCTCATCGACCGACCAACAGCACCGCTCACAGGCGCAACCGTCATCCCGTGAATCTCGCCATACGCGAGATATCCGCCGACCACATCCCACGTTCCACGGCATCATGATCCCCCATTAACGAGCCCGTCTCGCCATTAATGGGAGATCCCGCTCATCACGTGGGCGTGACGTCGAGAGCATAACGGCCGTCGTGATTCTCACGCCTGCCCTGCCTGCTGCCACCGTTATATAAACCCCTTTTCCAGACGGTTCAAGTAAGCCATTTTAACTCCACTAAGCCGTTACTCTGCTTGGATTACCTCTCTAACTTGACCGTCGGAGGGTCCTCGGTGGTATAACCACCCCGGGACTTCCTTGCAGGTTGCTCGGCACAAACAACCTCAAACCCATTGAGATCCACATGCATCAGGAGCCAGCCTCCAGATCCAATCTCAGCCGCCCATCGCTACCATCAGCACATCAACGGAAGGTAACGCATTGGCGCGATCCAGGTCGCGTCAGCTGGCGCCGTCTGTGGGAAAATCTTTGATTCCACAAAAACAAAAGTTCACTTTCCGATCTCAATCCAATGGCGAGCGATCATCACGAAGATCCAAGCACTAGGTCCGCCTCCCCCTCAATGGAGGCACGGACGAACCTCCTCAGCCGAATGCCATTAGCGCCCTTGCCGGCCGAATAAAATGACTCGCGTCCTTCGTGGAGGCGCTCATCCGCGTCCAAACGGCAGGGCAAAACTCCCATGTCACCGCTCCCCCGCCTCGGGACCGTGACCCCCATAGAGGGAAAGAAGACTCTGCTCGCATCGGCACTGCCGACCACCGCCTCGCTGTCTCCAACAGCCGCAGGTCCCCCGGGCCGATATATTCAATGACCCGGTAGGCACCGCATATCTTGACTCCTAGGTCTTACGCCAGAGAGCTTCGCTCCGAGTCTCGTCGCACCCCTGTCCCTCCTAAGGCGGTGACGGTCAGCTCGCCTGCTCCCAGGCATGACCGGCACCCACTCCCTCGACGGGGTCACGCACGCGAGACTCGCCACAGCAGCTCAAGAACGACCTCGCCAGGAGACCTAAGGAGCAAAGCCCTCACCAAGAGGCAGCCGAGCAGCTACCTTGCTTGGCTATCCCTGGCTGGTAGCTCCCTACCTCGCAACGCCAGGGATCAAAGCCCTCGCCAAGAGGCAACTGAGCAGCTTCACTTCTCGTTCTATCCTTAGCAGGCCTCTTACGGCCCCTCCAACGCTAAGGAGAAAAGCCCTCACTAAGAGGCAGCCGGGCGGCTACCCTTCTCGGCTATCCCTCGCTGGTAGTTCCTTAACTCGCAGCGCCAGGGATCGAAGTCCTCATCGAGAGGCGGCCGAGCAGCTACCTTTCTTGGCTATCCCTGGCTGGTAGTTCCCTACCTCGCAACGCCAGGGATCAAAGCCCTCACTAAGAGACAGCCGAGCAGCTACCCTGCTCGGCTATCCCTGGCCGGTAGCTCCCTACCTCACAGCGCCAGGGATCCAGGCCCTCACGAAGAGGCAGCCGAGCGGCTACCCTGCTCGGCTATCCCTGGCCGATAGCTCCCTACCGCACAACGCCAGGGATTAAAAGCCCTTACCAAGAGGCAGCCGAGCGGCTACCCTGCTCGGCTATCCCTAGCTGGTAGTTCCCTATCCCGCAATGCCAGGGATCAAAGCCCTCACTAAGAGGCAGCCGAGCGGCTACCCTGCTCGGCTATACCTGGACGGTAGCTTCCCTACCTCGCAACACCAGCGATCAAAGACCTCACCAAGAGGCAGCCCAGCGGCTACCCAGCTCGGCTATCCGTGGCCGGTAGCTCTCTACCTCGCATCGCCAGGGATCCAGGCCTTCACGAAGAAGCAGCCGAGCGGCTACCCTGCTCGGCTATCCCTGGCCGGTAGCTCCGTACTGCACAACGTCGGGGATCAAAAGCCCTCACCAAGAGGCAGCCGAGCGGCTACCCTGCTCGGCTATCCCTGGCTGGTAGTTCCCAACCCTGCAACGCCAGGGATCAAAGTCCTCACCAAGAGGCAGCCGAGCAGCTACCCTGCTCGGCTATCCCTGGCTAGTAGCTTCCCTACCGCACAACGCCAGGGATCAAAGCCCTCACCAAGAGGCAGCCAAGCAGCTACCCTGCTCGGCTATCCCTGGCCGGTAGCTCCCCTACCTCACAATGCCAAGGATCAAAACCCTCGCCAAGAGGCACCGAGCAGCTACCCTGCTCGGCTATACCCGGCTGGCATTTAACTACCTTACAACTCCATAGATCAAAGCCCTCTCCAAGAGGCCACCGAGCAGCTACCCTGCTCGGCGCATCCCCAGTGGCCAGCCTCCTGCCCATCAGACGCTGAGGATCTGAAGCCATCATCGCGAGGCCGCCGAGTTTCTTCTGCTCGGCGCATCCCCAGCGGGCATCCTCCTGCCCATCAGACGCTGAGGATCTGAAGCCATCATCGCGAGGCCGCCGAGTTTCTTCTGCTCGGCGCATCCCCAGCGGGCATCCTCCTGCCCATCAGACGCTGAGGATCCGAAGCCCTCATCGCGATGCCGCCGAGTTTCTTCTGCTCGGCACATCCCCAGCGGGCATCCTCCTGCCCATCAGACGCTGAGGATCCGAAGCCCTCATCGCGAGGCTGCCGAGTTTATTCCTGCTCGGCACATCCCCAGCGGTCATCCTCCTACCCATCAAACGCTGAGGATCTGAAACCCTCATCGCAAGGCCGCCGAGTTTCTTCCTGCTCGGCGCTTCCCCAGCGGGCATCCCCCTGCCCATCAGACGCTGAGGATCTGAAGCCATCATCGCAAGGCCGCCGAGTTCCTTCATGCTCGACGCATCCCCAACGGGCATCCTCCTGCCCATCAGCGCAGTGAGTCCAAAGCCCTCCTCGCGAGGCTGCTGAGTAGTTTCCTGCTTGGCGCATCCGCATCGGGTAGCTTCCTACCTTACAAAGACACAGATCCAAGGCCTGCCGAATAAACTCATACTCAACGCGTGATCAGCGCCTCAACTCCAGCAAAGATCCCACACTCGTCCTTCGTTCAACTTATACTCGATGCGCGACAACAAGAACGCCGTGTCGTCCCCGAACAATCCACCACGAGGAATTACTAATGCCATGCCGCACAGAAAGAACCAAGCAGTCCACTCTCGACCCGACCCACAAATAGATCGGAACGAGAGTGGGGAGTTAATGATGATGCTCAATAACGGTAATTCCTTAGATCATGACACGTGGCGGATGACGTGTCACACATGTAAGCCAGTTAGGCCCCTGAGGGCCACGGAGGGAGAACCAATGTGCTACAGTGGGGGCTTCCCTCAAACCCTGTCTCCGAAGTTGCACCCCACTCCTTGCCCCCGAGCACCTCAGCAGCCAAGCCAACTGTCCATTTGCTTTACTCCGAACTATCACCGGCCCAAGCCTCCTCCGCCCTCTCAGCTCGCTTCCGGGCTCTAGCAGAACCAAGATGGCTCGGCCTCCCGCTCGTCCCCGAGCTCTCCCGCCAAGCTCATCTTCCTCGATCGCATCGACCGACCAACAGCACCACTCACAGGCGCAACCGCCATCCCGCGAATCTCGCCATACGCGAGATATCCGCCGGCCACATCCCATGTTCTACGCCATCACGATCCCCCATTAACGAGCCCGTCTCGCCATTAATGGGAGATCCCGCTCATCACGCCGGCGTGACGTCGGGAGCGTAACGGCCGGCGTGATTCTCGCGTCTGCCCTGCCTGCTGCCACCGTTATATAAACCCCTTTTCCAGACGGTTCAAGTAAGCCATTTTGACTCCACTAAACTGTTACTCTGCTCGGATTACCTCTCTAACTTGACCGTCGGAGGGTCCTCGGTGGTACAACCACCCCGGGACTTCCTTGCAGATAGCTCGGCGTAAACAAGCTCAAACCCATTGAGATCCACACGCATCAGGAGCCAGCCTCCCGATCCAATCTCAACCGTCCATCGCCGCCATCAGCAGATCAACGGAAGGTAACGCATCGGCGCGATCCAGGTCGCGTCAGTATTAGAGGGGCTAAGAGAATAAAATACCCAAATAAGAAAGAGAAACAGAGAGAAAGAGGACAGGATGGCCTGTATTATATAAGAAAATACAAGAATTTTTCAAAACTATTTGACTTATATTTTGGAAAAATAAGAAAATCTCATATGGACCTTGGTTCTAAATTTACCAGAGGAGAATTTTTTTTTAACCCATATAGCCCAAGCGAGATTGTTTTTGTGTTGCGCAGTTATTCAGCTCACAACTTCTAAATTTTTTCTATGATTGTTTGATTAATCAATCGTAATTAATACTTAACCTAACGGTATCTTGGAAATAAAAAGTTATTAGAAAAGGGAAAATATAGGGTGGTTAAAACAAAGGGCAAAGAGATGTCTTTTTTTCATAACCTACTGATATTTGAGTGGGGTTTATGCGATTTAGCGTAAAAAATGTTTTATGTATCCGAAATCTTTTTTGTATATACCCACTCTCATCTTTGTATTTATTCTACATGCTTAAAATCTTTAAAGCTGTTACAAAATCATCATTTTACCGATCTTATGTTCAAAATGTGGCTATTTCGAGTTATGATGATAAAAATATGTTTGCATATCTATGTGATGCAGAGCCATTTCAACGAACAAGTGGTGAATGGGGAGCCAAGGCAACCGCTGACAATTTGAATCTGATCTGGATGGACCAAGCTCGTATTGGGCCTACAAATTAAGATCCGACCCGCAGCCTAATGCTTAAGGAGTAATTCCCAGAATAGGGCCCAGCCCACGGCGGTTTTCCATGTAGCTAGAAAGGAAAATCTTCTCTAAACTGTAGAGAAGTCTTTTCCGCGCTCGAAGGGTACAATCGTCAACAACCTCGTTCTTCATCATATAACAAATTGGGGGAATCTCTTTTTCATGTGGCTGAAGAAATGAAGTTATTTTTTCATTTTCTTTGTTTGTTTTTTTTTCTGCTAGACGGTTAGAAAATTCCGATCAAAATCCCCATAGTTAATAAATTCCAAGTTTTTATTGTTAATCCCTGACCCAACCTCTCTATTTTAAATCAATTTTTAGCTAATAATGCTGCCTAGCAAGGGGAAGAAGGCAGGAGTAGGATTAGCTGCTGCTTCACTATGTGACTTCTCTACATATGCATCGCACGTGCAAGGCCAAAAATGTAATAGACACTCTTTATATACACATGCATCCCATGCATGTGCAGAAATATCTAATGGGCTTCATTAATTGCATTTTTTTGTCGGAATTGTCAATCAATGAGTTCCCTGACACCCAGCTCTCATACAAACTTAGATTCAGACCATTTTTGTTACAAATCCCAGCTGTATCTTTCGCATTGGCCCTAATTTTATTTTATAAGAGAATAAGCAAAATCCTACAACTTCTCTATTTTTCAGCAAAAAAAAAGAAAAAAGGAACAACAAATTAATGATGTTCAGCGTAAACATGTCTGTTCGCAAGAGAAAAATATCTTTATTAATTTTATCATAATAGGTTTAGAAAGCAATCTCTTTTTGGGTCTTTCTTCCACTGTCTTTGCATATTTTCTGTATCATTCTAATTCTAATCCACATACATATGTACCCGATACAAATATCCAATAACCAAAATAATATCCATGAGTAGTAAGTACTATAAAATTACAAGTATGCCACTGCCAAAATTATTCCTCACATTCAATAATGAAAACATTAGATGTAGAATTATCCTGGGACATCCGAAAACTGTGATAGGTCTTAAATCTTTCTTGAGTGTTTCTTGAGTGTGTAACATCTTCTAAAATATAACACATCATCTCGACATTCTCCATCTTGGCTTGTATTTGCTTATAGCCATCTTGAAGATCAATCTTATATGCTTGCACCTGTATTATACCCATGAATAAATACCTGTCACAGCCTCTACATGAGACTGCGTAGAGTCTTAAATATGCCCGACTCTGATGAAGTATAAGATTTGCTTAAGCTTATCTGTAGGAATTTGCAATGTCAACACATCAGATGGATTCTTCTTAGCACTTATGTTGAACTGAGTCTCCTCTTTATTCCACACTTCCTTTGTCTTGTGATATCTTATATCGATATGTTTGGCTCTTCGATTATACACCTAATCATTCTTCAAAAGGATGGCATTTTGATTATCACAAAACAAAGAAGTAGGTTTTTGCTCCACCCTTAATCATATAACCAACCCATTACTAAACTGTTCATTTTTCTTCCTCCACCGCTGTCATATACTCTGCTTCACGTGTAAAAAGTGATAGTATCCTATAAAATTTCAACTGATATGATTGCTCCCTGAAGTGAACACATAGGCTACAGTGGATGTAAATCCCCAGTTCCATGTATGTATTTTCCTTATTTTTCGAGGATTTTCCAAGTAATTTTGCACATATTTTATATTTTTATTATTTTATTATTTTTCCTAAATCTAAACCAAACCTGACCCGACCCGACCCGCTACGCCCTTCTTTTTCTCCTTCTCTTTTCTTCACGCCACAACCCAACGGCTTCCCCCTTCTTCTCATGCTACCCCCTTCTTCTTCTCCTTCACTTTTCTTCCCGCCACAACCCAACGGCTTCCTCCCTCTTCTCATGCTACCCCTTCTTCTTCTCCTTCACTTTTCTTCCCGCCACAATCCAACGGCTTCCTCCCTCTTCTCGCGCTACCTTCGCCTGACTCGTGCTCACGACGACCCAACAACCCATGCCTCCTCCTCCATCCTCTTTCGTTTCCTCTCTCTCCATCTCGCCAACGGCTTCCCTTTTCGCTCCCGTCCGCGCCCGCGAGACCCGCTCCACCTATGACAAATTCCCGCCCTAACAAACCTGTCACGACCCGAAAGTACGGAACATGACCGACACTTAAACTACGAACGTCTCGAGGCGTACGTAATCTAAGTAAACCGAAAACCCAGAAATCCAAACCAAGAAAATAGTAGAGTGCAGGAAAAACAACTTAAAGCAAGTAATTTCAATTGCATAAGCCAAATTATGCGGTTTTTAAAACATCAAAAATTTACTGAAAATTTCGGCAGAGTCTCCTTTGTAAATTACTAGCCCCCAAACGGGATACAACATGAATAGTATACGAAATCAAGAAAAGGGCATCCCCAAGCGGGAGCTAGCTCTTCGTCAATCGACGGTCACAACCACACAAACAATATAATATACAACGCCAACGGCGAGGATCAAAACTCAAAAGGAAACTCAAAACCACCAGAAAAATAACGAGCGACTCTAAGGTCGAAAGAATAACCAACACTGGTCTCTATCTCAATAAATACATGTTTGGTTGATGGAATTCTAGATACAAACAGAATGATGAAATACAAGATAAATAATAGGGGTATGATACAAGTAAACCCACCTACTAGCAAATCACCCGAATGAAACTATGCCCGCAAAGCCGTAAGGAACCTGTACGGCAACCTGCAAGAAACTGGGGCACAACGGGGGTGAGTTGCCAACTCGTGAATAGAAAAACATCTACGCACAGAAATCGCATAAATAACGCAATCCTAGGTCAATGATCATAATATATCCTCAAATATATATATAACATGCAGCCTATAACAATGGCTAGGGTAAATATCTAACCCGAGTGTAAACTCATGTGCCCGTGTCAGTGCCTCAGGTAGCAATATATCATATGATGAGGTATGAATGCATGAAAACAGAATACATGTAAATGAAGAAACTGTTTTCATAAATTAGTGAGATTTCCTTCATATTTTAAACTGAGGTATCATAATTAAAATCAGTATCAACAGTGTCTAGCATCGACACAAAACATAAATCTCACTGTCTCGAAATATCAATGTCTCAATCTCAATATCTAGGGCGCCGTCAGTCCGGACCGGCCCCTACCATCCATCTCAAGACCACGACGGTATCCTCCGGATATCCGACGCGTCGGGGTAATATCACCGGTAGGTAGTGCTCCCCAGTCAGGCTCAACGTCAACACCACATTCCTCTTGCCCCGGGGTACCATACCGGGCCCACCATGTACCCGTGACGGTTCCTCCACTCCTCGACACGGATCTCCAAAACCACAGCAAACTCATGGTGGACGACACTTTACATCACTAGAAAACCGCAACATTTTATATTTTAAAAGATCATAAGTTGTAAATTTTGCGGCTTTCCCCGAAATCCAGAAATATCATAAATCTCAAGAAATCATCACAAGTGCATATGTCAATGATAATGAACTAGGCATGAACAACTGAATAACAGTATGCATGAAGTGGTAGGTAATAACTACAATGTCTAATATGGCATATAAGGGAAGTACACTAATATCATGTCAAAACTACTAGCTAACAATCTAAGTCAAGCAATTATATTCTCTAAAGTGTACGTGACATGGCAATTACCGATGAAGATGTGTGTTAGCCGGCAAGTAGGTGTACGTGGTACATACGCATCATCGGTAATGGTGCTGGTGTCCTAACAGCATGATATCAATAATGGAATATGCAGCAAAATAAATATGCGAGGGCAGAGCGAACAGCAATAATGTGCGGGAGCTGAATACTAGACACAACGATAACTAATCTGCAATAATCTAATATAAGTCCTACAAATGGTGCCTTTTGAAATAACACGAATCATGGGGTTTTGAAATAGGGGCTACGGTGTTTTTTTATGAAAAGATACGTCGTTTTGAAATATCCGTAGATTCCTTGAGCTGTCTTTAAAAATGCCCACGATTCGTTAGTTTTTGAAATAGATAAGAAGTCTAATCTAATCTAACAACTACACTAAACTATACGGCTGAACTACAAGCTGAACTACAGGTAAGGAAACCGCCTATCATCTGAGTCGATACATATACATACCTGTATATGTATAGTCGGTGATCTCGCCTCAATAATATCATATCCGATACCATATCTATAATCAGGCATCCCAAGTCAAGAGTGCGGATCAATCATCAATATAGCTCGTACGTAAATCCGTCGTACGGCATCCCAATCTGGGTACGGGTCAATATCACATTCATCATACTATTCACCTGGTATCCTCTTTATCAAATATCATCATCGGGGTACTGATCTACGTCTAGTACCATACTGATACCGCCTACGTATGCATGGACCGTGTGTGAAACACTACGTCAAGGACCCGCTACAACGTCATGTCGTATCTAAGATACGAACCCTGCTATATCACCGATCTCACGGCCTCAAATCAAATCTCATCGACTCATCATAAATCCCAAGTACTATCATCCTCAATCCGTATGTGAACACATAGTCCCATACCCATGTGAACACATAACTATATAATCCCGTATAAGCACAAATAAAAGAAGAAAGTATGCAAGTATGGGTGTGTGTGTGCATGTGTGGTGCGACCACTACTCTAGGGTTTCGCGACACTAAATCATCCAAGAACACCAAATATCTATATCATCGATAATATCAAACAAATTATAGTCAAAATATATTATATATGTGTGTATACGTATTCGTATACATCACCACGAACTGCGGGGGTGCTATACGCCATCCACCCGACTTCTCCCCGTAGATATAAATCTACTCACATATCCAAGTTAACACTTAATTTAAATTAGCTTTAAGAAACAAGTAACAATTTAAGCAAAAAGTTTTAGAATTATACCAAAAATATATGAAGGTCCACAAGCATCCATGGCCTCTCAAAATGCTCTCTTTTCACAAGGATCCATGCTATACGGGCTAAGCTAAAATGGGTAGGAGTCGGATTTGGGTTTTGGATTTTTTTGATGGATTTTAGAAGCAATTTTTCATGAAGTTTGAAGAGAAAAGAGAAGGGAAATTAGGGGGGGGGCTGTTGCTGCAGTAGGGGAGGGAAATTTCGGCTGGAATTGTGAGTGGGAGAGGAGAGAGAGGGAGGTAGAGAAAGTGGGGCAAAGTCAAGGTCAAAGCAAGTCAAAAGTCTAACTATTTATCCATTTTCTATTCTTTTCTTTCATTTCCTTTCATTTGAAAATCAAGTGGGGAAAAATTAGGGTGGCTGCTGAATTCAGCCATGGGGAGGAGTAAGTGGGGGTGTGGTGGGTGTGGGTACGGGTGTGGGGTGATGAAAAATGATAAATACAATACCCCAAACATCCATTTACGCTAAAAAAAGCCTTTTTTTCTTCAATAATTTCTAAACCGTTTTGGCAAATGATTTCGTTCCAAAAACCACATGATAAATTTTTATTTAATGTTTTATGATGCACAAAATTTTTTTCAACTCATTCCAATTTATAATTTTTCCTAATTAAATGTATTAGTGACGGCTTAAAATAATAATAAAATAATACTTTTTTCAGAAAAATTTGAAATTTCACCAGCGGCTCAATAAACACCAAATAATAGCAATTACATAGCTAGAATATGTATATTTAATTTTATAATAAGATATTTGTATTTTGATTTTTTACAGAAAACCCCCTCATTTTACCGATATTTCCGAAATTTCACCGAAACGATTTTCAAAACGCTACAATCTTCCCCCCTTAAAGAAATTCGGTCCCCGAATTTAAATTCAAACTCCCCCAAATACTAAAACATCTAAGAAAAACCATCAAGTCGTCGGAGCTCCAAAATTGTAAATACATAAAACAAATCGTAGCGCAGCGCATGCGCTTGAAAAATGAGTATATAACTCAAATCAGAACTCCGTCAAGCATCTCGCAATCATCGGAGTCATGGGGAAGACATCAATGCCAAATCCAAATCAAAACCAATATGACATAACTCGAAACTATACATGTAAATATCGAATCTATATCTGTAAGTATCTGAAGGAAATGCATGCCACATCTCTTTAAGTCGCTGTGCAACGCGTATAACACTGCACAGTGGCGGACGTCTATCATAAGAAAATAACTATATACATATATACCTTTGTTTGAAATGTACGTTCCGCCGTTTTGGAAACAATTTAGAAGTGTCTTCTTGTTTTAAACATTTCGTGTCATATCAGACACGTAGGTAAATACTGAGGCTCTAGCTCGCTTTTTGGAAATCCCTTCAATAACTATCAATGCATGCAAAATATATTCAGGTACTGTCCTCTGACTAGTCCTGCTCAGTACGAAAACACATAGCAATATCATAAAAACGTACTGCTCTATACGAAATCAATCCCAAAATATGCACATGAATGCTACGTGCGTCTGGTGCACACGGAAATCAAAATCCATGAATGTGCCATACATGCGCACAGAAACAATATCTCAGTGCATCGGGTGTGCACGAAACATCTGTCGTAGGCAACATGTGTGCCTGACAGCAAAATCAGGTGCATCTGACATGCACGAAAAATCTCAATTTAGTGCATCTGGTGTGCACCAAAATCGCATCTCAAGACATGCGCTCAACATGCGCGAAAATCCAAATCAGGTGCATCCATCGCGCACGAAATCATGAAATCCAATATCAAGCGCCGAACGTACGCAAAATCAATCAGGTGCACAAGGTGCACAAAACAAATATCGAGTATCACAATCGAAATCGAAGTTCAGTGCATCTAAGTGCACAAAAGGCGTATCACTGCACTGCAAGCATATATAAACTATACAGAGTGCAGGAATGAAATCGTGTGCATGCATACACACAAAACCAACTCAACTGGTTAAAACCATAAAATCACAAACATGTGAAACTAAAGCACGAAAACGACATCAAGTGCAACACTGTGCAAAGATCATAAATCCTCAATCATCAAAATCGAATCATATGAATAAATCACCCAACACATCGTAATCAATAATGGCGGAATAGTACCGCTCAAGTGCATCCTCTAAGAATCTCGACCAACTGTCGTGGTCACTAGTGGGACGTCTCGTCGATGATCATGAACTCTGTCCTGCTGGTGTGCGTAACCATGACCACTCCTGGGTCAAGGTCTTCACTGTGAATTACCAATCTTTCGGTCCATCGGCTCATCGGCCCTGTCAGGTGTGCTAACGGGGACGATTCCGTTCTGGCACTTCTCTGGTCATCTCTTGGTCAATCATCGCGACCACTCGTAAGACAGCATATCACTGGCGTCGGCCTCTGGCTCTCTGAATGTACGTGACACATCTGATCCTGGGTGCAAGTATCATTGCAGCAGTGTCCTGGAAGGAATCCTGTTCACGGTCTCTTCCATGTCTCGTCTCTGCCAACTGTCCGGAAGTCATCGTCCTTTCCTATATCTGCATCTTGCTCTGGAACGGCTGCATACCCATCGCGACTCCTTCTGGAAGGTAAGTCCAAGTACCATGCCTCGGCATGCGCATCGCATCTCTGATGTCGGCGGAGTGGAACGTCATCTCATCTAGATCTGGTGCGATCCTCTTACTCCACTTTTCTCTAATGTCGTCTGCTTTGGACTCGTCTCGTCGCGGCTGCAAGGACTGACCTCCAATGACTATCCTCGTATCTGGAGTCTCCCAAGAATGCATCTCACCACCTAGCATCCGATTGAAGTCGAACCATTCGATCGATTCGTCAAACATAATCCCCCAAGAGCTCAACATCTTGGTACAGTTTAATAGTATCGAATATATATACCACAGCATCGGTGGTCCAGCCGTAGAAGGGCAAACCCAAGCCTTACTAATGGCGCCGTGGAACTACCGCAAACCCGAAGGTTCAAAGGCTTTCACACGGTCATTAAGTCGAGTTAGGGTTTCATTCTTCTAGAGGGACCATAGAATTGCCTGCATGTCTTTCCGACTACTTTAAACTTGGAATAATAGGTTTCTGACATTCGATCGTCTCTGTCGACTCCCAACGTCTCCGCGTGAAGTTGTCTCTAGCTGGAATCAATCTATCTGATGACCTCGCATCGGGTTAAGCGAACGAACCACCTGTCCTAGTCATTCATCATCGAGTGACTAGCGACCTTGTATCATCTATTCGTACAACTCGCCCCACAATAGCTCCAACATATGGGGCGATATCTCGTCGCTCGCAGCAACCACTGGCTTGCTCGTCTGCATGCTAAACAGTGCCTCAATCGTCAGGAGTAAGCAACATACCAACGGTCATCAAAATCTGGCTGGCCTCTATCATTGGCTCAATTCTCTAGTGTCGATCAGCACCTCCGAGTAACCTCATAAGGGCGATCCGCCAAACGCTCGTGGCGCGGAAACACAGTAAGAAGACACATCTCTGAAATCGTGTCGCCGGAATTTCGCCCTGGTCAGTCCTCGTTCGTGACGAGCTTGTGCTGACCGCAACTCTAGCCGTAGCTCTCCCTGCCGTAACCGTAGCAGCAAAACCAAACTGGTACCGATGAGGCTAGATCGGAAAGAACATAATACTGAACAAAGAAATGTACATCCTAAGGCTTCTTAAGTGGAGTAGCGTATCGTAAATATGCCGCGGAACATACCCACGGTACGTCACTCTACTTTAGTCACCTATTCCATCAACCAAGGGTCATCCTACGTTCCGAAGGTTAAAACCTAACGCTCTGATACCAACTTTGTCACGACCCGAAAGTACGGAACATGACCGGCACTTAAACTACGAACGTCTCGAGGTGTACGTAATCTAAGTAAACCGAAAACCCAGAAATCCAAACCAAGAAAATAGTAGAGTGCAGGAAAAACAACTTAAAGCAAGTAATTTCAATAGCATAAGCCGAATTATGCGGTTTTTAAAACATCAAAAATTTACTGAAAATTTCGGCAGAGTCTCCTTTGTAAATACTAGCCCCCAAACGGGATACAACATGAATAGTATACGAAATCAAGAAAAGGGCATCCCCAAGCGGGAGCTAGCTCTTCGTCAATCGACGGTCACAACCACACAAACAATATAATATACAACGCCAACGGCGAGGATCAAAACTCAAAAGGAAACTCAAAACCACCAGAAAAATAACGAGCGACTCTAAGGTCGAAAGAATAACCAACACTGGTCTCTATCTCAATAAATACATGTTTGGTTGATGGAATTCTAGATACAACAGAATGATGATATACAAGATAAATAATAGGGGTATGATACAAGTAAACCCACCTACTAGCAAATCACCCGAATGAAACTATGCCCGCAAAGCCGTAAGGAACCTGTACGGCAACCTGCAAGAAACTGGGGCACAACAGGGGTGAGTTGCCAACTCGTGAATAGAAAAACATCTACGCACGGAAATCGCATAAATAACGCAATCCTAGGTCAATGATCATAATATATCCTCAAATATATATAACATGCAGCCTATAACAATGGTTAGGGTAAATATCTAACCCGAGTGTAAACTCATGTGCCCGTGTCAGTGCCTCAGGTAGCAATATATCATATGAATGAGGTATGAATGCATAAAAACAGAATACATGTAAATGAAGAAACTGTTTTCATAAATTAGTGAGATTTCCTTCATATTTTAAACTGAGGTATCATAATTAAAATCAGTATCAACAGTGTCTAGCATCGACACAAAACATAAATCTCACTGTCTCGAAATATCAATGTCTCAATCTCAATATCTAGGGCGCCGTCAGTCCGGACCGGCCCCTACCATCCATCTCAAGACCACGACGGTATCCTCCGGATATCCGACGCGTCGGGTAATATCACCGGTAGGTAGTGCTCCCTAGCCAGGCTCAACGTCAACACCACATTCCTCTTGCCCCGGGGTACCATACCGGGCCCACCATGTACCCGTGACGGTTCCTCCACTCCTCGACACGGATCTCCAAAACCACAGCAAACTCATGGTGGACGACACTTTACATCACTAGAAAACCGCAACATTTTATATTTTAAAAGATCATAAGTTGTAAATTTTGCGGCTTTCCCCGAAATCCAGAAATATGATAAATCTCAAGAAATCATCACAAGTGCATATGTCAATGATAATGAACTAGGCATGAACAACTGAATAACAGTATGCATGAAGTGGTAGGTAATAACTACAATGTCTAATATGGCATATAAGGAAAGTACACTAATATCATGTCAAAACTACTAGCTAACAATCTAAGTCAAGCAATTATATTCTCTAAAGTGTACGTGACATGGCAATTACCGATGAAGATGTGTGTGAGCCGGCAAGTAGGTGTACGTGGTACATACGCATCATCGGTAATGGTGCTGGTGTCCTAACAGCATGATATCAATAATGGAATATGCAGCAAAATAAATATGCGAGGCAGAGCGAACAGCAATAATGTGCGGGAGCTGAATACTAGACACAACGATAACTAATCTGCAATAATCTAATATAAGTCCTACAAATGGTGCCTTTTGAAATAACACGAATCATGGGGTTTTGAAAATAGGGGCTACGGTGTTTTTTATGAAAAGATACGTCGTTTTTGAAATATCCGTAGATTCCCTTGAGCTGTCTTTAAAAATGCCCACGATTCGTTAGTTTTTGAAATAGGTAAGAAGTCTAATCTAATCTAACAACTACACTAAACTATACGGCTGAACTACAAGCTGAACTACAGGTAAGGAAACCGCCTATCATCTGAGTCGATACATATACATACCTGTATATGTATAGTCGATGATCTCGCCTCAATAATATCATATCCGATACCATATCTATAATCAGGCATCCCAAGTCAAGAGTGCGGATCAATCGTCAATATAGCTCGTACGTAAATCCGTCGTACGGCATCCCAATCTGGGTACGGGTCAATATCACATTCATCATACTATTCACCTGGTATCCTCTTTATCAAATATCATGATCGGGGTACTGATCTACGTCTAGTACCATACTGATACCGCCTACGTATGCATGGACGTGTGTGAAACACTACATCAAGGACCCGCTACAACGTCATGTCGTATCTAAGATACGAACCCTGCTATATCACCGATCTCACGGCCTCAAATCAAATCTCATCGACTCATCATAAATCCTAAGTACTATCATCCTCAATCCGTATGTGAACACATAGTCCCATACCCATGTGAACACATAACTATATAATCCCGTATAAGCGCAAATGAAAGAAGAAAGTATGCAAGTATTGGTGTGTGTGTGCATGTGTGGTGCGACCACTACTCTAGGGTTTCGCGACACTAAATCATCCAAGAACACCAAATATTTATATCATCGATAATATCAAACAAATTATAATCAAAATATATATATATGTGTGTATACGTATTCGTATACATCACCACGAACTGCGGGGGTGCTATACGCCATCCACCCGACTTCTCCCCGTAGATATAAATCTACTCACATATCCAAGTTAACACTTAATTTAAATTAGCTTTAAGAAACAAGTAACAATTTAAGCAAAAAGTTTTAGAATTATACCCAAAAATATATGAAGGTCCACAAGCATCTATGGCCTCCCAAAATGCTCTCTTTTCACAAGGATCCATGCTATACGGGCTAAGCTAAAATGGGTAGGAGTCGGATTTGGGTTTTGGGATTTTTTTGATGGATTTAGAAGCAATTTTTCATGAAGTTTGAAGAGAAAAGAGAAGGGAAATTAGGGGGGGCTGTTGCTGCAGTAGGGGAGGGAAATTGTGGCTGGAATTGTGAGTGGGAGAGGAGAGAGAGGGAGGTAGAGAAAGTGGGGCAAAGTCAAGGTCAAAGCAAGTCAAAAGTCTAACTACTTATCCATTTTCTATTCTTTTCTTTCATTTCCTTTCATTTGAAAATCAAGTGGGGAAAAATTAGGGTGGCTGCTGAATTCAGCTATGGGGAGGAGTAAGTGGGGGTGTGTGGGTGTGGGTACGGATGTGGGGTGATGAAAAATGATAAATACAATACCCCAAACATCCATTTACGCTAAAAAAAAGCCTTTTTTTCTTCAATAATTTCTAAACCGTTTTGGCAAATGATTTCGTTCCAAAAACCACATGATAAATTTTTATTTAATGTTTTATGATGCACAAAATTTGTTTCAACTCATTCCAATTTGTAATTTTTCCTAATTAAATGTATTAGTGACGGCTTAAAATAATAATAAAATAATATTTTTTTCAGAAAATTTGAAATTTCACCAGCGGCTCTATAAACACCAAATAATAGCAATTACATAGCTAGAATATGTATATTTAATTTTTATAATAAGATATTTGTATTTTGACTTTTTACAGAAAACCCCCTCATTTTACCGATATTTCCGAAATTTCACCGAAACGATTTTCAAAACGCTACATAACCCTGAGATCTCGGCGCTGACCCTCTCCCCCCTCAATGTCTCCCGCCCTATCTCTTTCCCTCTCGTTGTTTTTCTTTTCCCAGGGAGCTCTTAATCGACGAGGGGCTAGTGCCTTTCTTCCTCCTCTGCAACCCCATCTCCTCTATCTACCTACCGCCACCCTAAACCTTTGCACCACCGTCTGAACCACCACTGCTTGAGCTCCTCCGCCGATCACCACCTCTACATTAACCTCATCCCTGCAACCTCTCACCGCAGCTTCACCACACAACTCCCCACTTCCTCTCTCAAACACCGACCACCGAACACCCCACAGCCGCCAACACACACTTCCGCCGCTATCGATATCGTTACCATCGTCGACTCTTCCCTGAGCACCACCAGCACCTCCTCCAGGGACCAATGCATCCACACCACCACACTGAGCTCGCCTAGCTCCTCCTCCAACCAAGATTCATCACCGCGCCACCACCCCAACACCGGCCACCATCACCGCAGAGCCGCAGCCGAAGAATTCCCCTGGACCACCGTTGCCTCGCCAACTCCATCACCTCCCGACTACTACTGCTGCAACTGCGGCCCCAAGCCTACTCGTCGCTGCCCCGTGCCCACTCCCAGAACCACCGTGCTCACGTCAAACCCACCTCCGCACCACCACCGTTCCACGGCTGCACCACCCCGTACTCAGACGTGTCCCGCCACGTACCCCCTCCCCGTGCTACACCGTACCCCCACGTCATGCCAGCCTCCATACAACGCCGTTCCAGTCCCCTTACCACGCCGTGCCAGTCCCCGTGCCATGCCGTGCCAGCCCTAGCATCACCATGAGGTTTAAACCGGCATCATGCATGCTATTTTTAAAAATTTGGGGTGCTAAGCTACACTAATTAGGATCAAACTAGACTATTAGGGTTAACCATGATATAAAACAAGAACTAATCTAAGAGATGGAGACTACAATCTTTGTAGACCGTGTTCTTCTCTTCAAAAGCTCCATGTAGTAGTCCACGCGACTCCACTAGTCTCCACTTGAAGTTGGATCGAGCTTCCTTTGTGATCTTCGTGCCGAAGATGATCCACCCAAAGCTCCACTAATCCAAGCTACCTCTTCACTAAACTCTTTAGTGAAGAAAACACACTACACTTAATTGCTAATCAAGTGTAGGATGGTGAACTAGGGATTTTGTTTGCTCACTAGGGTTCTCACAAGCTCAAGCTTTCACAACACATGTGAGAGATCGAGCTTGGAGGAGATGAGGAGGAAGATGAAGAGAGCTAGAGAGAAAAAATTTCAAATGAAGAATAATGAACTAACTCTTTTCCTCGTGTGAAAAATGGCTTAACAAATACCTCTCATTATTGAAGCATAGAATAAAACCCAATAAATCAAATGAACCATGCTTCAATAGTGCAAGCAAATGAATAAAATATCATCAAAGCCATGCTTCACCCATAACTCAAACATCTCCTCATTTTCCACCTCATTTCTATTTTCATGAAATAGAAATTCAACCATGCTTCATATTATATATATATATATATATATATATATATATATTAATACATATATTATGAAAATAATTAGTGAGCTTTAATATTAGTTAATATATAATTATATCAAATATAAACATATATCATATTATTAAATCAACACTTGATTTAATAATCCGGTTATATCATATATAACCGACTAATATCATTTATCTGTATATCACATTATCAAATCAACACTTGATTCAATAATCCGGTTATATCACATATAACCTAATCGATATCAGATTACTGCCAGATTAGAATACGGTATCACATACTCATATTTAATCAGGGCCCCCTTCACATATCAGCATATGTGCCCTACTTCGTTTTGCTTGAACTAGAAAACCTCTGTGTGGGACTCTAAAAACTCGTCAATACGCCAGCAGTAGGTGATGATCACATCAGTTACTCACAAGCCGTCAGCGGTACTAGCTGGACGTAACGGCTATCCAGGTATTGAGCGATTAGAAGATCAACAAGCAAGCTTGTCCAAAATCTCATGAAGCCTATAAGTAACACTAACCATACAGTCCGGTCTCTTCATCTGATATGTCACATATCGAGTCTGGGGGTGGATACGTCAGACCCCAATAACTTGATAAGCCATACCAATGTATGGCTCATAACGGTTCAAGAAACTACTGATAACTCTTACCAGCAAATCTCAATAGTAGCCCTGGCCAGGGACTTCCTGTTATAACCAATCGAGTATAGCGCAACATCAACTCTCTATACCGGGGGACACGAAACCCCTCATATCGCTCATTGCCTCCATGTGACTCGGGACTGTACCCAAAATCCACCTGTTTGCACGACTACTTTGAGTCGTGGTAGGGAGGAAATCAAAACACAGTGGGAACCACATAAGACACTATGACGAACTCGGGTCTACAGACTAACCTGTACGAGTGTCACCAGAGAACTGCTATCTGACGATAGGTATAGTACCATCTAGGAGTTCTCGACGAGTCCTGTTCGGTGTACCCATTCTCTAATGAACACCTGTGTACAATCTTTGATGTCAAATACGAATGGCTATGGGATTAACCATCGCCCATTATAGGGTCAAGAAACGTAAACTCTAGTCTACCCTGGAATATCGATACCTTGTCTCGATACTCTCTCGACTAGGAACAATTAAATGATGTGCTTGTGGACTACGTAAGTCCCAGTAGTATGATCTGCATCATAGTCATGGTAGTCAACCAAACATCCTAAGGGCTTTATCAACATGTAACAGAGAGACAGTATAATAATACAAGTGTACATGTTAAGATAAAGAGCAACCAGATAACATACTATCATGTCGAGTAAGAAAGTCCTCTATATATATGTCCAAGCATCCACTATATCATACAATAATGGCCTCTAGGGCATACATATTCCTAACAATCTCTCACTTGCACTAAGGCCAGTTGTTATAGTATCTCATACCCAACATCCTAAAAAGTCTCTCAAACTGTGTCTGGGGAAGGGCCTTCGTGAGTGGATCCGCTACGTTGTCCTTCGTGTCAACTCTCCTGGCATCGATCTCCCGACGATCTACTATCTCCCGGATCAGGTGATCCCGCCTAAGAATATGGCTGGATCGATGATGGGACCGGGGTTCCTAGACCAAAGTCACAGCTCCATTGTTATCATAATACACAGGTATTGGATGCTCAATGGATGGAACCACACCAAGTTCAGCTATGAACTTCTTCATCCACACAGCCTCTTTGGCAGTATCGTTGGCAGTGATGTATTCAGCAACCATAGTCGAGTCTACTATGGTATCTTGCTTATGAAAGTGTTTGTTACCACCACCACTGGGTTTTACTAGCATAAGCATGCCATTTTAAAAAATTTCGGCGTGCTAATCAACACTGAACAAGATATTAACTAGATGATTAGGGTTTCAAGTATGATATCATAAAAAACTAGCTAAGAGAAGAATGCTATAACCTTTGTAGACCGTGTCCTTCTCTTCTCAAGATCCGTGTAGTAGTCTACGTGACTCCACTAGGTTCCACTTGAAGGTTGAACGAACTTGCTTCAATGACTTTTGTGCCGAAGATGATCCACCCGAAGTCCGCTAATCCAAACTAGCTCTTCACTAAACTCTTTAGTGAAGGAAACACACTACACCAAAGTGTTAATCTAGTGTAGGATGGTGAAATAGGGGTGTTGTTTGCTCACTAGGGTTCTCACAAGCTCAAGGTTTCACAACTCATGTGAGGGATTGAGCTTGGAGGAGGAGATGAAGAAAATAGAGAGCTAGAGATCAAGAACTCATCACATGTGCTCAAGAAAAAAAGGGCTAAGTCAAGGATGGCTCTACTCTCACACATTATTGAAGCATATAATTAAATCAATATTCAATTGTAACCATACTTCAATAGTGTAGTGAGATGAATAAAATAATCACCAAACCATGCTACACCCATTCCTTAAATATCTCCTTATATTACACCTCATTTTCTATTTTCCTAAAATAGAAAATCCATGCCATGCTTCTTAAATAATACACACACACACACATCATATATATATATATATATTAATATTAATATATGTATTAAGATAAGAAATAATTAGTGAGCTAATAATATTAGTTAATATATAATTATATCAAATATAAAAATATATCATATTATTAAATCAACACTTGATTTAATAATCCGGTTATATCACATATAACCGACTAATATTATTTATCTGTATATCATATTATCAAATCAACACTTGATTCAATAATCCGGTTATATCACATATAACCTAACTGATAACAAATATCCGCCAGATTAGAATACGGTATCACATACTCGTATTTAATCAAACCCCCGCACATATCAGCATATGTGCCCTACTTCGTTTCACTTGAACCAGAAAACTTCTGTGTGGGACTCTAAAGACTCGTCAATAGGCCAGCAGTAGGTGATGATCACATCGGTCACCCACAAGCCGTCAGCGATACTAGCTGGACGTAATGGCTACCCGGGTATTGAGCGAATAGAATATCAACAAGCAAGCTTGTCCGAATTCCCATAAAGCCTATAAGTAACACTTACCGTACAGTTCGGTCTCTTCATCTGATATGTCGCATATCGAGTCTAACGGTGGAATCATCAGACCCCAATAACTTGATAAGTCATACCGATGTGTGGCCTATAACAGTATGAGAAACTACTGATAATTTTTACCAGTAAATCTCATCAACAGCCCTGGCCAAGGACTTTCTGTTATAGCCAATCGAGTATAGCGCAACATCAACTTCTAATACCGGGAGAGGCGAAACCCCTCCTATCGCTCATTGCCTCCATGTGATTCGGGACTGTACCCAAAATCCACCTGTTTGCACAACTCCATTGAGCCGTGGTAGGGAAGAAATCAAAGCACAGTGGGAGCCACACAAGACTCTATGACAATCTCGGGTCTACAAACTAACCTGTACCAGTGTCACCAGCGAACTACTATCTGACGATAGATATAGTACCAACTAGGAGTTCTCGGCAAATCCTGTTTGCTGTACCCATTCTCTAATGAGCACATGCGTATAATCTTTGATATCAAACACCAATGGCTATGGGACCAACCATCGCCCCCATACAGGGTCAAGAAACGTACACACTAGTCTACTTTGAAATATCGATGCTTTGTCTCGATACACCCTCAACTAGGAACAATTAATGGATATGCTTGTGGACTACCCAGGTCCCAGTAATATGATCCGCATCATAGTCCTGATAGTTAAGCTAACACCGTAAGGGCTTTATCAACATGTATAAGAAAGACAGTATAATAATACTGAGTGTACATGTTAAGATAAAAAGTAACCACATAGCATATTATCATGTCGAGCAAGAAAGTCCTCTATGTATATATCCAAGCATCCACTATAATATACATCAATGTACAATAATGGCCTCTAGGGCATACATATTCCTAATAATCTTCCACTTGCACTAAGGCCATGTGTTGTATATCATACCCAACATCCCAAAATGTCTCTCAAACTGCATTTGGGGAAGGGCCTTCGTGAGTGGATCCGCTATGTTGTCCTTCGTGTCAACTCTCCTGACCTCGATCTCCCGGCGATCTTCTATCTCCCTGATCAGGTGATAACATCTAAGAATATGTTTGGATCTTTGATGAGACCGGGGTTCCTTGGCTAAAACCATAGCTTCATTGTAATCACAATACACAGGTATTGGATGCTTAATGGATGGAACCACACAAAGTTCAGCAATGAACTTCTTCATCCAGACAGCCTCTTTGGCAGCATCGTTGGCAGCGATGTATTCAGTCTCCATCGTCGAGTCTGCTACGACATCTTGCTTAGAACTCTTCCAACATACCGCCCCTCCGTTGAGGGTAAAGACAAAACCCAAGACCGTCTTACTGTCGTCCTTATCACTCTGGAAGCTCGAATCAGTAAAGGACTCCGCCTGGAGTTCACCGTTACCATACACCAAGAACATTTCTTTAGTCTTTCTCAAGTACTTAAAAATGTTCTTCATAGCTATCCAGTGTTTCTCCCCAGGATCTGATTGATACATGCTTACTACACCGAGTGAGTAAGCTACATCCGGTCTGATACATAATATCGCATACATGATTGATCTGACTGCCGAAGCATAGGGTATCCCTTGCATGCGAGCCCTCTCCAAATCAGTCTTGGGAGACATCTCTTTGGAGAAAGTGATTCCTGAACAAGCGGGTAAATTACCACGCTTGGAATCTTCCATACTAAAGCTCATTAGTATGGTTTCTATGTACCAGAATTGGGACAATCCCAACATCCTTTTAGATCTATCTCTATAGATCTTAATTCTCAGGATGTAGGAGGCATCACCTAGATCATTCAAGGAGAACTTGTGTGATAAGAAGATCTTGACCGAGTGTAGTATAGGAACATCGTTTCCTATCAAGAGTATGTCATCCACGTACAATACGAGGAAGACAACCTTACTCTCTACAAGCTTCATGTATATACAAGGTTCATCTACGTTTTTGATGAAATCAAACTCTTTGACAGCTTCATCAAAACAGATGTTCCAGTTCCGCGATGCCTGCTTTAATCCGTAAATTGATGTGAGCAGCTTGCACACGCTTCCGCTGTTCCTACTGTCTACGAAGCCCTCTGGCTGTGTCATGTACATACTCTCTTCTAAATCACCATTTAGAAAAGCGCTCTTGACGTCTATCTGCCAGATTTCGTAGTCATAGTATGCAGCAATGGCAAGTAGGATCCTGATGGACTTAAGCATAGCAATAGGAGAAAAGGTCTCATCATAATCGACACCCAGTCGTTGACGAAAATCTTTTGCTACAAGTCTAGCTTTGAAGGTCTCAACCTTTCCATCTACACCAATTTTCTTCTTAAAGATCCACTTGCTCCCGATGGGTTTTACCCCTTCAGGAGCAACTTCTAAAGTCCTTACTTTATTGGTGTATATGGATTCCATCTCAGATCGCATAGCATCTAGCCATTTCACAGAGTCTCCACTTGTGATGGCCTGCTCGAAACTAGTTGGGTCATCATATTCCATGATGCAATCCTCGCTCCCACTGTCTACGAGAAAACTATAGTATCTCTCAGGTGGATGAGGAACCCTACTAGATCTGCGGAATGGTTGTAGTTCGTCGGAAACTATTGGATCCTCCGGTTCTACCAAATCTTCAGTTATAGTTTGTGTTGCTGGAACTTCTTCCAGTTTTACCTTATTACCACTAATTTCTTTCACAAGAAATTCCTTTTTTTTAAATGTGGTATGTTGAGAAACAAACATGTTAGGATAAGGCAGCGCCCCGGCCATCAATCCTGTTTATCATAGAAAAATACATTTAATACCTCTCATTCATTATCTATTTTTTGTATATATTGGTACTATTAACCAGTGTCTGCTCAGTATTACAGATTACAGGTATCCGTGACAAAATACTGGAAATACACTTAAAATCATGGATATTACACTTGTGGGCTGACAATGCAACCAAAACCGCAAACCGGCCGATGCTTCATAAGTTTCTTTGTGCAACATGCTTGTGTACACACTTTTTATCTAAATGGACCAACACAATACAAGTGTGTACACAAGTGTGCACTAGGACCTAGGGGGCTGCCATGGCACACACTCATGATGGCTGGGAGCAAGTGGGCATGAGTGTTATGTGCATTCAATGCATAAAGTGTGTGTTGACTTAAAGTTTCAAGTTCCCTCCAAAAACCCTGAGTGCATCCAAAGCCTTTATTGAGAAACAAACTGCACCAAAGTGATACTGGGGACAACAAAAGACCACACACCAAGTACGAGAACCAGTGCTCGGATTTGACCCGAGTATTGGAGATAGTGCCCTCAGAGTCAATTATTGGATCACAGGCACGTGATTGCAATGATTGAGAGAGGACCTATCCCGGTAGGACAGTCTTACACAAGACGATAGTATGCTATCTGGTTTATCCTTATCATCGTGTACTTCTTAGGTGACCTTACAGGTCGCTATTACACATTGGTAGAGCCCCTAGGATTCTTGCTTGACCACCAGCAGTATGAGGGCGATCATATAAGTGGGAGCTGGGGGTCTATAAGCACATCCTTAAATGGTCTCTAGTCGTGGGAGTTTCGAGACAGGGCATCGATACTCCAGAGTAGACTAGTGTATATAGTCGAGACCCCGACGAAGGGCGGTGGCTTGTCTCACAAGCCACTGGTGTCAGTTGGTTCACCTAAGATGTATACAGGTGCTCATTGGGTTATGAGTACACCGGACATGACTCGCCGGGAACATGCTAGTTGGTCATATACCAGACGTCAGATGGCAGTTCCCTGGTGACATGTGTACAGGTTAGTTCATCGACCTGAGGATCGTCATTTGTCTCGTGTGAGTTCCCACTGTACTTTGATTACTACCCTACCACGCTCAAAGGAGACGTGCAAACAGGTTTTAGTTGGGTACAGTCCCGAGCCACATGGAGTCAGTGAGCGTATCTTCAGGGGTTCGTCTCTCCCGGTATTGGGGGTGAGGTCGCGCTGTGTCTAGGAGAGCCATTACACAAAGCCCTCGGCCGAGGCAGGAGATTTACTGGTAGGTATTCCAGTAGTATCTCAAGGTGTTCTGGGCTTCACTCCGACACGACTTGTACCGCTTTTGGGGGTATGACTTTTACCAACCCCCTAGGCCCGCCATACGATACTCATAGACGAACGGACCGGACTGTACGGATATTGTCACTGACAGGCTCAGTGGGGTGTCAAGCTGAGTTCGCTCACAGACGTCCCTTTTGGTCAATACCTGGTAGCCCGTTACGTATTGGCTTATACCTCTGACGTGCTAGTGGTTAAATCCATAACCAAGGTGTTGACGAGTCTTTAGAGTCCCCCACATTCAGTTACTCAAGCTTTCGGGCGAAAAGCTGTAGAGGCCGTATGGAGATATGGCAAGGTCCGATCAGATACGTGCGGTATTGCACGGATCAGGATCGGACAGTTTGTACTAGAGGCCGTATGAATATATGGCAGGGTTCGATCAGATACGTGCGGTATTGCACGGATCAGGATCGAACGGAAATTACTAGCCGGCTTTGGTTTAAGCCGGATCCTAGTATAGTACAGTGTAGACTTTGTCTCATTGCATTTGTATTCCGGTCGGAATACAGATGCCGGTGTGTATGCACAGTTGTGGGGTTTTCCTGTAATTTATTACGGGACCAGTTTTCTGGAGTTGCCAGTTTGCTTTCCGTTTCGGCCATATTTCTTTGTATCGTTCATTGGCCGAAGATTGGTGGAGGAGGGCTTATTTGCATTTGTGCAAATAAGCTTTTGTGGAGGGGGTCTTTGTATATTCTTGTATCATTATAATTCCTCCACCATTTGACTTCTCCTTCTCATCATGGCTAGTCTTGTAGTGTCATGATGGCATGACCTTTTGGTGATGATGATGGATTATGATGGTTGTATGAGTGTTGGATTTACTTGTAATCATTTCTTGATATCATGACTTTTCTCTCTCTCCCTTGCATTATGGTTGTGGTTCTCTCATCCATTGAGATCTCCCTCACTCACTCACTCTCTTGCCAAGGAGAGGCCGGCCACTTGAAGGTAGGGGCTGTCCCAAATTCTTGTGATGGGAATTTTGTTCTTCTAGCTTTGCAAAATTCCCACAAGTTCCATCTCCAAACTCCATAGTTCATCCCTCCACCAAAAGGCAATTCCTATAACCCCAAAATGAGACTTGAGCACTACACATTCTACAGCAAATCTTGGGCACGTCGACTAGCCAGCTTCGTGGCCGAGTTGCCTCGGTATTGAGGTGGGAGCCCGTAAAAGATGCAGACGATGTGGTGCCCTTCCGGAAAGGAGGCGACGACCGGAGTTTCCGCAGGAGATCGGGACGACGACGAGAAGACCGGAGGACTCGGATCAGTCGGTATATCTCTATTCCCCATCTTGTAGTTAGCTAGGACTAGTTAATGGTTCGATCCGGGTTTTAGTGCGCGGTGGTGCCGGTTTGCTAGTTTGCAAAATTAAAGTTTATCACCGCTTCCGCATTTGGCCGTCGGATTGACGGCCGGGGCGCCGCCGTGCACTTACAGTGGTATCAGAGCATCGCCATTAACATAGTCTAGCTTTGTTTAATGTGTTTACATTTCCGATCGACCAAAATTCCAAAAACCCACGTTTTCACATACATCAGTTTTCTGTTGAATTTTTTCTTGCTCGAAATTTTTTTTCAGGTTGTAGAAAAGTGATGTACTGGACATTCTAAGAGTTCTGTAAAAATTCGATACACTAACTCGACTACGAGAGCGCGGAACCGCGGCCAAACACCCCTTTGGGCCGCGGTTCCGCCGCACAATGTTGAGATCGCTGTGTCAAATTTCTACAGTTGCTTTCTGGGTTGAAAATAGGGTTTCTGGAATATTATTTTTGGGCCCAGAATTTCTTGATGTGCTACAGTAGTACTTGGGGGCCCACTTGGTAATTTTTGATCGATCGGACATTTTAAATACATTAGTTCACAGTATTTACATTATATCTGCGACCGTGAATGTCACTTGATCGGTAAATCTTGTCTAACTGCTATAGCCCGGTTAGACGGATTTGCGAACGTGACATTCACGTTGATGTTTTGTGATTTTGCTGTGATGTTGCGGATCGGTCGTGGGGGATAGCCTGGATGCAATGCTAGTACAGTGTTTTGTTGTATTATGTACATTTGATATTGCGGGGCGAGCGTCCGACATGTGGACTGCCGTCACTGCCAGTTTGTATTATTATTTTGGGGCACGACCAGGTTGCGGTCGATGTACCCGTTGTATGTATATTTTACTTTCTGTACTAAGATTGCCCCGCGGAGGGGTGCACGGATAGCCGGGTTCTGAAGGGCAACAAGCCCGCATCTCATGGCATTGAGACGGAGGGGGCTTCACTCTAGAATTGGCGGGCTATTCGCCGCACTCGTAGGGGGTACAGGTTGACCCAGGAGGGGTGCCCAAGTTACCGGATTCCGTGAAGTGCTGGGTGGTCCATTCACGGAGCTGAAGAGGGCTGCCTCGCTTCAGGTTTTGGCGGGTGACTTGCCGCGCCCGTAGGGGTCTAGGATTTCATTTCACAGGCTATCCACACGACCAGGGGAACGTCGGGTTTCAGCGGCTCTGTGAAACCCGGGGATCCCAGATATCTGTATTGTTCTGTGATGCTGTACATTTCTGTGATGTTGCATTTTTTTTATCACGCCTTGAGCGAAATATAATATATTGGTGTATATATTAGTAGATGTTGTATATGTTTTGCATCCGCGCTAGTCCAGTCCCTGCTCTGTCGTTAGTTAGCTAACCTAACGGGTAATGACGGGACCCAGTGGCGAATGCGGATGGCATATACATACGTCATATTATTTTCGTTCTTTGTGGTGTGATCAATTGATGGGACCGCGTTGATTCGGATCAATGCAAGTTAAAAACAAACCTAATCTGATGTTGTTGGAACACTTTTCAAAAAAAGCTGTTATTGCAAGGACGTTCACTTTTGTTTTGCATCGTGGTATTCAGTTGGAATATCCTGCTCCTCAGTCGACGAGGCGAGGGCCGAGATCCCTTCACCGGGAGTGACCCCTTGGACGAAAATTTGCGTCAGAGCAATAACTTCACTATAGCCGATTACTTTTGCTTTGCATCGTGGTATTCAGTTAGAATATCCTGCACCTCATTCTACGGGGAAAGAGCCGAGATCCCTTCACCGGGAGTGACCTCTTTAGCAAAGGTTTTCGTCACTATATTTTTATAAAGCTATCAGTTCCTTCAACGATATCAAGTTCACTACGTTAAAGGTTTTCGCCAAAAACCATTCGTAGCCCTCCGTCGTTTCATATGGATGGTCAATAGTATTCAAGCTGTGTATGTTGGCCAAAGTCAAGGCACAGTGATTGGTAGCTATTGGGGTATTCATATGCAGCATAGATAGATGCGTTGGTTTGGGACAGTCGTACTGCCATTTTGGCCAAAGTCAAGAGTAGGTACGGGTGGATTCAAATTAACCTGGAGAATGACAGGTAGAACTTGACATGTGACTTATGATATGTTGGCCAAAGTCAAGGTCATAAGAGCATGGGGCAAAAATCACATCGGGAGTTTCAAAAGAACTGAAACTTGCCAGATATGCGCATACCTTCTGGAGTGTGATACCGTGAGAGGATTCCGTCACGTTATCATGCGGTGATAGTTGGATCCCGATTCCCACTGATGAGTTAGTTTACTCCTCGGGTGACCCCGACTAATTCTTCTTTCAGGTTTGGAGGAGAATTTGACGGTACAGTGGGAGGTTTCCAGATTAGATAAATCGGTAACCATTCTGATCTAGGTTAGAGTGCACGCTGAGTGTTTCTTTTCTCTCTCTCTTTGGCAGCGACCTTTGACCCGACCTTAGACTACGACTCAGAGACCAAGTTGACCGAACCTTCTTATAAGACTGGCTTTTGGATTGTCAGAGTTGCGAACCTCATTGCCACTCCTACTTTTACCTATTTCTCCAGGACACCCCGTATTACTACGAACGTCCATTTCCATTGGACAAAACCATCGTATGGTTATATACGAACTCGAAGGAATTCGAGGATGGTTTCAGGTTCTGGAGGAAACGGATAGGACTATTTAGTTGCCTTTTCCTTTTACCTTCTCTCAGGTTGTGAGTACCCCTTAGATTAGGGGATAGTACACCTATTACGCAAATTGGATAGTCTTCTTCCAAACCTTAGGCTGGTGCCGAACGGTGGGGAATGAAGAAAACCAATTAGCATAACGATGGTGTACAGAAGGTATTAAGTTAAGACAAAGCAAGGGATTAGTAAGAGGGCAAAGTAAATTGCGACTGATATTCACGACCATACCAAGTTTTTCGTTACCACTCCCACATCACCTTTGTATTTCTCCAGGACACTCCGTATCACTACGAAGATCCACAGTGTATTGGATATTCCATCGTATGGTTATATACGAACTCGAAAGGAACTTGTTCCAGTTCAGGGATGGATTCTGGTTCAGGAGAAATAAGAATAAGGTTTATTCAGGTGTCTTTTATCTACACCTTCTCTCGCATTGCGAGTGTTCCTAGGATTGGGACAGTACACCCATTATGCTTATTGGATAGTCTTCTTCCAAACCATAGGCTGGTGCCGAACGGTAGGGAAGGAAGAAAACCATTTGGCCTAAGGGGTGTGCAGATGGTAATGACTAAAGACATATAAAGGGATTTGGAGAGGTGGCAAAGAATTATACGGTTGCAGTCGTGAATCTGGAAGAGGCATTACTAGGAATACCGAGATACCCCATCGAAACATTTCAATGTTTCAGTTTCACTGTGTACTGTTAAATGAAAACTGATTTCCCAATTAGTCCTTACTCCAGGGTATGTATTTACCAGGTATGTTTCTCACATCTGTATGGTTTTACAGATGATGAGTGGGAGTAAGTTATTGGGAATTGGGTGATCATCCTCATTATATCGGGATTCGTTGTAATCGGTGATATTTGAGGAAGTCACCTGGACTGTTTGCCGGTCGGCAAATATTTGGTTTTGAATATTCGCTGTCATGCACCAATTTCAAATTGATATATCTGTACGTCTATTTTCATAGAGTGAGATATACCTTTTTGAAATTATGTCTACGACATTTACCTATATCAGTGGATGGTTAGGTAAGGAGCATTAAACAGCGGTGTAATTCTTCTTAAGCATAAGTACAGTTTTCAACCTACGATACATAGTGAATGAGTTTTCAGACTCAAGGGACTTATACAGAGTATTGTATGTTGTCCAGGGTCCATCAGGACAGAGGGGTTGGTCCTCGTACTATATTCAGTTTACTTATGACTTCTCTAGTTTTTAGACAGGTGTTTCGTAGAAACACAGGGTCCGAATTTTGAGAAGTTATAGGTATTTGAATAAAGTAGAGAACCAAGTGTAGCAAGTATCGGGATTCTTCAAAGTGATTGAAGATGTAGATACTTGTATATGGTATTCAGTTGATAGTAATGATAATGAGAACTTGCTTCTTTTTCAGGTTACTTATAATTGGAAGGATTCCTAAGTTGAGTAACGCTGATCGTCCTCCTTCCATTTAGTCAACATGCACTGGAGATAGCTGCATGATTTAAATCTGGTTCATTTAAATCAGTGCCTCTGGTTCTATATTGGATATAGAACAGTTCATATCTTAACGATGTTAAGGTACGGGGAGTTGTCCGGTTTATGATTAAAACCAGACACTAGACAACTCAAGGCACGTTTCTGTAATGGCTGTTTGTGGGTTAACCCAGGCTATGACGAGGGTTGATTTTCTACCATCTGGAAGATCAATAGTGATATTGTTCTAGACTCGCCACAGTTTTAATAAAAATGGATTTTTTCAGAAAACAGTAGTGGGAGTATGGTAGAACTGGAAGTGATTCCAGAACCACAAACGATTACTGAAGATTTCATAGGAACCTAAAGATTCAATCTGGTTTGACATTCCATTGGCCACTCCGCAAATACGGTGGGTAACCTCAGGCACCCGAGAGGTACTCCGGTAGCCTCAAGGACGGTGGCAGGGAGGTTCTTGTTTACCCAGACTTACCATTGCTGTTGTTCCAGACTGTGAGACCCGGCAGGAGGATGAGTATAGCGTCTTTCTAAACTAGTTTTAGAAGTGTACATCTATATGACTCTGCCAGAGGGTTGTCGAAGTCAGTGGGAGCAGCGGAAGCATTGGTGGACAGGTGGCTTATGTCTATTTATAGACTAAAGCAGATATAGCGGAGATAGATCATCAATTTCTGATGTGACAGTCATAGGTTTGACTTCATCAGAATAGGGGATGGATCTGTTGAGAAGGTAGTAGGGTGTGATGTCATGGTATTTGGATGACATACACAGAGTAGGAAGTGATATTCCTATGCTACGATCGGTTATACTTTGGTCGTCACACAGTGGTTTCTCCACATGGGACTTGGACATTATATCAGGCATACTGGTTACTGGATCTATGGTTTTAGATCTAGATTTGGGTAGTTTCCCAATCCGGGTACTTAGACAGCATTCTAAGAGTATTTAGAATGGACGACTCCTGGCATGGTAGTGTACCTGCAGGTGATGGAGTCACCCTCTCTAAAGATGTCTTACAGACTAAAGAGGAGAGGGATGTGCATGATTGGCAGATCACTTGCTCAGGCAATTGAGTCAATCATGAGATGTCAAGTACCACACCAGATGTTGTTCTTGCAGTAGATGCGATAAGTTGATATTAATCCAATCCTGGAGAAACAGTCGGAAGCAGATTTAGAACATAAGTGGATGTTCTAGGGATATGATAACGACAGCCTCATTCGGGAGACAGTTATCATTCCAGGCTTCCAAGGTGACTTGGACGACAGTGAGGTTGTCAGAGTTATAGTTTTTCCTTCTGACGAGGAGCAGTATTTTGGACAGGTGGTCCAAGGCAATACTGAGGGAGGCATGGCGCAGGATACTGATTGAGTTCAGTTGACGATACAGTCTAAGAAGTTTGGATTTGGAGTTCATTTATGAGCTAGGTCCCATCAGACATCCAGACACATTCTAAGACAGGTATTGCTCATTTCGGGAGATGGTTTTCTCCGCGAACTTGAGATATAGAGAGACATAGAAAGAAACAACAAAGCGGGTCCACTCACTGAGGCTATTCTTCGAACGCAATAGTTTCGCAAACGAGCTTTGTGAGACTGACTAGTAGAGGAGTTGGGTGTTCGGTATCACACGGGCTGTGAGTATGCGACATCGCAATAATTAGCCTTGAGTGCAAGTGGGAGATTGTTGGAGATAGTGCCCTCAGAGTCAATTATTGGATCACAGGCACGTGATTGCAATGATTGAGAGAGGACCTATCCCGGTAGGACAGTCTTACTCAAGATGATAGTATGCTATCTGGTTTATCTTTATCATCGTGTACTGCTTAGGTGACCTTACAGGTCGCTATTACACGTTGGTAGAGCCCCTAGGATTCTTGCTTGACCACAAGCAGTATGAGGGCGATCATATAAGTGGGAGCTGGGGGTCTATAAGCACATCCTTAAATGGTCTCTAGTCGTGGGAGTTTCGAGACAGGGCATCGATACTCCAGAGTAGTAGACTAGTGTATATAGTCGAGACCCCGACGAGGGGCGGTGGCCGGTCTCACAAGCCACTGGTGTCAGTTGGTTCACCTAAGATGTATACAGGTGCTCATTGGGTTATGAGTACACCGGACAGGACTCGCCGGGAACATGCTAGTTGGTCATATACCAGACGTCAGATGGCAGTTCCCTGGTAACATGTGTACAGGTTAGTTCATCGACCTGAGGATCGTCATTTGTCTCGTGTGAGTTCCCACTGTACTTTGATTACTACCCTACCACGCTCAAAGGAGACGTGCAAACAGGTTTTAGTTGGGTACAGTCCCGAACCACATGGAGGCAGTGAGCGTATCTTCAGGGGTTCGTCTCTCCCGGTATTGGGGGTGAGGTCGCGCTGTGTCTAGGAGAGCCATTACACAAAGCCCTCGGCCGAGGCAGGAGATTTACTAGTAGGTATTCCAGTAGTATCTCAGGGTGTTCTGGGCTTCACTCCGACATGACTTGTACTGCTTTTGGGGGTCTGACTTTTACCAACCCCTTAGGCCCGCCATGCGATACTCATAGACGAACGGACCGGACTGTACGGATATTGTCACTGACAGGCTCAGTGGGGTGTCAGGCCGAGTTCGCTCACAGACGTCCCTTTTGGTCAATACCTGGTAGCCCGTTACGTATTGGCTTATACCTCTGACGTGCTAGTGGTTAAATCCACAACCAAGGTGTTGACGAGTCTTTAGAGTCCCCCACATTCAGTTGCTCAAGCTTTCGGGCGAAACGCTGTAGAGGCCGTATGGAGATATGGCAGGGTCCGATCAGATACGTGCGGTATTGCATGGATCAGGATCGGACAGTTTGTACTAGAGGCCGTATGGATATATGGCAGGGTTCGATCAGATACGTGCGGTATTGCACGGATCAGGATCGAACGGATATTACTAGCCGGCTTTGGTTTAAGCCGGATCCTAGTATAGTACAGTGTAGACTTTGTCTCATTGCATTTGTATTCCGGTCGGAATACAGATGCGGGTGTGTATGCACAGTTATGGGGTTTTCCTGTAATTTATTACGGGACCAGTTTTCTGGAGTTGCCAGTTTGCTTTCCGTTTCGGCCATATTTCTTTGTATCGTTCATTGGCCGAAGATTGGTGGAGGAGGGCTTATTTGCATTTGTGCAAATAAGCTTTTGTGGAGGGGGTCTTTGTATATTCTTGTATCATGATAATTCCTCCACCATTTGACTTCTCCTTCTCATCATGGCTAGTCTTGTAGTGTCATGATGGCATGACCTTTTGGTGATGATGATGGATTATGATGGTTGTATGAGTGTTGGATTTACTTGTAATCATTTCTTGATATCATGACTTTTCTCTCTCTCCCTTGCATTATGGTTGTGGTTCTCTCATCCATTGAGATCTCCCTCACTCACTCACTCTCTTGCCAAGGAGAGGCCGGCCACTTGAAGGTAAGGGCTGTCCCAAATTCTTGTGATGGGAATTTTGTTCTTCTAGCTTTGCAAAATTCCCACAAGTTCCATCTCCAAACTCCATAGTTCATCCCTCCACCAAAAGGCAATTCCTATAACCCCAAAATGAGACTTGAGCACTACACATTCTACAGCAAATCTTGGGCACGTCGACTAGCCAGCTTCGTGCCCGAGTTGCCTCGGTATTGAGGTGGGAGCCCGTAAAAGATGCAGACGATGTGGTGCCCTTCCGGCAAGGAGGCGACGACCGGAGTTTCTGTAGGAGATCGGGACGACGACGAGAAAACCGGAGGACTCGGATCAGTCGGTATATCTTTATTCCCCATCTTGTAGTTAGCTAGGACTAGTTAATGGTTCGATCCGGGTTTTAGTGCGCGGTGGTGCCGGTTTGCTAGTTTGCAAAATTAAAGTTTATCACCGCTTCCGCATTTGGCCGTCGGATTGACGGCCGGGGCGCCGCCGTGCACTTACACCGAGCACTTAGCCTCTTTGGCCGAGCTGGCCGGCCAAGCAGTGCCTGATGGGCCCCATCTTTCTTCAGTTGATCCCTTGATGCTACGTAGCCCTATTTTTATTGTTTGTTTAATCTTTTTTTTTGCCTATAAAAGCAGGCAATGGGCAAGGGGTCAAAGGGTTAAGTTTTCTCATTCTTTATCCAATATTTTGTATACTCTTTTGTTTTCTTTTTGGTTCTCTTGTACATACCTTAGCTTTCCCTTGATTTCATAGCCTTCTTTTGATCTTGCAACCTCTTTAGTGAGCTTTCAAGTTTAAGATTTGTCTATTGATCTCAAGGTTGTATCTTGGACATAATAAAGATATCATTTTGTACACTTTGGTTCATAATGTCTCAATACTTGCTCTTTTCATTCTTGCTCTTTTCATTTCTTGCAATTTATTATCTTGCTCTTTACTTTCTTGCACTTTAAATACTTGCTTTACTTACTTGCACTTAAATTCTATGCACTTACTTACTTGTAATGTTTTCTTTTCTTTTCTTTGTTCTTTTCTTTTGCTCTTCTTTGGTTGTTGTTATAAATGTTTGTGAATATGTGTTGTTAGGAATAGGTAACGATATTGTAAGTTAAGGCTTCTTTGCTCATTTCTTTTTCCCGTATTTTCCAATTGAACTCCGTCCAAACGTTACGCAAGCGCTCCGTTAGGCATCCTACCCTACCAAGGTATCAGTGATTCCTAACCGCGACCGGTTGCATTCAGTTTGGCCGGAGGCGAAAGCAAGAGACAAGAATGGACGGACAAGGGTCAATAAGCCGGATTTCTAATACCGTACTTAAATACCCGAATCCACGTTGTTGCCGATTGCTCTAGCTTCAATCGTTAAGTTCGGCTCAAAGGTTTTAGTGCGGATTTCCTTAGCTTACACTATTGTATCTCTTCCTAACAACTTTATACTTTGCATATAACACATAGGATAGATACGAACATTCCGCCACGCGCATTAACTCGTCAAAACAAGAACGTAAAACGCTCCGTCTCCCTGTGGATCGACCCGTGCTCATCGCGGCTAGCTGCAAAGCGACACCGTCCTGATCGCGGTTAAACTTTAGAACTCTTAAAACTCGACACGTCAAAAGCATGCTAATGCAGATATTCTAAAGTTTGATCACACCGTCCTGATCAAAACAAGAATATTTGATCGCACACTTTTGGCTTGTCGAGTTTTAAGAGTTCTAAAGTTTAACCATGATTAGGACGGTGTCGCTTTGCAGCTAGCCGCGATGAGCATGGGTCGATCCACAGGGAGACGAAGCATTTTACGTTCTTGTTTTAACGAGTTAATGCGTGTGGCGGAATGTTCGTATCTATCCTATGTGTTATATGCAAAGTATGAAGTTGTTAAGAACAGATACAATAGTGTAAGCTAAGTAAATCCGTACTAAAACCTTTGAGCCGATCTTAACGATTGAAGTTAGAGCAATCGGCAACAACGTGGATTAGGGTATTTAAGCACAGTATTAGAAATTCGGCTTATTGACCTTGTCCGTCCGTTCTTGTCTCTTGCTTTCGCCTCCGGCCAAACCGAACGCAACCAGTCCCTGTTAGGAATCACCGATACTTGGTAGGGTAGAGTGCCTAACGAAGCGCTTGCGTAACGTTTGGACGGAGTTCAATTGGAAAATACGGGAAAAGGAAATGAGCAAAGAAACCTTAACTTACAATATTGTTATCTATTCCTAACAACACATATTCACAAACATTCATAACAACAACCAAAGCAGAGCAAAAGAAAAGAACAAAGAAAAGAAAACATTACAAGTAAGTAAGTGCATAGAATTTAAGTGCAAGTAAGTAAAGCAAGTATTTAAAGTGCAAGAAAATAAAGAGCAAGATAATAAATTGCAAGAAATGAAAAGAGCAAGAATGAAAAGAGCAAGTATTGAAACACTAAGAACCAAAGTGTGCAAAATGATATCTTCATTATGTCTAAGATACAACCTTGAGATCAATAGCCAAATCTTAAACTTGCAATCTCACTAAAGAGGTTGCAAGATTAAGAAAAGGCCATGAACTCAAGGGAAAGCTAAGCTATGTACAAGAGAACCAAAAAAAACAAAAGAGTATACAAAATATTGGATAAAGAATGAGAAAACTTAGCCTCTTGACCCCTTGCCCATTGCCTGCTTTTATAGGCAAAAAAGAAGATTACAAATAATAAAAATAGAGCTACGTGGCATCAAGGGATCAACTGAAAAAAGATGGGGCCTATCAGGCACTGCTTGGCCGGCCAGCTCAGCCAAAGAGGCTAAGTGCTCGGGTCAAATCTGAGCACTGGTTCTCGTACTTGGTGTGTGGTCTTTTGTTGTCCCCAGTATCACTTTGGTGCAGTTTGTTTTCTCGGTAAAGGCTTTGGATGCACTCAGAGTTTTTGCAGGGAACTTGAAACTTTAAGTCAACACACACTTTATGCATTGAATGCACATCACACTCATGCCCACTTGCTCCTAGCCATCATGAGTGTGTGCCATGGCAGCCTCCCTAGGTCCTAATGCACACTTGTGTACACACTTGTATTGTGTTAGTCCATTTAGATAAAAAAGTGTGTACACAAGCATGTTGCACAAAGAAACTTATGAAGCATCGGTCGGTTTGCGGTTCTGGCTGCAGTGTCAGCTCACAACTGTAATATCCGTGATTTTAAGTGTATTCTAGTATTTTGTCACGGAAACCTGTAATCTGTAATACTGAGCAGTCACTGGTTAATAGTACCGATATATACAAAAAATAGATAATGAATGAGAGGTATTAAATGCAGTTTTTCTGTGATAAACAAATACCCCTAAATTTATCTTTTGCTCGTCCCGAGCAAAACAAAATCCTAGCCTCACTTTCGCAGGGAACGCGATTGCACTAAGCATGTCCAACAAGCCGTTAAACCTCTAGGTGTCCCTAGTAGGAGGAGTGTTGTCTCCTGAGGATTTTCAGTGGATACTACCCACAAAATCCCGTCAAGTTAGTTTCATAAGTTAACATCGATTCTACTCCTACAGTTTAGTATCTAGGTTAGAAATTCTATTATCCTAAGTTAGAAATATCCAACCCTTATGTTTCACACCTCCTATTTATTTAACCTCAGATCCTATACATTCCAAAAAAGTTTAGAAAGATGTTGGTATCTCCTGAGTTTTCCT
This sequence comes from Agapanthus africanus, assembly GCA_030015575.1. Classification (NCBI taxonomy): domain Eukaryota; kingdom Viridiplantae; phylum Streptophyta; class Magnoliopsida; order Asparagales; family Amaryllidaceae; genus Agapanthus; species Agapanthus africanus. Next base: position 330,814,799 of record CM057342.1, on the reverse strand, counting down.
TCTAAAAGCACGGTCTCAAATCAGGGATTTTTATCAACTTTACAGAAAACATAAGTCTTATTCTTTATCCATATCTTTCCTCCTAACATGGATCGTATACCCCTACGTGTGTGTAAAATTTTTCACCCCTACACTCAAGAATTCAATTCAAGCTATAGTACCCTTGCCCTAATACCTAATACTACTTCTTTTCATTGATGATGGACGGTGTTGCTCATACACCTTTCATGCGACTATTAATGCTTCTTGAGGAACTAACGGCCGATTACTGAATGTGTGAGCTTAAAGCGTAAATAGCAGTTTTCAGGTCTTGACTTTATTTATTTATTTTTCTTTTCTTTATTTTTCTTTTTCAAGACCGGATATATTTTTCAATATGCTCTTTTTGGTGTTTAGCTTTAAATACCGTTTTTTCTTTCATACTAATTTTTCAGGCAAGAGTATTTCTAGGTATTCTCTACTATCCCAAGTTTCAAGGTGCGTGTAAGTGCAGTTTGTAGGGTATATACTTTCTAAATTTGGACTCAAGAATAGAAACTATTTTTCAGACTTATCCTTCAGTAAAGCCTCAATACTTTCTCTTCATCTTGACTTAACTCAAGAACTGAAGTCAAGATTACCCACTTCTATAAAAAAAAACTATAAGGATGTATACTTGCTAAAGTTATATAGAATGAGGGTTATTTTTAGGGTTTTCAATTCCTAAGCCTAGGATTTAGTTATTCCTAACGTATCAACTAAACTTTCGGAATAAAAATCTAAGTTACCCTATTACCTAACTTGACGACAAAGTTTTTATATTTTTGTAAATTTTTTTTATTTCTGTGGGGTTTTAAATAAGTATGCAAATGCAAAATATACAAATGAATGCGAAGGAAGAAAGCTTACCGAGTACACCCCCAAACTTAAACTTGACAGTGCCCTCACTGTCAGGCTACACCAAGAGGGTCAAAATTGTCGGCGCTCCCTGAAGAAAATTTTATACAAAACAAAAAGCAAAACAAAAATATATACACAAAAAAGTCCCTCCAAACTTAAGTGAAACAGTGTTTCCACTGTTTAAGCGTTTAAGTTCAGGATTAGGGGAAAAGAACAGTATGAATCTATACAAGGCCTTACACAGGCTAAAAGTGAGCACCAACCATTCAAAAATTTTATCGCGATAGTGTACAGGTTGGTGAAAGAATACGGAGAGGAAAGAAATGGAGAATACGCGAGACCGTATGCGAATAGAAGTGGGATACGGTCTCAGTATATAAAAAGAAGAATGGCGGAAGGGAAAAATAAATGGAGTACGAACTTGGAGGTGGAAATGGAGTGAATAGACTAGCACAATTTGTGATGACCGATATGTAAAAAGCGAGTGTGCTAATCTATCAACCCGTCGAGCAATGGGGTCAAATCCCTCAAGATTCGTAAGAAAACATGGGTACGCCGAACTTGGTAAACCAGACATAGGAAATGAAATTGATACGGTGTCTTGCAAGGTCGGAACGATGGAAAGGATGGAGGGGGTGATTGAAGAAGGTTATCGGTTAAAGGTCCAGGAGGGTGTACAAAGTCAATGAAAGGGATAGGATGAATTGGAAAATCCGACTCATCAATTAAAACTGGTTTATCCTCAAAGCAATCCTCAAAATTCTCCTCAAAATTCAGATTATCCATGCAATTCTCATCAAAATCAAGACACATATGTTGTTTGGGAAAAACAGTTAATGACTCAGGATGATGAATTGGAGAGAAAAACTCATCCAAAATTGCAGGTTCATCATCCAAAATATCCCCAGCGTCGATATCCTCAATCAAGTGAAAATTAATATTCTCAGGCACCTCATCAAAAGTATGGATTTCAATCAATTTTGGTTCTAAGATAGAGATGTAGAGGTCAAAAGGGTTGGGATTGGTTTCACTTGGAAAGGTCCCATCACAATTGGGTAAATCAAACACTACAAAGTCGCATAACTCATTAAACATTCTATCTTCAATTGATAAATCATTTGGGACACTTGATAGACTTTCAAAACCGGAGTTGTGGAATTCAATTTGTAATGGGTAGGTTTGATTAGGAAGGGTGTACAGCTCACTTTCTCCACTCAAATTCTCAACTTGTCCTACCGCCTCATTATACATTGGAAAATATGGAGCTAGTTGGAAACTAGCTACCGGTTCGTTAGGTTGTATGAGGGCGGCCATAGACGCATTCAAATCCAGCATCTGTTGGTATGACGCTACCCGAAAGTCTTCCAACGACTGTTCTAGACTAGACATGGGTTGTGAAGGAGTTTCAGTGAAAGATTCAAAGTTGTTTGGATACTGGAAACTCCCAAATGGTGGTTCAGAAGCTATGTCTAGGGAAGGTGTAAAAGTCGGGTAGGATGGATAGGAATTGAATGGTTGGACAGGAGTAGGATCAACATTTGGATAAGAAGATGAATGGAATTGTTGATCCATAGAATTGGAAGTGGTGAAAGGAGTGAAAGATCGGCTACGCGATTGTTCAATACGTTCAGCAATAGACATAGGTCTTAGAGGTACAACAGGACTCTCAAAAGGGGTATCAACGTAAGAAGGTGGGGTAGGTTGAAACGGTTGATACAAAGTGGATTGCGGAGTCCAGTTGTTCGTCCTAGACGCGTCTATCCGATCTTTCAAAGAAAGTTTAGGCATGGAGGGATCGTTCGAAGTTCGACCAAAGCAAGAACCATATGAAGTAATGTCTGGTTGTGAGTACCAAAGTTTGGCAAGAGTTTTTCGAGGTGGGGTACCCATGATATGAAGAGAGAAAGGAAAGGAAAAAGAATGTGATTTTTTATTTTATTTTTTGTTAGTTATCAACAAAAGCATGAAATATACACACAAAAAGAATCTGGACAAAAACAATCACGACACAAAAAATACCGCGCACCAAATCGGTGTAGGGTTTACCTAGGTCAACTAGACCTGCTCAAGAACTTGATTGTCAAAGTAAAACTGTGTCGAGAAACAGGCTCAAGATATACTGATCACGAGACCAGGTAAGTGCAGAGATAAGGGGAGGTTTTCCGACGCTTTCGCGGAGGTCCTTAATTAAATAACCCTTTCTCTTTTTGCGGTTTCGCCCTGAACACTTTCCTAGACACCCCATAAACGATATACCGTTAAGCGGTGTTCTAAACACAGTTAACTTCTCCTAGTGAGCGTGAAGTCCTTAAGGTTTAAAGTCTAGTTTCTTTTAAAATTTGTACGGGTACATGTTATGCTCAATTTTCATGATTTATGGGCCACGGAAAAGGTGATGAAATCCTTTATCGTATGTTGTGGGGTTTGCTTGCCCTTAAGTCCATATTAATGGATGCAATGTGCAATTTAATGAAAAAAATTTGTTGAAAACATCAAACAATCTTTTTTCTATGTTAAGCACGGCACTGCAACATATACGGGTTAGTCATTTTGGCGTTTGGTAGCGAACTTGCAAAGAATCCTGCAAAGATATTATATTGGATGCGTCGGATTTGAGAAGAAGGTGTTAGTAAAGTACATACCGTTAAGTTTTTGGGTTAGGAAACTCCCGTTGAATAAATCCGGTAAGCTTGAAAAGTTCGCTTGTGCGGGTCAAACTACCCGGATCTTTGGCACCGTACTTAGCAATCACCTTAGCTTGGAATGTACACTTTTCTCCCCACGATCGTCATTCGCAAATCCGCAAAAATCTGAAATGTCGGAAAAATGGATTTTAGTGCGAAAAAGCGATACGAATGCCCAAATATCTGCACACTAAAAGTTATAAAAAAAAATAAACAATAAAAATGGGGAAAAAACAGAACACTGGAGCACAGAGGAAAATTTGGAGGCAAAAGGAGGAGCTTTGGCCGGCGAGATCAGTTTTGAAGGGGATGTCGCCAGTTCAACTTTGGAGATTGGGCTCCAAACTTCTTCTGTGATCACACTGTTCAAGTAATATCTCACCGGTATTGTTTATCTTTTTATTTGAGATCCAGAGTGCTAGCAGGTACGAAATCCAGAGAGCAAAAATGGTTAGCTTTGTTAGTTTTTGTTTTTATTTTGGTTTTTTGAAATTTTTAGTTTGTTTTGAAAATAGGGTTAGTTGTATAAATGAGATGTACAATAATTAACCCGAAATAACAAGAATTAAAACGTTACCATCTCCCCGGAAACGACGCTATTTGATCGCACGCTTTTGGCGTGTCGAGTTTTAAGAGTTCTAAAGTTTAACCACGATCAGGACGGTGTCGCTTTGCAGCTAGCCGCGATGAGCACGGGTCGATCCACAGGGAGACGGAACGTTTTACGTTCTTGTTTTGATGAGTTAATGCACGTGGAGGAATGTTCATATCTATCCTATGTGTTATATGCAAAGTATAAAGTAGTTAGGAAGAGATACAATAGTGTAAGCTAAGGAAATCCGCACTAAAACCTTTGAGCCGAACTTAACGATTGAAGCTAGAGCAATCGGCAACAACGTGGATTAGGGTATTTAAGCACGGTATTAGAAATCCGGCTTATTGACCCTTGTCTATCCGTTCTTGTCTCTTACTTTCGCCTCCGGCCAAACCGAACGCAACCGGTCGCGGTTAGGAATCACCGATATCTTGGTAGGGTAGGGTGCCTAACGGAGCGCTTGCGTAACGTTTGGACGGAGTTCAATTGGAAAATACAGGAAAAGAAAATGAGCAAAGAAACCTTAACTTACAATATCGTTATATATTCCTAACAACACATATTCACAAACATTCATACCAAAGACTAAAGAAGAACAAAAAAAAGAACAAAGAAAAGAAAAGAAAACATTACAAGTAAGTAAGTGCATGGAATTTAAGTGCAAGTAAGTAAAGCAAGTATTTAAAGTGCAAGAAAGTAAAGAGCACGATAATAAATTGCAAGAAATGAAAAGAGCAAGAATGAAAAGAGCAAGTATTGAAACACTAAGAACCAAAGTGTGCAAAATGATATCTTCATTATGTCCAAGATACAACCTTGAGATCAATAGCCAAATCTTAAACTTGCAAGCTCACTAAAGAGGTTGCAAGATCAAGAGAAGGCCATGAACTCGAGGGAAAGCTAATCTATGTACAAGAGAACCAAAAAGAAAACAAAAGAGTATACAAAATATTAGATAAAGAATGAGAAAACTTGGACCCTTGACCCCTTGCCCACTGCCTGCTTTTATAGGCAAAAAAGAAGATTAAACAAACAATAAAAATAGGGTTACGTGGCATCAAGGGATCAACTGAAGAAAGATGGGGCCCATCAGGCACCGCTTGGTCGGCCAGCTCGGCCAAAGAGGCTAAGTACTCGGGTCAAATCCGAGCACTGGTTCTCGTACTTGGTGTGTGGTCTTTTGTTGTCCCCAGTATCACTTTGGTGCAATTTGTTTTCTCAGTAAAGGCTTTGGATGCACTCAAGGTTTTTGGAGGGAACTTGAAACTTTAACTCAACACACACTTTATGCATTGAATGCACATCACACTCATGCCCACTTGCTCCTAGCCATCATGAGTGTGTGCCATGGCAGCCCCCTAGGTCCTAGTGCACACTTGTGTACACACTTGTATTGTGTTGGTCCATTTAGATAAAAAGTGTGTACACAAGCATGTTGCACAAAGAAACTTATGAAGCATCGGTCGGTTTGCGGTTCTGGTTGCAGTGTCAGCTCACAACTGTAATATCCGTGATTTTAAGTGTATTTCAAGTATTTTGTCAGGTATACCTGTAATCTGTAATGCTGAGCAGACACTGATTAATAGTACCGATATATACAAAAAATAGATAATGAATGAGAGGTATTAAATGCAGTTTTCTGTGATAAACATATCTGTGGCCAAATGCGGAACAAAAATTTCTAAAAACCGGCGCTACTTCAACCCGCTTCTACGGATCTGCCATTAACCCTAAACTAGCAATATGTAAAAAGAGTTAAGAATGGTTATACCGAATGATCCGTGTCCTTCGGTCTTTAACCTGTATCCTAAGCTCCTCGAGGCTTTCTTGATCAAGTTTGATCTCCGGTCTCCCCACATCGAAGATGATCCACCTGTGAGTCTATGAATTGAGCTCCAACCTCATATCCGAGGTAAATATCGCTGCGCTAGATACCGTAGAAGAAGTAAAGAGTGATGAAGGATTAATTTGTCTCAAGACACCCTAGGTTTTTCAACACATGAGACTTGTAGGGTGGAGGTATAAGAAGATAGCATGTGGATGAAAGTTTGAGAGCAACTCAAGAAAAAAGAATAATGGTCAAGTCTTCTGTTGTGTTGTGAGAGTTATAGAAATAATGGAGCCATCCCAAATAAATATCTCAAGTCTCCAAAATATTTTAAGTCAACAAAAATATCTCAAGTCAACAAAAATCTCATAATAAAAAAGATTAAGCATGCTAGAATAGTAACCATGGGTCACTACTAAGCCATGCCACAAAAAATGCAATAAACACCTCATCCTCCACTTTAATAACCTTTTAATCCAAAAATGTTTAAACCATAATGAGGTGTAATCTTCTAAAAGTAATCTTGTAAGAAATTACAAGAATACCCCTCATCCGTATATACATACCCGCATCCGTATTCTAAAGAATACGAATACAATGAGACGAAAATAATCCAACAATATAATACTAGGATCCGGCTTAAACCAAAGCCCACTAGTATTATCCATCCGAACATCAACCGTGCACAAGTACACGTATGTGATCGAACCCTGCCGTAAAACCATACGGCCTCTACATCGTTTTGCCCGAAGCAGGGAAACCCTATGTGTGGGACTCTAAAGACTCGTCAATATGCTGGCAGTGGGTTTAACCACAAGCACGTCAGCGGCACTAGCTGTACGTAACGGCTACCCAGGTATTGAGCGAAAGGGAGGCCGACGAACAAACTCATCCTGAAACCCTTCTGAGCCTGACGGTGACAATATCCGTACAGTCTGGTCCGTTCATCTATGAGTATCGCGTATCGAGTCTAGGAGGTGGATAAAGTCAGACCCCTAATAACGCGACATTTAGTGTCGGTATGAAGCCCATCAACCACTGAGAAACTACTAATCCGAATCAGTAATTCTCGACTATCTTGGCCAAGGATTTCTGGTGATAGCAACCCGTGCACATTGCGACATCAACCCCCAATACCGGGAGAGACGAATCCCCTGACGATCCGCTCATTGACTCCATGTGGCTCGGGACTGTACCCAACTAAAACCTGTTTGCACGAATCCTTTGAGCCGTGGTAGGGTAGTAATCAAAGCACAGTGGGAACTCACACAAGACAAATGACGATCTCAGGTCGATAGACTAACCTGTACACATGTCAATAGGAAACTGCTATCTGACAATAGGTATAATACCAAGTAGCATGTTCCTGGCGAGTCTTTCCGGTGTACTCATAACCCAATGAGCACCTGTATACTATCTTAGGTGAACAAATTGACACCAATGGCTTATGAGAACGGCCACCGCCCCTCATCGGGGTCTCGATCAGTATACACTAGTCTACTCTGGAGTATCGATACCCAGTCTCGAAACTCTCTTGACTAAGGACATTTAAGGATGTGCCTATAGGCCACCCAGCTCCCACGTATATGATCTCCATCATAATGCTGGTAGTCAAGCAAGAATCCTATGGGCTCTATCAACATGTAATAGTGATCTGTAATGCCACCTAATGCTGTATATGATGATAAATACAAACCAGATAGTATACTGTCATCTCGAGTAAGACTGTTCTACCGGTATAGGTCCTCCCTCAATCATCATAATCACCTACCTGCGACTATGATAATTTCCTTGAGGGCACTATATCCAACAATCTCCCACTTGCACTTAAGGCTAATTATTGCGATGTCGCATACTCACAGACCGTGTGATACCGAACACCCAACTCCTCTACTAATCAGTCTCGCAAAGCTCATTTGTGAAACTATTGTGTTCGAGAAATAGCCTCAGTGAGTGGATCCTCTTGGGTCAACCTATACCCCCTACGAGTGCGACGAATAGCCCGCCAATTCTAGAGTGAAGCCCCCTCCGTCTCAAAGCCATGAGATGCGGGCTTGTTGCCCTCTAGAACCCGGCTATCCGTGCACCCCACCGCGGGGTAATCCTAGTACAGAAATTAAAATATATACAACGGGTACATCGACCTCAGCCCGGTCGTGCCCCAAAAGAATAATATACAAACAGGAAGTGACGGCAGTCCACATGTCGGATGCTCGTCCCGCAATATCAAATGTACATATACAACCAAACTGTACTACCATTGCATCTAGGCTATCCACCACGACAAATCCGCAACATCACAGCACAACACAGAACATCAACGTGGATGTCACGTTCACAAATCCGTCTAAAAGGGCTATAGCAATTAGATAAGATTTACCGATCAAATGACATTCACGGTCGCAGATATAATGTAAGTACTGTAAACTAACATATTTAAAATTTTCGATCGACAAAATTTTCCCGAAGTGGGCCCCAAGCACAATTCCCAGTACTCAAACAAATCTGGGCCCAAACAAAAAATACCAGAAACCCTAATTCCAAGTCAGAGAGCACTGTAGAAATTTTGGTGCAGTGAGGGTACAGAATGGCGGCGGAACCGCGGCTAGAAGAGGGTTATTGCCGCGGTTCCGCGGCGGAACCGTACGATCATGCATCCAAATTTTCTCGGAACTCATAAAAAACCCTGCCTGATTTTCTGCAGCTCACAAAATAATTTTTTGACCACAGGAAAAATTTGACAGAAACTGATGACTTGGAAATGCAGTTTTGGAATATTTCGTTTGATCAAAGTTCTAAACACGTTAGAGCAAGCTAGAAAAGGTTAATGGCGTAGCTCTGATACCATGTAAGACTACGATAGCGCCCCGGCCGTCTTTCCGAGGCCAAAATGCGGAAACGAAAACTTTTTCAAACTAGAAACCGGCGCTATCGTATGCTTAAAACCCGAATCGAACCATTAACCTACAACTAGCTATCTAGAAAGAGGGCTGGAAAGCTATACCGATCGATCCGTGTCCTTCGGTCTTTGGCCACCATCCCAAGCTCCTCGCGGCATCTCCGGTCTCGATCTCCTCATCGGAAAGGGCACCACATCTACGAGTCTTTTTACGGGCTCCCGCTTCATCCGAAGCAACTCGGGCACGAAGTGTGCTAGCCGACGTGTCCAAGGTGATGTAGAGAATGTTTGTGATCACTTTGTCTCTGGCATCCATTGATTTGGATGGAGGTTAGAGATGAAGCCATTGATGGAGATAATGAGCTAGAGGAAGAAGAAGGAGAAGAGGCTTTCTTTCTTTTGTGTTTCATATGTGATAAAAATGAGAGCCAGAAGAGAATAATACAAGAGCCAACATCACCCTTGGCTTCCCCTCTCTCTCCTCTCATCAAATCAACTCACAAAACCATCACATTATGTGACATTTACACAATAAAATAGACCATGAGTCACTATATATGTCCATGTCACATTTAATGCATCTCATGATGAATTCTAGCTCATTATTTCCATATGCAAATATTAATCCAAATGTTTGCCACAACAAAAAGATACAGTAATATCTAAAGTAAACTCGTGACGGATCACAAGAATACCCTCACCTGTATATACATACCTGCATCCGCATTCTGACTGAATGCGAATGAGATGAGACTAAAGTAATCCAACAAATCTAATACTAGAATCCGGCTTAAACCAAAGCCCACTAGTATGATCCGCCCGATCATGATCCGTGCACAACTGCACGTATATGATCGGACCCTGCCATATATCATATGCCCTCTACATCATTTCGCCCGAAACTTGAGAAACTGTCTGTGGGGGACTCTAAAGACTCGTCAATACATTGGCTGTGGATTTAACCACTAGCACGTCAGAGGTAATAGCCGTACGTAACAGGCTACCAAGTATTGACCAAAAGGGAGGTCGATGAGCGAACTCATCCTGACACCCTACTGAGCCTGTCAGTGACAATATCCGTACAGTCCGGTCCGTTCGTCTATGAGCATCGCATGGCGGGCCTAGGGGTTGGTAAAAGTCAGACCCCCTAAAGCGGTACAAGTTGTAAGTCTACGGTAGCGCCCCGGCCGTCTTTCCGAGGCCAAAATGCGGAAACGAAACATTTCAAAACTAGAAAACCGGCGCTATCGTATGCTTAAAACCCGGATCGGACAATTAACCTACTACTAGCTAACTAGAGAAGGGATAGAAAGGCTATACCGATCGATCCGTGTCCTTCGGTCTTCGGCCACCATCCCAAGTTCCCCGCGGTAACTCTGGTCTTCATCTCCTCGTCGGAAAGGGAACCATATCTATGAGTCTTTTTACGGGCTCCCGCTTCATCCGAAGCAACTCGGGCACGAAGTGTGCTAGCCGACGTGTCCAAGGTGTTGTAGAGAATGTTTGTGATCACTTTGTCTCTTGCATCCATGGATTTGGATGGAGGTTAGAGGTGTTTCCATTGATGGAGATGATGAGCTAGAGGAAGAAGAAGAAGAGGTTTCCTTTTCTTTTCTTATGATGGAATGAGAGTGAGAGAGAGTGAAAAAAATAATATGAGACCAAGCCCACTCAAGGCAGCCCTTCTCTCTCTCCTCTCATCATATCAACCCAAAAACATCATATAATGTGACATCAACACACAAAATGAGACCATGAGTCACTAATGTGTTCATGTCACATTTAATGCATGTCATGATGAAATCTAGCTCACTAATTCCATTATCCAAACATTAATCCAAATGTTTGGTCCAACAAAAAGATCCGGCAACATCTAAAGTAAACTCGTGACGGATTACAAGGATACCCCTCACCTGTATATACATACCTGCATCCGCATTCCGACTGAATGCGAATGAGATGAGACTAAAGTAGTCCAACAAATCTAATACTAGGATCCGGCTTAAACCAAAGCCCACTAGTATGATACTTCCGATCATGATCCGTGCAATACCGCACGTATATGATTGAACCCTGCCATATATCATACGGCCTTTACAACGTTTCGCCCGAAAATTAAGAAACTGTCGATGGGGGACTCTAAAGACTTGTCAATACTTTGGCTGTGGATTTAACCACTAGCACGTCAGAGGTATTAGCCGTACGCAACGGGCTACCAAGTATTGACCAAAAGGGAGGTCGATGAGCGAACTCATCCTGACACCCTACTGAGCCTGTCAGTGACAATATCCGTACAGTCTGGTCTGTTCGTCTATGAGCATCGCATGGCGGGCCTAGGGGGTTGGTAAAAGTCAGACCCCAAAAGCGGTACAAGTCGTGTCGGAGTGTAGCCCAGAACACCCTGAGATACTACTGGAATACCTACCAGTAAATCTCCTGCCTTGGCCAAGGACTTCGTGTAATGGCTCTCCTAGACATAGCGCGACCTCACTCCCTATACCGGGAGAGACGAAACCCCTACCGATCCGCTCACTGCCTCCATTTGGCTCGGGACTGTACCCAACTAAAACCTGTTTGCATGACTCTTTTGAGCCGTGGTAGGGTAGTAATCAAAGCATAGTGGGAACTCATACAAGACAAATGACGATCTCAGGTCTATGAACTAACCTGTACACATGTCACCAGGGAACTGCTATCTGACGTCAGGTATAATACCAACTAGCATGTTCCCGGCGAGTCCTGTCCGGTGTACTCATAACCCAATGAGCACCTGTATACATCTTAGGTGAACCAACTGACACCAGTGGCTTGTGAGACCGGCCACCGCCCCTCGTCGGGGTCTCGACTGTATACACTAGTCTACTCTGGAGTATCGATGCCCTGTCTCGAAAACTCCCATGACTAGTGACCACTTTAAAGATGTGCTTATAGACCCCAACTCCCACGTATATGATCGCCATCATATTACTGGCCGTCAAGCAAGAATCCTATGCGCTCTATCAATGTGTAATAGCGATCTGTAAGGTCACCTAAAACTGTACACGATGATAAAGATAAACCATATAGCATACTATCATCTTGAGTAAGATTGTCCTACCGGTATAGGTCCTCCCTCAATCATTGCAATCACGTGCCTGTGATCCAATAATTGACTCTGAGGGCACTATATCCAACAATCTCCCACTTGCACTCAAAGCTAATTATTGCGATGTCGCATACTCACAGCCCGTGTGATACCGAACACCCAACTCATCTACTAATCAGTCTCACAAAACCCGTTTGCGAAGCTATTGCGTTCGAGGAATAGCCTCAGTGAGTGGATCCTCTCTGATGTTTCTTTCTATGTCTCTCTTTATCTCAAGTTCGCGGAGAAAGCCATCTCCCGAAATAAGCAATACCTGTCTTAGAATATGTTTGGATATCTGAAGGGACCTATTTCATAAATGAACTCCAAATCCAAACTTCTTAGACTGTATCGTCAACTGAACTTAATCAGTATCATGCGCCATGCCTCCCCCAGTATCCGTTTGGACCACCTGTCCAAAATACTGCCCTTTGTCAGAGGGAAAACTATAACTCTGACAACCACTCTGTCATCCAGGTCACCTTGGAAGCCTGGAATGATAACTGTCTGCTGAAAGAGGCTGTTGTTATCATATCCCTAGAACATCCACTTATGTTCTAAAACTGCTTCCGAATGTCTCTCCAGGATAGGATTAATATCAACTTACTGCATCTCGTGCAAAAACAATATCTGGTGTGGTACTTGACATCTCATGATTGACTCAATTGCCTAAGCAAGTGATCTGCCAATCATGCACATCCCTCTCCCCTTTAGTCTGTAAGACACCTTTAGAGAGGGTGACTCCATCATCTGCAGGTACACCACCATGGCAGGAGTCATCCATTCTAAAACACCTTTAGAATGTTGTCTAAGTACCCAGATTGGAAAACTACCCAAATCTAGATCTAAAACCATAGATCTAGTAACCAGAATATCTGATATAATATCTATGTCCTTTATGCGGAAAAACTACTATGTGACAACCAAAGTATAACCGATCGTAGTATAGGAATTTCACTTCCTACTCTGTGTATGTCATCCAAATACCAGGACATCATACCCAACTACCTTCTTAACTGATCCATCCCCTATTCTGATGAAGTCAAACCTATGACTGTCACATCAGAAATAGATGATCTATCTCCGCTATATCTGCTTTAGTCCTTAAATAGACATAAGCTACTTGTCCACCAATGCTTCCGCTACTCCCACCAACTACGACAACCCTCTGGCAGAGTCATATACATGTGCACTTCCAAAGCTAGTTTAGAACGACGCTATACTCATCCTCCTGCCGGGTCTCACAGTCTGGAACAACAGCAATGGCAAGTCTGGGTAAACAAGAACCTCCCTGTCACTGTCCTTTAGAATACTGAAGTACCTCTCGAGTGCCTGAGGTTACCCACCTTATCTGCGGAGTGGCTAATGGAATGTCAAACCATATTGAATCTTCAGGTTCTTATCAAATTTTCAGTAATCGTTTGCGGTTCTGGAATCACTTCCAGTTCTACCATACTCCCACTACTGTTTTCTGAAAAAATCCATTTTACTAAAACTGTGGCGAGTCAAGAAAGGGTATCCGGGTATGGATTGACCCGGGCTATAACGAGGGTTGACTTTCTACCATCTGGGTAAACTGAAACATGTAAATGTTTCGAAAGGGTATCCGGGTATTCCTAATAATGCCTCTTCCATTATCATATTCATAACTGTAACCGTATATTTCTTTGTCATCTCTCCAAATCCCTTTATATGTCTTTAGTCAATACTTTCTGTATACCCCTTTAGGCCAAATGGTTTTCTTTCTTCCCTACTGTTCGGCACCAGCCTATGGTTTGGAAGAAGACTATCCAATAAGCATAATGGGTGTACTGTCTTAATCCTAGGAGCACTCGCAACCTGAGAGAAGGTAAATATAAAAGACAACTGAATAAAACCTTATTCCTATTTCTCCTGAACCAGAATCCATCCCCGAACTGGAACAAGTCCCTTCGAGTTCGTATCCAATAAACTGTGGATCTTCGTAGTGATACGGAGTGTTCTGGAGAAATACTAAGTGATATAGGATTGGTGAAGAAATATTTGGTTTGGTCGTGAATAGCAGTCGCAATTTACTTTGCTCTCTTACTAATCCCTTTATTTGTCTTAACTTATTACTTTCTGTACACCATCGTTAGGCTAATTGGTTTTCCTCATTCCCTACCGTTTGGCACCTGCCTATGGTTTGGAAGAAGACTATCCAATAAGCGTAACAGGTGTACTATCCCCTAATCCAAGGAGCACTCGCAACCTGAGAGAAGGTAAAAGAAAAAGACAACTGAATAGTCCTATTCGTTTTCTCCAGAACCGGAAACCATCCTCGAATCTGGAACAAGTTCCTTCGAGTTCGTATATAACCATACGATGGTTTTATCCAATGGAAGTGGACGTTCGTAGTAATACGGGGTGTCCTGGAGAAAAGGGTAAAAGTAGGAGTGGCAATGAGGTATGCAACTCAGACAATCCAAAAGCCAGTGTTTTAAGAAGGTTCGGTTAACTTGGTCACTGAGTCATAGTCAAGGGTCGGGTCATGGTTGCTGCCAAAGAAAGAGAGAATAGAAACACTCAGCGTGCACTCTAACCTAGATCAGAATGGTTATCACTTTATCTAATCAGGAAACCTCCCACTGTATCCTCAAATTCTCCTCCAAACCTGAAAGAAGAATTAGTCGGGATCACCGAGGAGTAAACCAACTCATCAATGAGAATCGGGATCCAACTATCATCGCATGATAACATGACGGAATCCACTCACGTTATCACACTCCAGAAGGTATGCGCATGTCTGGCAAGTTTCGGTTTCTTTAGAAACTCTCGATGTGTGTTTTTACCCTATGCTCTTATGACCTTGACGAAAGTCAACAAATCATAAGTCACATGTCAAGTTCTACCCGTCATTGTACAGGTTAATTTGAACCCACCCGTACAAGCCCTTGACGAAGGCCAACAAGGCTATACGACTGTCCCAAACCAACGCATCTATCTATGCAGCAGAAAGGTAACAAATAGCTACCATACACTATGCCTTGACGAAGGCCAACAAACATAGCATGAATACTAAGTGCTACCCGTCTGAAATAACGGAGGGCTACGAATGGTTTTTGGCGAAAAACCTTTAACGTAATGAACTTGATATCGTTGAAGGAACCGGATAGCTTTTTATAAAAGTATAGTGGCGAAAACCTTTGCTAAAGAGGTCACTCCCGGTGAAGGGATCTCGGTTCTTTCCCCGTAGAATGAGGTGCAGGATATTCCAACTGAATACCACGATGCAAAGCAAAAGGCAATCGACTATAGTGAAGTTGTTACCCTAACGCAAACTTCATTCCAAGGGGTCACTCCCGGTGAAGGGATCTCGGCCCTTGCCTCGTCGATTGAGGTGCTGGATATTCATAACCGAATACCACTGTGCAAAACAAAAGAGAACGTCCTTGCAATAACAGCTTTTTTGAAAAATTGTCCCAACAACATCAGAATAGGTTTGTTTAGCTTGCACTGATCCGAATCAACGTAGTCCCATCAATTGATCACACCACAAAAGAACGAAAATATGATGTACGTATATGCCATCCGCATTCGCCACTGGGTCCCGTCATCACCCGTTAGGTTACTTAACTAACGACAGAGCGGGGACTGGACTAGCGTGGATGCAAAACATATACAACATCTAGTAGTATATATATCAATAAATAATAATCGCTCAAGGCGTGATAAAATGCAACATCACAAAAATGTAATAAGCATCACAGAACAATACAGATAACTGGGATCCCCGGGTTTCATAGAGCCGCTACTGAAACCCGACGTTCCCCTGGTCGTGTGGATAGCCTGTGCAATGAAATCCTAGACCCTACGGGCGCGACAAGTTACCCGCCAAAACCTGAAGCGAGGCAGCCCCCTTCAACAACGTGAATGGACCACCCAGCACTTCACGGAATCCGGTAACTTGAGCACCCCTTCTTGGGTCAACCTGTACCCCCTACGAATGCGGCGAATAGCCCGCCAATTCTAGAGTAAAGCTCCCTCCATCTCAAAGCCATGAGATGCGGGCTCGTTGCCCTCTAGAACCCGGCTATCCGTGCACCCCACCGCGGGGTAATCCTAGTACAGAAAGTAAAATATACAACGGGTACATCGACCTCAGCCCGGTCGTGCCCCAAAAGAATAATATACAAACAGGCAGTGACGGCAGTTCACATGTCGGACGCTCGCCCCGCAATATCAAATGTACAAATACAACCAAACTGTACTACCATTGCATCCAGGCTATCCACCACGACAAATCCGCAACATCACAGCACAACACAGAACATCAACGTGAATATCACGTTCGCAAATCCGTCTAAAAGAACTATAGCAATTAGATAGGATTTACCGATCAAATGACATTCACGGTCGCAGATATAATGTAAATACTATGAACTAACATGTTTAAAATTTTCGATCGACGAAAATTCCCGAAGTGGGCCCCAAGCACAATACCCAGTACTCAAACAAATCTGGGCCGAAAATAAAAATACCAGAAACCCCATTTCCAAGTCAAAGACACCTGTAGAAAATTTGGTGCATTAAAGTGATAGAACGGCGGCGGAACCGCGGCCCATGCATTGGTTGGGCGGCGGTTCCGCGGCGGAACAGTGGCAACAAGCTACCAAATTTTCCCAGATGTCTTAAAAAACCCTACACGTATTTCTGCAATACACCAAATAATTTTTTTGACAACAGAAAAATTTCGACAGAAAGTGCATGACTTGAAATCGCGGTTTCGGAATTTTCGTTCGATCGAAGTTCTAAACACTTTAGAGAAAGCTAGAAAAAGTTAATGGCGTGGCTCTGATACCATGTAAGTCTACGGTAGTGCCCCGGCCGTCTTTCCGAGGCCAAAATGCGGAAACGAAACTTTTTCAAAACTAGAAAACCGGCGCTATCGTATGCTTAAAATCCGGATCGAACCATTAACCTACTACTAGCTAACTAGAGAAGGGATAGAAAGGCTATACCGATCGATCCGTATCCTTCGGTCTTTGGCCACCATCCCAAGCTCCCCGCGGCAACTCCGGCCTTCATCCCTCGTCGGAAAGGGCACCACATCTACGAGTCTTTTTACGGGCTCCCGCTTCATCCGAAGCAACTCGGGCACGAAGTGTGCTGATTGTTAAGAATTCTTGTTTGTGTAATTGGAAATTGTAAAGAAATCACAACCAAAAATATTTGACCGCAATCAACTACGGTGTCGGATGTAGATTGTAAGTGAGTGCGGATCGTCCACAGGGACAGTATAATAGTTCGTCTTTTGAATTAGATGAGTCGAAACTTTAAAGAAAAGAAAAGAAAACAATTCATGATTTATAGTTGAAGTTCAAGAATTAGAAAATATAGATCTAATAATAAGAAAAAGATAGAATCAAGAATTGATAGTTTGATGATTTTTCCAAACCAAATATCAAGAATCGAAATGAGGCTCGTAGGAATTGATCGGATCTATAGATATGATGCAATCTTACAATGACGTATTCTTATCCTTCGATGAATTGATACTAGATCGATGATGATCGACAAGAATTAGGGATTTCTTGTGAAACTAGGGTTTCATCTTATCCCTTGTTCTTTTATCGATATCATTCATATTCTAGCCTCTAGTAATTTCAAGAAACGATCGTAGATCCCTAATTTCGAGTGATAACAATCAATAAAGTATCGCGACGAAACTAGGTCATCGATTCTTGAACTTGCTAGGGTTTACAAAACTCGTAGGACTTAAAAATCGTATTAAGATTTGTTACATCATCATTCTACAATCGTCTCGATTCCTCCACGAGCGGAGTTTTACTCGAAATTACAACAAGAACCACAATCACAAATTGAGATCTAATCATGATGCAAGAATTAAAAGAAAGCAAGATTAAAGAATTTCACCTTTTATTTATATCAACAATTTCATTACATTCGCTCAAGAACTACAAGAGGAAGAACTCGATCGTTGATTTGGCTTCGCTCGTCTCCGTGAGTCGCGGATCGGCTTGGATCACTTGCCCGATTGAAGATCGGCTCGGCTCATAAAAGGTTGAAGGCTTCTCACTTGATGTGGTACTCGGGATCTTGAATTTGGAGTGGAATTAGGGTTAGGGTTTCGCACAAGTCTTGTCACTAGACTTGTGGAAGAAAATGGAGAAATGGAGATTTAGGAATATCCAAGATTAACCTCAACCCTTAGATCTAGGCTCCTATTTATAGGCTTCCCTAAACCCTAGATCTAGGATTAGAATTTGAATTTCCCTCCAAAAGTTTGTTAGATGAAATTTGAATTCCCCTCCAAAAGGTTGTTGAGGAGAAGTTTCTAGATGTGATTAGTTAGGAGCTTGATTAGCTTAATCAAGATTAGGTTGCATAATGATCTTTGCTGATCTGGCAGAAGCTTCTAGGGTTTTCTGGAATTTGCCATATCAGAAATGAATGTGGGCCCTGAGAGAAGCAATCTGCACAAAAATTGGACGGATGACGTGGCCAAACCACCGCGGAACCGCGGCGCAAGCTGGCTCCCGCCGCGGTTCCACGGCTCTTTGGTGGCTTCATGGCTTGGTTCTTCTGGTGACTGTTGGGCCTAACACTTGGGCTATTTTCTGATATGTTGATTTGTATTATTCCCTTTGTATTGCTACCAGATCTGAAAACATGGAGTTGGTGTATTTTTGATCAGCTTCTTTTGACTTTGCTCCTGCAATTTCCTGCACGAATCTCGAGACAAGTGTTGCGCAATATAGGGATGATGCGATGCCATAAAATACAGTCAATTTCCTTTAAAGTGCCGGTTTTAGAGTCTAACACACGCAATCTGATATTTAACGACTGATTTGCTAATATGTGAAATATGAATACCGAACACTTCTAAATGAGTGCAAATGATAGGGAAATTGCCGTGTTAAGAATGCAATATTTTCGACTGATCAAATTCCCCCAAACTTATTTTCGATCGTCTCGAGCGAATTGTTTATTAAAAATAGAAGGAGAAAATAAAGAAAGAGAAAAACTAACTAGCACACTTTCGTAGGCAACACGATTGAACTGAGCACGTGCAACAAGCCTTTAAAGCTCTAGGTGTCCCTAGTAGGAGGAGTGTTGTCTCCTGAAGGTTTTCAGCGGATTGCACCCACAAAATCCAATAATAAAAGGAAGATCATGAATATTACATTTAAAGAAAAGAATTGTAAAAGAAAAGCCTTGAAAATTAGGGTTTCCAACTAAGCTAGCTTTTCGGTTGTCATGAGCCCTATCTTAATGGTCATGAAAAGATGTCAGAAATCACGTCCTCCCTCAATAAAACATCGTCTTATTCTTCATTCCTATCTTTATTCCAAAACATCGATCATATCACCCTGCGTGTGTGTAAAGGACATCCCTACACCCGGAGAATTCAATTAAAGCTATCATACTCTTGCCCATCAGCCTCAGTACTTTTTAATTAATGAATATTTATATGAATTTGCTCACACACTTTCATGCGACCGTTAATACTTCTTGAGGTACTAACCGACCGATTACTCATGTGCTTTGCTTATTTGGTGTATTTTCCTCGTCTTGCACCACCTCAGGCATAGCAGTGACTCCTAGACCAGTTGGCCTTAGGGCACTAGGTGAAGAGGCACCCTCGCTATATATTTTTTATTGCCCTCGGTGATAACAAAACCAGTGTTCATTTTTCTCACCACTTTATATATTTTTTTATTCACTTTTTCTTTTTATTTCCTTCATACATCGGCTTTAAGACAAGAGCATTTCAAGATATCCTCTACTATCCCAGGCTTCAAGACGTGTGTAAGTGCGAATAGCAGGGTATCAACGTTCAAAATGTTTGGCTTCCAGAATAGAAACTATTTTTCAGACTTATTTTTATCCTCAGATTAGTGACATCCTTCATCTTACTAACCCTTGGGACAACGGCTCATAACTACTTATTACTAGTTCGTATAAGAAAACTTCTATTTTTTTTGGTTTTCTTAAATTTTTCTAATCTCATGGATGTAATTGTTCACTATCTAAACTTTTATTATCTTATTTATGTACAAAAAATATTTTTATTTTTGAAAACTTTTAAATTTTTATAGGTTTTTAAAATTGTTTTGTGCTTATGCAAAGTATGATGCAAATGATGCGAAAATAAGCACAAACCTCCCCCAAACTTGTTTTCAACAGTGTCATCACTGTTGCCATTTGCTAAATCTCGAAAAAACCTGTAAGCTTGGGAGGAATTTATTAGTGGGGGCAAAATATTTAAGTGAAGATCCTCCCCCAAACTTATTTTTGGCTCATTATTTTGTAAAAATTTTCTTTTCAAGAGCCCGATTATATCCCCCCCAAAGTTAAGCAATGTTAATCTTTTGAAAATCACATGAGGGGGTCAAAAATCAATGGTCGATGCCAAGCTTTGCAAAGACCGAATATCATCACCAACCATTCGAAAATTTTATCAATGCAGTGCTCTGGTTGGTGGAAAAAGAAGTGGGGAAAGGTTAAGTGGTGGAAGAGAGTGTGTGTGCGTCTCGTATTGGAGAGACGATGCAGTGAGTATGATGGATTACTCGCATTCTTCTTACAAGTCAGAAGAAGGGGTGGAGGTTCAATTTTAATGATTGGGACATGATTCATCTCAACACCCGTGTCATTCAAAAATGCGAGTTCATCAGCGAAGATTTCCTCAAAAGTTCCATCAATACCCCGATGAATAATGTCATCACAAAGTGCGGGGTGATCTTCAGACTCTAAGAACAGTTCATAACCAGTGTTCGTTGTTGACCCGGACATCTCAGTGGAAGAGTCCGTATGTGTATGATACATAGTTGGGTCAAACAATAACATATGAAAAGAGTCAAGATCGGTATCAGGAGGATCATCAAATTCGCTGCTGTCGACATCCATTAAGTCAACAGAACAGACTTGAGCAGTAGGTTCGGAGGGTACACTTCCCAACTTGTAAATGTTTAGCTCAATTGACCTATTCCCGAAGGATAGGGTCATAGAACCATTACGAAAGTTGATGATTGCATTGGAAGTGGCCAAAAAGGGGCGACCTAAAATCACTGGAATTTGATTCCGTGGGTTTGCTACAGGCTGTGTATCAATTACAATAAAGTCCACAGGGAATATGAATTCCCCGATTTTTATTAACACATCCTCCAGTTCACCCCTAGGTTTGGTGATTGATCGATCAGCCATCTGGAGAGTGCAATAGGTTGGTTTCAACTCTCCGATACCTAGTTGCTCATAAACTGAATATGGAAGCAAGTTAACACTAGCGCCCAGATCTAGTAGAGCACGGTTGATGTGTTTTTCCCCGATAGAAATGGAAATAGTAGGATATCCAGGATCCTTACGTTTTCTCGGTAATTGTTGGGGGAAAGCCGTGTCTACCGTCTTTGCCATGAATATCTTTTTCGGCACTTGAGTCTTCCTCTTCCTAGTGCACAAGTTCTTAAGAGTTTTCGCATAGGACGGAACTTGTTGGATGGCATCTAGGAGAGGTATGTTGATGTTAACTTGCTTAAAAATATCCATGATCTTCTCCATATGTGGACTCGATGTGTTAGCCCTTAACCGATTAGGATAAGGTGCTTTAGCAATAAGCGCTGGGTCCATTATAGGAGAAGGAAGTGGGGGTAGACATGATCCCAAAAGAGGAGTGGGGATCGTCTGTGGAGAACTAGAAGAGATAGGCTGAGGTGTCGAGCGTTTTGGGAAACGAAGAATAGGCTCGCAAGAAGGTGGTGGGGTAGAAGAACTGGGGTCAGAATTAGAAGTGTGTGTGTGAGGAAAGGTCTCAGCCGGGGTTTTATTGATTGATTTATCGGTATCATCAAACTCTTCCCCAAGGTGATTGTCAAGCACTCTTCCAGATCTCAACGTGATTGCATCCACAAGATGTGAATAGCCAGGATTGGGTAAAGGTTGAGCTGGAAGTT
This sequence comes from Agapanthus africanus, assembly GCA_030015575.1. NCBI lineage: Eukaryota > Viridiplantae > Streptophyta > Magnoliopsida > Asparagales > Amaryllidaceae > Agapanthus > Agapanthus africanus. Next base: position 330,792,858 of record CM057342.1, on the reverse strand, counting down.
TCCCTTTCTCTCTTGCACTCATTTCGGCTTTTAGTTGTGCAATTTGTGCTTCCATCGATTTGATATTCTCATTTTGAGAGACAATGATCTTCATTACATTCTCGATGGAAGATTGCAAACTTGCCGTCCCTTTGATGGATTGTTTCATGAAAGTATCCAAGGTTTGTGCTAGTGCAGAGGTGTTATCTGTACCGGTCAATTGCAAAGGATTAGACGGTGCAAAAGTGTTGGCCGGATTTTGGAAGTTTTGTGATTGAAAAGGGTGCTGACTCAATTGAAGTGGTGGCTGCTGTTGTGGTGGAGGGAACCTTTGGAAATTGTGTTGGGTTGGAACCGTGTTTTGAGATTGTGATTGGTTCCAAGCAAAATTAGGGTGATTCCTCCAACCCTGATCATATGTGGAGGAAGATGGATCGTTTCTAGGTCTTTGAAATGTGGCATTGGTATGCTCATGACCTTGAAACGGACATTCTTCCGTCAAGTGAGACGGATCAGAACAACAGCCACATACAGTTTTGGAGAGTGATATTTGATTTAGGGTGGCAGCTAAAAATTTATTTTCCATAGTCTCTAGTTTCTTGTATATAGTTGCAATGTCAGCTCTAACTCCTATGGAAATATCATTGCCATCCCTAGACGATTGACTCATACCCTCCCACTGTAAAGATTTTTCAGCGAAATCTTCTAGGAATTCCCAGGCTTCCCCATCATCTTTAGTCATAAAGTTGCCTTGACACATGGATTCAAGGGTCTGTCTTGTGTAAGGAGTAATGCCCTCATAAATGATTCGGCACTCCCATCTCGGGATGCCGTGATGTGGACATTGGACTAACAGATCCTTGAAACGTTCAAGACATTTTGAAAATGTTTCATTTAGAAGCTGGGTGAATTGATAGATTTCGCTACGGACTCGAGCTGTCTTTTGATGTGGGTAGAATTTCTTAAGGAATGCTTTGACGAATTCGTCCCAATTTGAAATGGAATGTGCGGTAGTGTTATATAGCCACTTCTCGGCTAAATCGCACAAGGTAAATGGGAGAAGACGAAGACGTAAAGCATCCACAGAAAGCTGTGAAGTACCCATCATTGCGCATACATTTTCAAATTTCGTGATAAACACGTATGCGTCTTCAGACTCGAGACCGTGAAATTTTGGTAGAAGGTTGATGTATTGGGGTTTTATTTGAAAGTTTTCCCCGTTGGCTGGTGGAATGGAAAGACAGGTGGAAAGGGGGCCTCGGGTAGGATAGCACGTCTCTTGGAGAGAGGTGCGAGGTGGATTCTGCGCACCAACGGACGGCGGCAGGGTAGTGGAAAAGAAGTTCGATGGAGACGGATCTATCGATGTGGGTGTGGTGGTGGGTAGAGAAAGGGTAAATGTAGAAATACCGACTTTAGGGTCGATCGGGGGACGCGGACAAACAGGCACTAGAATCCCGTTGTCCAGCCTATCTTGCACTAAAAAGGGTTAGTACAGGTGGCAGCGTGAATTTATAATTAGGGGAGTGATGAATGAATGCGGTGTTTGCTTTGAAAATTGGACGGATTTTTGAAAAAATGATGCAACACAACAAATGCAACACCCAAAACCCTAGAATCTAGTGGTCACCTAGGTCCGGCTCTAGACCGCTCCTAACTGCCAAAAGACAAGTCGCAGGATAGAATCCTCCACTGCCTCTTTGTCCCCCTGTGGCCAGGTAAGTGCCAGGTAAGTGGGAAGGTACTCCACTACGTAAGTAGTGGGCCTAATTAATAACCACTAGCCTTCGACACACTTGCTTAGGCACCACAAGAAAATGCGGATAAGCAATGAATTACCCACGGCCTTCTTCTGTCCTAAGTGAGCGCGACGGTCCTTAGAGTCATCTCTAGATATTTTTTAATTAATGAGGGTAAATGCGGATGCAAGTTTGTGATTTTTGGGGGTTAGGAAGGGTATTGAACTCCCCACCTAATCTGGATTTGGCCGTGCCCCTTAATTTCCGTATTAATTATGCAAACAACCACAAAAATCAAAACACGCACAAATTTTTATTTTGCTTTTGCGGCGCTGCGATTATTTGCAAAGAAACCTGCACAAAATGTTAATTGGAGCAGATTTGGGAGAAGATAAGAAAGTTAGAAGATACCTGAGAAATTTTGGTGCAGGGATGACGTCAGCACGCGGCGGATCCACCGCAAATGAGCGTTAATGCCGCGGAATCGCGGTCCCTTGAGGTGATCACTGCACTGAAATTTTTTGTACTATTCCTAATTGTCTCCTGAGCTCTCTGGAATTTTCAAAAAAATTTTACACAGCACCAATGATTCCAGATTTCCTCGCAAGAAATCACAACAACTCGTATTAGTGTTTGCACGAATTTAGATCTAAAAAATTGTGATGGAATAAATTTTTCAACTCAAATTTCAAAATACGAACAATTAGCGCACTATCCCCGGCAACGGCGCCATTTGATTGTTAAGAATTCTTGTTTGTGTAATTGGAAATTGTAAAGAAATCACAACCAAAAATATTTGACCGCAATCAACTACGGTGTCGGATGTAGATTGTAAGTGAGTGCGGATCGTCCACAGGGACAGTGTAATAGTTCGTCTTTTGAATTAGATGAGTCGAAACTTTAAAGAAAAGAAAAGAAAACAATTCATGATTTATAGTTGAAGTTCAAGAATTAGAAAATATAGATCTAATAACAAGAAAAAGATAGAATCAAGAATTGATAGTTTGATGATTTTTCCAAACCAAATATCAAGAATCGAAATGAGGCTCGTAGGAATTGATCGGATCTATAGATGTGATGCAATCTTACAATGACGTATTCTTATCCTTCGATGAATTGATACTAGATCGATGATGATCGACAAGAATTAGGGATTTCTTATGAAACTAGGGTTTCATCTTAGCCCTTGTTCTTTTATCGATATCATTCATATTCTAGCCTCTAGTAATTTCAAGAAACGATCGTAGATCCCTAATTTCGAGCGATAACAATCAAGAAAGTATCGCGATGAAACTAGGTCATCGATTCTTGAACTTGCTAGGGTTTACAAAACTCGTAGGACTTAAAAATCGTATTAAGATTTGTTACATCATCATTCTACAATCGTCTCGATTCCTCCACGAGCGGAGTTTTACTCGAACATCACAACAAGAACCACAATCACAAATTGAGATCTAATCATGATGCAAGAATTAAAAGAAAGCAAGATTAAAGAATTTCACCTTTTATTTATATCAACAATTTCATTACATTCGCTCAAGAACTACAAGAGGAAGAACTCGATCGTTGATTTGGCTTCGCTCGTCTCCGTGAGTCGCGGATCGGCTTGGATCACTTGCCCGATTGAAGATCGGCTCGGCTCATAAAAGGTTGAAGGCTTCTCACTTGATTTGGTACTCGGGATCTTGAATTTGGAGTGGAATTAGGGTTAGGGTTTCGTACAAGTCTTGTCACTAGACTTGTGGAAGAAAATGGAGAAATAGAGATTTAGGAATATCCAAGATTAACCTCAACCCTTAGATCTAGGCTCCTATTTATAGGCTTCCCTAAACCCTAGATCTAGGATTAGAATTTGAATTTCCCTCCAAATGTTTGTTAGATGAAATTTGAATTTCCCTCCAAAAGGTTGTTGAGGAGAAGCTTCTAGATGTGATTAGTTAGGAGCTTGATTAGCTTAATCAAGATTAGGTTGCATAATGATCTTTGCTGATCTGGCAGAAGCTTCGAGGGTTTTCTGGAATTTGCCATATCAGAAATGAATGTGGGCCCTGAGAGAAGCAATCTGCACAAAAATTGGACGGATGACGTGGCCAAACCGCCGCGGAACCGCGGCGCAAGCTGGCTCCCGCCGCGGTTCCGCGGCTCTTTGGTGGCTTCATGGCTTGGTTCTTCTGGTGACTGTTGGGCCTAACACTTGGGTTGTTTTCTGATATGTTGATTTGTATTATTCCCTTTGTATTGCTACCAGATCTGAAAACATGGAGTTGGTGTATTTTTGATCAGCTTCTTTTGACTTTACTCCTGCAATTTCCTGCACGAATCTCGAGACAAGTGTTGCGCAATATAGGGATGATGCGATGCCATAAAATACAGTTAATTTCCTTTAAAGTGGCGGTTTTAGAGTCTAACACATGCAATCTGATATTTAAAGACTGATTTGCTAATATGTGAAATATGAATACCGAACACTTCTAAATGAGTGCAAATGATAGGGAAATTGCCGTGTTAAGAATGCAATATTTTCGACTGATCATGTGCTAGCCGACGTGTCTTAGGTGTTGTAGAGAATGTTTATGATCACTTTGTCTCTTGCATCCATGGATTTGGATGGAGGTTAGAGGTGTTGCCATTGATGGAGATGATGAGCTAGAGGAAGAAGAAGAAGAGGTTTCTTTTTCTTGTCTTGTGATGGAATGAGAGTGAGAGAGAGTGAAAAGAATAATATGAGACCAAGCCCACTCACGGCAGCCCCTCTCTCTCTCCTCTCATCATATCAACCCAAAAACATCATATAATGTGACATCAACACACAAAAAGAGACCATGAGTCACTAATGTGTTCATGTCACATTTAATGCATGTCATGATGAAATCTAGCCAAACATTAATCCAAATGTTTGGTCCAACAAAAAGATCCGGCAACATCTAAAGTAAACTCGTAAGAGATCATAAGGATACCCCTCACCTGTATATACATACATGCATTAGCATTCCGACTGAATGTGAATGCGATGAGACTAAAGTAATCCAACAAATCTAATACTAGGATCCGGCTTAAACCAAAGCCCACTAGTATGATCCGTCCGATCATGATCCGTGCAATACCGCACGTATATGATCAAATCCTGCCATATATCATACGGCCTCTACAACGTTTCGCTCGAAACTTGAGAAACTGTCTGTGGGGGACTCTAAAGACTTGTCAATACTTTGGCTGTGGATTTAACCACTAGCACGTCAGAGGTATTAGCCGTACGTAACGGGCTACCAAGTATTGACCAAAAGGAAGGTCGATGAGCGAACTCATCCTGACACCCTACTGAGCCTGTCAGTGACAATATCTGTACAGTCCGGTCCGTTCGTCTATGAGCATCGCATGGCGGGCCTAGGGGGTTGGTAAAAGTCAGACCCTCAAAAGCGGTACAAGTCGTGTCGGAGTGTAGCTTAGAACACCCTGAGATACTACTGGAATACCTACCAGTAAATCTCCTGCCTTGGCCAAGGACTTCGTGTAATGGCTCTCCTAGACACAGCACGACCTCACCCCCAATACCGGGAGAGACGAAACCCCTGCCAATCCGCTCACTGCCTCCATGTGGCTCGGGACTGTACCCAACTAAAACCTGTTTGCACGACTCCTTTGAGCCGTGGTAGGGTAGTAATCAAAACACAGTGGGAACTCACATGAGACAAATGACAATCTCAGGTCGATGAACTAACATGTACACATGTCACCAGGGAACTGCTATCTGACATCAGGTATAATACCAACTAGCATGTTCCCGGCGAGTCCTGTCCGGTGTACTCATAACCCAATGAGCACCTGTATACATCTTAGGTGAACCAACTGACACCAGTGGCTTGTGAGACCGGCCACCGCCCCTCGTCGGGGTCTCGACTGTATACACTAGTCTACTCTGGAGTATCGATGCCCTGTCTCGAAAACTCCCACGACTAGGGACCACTTTAAGGATGTGCTTATAGACCCCAGCTCCCACGTATATGATCTCCATCATACTGCTGGCCGTCAAGCAAGAATCCTATGGGCTCTATCAATGTGTAATAGCGACCTGTAAGGTCACTTAAAGCTGTACACGATGATAAAGATAAACAGGATAGCATACTATCATCTTGAGTAAGACTGTCCTACCGGTATAGGTCCTCCCTCAATCATTGCAATCACGTGCCTGTGATCCAATAATTGACTCTGAGGGCACTTTATCCAACACAAGTCGTGTCGGAGTGTAGCCCAGAACACCTTGAGATACTACTGGAATACCTACCAGTAAATCTCCTGTCTTGGCCAAGGACTTCATGTAATGGATCTCCTAGACACAGCACGATCTCACCCCCAATATCGGGAGAGACGAAACCCCTGCCGATCTGCTCACTGCCTCCATGTGGCTCGGGACTGTACCCAACTAAAACCTGTTTGCACGATTCATTTGAGCCATGGTAGAGTAGTAATCAAAGCACAGTGGGAACTCACACGAGACAAATGACGATCTCAGGTCGATGAACTAACCTGTACACATGTCACCAGGGAACTGCTATCTGACGTCAGGTATAATACCAACTAGCATGTTCCCGGCGAGTCCTGTCCGGTGTACTCATAAACCAATGAGCACCTGCATACATCTTAGGTGAACCAACTGACACCAATGGCTTGTGAGACCGGCCACCGCCCCTCGTCGGGGTCTCGACTGTATACACTAGTCTACTAATGGAGTATCGATGCCCAGTCTCGAAACTCCTACGACTAGGGACCACTTTAAGGATGTGCTTATAGACCCCAGGTCCCATATATATGATCGCCATCATACAGCTGGTCGTCAAGCAAGAATCTAAAGGGCTCTATCAACGTGCAATAGTGACCTGTAATGTCACCTAAAGCTGTAAACAATGATAAAGACAAACCATGGTAGCATGCTATTCTCTATCAACGTGTAATAGTGAACTACAATGTCACCTAAAGCATGTACACGATGATAAAGACTAAACAGATAGTATACAAAATTCTCGAGTAAGACTGTCCTACCGGTATAGGTCATCCCTCAATCATTGCAATTACGTGCCTACGATCCAATAATTGACTCTGAGGGCACTATATCCAATATATTGTCCGCTGAATTTAATCAGTATCCTGCGCCATGCCTCCTCAGTATCCGCTTGGATCACCTGTCCAACATACTGTCCCTCAAAAGAGGGAAAACTATAACTCTGACGGTCGCTCTGTCATCCAGGTCACCTTGGAAGCCAGAAATGATAACCGTCTCCCGAAGGAGGCTACCATTACCATATCCCAAGAACATCCACTTATGTTCTTAACTGCTTCCCAACGTTTCTCCAGAATTGGATTAATATATGTTTATTGCAACCAGTGCAAAAAACAATAACTGGTGTTGTACTTGACATCTCATGATTGACTCAATTGCCTAAGCAAGTGATATGCTAATCATGCAAATCCCTCTCCTCATCAGTCTAGAAGACATCTCTTTAGATAGGGTGACTTCATCACCTGCAGATACACCACCATGTCAGGAGTCAACCATTTTAAAACACCTTTAGAATAATGTCAAAGTACCCAGATTGGGACACTTCCCAAATCTAGATCTAAAACCATAGATCTAGTAACCAGAAACCCTGATATTATATCCATATCCTATGTAGAGAAACAACTTTGTGACAACCATAGTATAACCGATCATAGTATAGCAATTTCACTTCTTATAAAGTGCATGTCATCCAAATACCAGGATATCACACCCTACTACCTTCTTACCAGATCCATCTCCTATTCTGATGAGATCAAAGCCTATGACTGTCATATCAAAAATAGATGATCTATCTCCGCTATAGTCTATAATAGACTTACTTGTCCACTATGCTTCCGCTGCTCTCACTGACTACAACAACCTTCTGGAAGAGTCATATACACGTGCACTTCTAAAGCTAGTTTAGAACGACGCTATACTCATCCTCCTGCCGGGTCTCATTGTTTAGAACAGCAGCAATGGCAAGTCTGGGTAAATAAGAACATCCCTGTCACCTTCTCTGAGAAGACCGAAGTACATCTCGGGTGCCTGAGGTTACCCACCACATCTGCGGAGTGGCTAACATAATGTCAATACCAATTGAATCTTTAGCTTCTATTAAATTTTTAGTAATCGTTTGTGGTTCTGGAATCACTCCAGTTCTACCATACTCCCACTTTTTTTTCTGAAAAGAATCCATTTTACTAAAACTGTGGCGAGTGAAGAACAATATATCTATTGATCTTCCAGATGTTAGAAAGTTAACCCTTGACATAGCTCGGGATAACCCATAAACAACCATTACTGAAATGTGCCTTGAGTTTATCCAGAGTCTGGTTTTAAGTATAAGCCGGACAATTCCATATACCTTAACATCGTTAAGATATGAACCATTTTATATACAATATAGAAACAGAGACACTAATTTAATTGGAACCAGATTCAAATTATGCAACTGTCTCCAGTGCATGTCAACTAAGTGGAATGAGGCCAAGCAGCATTACTCATCTAGGAGTGCATTCACATATGAGTAATCTGAAAGAGAAGCGAGTTCTCAAAACCATTACTATCAACGGAATACCTAGCACAAGTATCTACATCTTCGATCACCTTGAAGAATCGTGATACTTGCAACATGTGGTTCTCTACTTTATTCATATACCTGTAACTTCTCAAAATTTGGACTTTGTATTTCAGTGAAACCCTTATCTAAAAACTAGAAAAGTCATAAGTAAACAGAATATAGTGCGAGTACCAACCCCTTCGTCCTAATGGACACTAGACAACATACAATACTTTGTATACGTCCCCTGAGTTTAATAACTCAAACCCTGTGCGTCGTAGGTCGAAAACTGTACTATGGTTAAGAAGAATTATATCGTTGTTGATGCTCCTTGCCTAACCATCAACTGATATAGGTAAATGTCATAGACATAATTTCAAAAATTTATATCTCACTTTATAAAATAAACTTACAGATATATCAGTTTGAAATTGGTGCATAACAATTGGATATTCAAAATCAAATATTTGCCATCAGGCAAAAACCTAGGTGATTTCCTCAAATATCACCAATTACAAAGAATTCCGATATAATAAGGATATAATCACCTAATTCCTAATATCTTACTCCCATTCATCGTCTGTAATAGCATACAGATGTGAGAATCAAATCTGATAAATACATACCCTGGAGTAAGAATATAATTGGGAAAACAGTTTTCAATTAACACTGTACAGTGAAACTGAAACATGAAAATGTTTTGAAGGGGTATCCGGGTATTCCTAGTAATGCCTCTTTCACTATCCAGATTCATGACTATAACCATATATTTCCTTTCCATCTCTTCAATCTCTTTATTTGTCTTTACTTAATACTTTCTGTACACCACCCTTAGGCAAAATGGTTTTCTTCCTTCCCTACCTTTAGGCACTAGCCTATGGTTTGGAAGAAGACTATCCAATAAGCGTAATAGGTGTACTCTCCTAATCTTAGGAGCTCATGCAACCTAAGAGAAGATAAAGATAAAAGACAACTGAGTAATCCTTATTCTATTTCTCCTGAACCAGAATCTATCCTCGAACTGGAACAAGTTCCTTCGAGTTCGTATGCAACTATATGATGGATTATCCAATAAATATGGATCTTCGTAGTGATATGGAATGTTCAGGAGAAATGCAAAGGTGAAGTAGGAGTGGCGATGATATACGCGGTTTCTTCGTGAATGATAGCAGTCACAATTTATTTTGCCCTCTTTCTAATCCCTTTATTTGTCTTTACTTATTACCTTATATACTCCACACTTAGGCTAATTGGTTTTCTTCCTTCCGTACCTTTCGGCACCAGCCTATGGTTTGAAAGAAGACTATCCAATCAGTGTAATGGGTGTACTCTTCTAATACCAGGAGCTCTCGCAACCTGAGAGAAGGTAAAAGGAAAAGACAACTAAATAGTCCTATTCAATTTCTCCAGAACCGAAAATCGTCCTCGATTCTGAAACAAGTTTCTTCGAGTTCGTATGTAATTATACGATGGTCATATCCAATAAATGTGGATCTACGTAGTGAAACGGAATGTTCCGGAGAAATGCAAAGGGTAAAAGTAGGAGTGGCAATGATATATGAAACTATGACAATCTAAAAGCCAAAGGGTTTAAGAAGGTTCGGTTAACTTGGTTCATGAGTTTTAGTCTAGGGTCAGGCCATAGTCGCTGCCAGAGGGAAAGAAAAGAAACACTCAGCGTGCACTCTAACCTAAATTAGAATGGTTAATCACTTTTGTAAGGCTACGCCAGCGCCCCTGTTCCCCTCCGAAAGACGGCGCGACATGGCGTCTTGCCTGAGATTCGGGGCAGATGCTAATTGGAGCTATCCGTCCACCTCTCCGAAGATGCCAAGTTGAATTATGGCACCATGTATCGAAGGTTTAGACGGATGCGTCCGATGTAGCAGACTTCGTCAGATTCCCCCTCATTTGAGGGGTTTTTGATTGTGGGGACGCTCTTCCCTGCAGGCGCAAGCCCCTGCAGTTAATTACGCTATCGCATTGCGGTAACAACTTTCTCCTTCTCCAGCTGGTCACTTTGTTTCGTGGGTGTTTGTTTTGTGTTTTGTTGCCCGTGGATTGTTTACGGAGACTGAGGTATGTCGTCGCCCGTAGGGCGTGGACTAGTCCAAATCCGTATTATCTTAGATTTGGGTTTGGGGGTTTGGTTTGAGGATACGTCAGCCATACTTGAGGCTAAGATCAACTCAAACGTTTGTTAAGGATGCGTTAGTCTAATTTTGTGACTAAGATCAACTTAACGGGATCGTTTAGATCCGACAAAAGAGCGTTTGGACTCTAATGTTCCAGTTTAGGGACATAGTGGTCCATGAATGTATGGCCGTCGGGACCCATCACCTCTCTGACGACGTTGAAGGATTACAACGACGGATGTCAGAGGAGTTCAGAGATGTACCCTCGAGCCAGGGTTAATTGGGGGGATTCATAGTCCACTCTGTTTGAAGGTTTAAGGATACGTTAGCCATCTTTGAGGCTAAGATCAACTTAAACGGGACCGTTTAGATCCAACAAAAGAGCATGCGGGGCTCTATTGTTCTAGTTTAAGGACGTTGCGGTCCACGGGTAGTTTAAGGACATTGCGGTCCATGGGTAGTTTAAGGACGTTGCGGTCCGTTGTTAGTTTTAAGACATCTCGGTCAAGGTTAAGGACGTCGTAGTCCATGGGTTTAAGGACCCCACAGTCCATTGTTAATTTTAAGACATCTCGGTCAAGGTTAAGGACGTCGTAGTCCATGGGTTTAAGGACCCCACAGTCCGGTATGTGCTCTGGATGCTTCACACGGGTTCACTGCCGTGCTTGGCGAGGACCAGGCTCCGCTCTGGACGTTTTCCACGGGGTCAAAGAGTGACATTATCCGCGTTCCACGTAACCAGGAATTTGCATTAGACATGAGTTTAAGGACCCCACAGTCCATATCAATGTGTGGTCGTCGGGACCCGTCACCTCTTTGAAGACATTGAGGGATTACAATGCCAAGTATCAAAGGAGTGAAGAGATGTACCCTAGAACCGGAATGGATTAAATAGTCCTTGGCCCAATTTGGGGGTCAAGACGAATTAATTATGTTATGAGTCCATTGGACCAGTTAATCACCAATTGAGGACTTATGGCCATCTTGGGCTAAGTCCAATCAGGAGAGGCTTTGCCTCTATCCATTTAGGCCAGTTGGGCCAAAGCCTAGTGTTAAACACTATAGAACAGTCAGTGTTGAACATTGGGAATGAGGTTGACAAGTTAGTGTTTAACACTAAGAGATAATTGGTGTTAAACACCAGCAACAAGGCTTTTCAAATTAGTGTTAAACACTAACACAGATCAGTGTTGAACACTGCAAATGAAGATCTCAGATTAGTGTTTAAACACTAAGGTAATCAGTGTTGAACACTGCAAATAAAGCTTTTTAATTAGTGTTGAACACTAAAGCCCAACAGTATTTTAACACTGGGTTCGAGAGTTTTAATTTAGTGTTAAACACTAAGACAAGAGGGGTCACGTGGCAGCACGTGAGAGCGCCCTCCCTTCATTTATTCTGAGATTATCGTGTCTTTCAGAGCATCACGTGCCATCACGTGATGGGCATTCAAATGCCTATGTATTAGAGCTTCTGCCGAGGGTCACGTGGGTCACGTGGGGTGCTGCCTCAAAGGGGCTTTCTGTAGATCTCATGGGGGGTCACGTGATGACACGTGACCCTGCCTCTATGTATTTTGTTTAGAGGCTTTGTTAATCTTCTTTCAGGAATTAAATTCCTCGAACTGTAAATTTCAGAGGAATTAAATTCCTACTTCCTTTCGAAGACTTTGTTTTCTGGAGTAGAGTTTAACTCTGAATTTTCTGTAGGAATTAAATTCCTCATATATGTGGAGAACCAAATAGGGTTAAACCCTAACAAAGCTTTTTTAAGGAATTGAATTCCCATGATGATTAAGGGAATTAAATTCCCGTTGTTTCAACAAAACTAAGTTCTTAATTAGGGTTAAACCCTGTTTCTTTTTATTCTGAAGGAATTAAATTCCCATGATACAGGGTCAAGCCCTAATTTTATTTTAAAGGAATTAAATTCATATAGTTCTGTGAGAATTAAATTCTCATGCTTGCATTCCCTCTCTATGTTTTGGATCTGCATGGCAGGATCTCGACCCATTGAGAATTAAATTCTCAACCTTAAGGGGAGATGTGCACTTTGCAGATCCTCTGTCAAAGAGAGAAGAAATATGTTCTTTTGTTTTTATGTATCAGAGTTAAACTCTGTTGAGAATTAAATTCTCTTCTTCTTTCAAGGAGCTTTTCCCTTTCTTACCTAGGGTTTTTTGCAGAAGATCCAAGTTCTCCAAGTATCGAAGCTCTCTTTCTTTTCTCTTTTTTTTTTCTCTGCCTATATATATGTATGTCTCTTAGCTCCTATTTATAGGAGAAGCAGCCGAATCAATCAGTTTTTGACGAATCTTCGTGAAAGATTTGATTTGCATCCATCATTCATTTTGGACCTTTGGATTATTAGGTGAATTTTATTCACCACTGGATTTTAAATCCAGAGATTCTCCTTTGTTATTTTGGTTAGATTTAAAGGGGAAATCTTTCCAAACCCGAGATTTTCCCATAGATAGATGATATTTCATCACCTCTGAATCTTTAATTTGATTGGGTCCAGATAGTTGCTTTCCTTTGGAAAGATTTGAATTTCTCTCAGAATTTAATTCTGTTAACACAGTGGGCTTTGAAAGCCGGTCACGTGTGACCACGTGACTCATGGTCACGTGTGGGCACGTGACCCCCTTTGGAATGAGCCTTTTCCTTTCTTTTGCGCTCTGTCTTCTTATTGCTGCTTAAACGTCACGTGCTGCCACGTGACCCCTGGTCACGTGTGAGCACGTGACCCTTGTTTGAACTCTCTCTTTCCTTGGTTCAACTGGAGAACGAGTCTGCTGTCTTGAACGTCACGTGGCAACACGTGACCCTGGTCACGTGGAAGCACGTGACCTCTTCTGAAGCCTTTTCCTTGACTTGATCAGGGAACTGGTGTGCCTTTGACGCTTGCATTTAAATGTCACGTGTCGCCACGTGACCCTGGTCATGTGGGAGCACGTGACTCTTTCTGAAGCCCCCCTTTTCTTCAACGTAGTCAGGAAACTGAACTTGACTTGATGATGTTTTTAGGTGTCACGTGCCAACACGTGACTGCTGGTCACGTGTAAGCACGTGACCCTTTTCTGAAGCTTTTCCCATAAGCTTTTCTGATTTTAAATCAGGAAACAAATGCCCCCACAGCGTTGTTCTCACGTGTCAGCACGTGAGTGCAACGCTGTCACCTTTTGTGACCGTTGGATTCCTTTAGGGATTTGGGGAGATGAAGCGTTTCCATCGCCTTCTATAAATACCTCTGTCTCTTCATAGGAGCCTTCACTTTGCTCATCTTCTTCTTCTGAGAACTTTTTCCTTGAGAATTTAATTCTCTTCCTCCATAGCTTAGTTTTATGTTGTGTCTGTGCAGTGCCACCTTATTTTCCAATCAAAGGCCAGTGTTCACGTGTTGCGCATGCAGGGATCTGCTTGATGAGGACGTTTCATTTCCCTAACCTAATTCCAATGCGTCGTTGGATTTCATTTCCAACGCTCTCCCCTTCTTTCCGGGATTTGAGAATAGTCCCACCATGCATATCATTTTTTGTGCATAGCATTAAATGCTCCCCTTTATAACCTGAACCCCCATACCTTACTTCTTTTCTTCACAGAGAAACCCATTCATACCTTAAGGTGATCATCTTTGATAACCCGATCAATCGCTATGGCTTGCAATCGTCCCCATGCTCGTCGGCAACCATGGGAGGTTCCCCTTGAGGAGATAGTCCCTCGCTTCGCTGCGCGGCTGGCGGATCCCCTTCTCACCGACGCTCAATGTGACACGGTGATGTACGGGCTACTGACTCGTCGGGGCTCTCCTCTTCCCATGGGCTCCATTTGGCTCCGGGTGATCCTCCTGTCTGTGCTTGCCGATATTCCCCCTCATCCGGCGGAGATGACTTCGGCGATCCTTGACGTGGCGGAGGAAAAGCTTGAGTGCTTTCATGAGGCTTGTCTAATCACTCAGGCTCTGAAGGATTACTCAGTTCATATACTGAGTCAGATAAGAGCCCGTAGGGCCGTCATGTCTGCTTTCGCTGATGAGCACAGGCTCCAACCGATGGGAAGCGACTCCTCGCGAAAACCGTCGTTTTGACGTGCTGGAGAAAGCAGAGAGGGAGCTGGAGAATTTTGTGTTTTGCTTTGTTAACCCTTGTATTCTGATCCCTTGTTTGGTGATCTTTTCCCAGTAGTGTAGTATGTTTGAATCGATGTACTCCTTTTGTCATTGGCGGTTTGTATGCTTTCTGTTGAATTTTCATGCTTGTCAGATAGTCGCACGTGTGTCTTGCTTGCGTAAATGAGCCGTTTGTTTTTCTTTAATTACGAGCACCATCGTTACGTTGCATGCACATCAGTGCCTCAGGCAACATTTCCTT